>CM044437.1:59479786-59511550 GCA_024363595.1 Xenopus borealis
AAAAAAAAAGTAAATAAAACGTCAGTTGATAAAACTGTTTTTTATTTTGTTAGTTGTAGACAAAATTTCTGTTTTTGGTGACAGTCATGCCATCTGGTATGCTATAATAAAATCAGCCAGAATTGACTTATGCCATATGAATGGGAGGTTGTAAGGATATCAAACACTTTATAAATCAAATGAGTCAATATCAGGGGTTTTGTTAACATTTACGATGCTAATGGAATATTAGTTAATGTTGTTATTTCTGGTTTGTGATTGGAGAAAAAGAATTCAGATTTATAAAAAGAAAACAGCAACCATGCTTTAGCAATAAGCCTTAATCTTAGCACCTGTGCTGATATGATGTTCTTTGTTTACCACGTCTAATTAATCATTTTATTTGTTATGGGTGACTTCTTTTTATATTCTAAGTCAGTTTAGGTAATTTGGTTCTAGAATTCTTTGTGCAGTTTCATATTTTGAATCCATCCTAACATTTGTATTTTAATATGTTCATTGAAAGATCTTAATCATATTTCAGGGAATGTTAGGATATTTAATTACTAACTGGACTTGCTGTATTAATACGTATTGAGGGATTTGAACTGCATCTGCTGCCAGTAGATTACATTGAGTTTTTTTGCATATTCTAATTTAGCATTTGTTCAGGAACATTCCTCTTCCTTATGTTTAAATATGGAAGTTAAAAACCTGTCATTGTCCACTTAGCATTCCTTAAATATAGTATCCCACAAAATGATCCTGTACATACAAATTAAAATCTATAGTATAAAAATCCCATAATATAGACTACTACATATGTGCAGTGAAATTTCTAGCGATACTTCCTAAAAGAATTCTATTTTATATGGATAACCCTAAAGACAGTGTAAAAACATCCTATACTCTTCGAAAGGATCAGCACACACTGTAGTCAGGTGAAGCGGTAGTGTTTATTTCAAACCAAACACATTCTATATCCGACGTTTCGGTCCCACCCGGGGACCTTTTTCAATATATATATACGTATTGTAGACAATTTGTTGTTGGATTTCTTTTAAATTGTATTCTTGGATGTCTTTACTGATTATTCTAGAGATGTTCTGAAATACACAACAGCACTTTGGTTGGCCTTAGGGTCTATACATCAGACATCCGTGTGATTGCTAGTAGAAGTAACTGGGCCAATAACTAAGTCTGCAATCGCACGTGTTTTGTCTGTGGGTATTTTAAAGGGGGCTTGTCACCAACTCCTAAAAAGTTGTATAATAAATGTCCTTTTGAAATTGAAAATGAAAACCCTATTTCTTTTTTTTTTTTTCATTAAAATATCCATAAAAAATGTTTTTAAAACCTGAGCTTTAAATAATATATTACTATACTATAATTACTTTCACTTTCCATTCAGCACTAACTAACTGCCCTCCTCTCCTTCCTGGTGGTCTATAATAATAATGTAGCCTGTGATTGGCATAGGCACATACACGAGTGATACAAAACTTTTCCTTAATAGCACTGTCCACAAAATGGTGCCTGCCTGCTAGCTGGGATTATAAACTCCAAAACTGATGGAAACTTTCAATAATTGGAATAGTATATGTAAAGTTAATTTTGCTCAACTATTATGGTGGTTTCAGCATCCTGTCCACAGTAGAGGTTCACACCATGGGTCAAATTCACTAAAGCGCAAAAATGCGCTAGCGTTACACGCTTCGCGCTTTAGTGAATTTGCACCCATGAGAGTCCGATATCTGAGACACTGACATTTGATTAGGGCCAATCAACACCCCTTGTATCCACCAGAAATTCAATTTTTCACATTTTCTTTCTAAAATGTGTAGATTTATAGAATAGGAGCTGCTTGGTGGCAAAACATGTAGTTCCATTGAGGATAAAAATTGCATGGAGTTGTATGTTTTCCCATGCCTGTGTGGGTTTCCTGTAGGTGCTCCAGTTACTTACAATTTGAAGACCTACTGATGCATTATGTATCGATACATTTAATTTAAAATAGGCTAATTTACTTAGAACACTTCTATTCGTATGTTCATTCTTTTTATTGCTCAGGATGTAAAACATTGTGTGGACTCCAGGTACATAAGTGAACAACCAACTTTCACTGTACTGCAAGTAAAATAATGAATATAAGCTTGTAATGGGTCATTGGACTTGGAACTAATGTTGGTTTGTCTACTGCTTGCCCTTAAACCCTGTTAATACAGGGTTTCAGGTGAGCTCACTGATTTATATACCTACTCACATCACTATAGTTAAGTATAATTTTGCCAATAACCAACACAAGAATAGGATTATTTTAAAAACGTTCTATATAATCCACTGTCCAAAACCAATGGTTAAGTTTCTTAGAATAATGGTTAATTTCACTGTTAAGGTTTACAGCCCTTTTGAGGAAGTTATTACACCTTCATTGTGCAAATTGTTTTATTTAATTTTACAAACCCTTTAAGTGGGGGTAGCAAGACTTAAAGCGTTTTATACAAACCCTTTTAGTGCTCAGAACAATAGTTTGCTTCCTTCTGTAATCTTAGAGTAGATTATTTATTGGCTATAAAACCCAAGGCTCTCTTATTAAATGTATGTTTTATGCATTCAAAGTGGTCCTAATTTTTAGCACAAATCTTACTCGTCGTTTTGCATAGGATTTGCTGATTGAGCAGTGAATTCCTTAATATTCATAACTTCCATTATCTTGATGCAGATGTAATTTAGTATGTTGGAGACATTTTCAACTGTATTCTCCCAAGAATTTCTTGCTCTATCTGTGCTTTCATATGAAAATTTTCAAATAATGTATCTTATCTGTTAGCAGATATTACCTTTAATGAATATTTTAAACTTTCAGAATGAAACGTTAAATGCTTTATTGTTGAAAATGCCTCTAATAAATTATGCTTTTTTTTTTCTTTAACATTTAGGTGGAAAAGCATTTACATAAAATGGTCCATAGTTTTTATGATTGTTAAAGCTGAACACATTTATGTACCAATCTTAATAAATTACATTGTCCTCCTAGGACTTTGAAATGTATATTACTATGTTTTTTATAGTTCGGCCTACCAAAGGCACAGAGCTATATAAATAGTTTAAATTAAATTCCAAGATTAAATCTGAGACATGTATTGCGTTTGCAAACACTGTATTAATTTGAATACACATTCAAAGAACAGACGTGAATTCCATAACTTTACACCTGAAAGTTTGCTTTCTTTCGAATTAAATCAGTACATTAAAAGGGATACTGTCATGGGAAAACATGGTGGGTGATCGAACACTTGGCACCCCCAATTGATTGGGACTTTCCTTCTCCTTTAAAGGGGTGGTTCATCTTTGAGATAACTTTTAGTATGATGTAGAGAGTAGTATTCCGAGACAATTTGCAGTTGGTTTTCATTTTTTATTATTAGTGGTTTTTAAGTTATCTAGCGTTTTATTCAGCAGCTCTACAATTTGCATTTTAAGCAGTCTGATAGCTAGGATCCAAATTACCCTAACAATCATGCATTGATTCGAATAAGATACTGGAATATGAAAATTGAAAAGCTGCAAAAGTCAGAAGAAAAGGGCAAAGAACTATAAAACTATAAGAAATAAATTATGAATGTAATAATTGCTTATTATTGGCCATTCTATATCATATTAAAAGTTACCTTAAAAGTGAACCACCCCTTTAATGCCCCATCTCTCACCTTGTCAACTACTTGCCCATCCCTACATGTTATGTCTCATACCCCTTAAACTCTTTTGGGCAGGGCCCTCTTTAATAGTATTAAGTAGTATTTTGTATGTTCAATATATACACCCATTTATTGTAGAGCACTCAGAATATGTTGGCGCTTACAGATGCATCTGATAATAATAAGTATTATTTTAATAATCACAATGCTATATAGAGAATAGGTTTTTGAATTCATAGCCTACATTGAGAAAAACAAAAAGAGACACGGATTGTCCTAAATACTGGCTTAAACTCTCACCAGAAAACTTAAGTGATAAATTGTGAGAGTCCTCATACTGATTCTTGAAACAACAAGGTTTGAGTAAAGTAAACCATATGATTTATTGCATTTTTTTACTCTAGTACATGTCCTTCACATCAGTGTTATGTTGATCTAATCTGTCAAACTGGTTATGAGGACAGGAGAACTTTGGGGGAAAAGACATCATATGGAACGATAGCTTGCTGGATGAATTTTTCTCCCCTAAAAGAGTTTGAATAATAAAGTCAAGCAATGACATCTTGCTCATATAAACAAGTCAACTTATAACGTTTTCTAATGCTGCTTGTAAGAATAACCTATTCCAGTGTATTTGTGTGTATGTTGAAAGTAGAACCGTGGTGAATCTTAGCTCTTCAAAAGATATAAGTTTCACACAACTTCCCTATGAAAGTCTTTATGACCTGAAACCCAACACAAATTATTATTTTCATTATTTTTATTTACAAGATTTATGCTGCTTGTTTTCAAAGCATTTTCACCATATAACTTCTATTGTGCACCCAGTGCATAATGGAGTTGGTTTTATCTTGGCCATGTGTGAATGTGACCATTACTAGTGCTAAATGTGAAGAATACGTGTGAAGCATTAAAGGAGAACTAAACCCCTTGTTAAAAAAACCCTACCCCTCGTAGACCCCTCTACCTGTTCCACCCCAGCGTAGCTCTTACCCCAGGCAAATGCCCCTAAATTCTTACTCACTCTTCGTGGCAGTTTCAGGCATCGGAGGTCAAGGCAGCCATCTTCTTCTATTCGGTAATCTTCGTCTGTTGAATGTTTCGGCGCATGTGCAATTGGAGCAACTTCCTGGTTCTGGACTGCACATGTACCAAAACTCACGGAAATTGCTGAAGACCCAGAAGAAGACACGAAGATTACTGAAGAAGAAGGCTACCTTGAACACCATTGCCTGAAACTGCCCTGAGGGGTGAGTTAAAAGTTAGGGTAAGAGCTACCCTGAGGGGGGGTCTAGGGGGTAGGATTTTTTTAATGAAGGGTTTAGTTCTCCTTTAAGCATCTGAGAAGCATCAGGCCCCTGGGCGTTATAAGCTGTCCATAGAGCAGTAACTGGGGTATTATTTACTAATACAACTGCTCTAAAACTCTAACTTTTCTTGCACTTGGCAATAATGTACATATTTAATAAAATACAGAGTTACAAGGGAGCCCTGTACTTTAGTAATGCCCTTGGCTAGGGTTATATTTAGGGCTTCCTTTATGCATGGCATGCCAAAAACAGTATTTTGTAAATATTTTCTTTGTCCCTTTCAGACACAAATGTCTACAGTTTAATAACCGGTACAAACATTTAACCACCAGATTTTCTAAGGTCAACAACTAACTTTTTAACAAATACAATTAAGTTGTAAGTCTGCAAAAAGAAAACTGAATTGCTGGGAAAAGAGACTTAGAGGTTTGCCTAATTGTTTTGCACTTTGCATCAGTTACTAAATGAGACCCAGTATTTATGATTAAATCACAATTTCTGGAATGCAGTTATTATGTGTGAGATAGGATGTTGCTTCTTCTGTGTAGCTAGCAGTTCAGCATGTCCCTCCATGGGGAACAGAGACAAGCTCGTTTAGTTCCAGGCACATGAACACCCCTGGGGATTAAGGGCTATATTTTGAAAATTGGATAATAATGCTTTCAATCCCTTAAGTAGTGACACATGCCTTTAGTTTCCAGCTAGATTAGACTATGGTATGTTGTGATAAATCCAGACTTATTTTGTCCTCATTGTCAGGGTTGGCTGAAGCAGTGATGTTACATTATAGAGAAACATAATTGGTCTAAAAATAGCTAGCCATGCTAGGTGCCGATTTGTGTGCTGTAGTTAGTCTAAACGCATATCAGATATTTGTGTATCTAGTTTGTCTTTAGTGAATAGAACTTTACATGAGGCCTCCTTTTTATATAGTGTTGCCACCTTTTGGTGGGCACGGTTATCAAGTAAAAAGGGGTGAAGCTGTGATGTAGTAGGAAGAATTTTGGAGCATGAGGGAGATTGTCAGGGAATTGGGGTGGTCTTGGGGAGGAGCCACTGGAGATTGCAAATGTAATTGCCTGGAAATGTGTGATAGTGGCCTTGGCTGGTATTTTAATGGAGAGGCCAGTGAACTACCGGCCAGGTGGCAACCTTAATTGGATAGGAATATGGTTGTATACAGGCAATTTATAGTGTGATAAAAAATTTCACCTTTGAGTTAGCTTTTGGCTTTTAAATTTTTATTTGTCAAAATGACCCTAGCAACCATGCATTGATTTGAATAAGAGCCTGGAATATGAATAGCAGAGGGCCTGAATATAAATGAGTTATAAAATGTATCAAAAACAATAAGTAGCCTTGCAAAACATTTTTTTAGTTTTCTTTTTTTGTAACACCCATTTGAAAGTTGGAAAATGTAAGATGAAGAAGATTGATTGAAAAAATTTAATTAACATGCTTAGAATTGACCATTCTATAACATACCAAAAGCTAACTTAAGAAGAAGTAAAGCAACTGAGGCAGTTTATTACCAATAGATTAGCCATAATAGTACTAGCTAGAGTGACATCACGTCCTTCTTCTCCCAGCTCACTCATAGCTCTGGGCTTAGATTACAGTTCGGAGGGGGAGGGGGGAGAGAGGAGCAAACTGACCATGCTCACACCCAGGACAAGGAGGTTTAAAGGGGAATTAAATCCCTCGGACACTAACCTTCTCCCCCTCACCCCCCCTGTAGGCGCCCCTCCCCGCCAGCCTACCTCTCCCCGCTGGCAAATTCCCCTAAGTGGCTACTTACCCCTCCGTGCAGGTTCCCGGACGCCACCTTCTTTCAGTTCATGATTTTCAATCCGGCACATGCGCAGTAGTACAAACTGGCATATGCGTCCTACTTGCTGAAGAAGAGGGGGGGAGGAGGTTAGCGCCTGAGGATTGAATTCCCCTTTAAGCTGAAGTCAGGAAGTCTTGTATAGTAGCCCTTGTGTAAACAATAAAAGTAAAGAAATGCAGTGTTCCTTTTGACAGAGGACTCTTTATTTATATTGGCCTTTCTATTAACGCTTACTTAGTTTTAACCTTTCCTTCTACTTTAAAGGTAAACCACCCCGTTAACATATATTTATAAGCCTGAAAAATGTTGCAAAAATAATACATGTACTGTAATTTTCTTAAAGACCATTAATGCCTTTGTCTGTTCATCCAGCACATACAAATACATGATTTCTAGGCAGCAAAAGTCCTGTTTTATTTGACAAAGGTTTTCAGTCTATAGTTCTGTGGAGAACTGTAAATAAGATTGTCCATCTGTATTGGGATGAAAACAGCCTTCCTATTTATAATAGGACTCTGTGGTTCCTCTTCCCTTCATTATGTTAGTTGGTGTTTCGCCAACACAGACAGAACAAACAAGGGTTGCCATTAGATCATCCTCCTTAAAGGGGTTGTTCACCTTCCAAACACTTTTCAGTTGTTTGTTCTCCAGAAATAGACTTTTTTCAATTACCAGTTTTTCCAAAATATAAGTTAAAGTTGAACGTTCCTGTCTCTGGTGTTTGAGTCTGGCAGCTCAGTCATTTGGGTGTAGGTTCTGCTCTGTTACAATTTTGCAACACTTAGTTGATGCTTTCTCAATTACCTTTAATGAAACTCAGGAATTCTGCTCAGCAGGACCAAAGATAAGAAATGTATCAACTAAATGTATCAGTTTAGAGCAATAACAGCAGTTAACCCCCACCAAGACTTGAAGGTGAACAACCTTTTTTTAACTATTTTAAATACTGTATGTATTCTTTAGTCCAATTTCATGTAGGATTGTTGTTGTAATGGCTACATAGAATCTTGTTTATTTTATATTATGTAAATGAAGCAGTTCATAAATAAACCTTTGTTTTTGGTGTTGCTGTTGCTTTAAAAGGAAAATCCAACAGTAGTTTAGGCAGAAATAAAGTGTTTCCTATTTTCACATTGTTCTGCCTTAATTTTTCTATTTCAGATCTTACTGATTGGCTTGAAGTGGCTTACTTAAATTCTAGTTTTTCTCTGCAGTGTAGCAGGGTAGTTAATCAGATCAACTGGAATTAAAACTGTGAAATGTATTGGTCTTGATTACTCTGTTGGTTCGTGTTCTTACAAATACAGTTAATACTGTTTATTTGAATGCCATTTTGAATAATATGTTCTGATTAGGGGCTGGGTTCATTTTTCTAGAGTTTTTTTTTTTTTACAAAGTTAAAAATATTTTTGTAACGTACACATCTAAATACCTCTAGCTAAATAATTCTCATATACGTGATTGTACATTCTTTGTCATGATATAGAAATATTCATTCTCTTTTCTTTTAACTTCTTTGATAGCCGTGTGTTTAAGACAGACATGGAGTTGGAGGTTCTTCGGTACACAAATCGCATCTCCAGTGAAGCCCACAAGGAGGTAAATACATTTTTAAATTGTATAATTGCTCATAGACTGGCATACTTGTTTTAACATTTGGCATCATTGAAAGTATTTAAAAAAAAACAAAATAGATTCCTATTTTTCCTTGACAGCATAAAAGTCTTTGCAGTTGCAAAGTCAACTGTGGCAGAAATCTGTTGATTCCCCTTTACCCCCCTCATTCTCAGTAAGCCTACCATTATTTCTTTCCACTGCCTGTCTTTCTTTAATAAAATATTCTCTGCTTCGGTACAAAAAGAATGTGACATTAAAACAGTTACCATATCTTGGCTGCCAATTAGCTCCGATTTATGCTTTAAAAATGTTTCCCTGGGCATTGTTTTCATCCCTGAAAATGTGCTTGATGATATGTATCTGTGAAACCCGTTATCCAGAAAGCTCCAAATTACAGAAAGGTTGTCTCCCACAGACTCCATTATAATCATATAATCGAATTTTTTTTTTTACATTATTTCCTTTTTCTCTGTAATAATAAAACAGTCCCTTGTACTTGATCCAAACTGACTTATAATTAATCCTTATTGGAAGCAAAACCAGCCTATTGGATTTATTTAATGTTTATTAGACTTAAGCAATAAAGAGCTAAATTACAGAAATATCCATTATCCAGAAAACCCCAGGTCCCGTGCATTCTGGATAACAGGTCTCATACCTGTAATATAAAGCTCAAAGATTGCTCCAGTTTCCAATAGCATCCAATCATCAGTAATCATTTACTATCTACTGTTAGAAAGCAAACATCTGATTGGTATTTTGTTTGCCAATAGATTAGCTGCATTTGTGCAAGTTATAAGACTATATTCTGTGGAATGTTTCACCATGCCTGAGTAAAAAGCTCTAGAAGCATTCTGTTTGTTTGTTTAGGATAGCAGCTGCAGTATTAGTTTGCCGTGACATTACTTCCTGCCTGAGTTTCTCCCTGCTCACTTATAGCTCTGGGCTCAGATTACAGCAGAGAAGGGGGAGTGGAAGAGGAGCAAACTGAGCATGCTCACGCCAGGGGCAAGGCAGGAAGCCCATGTGTATAAAATAGAAGAAAGCATTTCTTTTGACTTTCTTGAGGACTCAGAGCAGCACTACTTTGAGGGTTAACTGGTATATTTAGGTGGACCTTTCTGATGATGCTTACTTAGCTTTAACCTTTCCTTCTCTTTTATATTGCAGTGGGATTGTATCAATGCTGGTGGGCCCTCGTGTCCATTTCTAGTGTTCAGCCCCAGGATTTAATTTAGTTTTTGCTGCAATGTCCAGGCACACTGTGTTGCTGTTCCCTCTGCTTAGCCCTGCACTCTTTACTATTAAATGTGGCCATAGAGGAGTTTTCAGAAGAAAGTAGATACTGAAGAAAATGAAGGAAATCAGAAGAGAGAATGAAGGGGTGGAAAAGATGGGTAGGATAAATGTAGAAGCTGCTCTATAGCTAATGAAAAGTGTGCACTGGGTATACTTGTGGGCCTAGGCAACCCAGTCTGACACAGGTGACTTTGTAGTGTTTTGAAATTATTTGTCTTTTTTTTATGCCTCTTTCCAGCTGTCAGATAGGGGTTGCTAAACCATCATTTACAGAATTGTTCCAAATTAATACCAATACTGTGGGTGCACCTTGACCAAAATGATTAACTTCACTATTCTCCCCAGGTCATGAAGGCAGCAAGAATTGGAATGAAAGAATACGAACTGGAGAGGTAAAGCAGACATTTACCGTATGCAATTCATTAATGATTCCAAAAGATTAGGTATATAGTGATGGGCTAATCTGGAGCGTTTCACTTTGGCTAATTTTTCTCTCTAAATTTGCAAAATGTCGAAAAAATTCTCGAAACGCTGTCGCTTCACAATTTGGGCGTGGTCATTTGTTTTTGGACACCAGTGCACATTCCCACGATTCCCAAACGCCAGGAGAATTTTGCCTGCTGAAAATTTGCCAGCGTCCATTTCTTTGACGCTGGCAAATTTTCCTGGCGTTTTGCGAATCTCGGGAATTCACAGCGAATTCGTCCATCACTATAGGTATAAGGTGTAAAGTATCAATATAATACATTTTCATTTGATAAAAATTGACTGGATTGCACCAACATGGCATTAATGTGTAGGTGTCGGCAGTGAACCCTTTTAGCAAATGGCCCTAATTTTGTCAGGTCTGTGTGAACCTTTGTTGTTGTTTTTTAGTTAAAAATGTTTGTTGCTTTGTGTGCACATGTGACTGTGTACAGCATTCTTTCAGCTTGAGAAAGAAACCATTATTACTCTCCTTGCACATTTAAAAATTTTGATTTAATATTTGGGACAGGAACCTGCCACACTATATCAAAAGAAAATTACTTTAAGAAAACTGGTATTCCACTAGAAATG
Organism: Xenopus borealis; assembly: GCA_024363595.1. Classification (NCBI taxonomy): domain Eukaryota; kingdom Metazoa; phylum Chordata; class Amphibia; order Anura; family Pipidae; genus Xenopus; species Xenopus borealis. Next base: position 59,490,580 of record CM044437.1, read on the forward strand.
TTTACATAAAAAATGTCCCTCCAGGAAGCTGAATTATTATTGTGCCGAAATGATGCCTTTGCAGAACTCATGCAGCTAAGCTTTAATAATTTGTGTGCTGCTGGAGTATAGTACGTTTAACTTTATAGTCAGCGTGACTGGAGTCTTTGAGATCTTACTTGATGATTTCATAAAATCATTTTCTGTTCTACAGGTATGGAATTTATTGTAGTATGTTATATGTAATGCTTGGGACCTTTGGATCACTATACCATAAGTCATTAAAAATAGTTAACGGCTAAATAAACCCGATAGGATTGTATTACCCCAAATATGGTTTCATGCAGCTTAGTTTCAATCAAGCACAATATACTGTTTTATTATTACAATTAAAAAGTTAAAAATACTTAAAGAAAACTTGAGTTCTATACCTAAAATGACACTCTATGGAAGCTGACCATCCTGTAATTCAGAGGGCTTTGTGATTGTAATGAAGAGTGAAAAAAGTGTAATAAATTACTTATTTGGTAAAGCAACTGCATCATTATACTGACTGTACTTATTAGATAGGAATTGGTAACCTGTAGCATCTAATGTATCTGCCAGTACTACAACTTTACAAAGAGAATTCCACAACTTCGCAGATCTCGCTGTTAAAAAATATCCCTTTTCTTTTCTTTTATTTGGAATAGATGCCCCCTTAAAGGAGAATGAAAGCTACTGAAGCAGTTTATTGTCAATAGATTAGCCACAATAGTGCAAGATATAACACTATATTTCTTCTGCAGAATGCTTTACCACACCTGAGTAAACAGCTCTCTCTGTTTACGATAGCAGCTGCCATATTAGCTTTGTGTGACATCACTTCCTGTTTGAGTCTCTCCCTGCTCACTTATAGCTCTGGGCTCAGATTACAGCTGGGAGGGGAGGAGGGAGGGGGTAAAGGGAGAGAGGAGCAAACTGAGCATGCTCAAGCCCTAGCCCAGGAGGTTTAAGCTAAAAACAGAAACAGTCTGAAGCAGAAGCCCATGTGTACACAATAGAAGGAAAGAAATGCAGTGTTTATTTTGACAGAGGACTCAGAGCAGCATTAGGGTTTACTGGTGTATTTAAATGCAGCTTTCTGATAAAGCTTGCTTAATTTTTGCCTTTTCTTCTCCTTTAAAGGCAAACTAAACCCTTAAAATGAATGTTGCTAAAAATGCCATAATTTATGTACTTATTGCACCAGCCTAAAGTTGCAGCAGCAGTGATCCAGGACTTCAAACTTTTCATCTTGAAAACTCTCTGCGACACTAACATGCTCAGTGTGCTCTAAGCAGCTGTTGAGAAGCTAAGCTTAGGGGTTGTCACAAATTATTAAGCAAAAAATTAAGTTAGCCTGTAATATAAACTGATGATACAGGGCTGATTATTAAATTATGAAGATAATTGTACTGGTTTCTGTACTGCCGTGTAGTAATTATCTGCATTAATTACTAATCAGCCTTATACTGTGACAATTCTATTCTATGTGTACTGTATATTGTGAGTCAGTCCCTAAGCTCAGTAAGTGACAGCAACACAGAGCATGTGAATCAGTGAATCGGCAGAAAAGAAAATGGGGAGCTACTGGGGCATCTTTGGAAACACATATCTTTACTTCTAAAGGGTTGTAGTTGCTTTGGGCTGGTACAGAAACCCAAAACATAATGTACAACCTTTCTAGCTACTAGGAATGCACCGAATCCAGAATCCATCTTCCCGGCCGAACCGAATATGAATCCTAATTTGCATATGCAAATTAGGGGTGGGGAGGGAAAGCCCATGACTTTTTGTTACAAAACAAGGAAGTAAAAAATGTTTTCCCCTTCCCATACCTAATTTGCATATGCAAATTAGGATTCAGTTCGGTATTCTTTAGTCTTTAGTTCTACTTTAAGTGCCTCTTTTCCAATGTAAATAATCCCAAATTGGCCAGTATTTCTTCAGATATTTCCCATACCATTTATTAACTTAATTGGACTCCACTTATTTCATGAATATCCTTTTATCATCATTGGAGACCAAACTGAATTAAAGTGGAACCAATACAGAACTGTGCAGCTTCTCTATAATTCTTATACTAACGCTTGACAGGTAATGCAGCAAGTGGTGTTTTGTTGAAATAAGAGTCTATGAATGGGTTGTAGGTTGATTTGGTGACATGATGTTTCTCCAGAACAAACTGTGACCACATATGTATATTTAAAACATCAGGCAAATGGCATAACTGATGTAATATAAAATGCTCTGTTCAAATCCAACCCTAGTCAGCCCTGCTACTAAGATATATTATTTGTGTCTGTAGTGTACTATTCCATACTGTTCCATATCTAACACACAATATACATCCACTAAAATCTTTTGATATTTTAGATCTAACATATTTCTGAGCACAAGTAATAGTTTATATTATATTAACGTGGCTAACTCTAAAGTGCATTGACCCATCAATTGTTTAAAATAATGAATTTAATAAGCATTTTAGATTTTGCTTGTCTTCTAGTAACTTGTTGATTTCATTGCAATTTCAAATTCAGCTTTGGCTGAACACAAGAAACCATTTTTCCGATCAACAAATAATTTTAAGCAACTGTATAGTAGAAGATAATTCAGTGGTATAAAAGTGGAATGGCAAACTAATGTGTATGAACTGGCATAGAGGTTAGTTGTGCTTAGATACATTTCCCCTGGCTAGAAGATCAAACAGCAAAGTAATGGCATCTCAGTATGAGCCTTGGAAATACAACTAGATAACAAGTAGCAACTCTCTACTTATTTGCAGCTCTTCCAGGCAATCAATTTATAACTCAAATTTATAACTCTTTGATGAAAAGAGGAAGCAACCTTATTGTGGCTGTCACACTTGTGATATTGGAAAGTTCATCAAAAGTTTAGTAACTGTTGTCTAAGTGAGTATGCACTATTGTAATATTGTGTGTTCTTGCAAAATCTGCAAGAACTGCATATGGTGGTTGAATGGTGAGCTAAATTAATTGACATTTTACTGCATTAAGTGTATTATTTTTCCATTTTCTGATTGCACAGTACATATCAAAACTTGTTTATGGTAGCCCAGTTTCTTCCCAACACTGCTAGCCCCCATTTCTGATGTATATCTACAAGTGGTAACAAACACTGCTAACCCCAAGTTCTCATGTTAATCTAAATGTTTCTTATTGCCAGATGGTAAAGTTTCAAGGATTTATATTTTCATATTTGAAGGTGGCAACATGTTGTGTTGGGGCTCCCTGTGAGTTAAGGGGCCCAGCTGGGCTGAATAGGTTAAACTAGCCTTAGGTTGTCTTTGGTGGACAGGTGGGTCAGTACCTGAAAATGTGCAATAATTAGCAATATTATTTAGGCAAAGCTGTTTTTTTACTATTTTGGTAATGGATGAGCACCCATGGCCTTATTTACTTGTTTTTAGTTGAATCCAAAGACCACACACTAGTGATGTGCGGGTTGAGAAATTCTCGACCCGCACCTGCCCCCTCCCAATTCACACCTGTCCAGGCCCGCTGTTGCCCCCTAAGGGGTGGTTTCAGTTTATAAATTTAGGCTCGGAAGCCAGACGTGCTAGGTTGGGGATGCGGAAAGCAGGAGAACAGCTTGACCTGGACCCGCCCGCGACCTAAAGATTTTGTGCAGGAGTCGGCCTGGCCCCGCCCAACCCATGGGTCCAGCGGGTTTTGGGCCATCCCACACATCACTACCATACACACCTTGAATATTCACCAAACTGCCATTTATTTTTTGAATGCTAACCAAGTTAATCAGAAAATGCATGAATAGTAAACAACAATTTAAAAATGGTTCACATTAGTTAAAATGTTGCATTATAAACAGAAAAAATATGAAACTGCCAAAACAATTGTTTAATAATGAAAGCATCAATTGAAATGTCTGATGCATGAAAATATATGAAAATATAAACTCAGTAAAAAAAAAAACATTTTAAACAGTGAGCATTCCCAAACATTCTCACTGAAAACTGGCTCTGTGTTCAAAATGTTTTAGAACATTGTTTTACTCTCTTTGGAGCTGATCAATTGAGTATCCTAGGGGGAGAGATTTTCGTCTGCTGTTTCTTCCGTCACTTTGTACATTTTGCAGAAGTATTGTGTACTGTGTCTGCTTATTTCCAACGTGGGTGTTTATCGCCACCACAAATTATTTGCGTGGATAATCAGTAAGGAGCCAAAGACATTTGTGATTATGGGTTTTCTAGAGATAATGTTTCCCTTGGCTACTGACCTTCATAGAGGAAGGTTTATATGAGATTAAAACATTATTTAGCTAGGCAGCATGGCTTTCAAAATAACTTGGATTGCTGTAGCCTTTTAAGAAAACGAGCGTACAGAATACTGTTCAGGGGAATGCTTGCCATTTTGAAGTTTGAAGTACTAGCAGTAAATTGTTGCATTCTAGCATGTAGTCACTACAAAAACACTACTTTAGTACTTATTGTAAAGTATATAAAATCTAATGGAACATTTTCTAGCAACAAAATTGTAAGAACAGTTCATGGGGAAAATTAACATGCTAGCCAATAGAGCCTTACAAAGATACTTTTAACCCAAAATGCAAGTTATTATTTAACACTATTGCTGTCGTTGCTTAAAGCAACACAGTACTGTAAGATTATAAGAATATAAAAAAACTTTGCACAAACCTGCTTTTGAGTGAGCTATGGAGTAATGTAACTACCAAAAAGCTGCAAAGCTGCAATACTTGAACATGAAGTGAGCATTATTGTTTAGTAGTGTGAGTTCTGCGCTTATTTTCTCAGTAGTGAGCAGCACCAAAGAATTGTGAATCCACACATCCACTTGTATAAAGTCAATTAAATCAGGGTTCAGTGTGCTTCTATCTGCTACTAATTATACACCCAGGTACCTAAAAAAGTAAACGAAGCAATATATAGTGTAGTATGTCGGGTTTGTACAATAAATAAATGCTTAAAACCACTCACATTGTCATCATATATTTCGAGGCATGAAATTAGTCCTTCTTTTTTGCCAAAAAGGACAACATTTCTACTACTGATACTACAGAATACATACATTCGGAACTTAAACCCAAATCTGGTTTTAATCCATCTCACAGTAACAGTCATTTTATAAATACCTTTAAAGAATTAGTTCTAGAAGATATAGAAATACTGGACACTAGATATCCACAAAAACAAAATTTAACCATTAGAAAAAAAAACCAATGAAAGAACTACAGAATGATAAAACCATCGTAATAAAACCTGAAGATAAAGGAGGAGGGATAGTTACCTAACAAGTTAATTACATAAGTGAAATAGGCAACTTTCAGATACACAAACATATATGAAATTAAAAAACAATCCTACCAGTGATTACAAAAAGGAATTATTTAGTTTACTGAAGAAGGCCAAAAATTATGGAATTCTAATGAATTTAATTACTTTAAAGTAAATCACCCCAAAACCCCGGTAATATACATCCTACAAAAAATTCATAAAGATAAATGAAATCCTCCTGGATGACCCATTGCGCACTGAACCTCAATTTAATTGAGCATTATTGTTTGTAACGCTTAATGATACCACCAGAAGAATCACCTAGAATTAGGATCAAGTGGCAAGCCAAAATGAAAAGCCTGAACAAGCCCAAGGCGTATGGGCATCAGAAAATATTCTGATGAAAAGATGAAAGATCTTTCCAATCAATGCAGAAAAGGGGTATTAACCCATAGAAACATGAGAGATATTACAAATAGGAATAGATGTGGAATAGATCAATTAAATATGTTTTAGTAGAAACATGACTCCCAAAAAAAAAAACAGTTGGTAAAAATGTATAGTATTGATTGACATGCTAGATGCTTCATTATATTTAGTATTCTAAAATAAAGAGAACTGCAGTTTGATCCCCAAAGACTAGGGAGACTGAACTGTTTACAGTCAGTACAAATTAGAAGTGACGTCCTCATAAATTTATAGTGGAGACAAAAAATGTACAATTTGCTTATATTGTGACCTGCATCTGCAAGTCCTGCCTGCAAACCCCTTAATGGCAGAAAATCCAGGAGTACACAACTTGATTTCTAGTATTGTGGCTCTCTTATGACTGATTCTTCAGTCACCAATGTTCCCTTTAAGGTGTGCATGTGCACAAATGTGGAGGCCAGGCACACAACAAATTGTGTTGCACCAAAGAATTTTGTTTGAAAACACACAATGTTGTATTAATTCTGACCTAGCACACACTGAACAAAAGTTTAAAATGTGCCCAAAAAAGGATTGTTTTTTTTCACACATTACCCACAATGAAAATTTTTGCTCAGAATTCCATCATAACAGACACCCAAAAATATCTCAGCAATTTTTCATATGATTTACTAGTGCTGACTCATAGTTAGCAACAAGGGTACTTTATTTATTATAATACACAAGTATCAGCAAGTCGTGTGACAGAAATCATTAAACTCAGATTATAACCTATGACATCACTAAGCACCGTTTATAAGGAAATCATTTACAGCACATTTATGGTTCTTGTGTGTTATATAGTGAATAAAGGATATTATAAGATACCGAGGAGTTTCATGACCATATAAAAACACGAGGCCGAAGGTTATGTTTCTACACAGGTTATGGAACTCCGAAGTAACTTCTAATGTCCTCATATTTTGCAACTGGGGGTACTTTATTTATTATAATACACAAGTTTGAGTGAGTCATGTGACAGAAATGACATCAGAACTCACCGTTTATAACTGATGACATCAGAACTCACCGTTTATAAGGATATAATTTACAAGATATTCACAGCTTTTGTGTATTATAACCATATAATGTTTATTTCATATTATATACATGAATATTGGCTGCTTCTTAATGTGCCACTAGTTCTTCCTCTATGTAGGTTGCTTTCATTTACTTTGGGCTTTATTTATCAAAATCCTAATTTTCCTGAGTATTTAAATAAAACAAAGTCCGACCAAACTAGAATCCACGATTGGGCCTCATTTATTATTTAAAAAGCACAATTTAATTGGATTTGGACAAACTCGATAAAATTGAGCGAACATTCTTTCATATTTTTATCCTGAATCATTTGAATTTTTTGGGGGGCTTTTTCCTGAAAAGTCCAAATTTTTCAGACTTTTGCCAAAAAGCCTGAAATTGTTTTTTGGACTAATTCCAGCTGAGACCACAGAAATTTTCATATAGGATGGGGACTGCTCCCATTGATGTATATACAACCTTGGCAGGTGTGAGATTGCAAATTTTCATATTTTTCCAGCATTGGCTTTAAAAAAAACTTGTTTTTTTTTTCACTACAAATTCGATTTTTAACGTAAAATAAAAAACAGAATTGTTTACTACTGGACTTGCAGGACAAGACTTTTGCCACTGTTTAGTCTTATATTTGATTCAGAATGTCATCAGTTGTTCTCTGTATATTACTAGGTGATAAATCCATGTGAAAAAAGGGTCAATTTACCTTACTCTTCCAACACACTTTTAATTAAAGCACATTAATCCCCATACATAAGAAATGTCTATTATGGATCCTCGCTTTTGTGCCAGAAATAATTCAGGGCTCATTTACAACTGCAATGTACAGTGCTAAGCTTAAATATTGGCATGGAATTGTGTCACAGTGACATTTAATAAATAACTTGAGCCTGCTTCATACTTGTTCTGCTCCCCTATTTGCCAGTAATGTTTATAGCAGAGTAGTTTATATGGTGCACGTTTTGGCACAAGGAAGTCGTGCATTTTGCACCTGCCTTGAATAGTTGGTTTCTTTTGTATACTGGTTCCAATTGAATTCCATAGAAATGTTATTATTCAGGCATTTTCTGACAAAGCCATGTAGTTGCCACAACATCTAGCACTATATCTACACAAGTGCAAGCAATGCATTGCTGGATTTTTCTTTACCCATAGTAGAGCTTTTATAAATAAGTCATAAACATCACTTGTGTTTTGATGTACCTCGTTAATCGGAGCAAGTGAAAAGCATGAAAATACCCGTTATTCATCCCCAATGCAGCATTTTCCCCAACATTTCAGAGTAATAGTAGACACCAGCTAAACAGTATGAAAAGCAACTTGTCATGTTTTATACCAATCTGGATTTTCATTTCTATTTACTTTTATAAGCCATGCTCAAATTACAATTGTGTTGTATTGGCTTAGTGAGGCAAATTCACTTCCAATGAGTGTGGCTTAAAAATTGTGGCATGAAAAATTAAGCTTTACCAGAATTAAGCAACCGACTATAGTGACTATAGTGAGTCTTTTTTTTTATTATCCTGTAGTCCAAAAGCAGTTGGGTGCAATAGTCCATGAAAACTTACTTGTTGAAGATTTCCTTTTGTACAGCAGTAGTTACAGATGTGTTACATACTCTTGTTCTGCATATGCATGTATAGACCACTGAATGCCATGTAAAGAACATTCCCTACTACCCTAAACAAAAAGGATTGAATTGTGCTCTGTGTGGCTTGTACACTTTAACCCAGACATTTTAGTGGTGTTTTCAATTGAAGGAGGGGCAATTATTGTTCTTCTGTATAAGGAGGAACAGTCCTAGGGGTAAATTTATCAAAGAGTGAAGTTCTGCCACTAGAGGGAAATTCCGCCGCTCCATTCATTTCTATGGGATTTTGAAAGGCCTATTTATCAATAGGTGAAGTGAAAGTTCACCCTTTGATAAATACGCCTTTTAAAATCCCATAGAAATGAATGGAGAACAGCGGAATTTCCTTCTAGTGGCGGAACGTCACTCTTAACTTCACTCTTTGATAAATATACCCCTTAGACCCATTACCTTATATTCAGTGCCAGTAAATACATAATTTGTTCAGATTATTTTGTTGTAAACAATGCAAGTTTAAAAATGAAATAAACACTTCATAATTGATCATGTCTGAGCCTGGGTATTCTAGGGACCATAAAAATCTCTTCCTGTGATATTTGCTATAAATTGTACATACTCTTACTGGTATAGTATTACTGAGGAAGGGCCATTGGCAGGGTCGGCAGGATCAGGGAAAAAACCCAGTGGGCCCCTAACTCATGTGGTCCCCGCTGGCCTAGGTCCGCTACCCATATCTTCTTCTTGAGGCTGTGACCCCCTTTGTCGTAGGTCGCGGAAAAAACTAAACCTGCAGAGTGCGTGCACATGAGCACAAATGTGTTGCTGTGCATGTGCGCTCTGACGCATGCTGTGGTGTGCGTACTGAAGCAGCGCCAATGCCAGCATGGGCAGGCGGAGCTGGTCTGATCCTGGCCATTTGGGTCCCAAAACGTTTGATCTGGTTTGCAGTGTCTGAAGCACCTTGCAATAAAAACTGAGATTACACCGTTTGAAGCACAAGAAGGTACTGGTGTTCCATTTTGTTTAAAGGGATCATGTCATGGGAAAACATGTTTTTTTCAAAATGCATCAGTTAATAGTGCTGCTCCAGTTGACATCTGCACTGAAATCCATTTTTCAAAAGAGCAAACAGATTTTTTTTTTATATTCAGTTTTGAAATCTGACAAAATTGCTAGCCCCATGTCAATTTCCCAGCTGCCCCAGTCATGTAACTGAATAGTATGCTGTGGGGCATGGGTTTTTACTATTCAGTGCTGTTCTTAGATCTACCAGGCAGCTGTTATCTTGTGTTAGGGAGCTGTTATCTGGTTTCCTTCCCATTGTTCTGTTCATTTTAACACATTTTCATTCATAAAAATATGGAATTCACAGATCTTGAAGAAACCTTGGCTTCACTCAAAAGAAGCTAATTGTTTTAAAATAAGATATTTGGTAAAGTAACCTCCATTTAATAGTATTTCCAATGCAGATCTCAAGTAACCATCTCATCACTATGGCTACAGGTAAATTAAGGATTCTGAAACAGAGCAATGGAAAGTCTGAAGGGAAAAATGGATGATGGTTATATGATAAAGATAAAAAAAGAAATGTACTCATTAATATTTGAGGTTGCAAATTTATATAACAGATACTGAGCCCATTGCTTTAGCCTGTAAATTAGGTAAACTTCCCTGTAAGTCTGAAGGCTTATGCACCTCAATGTCCCTGGGGATCCCATGCATTAAATCTAGACTCTTTTTGATTAGAAGCCAAGTATTTAAAATATTGTTATGGCTGTAACAGCAATTTATTTAAGAAAATTTACCAGTGAAAAATTAAGAGGCACGTACAGTATATGTGCTGCCACAGAAAGAACACTGTGTTGTCTTGTACTAATTGGGCTTTATGCTGATTTGCTGTTGCTTACAAAAAAAGTTTTTTGACAGACTTTAAACAGGGCTCATTACTCCATAAGTCTAAAGAGCTTATTTGCTTGGTTGAAATGAAAGATCATGTTTTTCTACAGAGTATGTTGAAAAAAAATGCTTTAATTATCTTTAATGGTAGAGCAACTGCTGGGTGTGCATAAAAAGATGAAAGAGCAACTATGTGGGAAACACCCCTTAGAATTAACGATTGGTGCAGTCGAGCAGTGCATATAAAATATCATATAGTGTAAGCACACCAAAATATGTTTTACAAGAAACCCAGACATGGAATGAGAGCACTGTACTTTAACATAGTTATTAATCAATGCTACTGCAGTGTCTGTGTCACACTAGCAATAGTTGTGTATAGGTAGCAAACCACATGTTGTGATGCACATTATATATAGCAGGTGCCTGCATTTATGATGTAATTCTGGTAAATAATACTGCATTTTGGGTAAAATATAGCAATTTGTATCAAAATACTTGTGCAAACGGTATAAAGGAGAAGGAAACTTACCTTGGCCCAAACTTTCTGAACACCGCCCTTTCATCTTTTCCGCAGCCTTCCAGTTATTCTCTTCACGGAATCTAAAAGGGTGCTTGTGTAGTATAAGGAATCTGTAAGGAGTGTAAATGTTTCCCCGTACTTGTGTAGGATTCTTCTGGAGTTCCTCGCATGATGTATAATCTCTGTAAAACATCACAGAATCTGTTGAGGAGTCTCTCCCTGAATCCGTCATACCAGCTAGGGTTTGCCTTCCTCTGGATCAACTAGCAGTTGGGCAGGTTTTATATAGACTTTAAAGGTTGAACCTGATGGATGTGTGTAATGTTTTCAGCCTAACTTACTATATGACAAAATATATATATATATATATATAAGAAAAAAAAAAGATAATAAGTTGTCCTCTTAATGGGATCTGGCTTTCAAACATGTAGGTGTATCTAAGAATTTTAAACCTTTTTCTAAAACATTATCTGACATATGTTAGTATGTATTACTCTACAGCAGTGCATAACAGGACAGAAAATAATGATATTCCATTGAAAAATTAATGCTAATATGCATCTGTCTTGTTAAATATATGATGAAATATGTTAAGTTTATTCTTAATTATTTAATCTGTCTTTTACCATGCACATTAGTAGAAAAAACACTTTCAAAATATTGGAAATGTTGTTGGGGAAAAAAGTAAAGAAAACTATTTAAATAAAATAAATAGCAAACACACAATTTAACTAGAAAACTCTGATCGTAGACTATTCCATGAAGTCTCCTTGGGCACTGGGGACTGACTGAAACAGAAAATGTCACAGGAATAACAAAAATCGCACCTGAGCAGTCACTGCTATTAGAATGCATCAGAAAGAGTTGGGTATCATATCCAGTATATAATTACTCTATAGTATCAAGTGGAAAAGGAGTATAAATCATAATCTATTTTTAAGTAATGTGTACTCACACTAGGATAGTTGTAAATATTGAAAAATAATTGTAGCTCAGCAGATTACTTTGCTTAAAGAGGTGGTTCACCTATAAGTAACTTTTAATATGTAATAGTAGGGCTAATTCTAAGCAACTATTAAATCGTTCTTCATTTTTTATCATTTTTGAATTGTCTTCTGTCTTTTTCCAGCTTTCAAATGGGGGTCACTGACACCATCTAAACAAAAAAAACCAAACGTTCTTTAAGGCTGCACATTTTTCAAATCAGTGCATGGTTGCTAGGGTTCATAACTGGAAGAGCTGCTCAATAAATCAAAAACCACAAATAATAAAAAATGAAAACCAATCGCTAATTGTCTCAGAATATCACTCTTGCAATCATACTAAAATGTAATTTAAAGAACAACCCCTTTAACTCAGTGACCCAAATAAAGTACAACAAAACCATAATGACTGTTAATATGCATAAATGAACATATTTGCCACCAGTAGTGTCTTTTGGCTCCCCGGGAGATTGTACCAAATAGTACTAGCAAACTATATACAATGGCAGTGCATATGGCAGGCAGATTATGGCACACAGGGAGCACAGGGCAGATGAAGATGAACCATTAATACTGTGCTATATACAGTCACACAATGCTGGTGCCCCTCCAGCAGTTTGTATAAGGTGTGCGCAATGTGGGCACTTTCAGTCTGGGGATAAGGTGTAAACAATAAAGGTTTTACAGGTATGACCAATGCAGGGGGCATTTATGGTACGAAAAATGCAGGATTTTACAGTCTGAATTTGAGGCGTAAACAATGCTGGGGCCAGTTATTCTCAGTATTTAAATATTTTAAAGCTTACACAAGGAAAGCAGTCACAGCATCCAGACTGGGGGCCACACAAGGGGAGATTATGGGCTGCCAGTTGGACTGCATTGTACTATGGTCTTTGGACTCTCCATTTGAACTCCAAAAAATACTTCTAACTATTGGTGTTCAACTTGCAATCTTGAAATCCATGGGATCCTTTACATCCTGTTATGGGTGGGTTTCTGGGAGTTTTAGCTCTAGAAGAGTTTGAAGGTTGCATGTGGGAAATCCCATAGCCATAATATGTCACTTACTCTGCTCATTAGAGCCCTCTAGCTTGTACATCAGTTATCCAACCTAGGCACAACACAAGGCTCTTTAATACATTTCTGCTTCAAATCTGGTTCCTGGCAGCTCATCTTGAACCCAGATTGAGCCAGCAGGGTGAAGAGGATCACTGAGTGGGAAGTGCAGTGGCACCAAATAAGTATTCAAAAAGGAATTAACTGTATTTTATCTTTCTGTTTATAAACCTAATTTAAGATTCCTTTGTTTTTTTTTTGCAGTGTTTTTCTTCACTATTGCTATGCACGTGGAGGCATGAGACATACTTCTTATACCTGTATATGTGGCAGGTAGGTATATTCTTGAATTAATAGCATTAAGCATTGGTGGACTTAAAAGTTTTCCATGCAAAATTGGTCCATTGCTCATACCAAATCCTCTACATTCAAAACAGGAGGAGCTTGTGGGGGTGGAGATGATACCCAGCGCATTCTGCCCATGCAATCCTAAATATGTTTGCAGAATTATATATTCCTGTCAAAATATTTTATGCTGACCTGTATTTGTATCACATTCTTATTATTTTGTATAGTGTGTAAGATAGTTAGCAGTGAATAATAATAGTCTCACACTTGCAACCTGATTAGATGAGTGTTTTATTTTTTGGCAGTGGTTTTGGAAAAAATAGTGTCAGTTTATTGTGTAAGGTATATATTTTATTTTCTAAGCAGATCCCTTTTCTTTTGAAAAGTCTTTAGAATACAGTAAAGTATTCTAGCAATTTAATGTAGGTTTACATTGTTATGGGTTGAAACATCTAAATCTTCCTTGCCAAATACTGAGGGCCCAATTTATTTTTCATTGCATTCAGCTCTGCAGCAGCTCCAGATCGACAGATGTGTTCTTTAATAAATATGTCAATTTGTTAGACTTTCCAGTGAGAAAATTTTTATTTACAGTCTGACTGACTGTTTTCAAAGAAACCCACCTCTACAATGGACAGCAGAAGAAAGAGAAAAAAAAAATCCTCCAAAGATACAAGCTTATTACAATAGAACAATATTGAGATGTATAGCATAACTGAATTTCCCCCAATATTGTGGGCAGTGATGATTAATTTAAAATGACCCCTTTACTGGAGCTCCCTATAGATCTTCTTCAGGTCCCTGTCAGGGTTTCAAACGAGGGGTGGGTGAATCCTCCTTGTCCCTGCCAGAAGCACACTAGGAAGAGAATAGCCAATGACAGCCCTGCAGTCATACAAACAAAGACAAACAAAACAATGACTTAATTTTGTGACCAGGTCATTTGAGTTGCTGATTGGTTCCTATCTTACAGTGCAATGTGTTGAGTGCTGCTAGCTCTCCTGCACAGCTTGGAAAAGGAGGCAGCAGGAACTGGAACACATGGGCACGATTAGCAGAGACATTTTTTTTTCATCATCCCGAAACACATATTTTATATGCACATGCCTTCTATATTTAAAAGTATAAAGCACTGGCATATTCATGTTTTACCCACTAAAGAGCAATTATTATGTTGAGCTCTTTAGTTGGCATGTTTCCACCCCTTTTGGGTTCACAAACTTGAAATGCCCTGCCTGATTAGAGTCTATAAATGTGTATGCAAATTACCAATAGAGAACAGCCTTTCTTGGTGTTTGATCACGGAGTTACATTTGAAATATGCAAGTGGGCTTCATCCAAGTATCTGATTTTTTTGGAGATTAGCATATGTATTAGTTATTACTATTGCAACAACTTTTAAAAGACAGATTTAAACCTTTCTCAGTACCCGGCTATGAAATTTATTTTTCATGTGCACCAAAAGCAGTGTTTTTAGATTCTGCTCAGTTTGCATTGGACTCCGATTGTTTCTTTTCCATTAAAGGGCAACTATAGCCTAAAAGAGAGTAATGTTAGAAATGCTGTATTTTTTATACTAAATATAAACATGAACTTACTGCACCAGAAGCCTAACAAGACAAATGATTTATGTTTTCAAAGATGGCACAGGGGGCTGTCATCTTGTAACTGTGTTAGACATCTCTGCAATACCAAGACTCGCACAGTCTTGGTATTCAGTGTGTGTGTGGTCTGGGCTTCAGTTGGGAGGGTTAAGCTTAGGGATTGCCATAAATGATCAAAACTGCACAAGTCTTGTTGTTTGAAACCATGACCGTTTCCCTGCATAGCAGTTGGGGACCATCTGAGAATTCCTATCCCCAGCAGGTTTCTTATAAAAATGGTAGACTTTTTTAATTGAAGTATATTGAAGATAGATTTCTTTTTCATTAAAGAACGTAAAAATGGGATTTTATTTTTTTGCCTTTACATTCTCTTTAAGGACTTAATTTATATGCGCATATGGACAACGTGTGATCTGTAACCTATCCTTGGGCTTGGTGTGCTGCCATGTTTATTCTGTCCTAGGCCGTCAAGATACACTAGGGAAACTGGTATAAATCACACGGTTTAATGGTTTGCACTTTTGCTGTTCTCCAGAGGTGCATTTGTGCCCTTTGTTTTTCAATCTCTGCAGAACAGAAATGAAAAAGAAAAATAGATTATATTTTTCCCTAAACTGTCACAATGGTTACATGTTCAGCTCTGTAAACGTCAAAATACTTCAGAGAGAGCCTGTCAACCATTCCTAGCTCTCGTATCAGTAAGCAAAGCTCAACGAATAGAATCCCATAAATACAAGTCTTAAAAAAATACAGTAGCTTTTCACAAGAAGTTGAATTCATTCTGCTTTAACACAAAATTGCATTTTAATGCTGTTCTCAAATGAAAATATATAACATAATGTCAGCAAGGGCACTTTATTTATAACACCTATTTGCTTCTAAAGAAGCAAATATACCTGTTGTTCCCAAAAGAGGGTGGAAACTGGTAGGCCACAACAGTAGATTTTGCACATTATTATTATTATTATTATTAATAATAATAATAATAATAATAATATTATTATTAAGATATATAGCTTGGTGAAATAACCTGCCACCTTTCCTGAGAACAAAATAGTTATTTAGCTTACATATGATACATATGTAATTCCATGAGAGAATCTCTTTGTACAAAATACTGTGTAAATACTATGAGGCTCTGCACTAAATACTGTGGAAATAATGTGCCCTTTTTATGATCTATAGTGCTTAAAGGTAAGACAGCATAATACACGATTAGACACAGTTTATAAAAACCATGTTAACCAGTGGAATACTCCCAATGTCTATGGTCAGTTGTGTCTATTGATATTTATTTATATTGTTTTCTATACTCCAGGTGTACATATTATAATTCCTACCTCTAGTCCGCTTCAATTTTGTAGCCCCAGTGATAAGGAATGCTCATCACTACCCTCTTTAATTACAGACACTGGTACTTCTGTTCAATTATAATTGTGAAAACTGATATCACATCCTAGTTTGGTGAAGCCATTTGTTTAAATGTTTCTCACACCATCTTGTCTATATGGGGTTTCAAAATGCTGCCAAGTAGTTAATATTTGAGACAAATTTTATTTTAATTTGGGTCGCAAAGTCTTCTTCTTGTGCATGTAACTACCCCTCAAAAATATATGAATTTACATAACCACCATGTTAAAGGAATTCTGTCATCATTTTTATGATGTAGTTTTTATTTCTAGATTACGCTGTTTGCACTGCAAATAATTCACTCTACTGTATAAAATTTCATTCCTGCTCCTGGGAGTGTATTTTTATTTAGTTGTAATGTTGGTTTGTAGGCAGCCATCATCAGCATTTTGCCTGAGCCTGTGCTTTCAGAAAGAGCCAGCACTTTAGGAAGGAACTGCTCTCTGGCAGGCTGTTGTTTCTCCTACTCAATGTAACTGAATGTGTCACTGTGGGACCTAGATTTTACCATAAAGTTCTGTTCTTAGATCTACCAGGCAGCTGCTATCTTGTTACCTTCCCATTGTTCTGTTGTTAGGCTGCTGGGGGGGAAAAGGAGGGGTGATATCGCTCCAACTTGCAGTACAGCAGTAAAGAGTTATTTAAGTTTATCAGAGCACAAGAGTTTTTCATCCTGGTTACTTCACATTCATGGAGATGGCATATGAGCTATAACCATGTGCAGCGAAAGCCTCATATAAAGTACTTTATACAGTTGGAACTGTGAATTACTTTTAAGGGCCTCTCCTCTGGTGTAGCAGAGCAGCGGTGCCCTGCGCTCATAATGAAAGCCGAATAGGTAAATTAAGGATCATCATCAAAAGGAATTTATGAAGTGGAAGAAGAGTTTCAATTATAGCTGTTTCTTTCCTCAACATGTCATTGCTCCAGTTCTTTATCTTGATTTTTCCTCTGACATTTATTATGATTTAAATGTATGTATGTATCACCATAGATCAGTTGCAAAGCTTTATAAATATGCAATTTCTCCTTCTATATACATATTGATTCATTGTCAGCCTGTCGAGACTCATCTTCATTTTGAAGATTATCATACTCCCCTCACTAAGTGACATAAGCTGACAGTTGTTTCTCTCACATTCTCACAGTTAAGCAGTTTTCTGCTTCATTTCTTTAGGCAAGACATGAGGTACATTTTTCCGACCAGGCATTTGATAATCAAAATCTGCATGATAAGCAATGTAAAGGGCATTAACCTAACAAGTGTAAAGTGGTTATTGTCCTTACCGATGTTAAATGGCAATAAGTATGGTTGCTAGGAATCTAAGGTGCAAAATAGCCATTCTTAAACAGACAAAACAAAAAATGTTGCACAAGCACATTTCAAACCTGTTTGCAGAGCATTTACAGGTTGTAATCTATTTACTTGGCTATACTTCGCTTCATACTATTCTCACTGTTGAGAGTGTTTTTTTATGCTTGCTGCAAAACAAGTGTTTCTATGGCAGCTTCCTTGATGAATGTGTACAGGAGGTGTCATTGTTGGATGATATTTAGTTCAACCACAGATAACTCTTTTGCAAATGAAATACATTTTCACAAAATTACACATTGGTTTTGGTTTAAGTTAACACATTTTATTCTGACAGCAATATCCCTTTGCTACCTACTGTATATTAACTCACTTCTGCCCATTGTTCGAGTTTGCTCATGTTTTGGAGGGTCTGCAGCTAAAATTTTGTACAGGGTTATTCAATAACATAGTTAAAATTAAACATGAGAGCTTTGTTGCTTGTATCGCAAGTTATTAGCACTGGTTTCTAGTAGTACTATAGATTGTGCGCTTATTTACAGACACTTGAACTTGCCCCATGGAACATACCATAGCAACTATTAAAAGATGTATGTTTATTATTCTACCTGCAGGAAATTGATAAATGAATGATGAAAGTGTTGGTGTTTATTGGTTGCTAAAAGTACTGGTCTGGGGAAGTGACAAAGTGACTAGTTGCCCAGTGACATCTCCTCATCTTTGGATCGAGTAATTTCCCTGAACTGCCCTCCCGCCAGCTAGAATGCAAATCGCCAGTGTGATGGCACTCGGATCGCTTAGTTTTCACCTAAAGTTGCCTTACGAGGAAACTTTGGGGGAATTTGGAAAATTAAGTGATCGGAGTGCCATCCCATCTGCGATTTTAGATTCTAGCCGGCGGGAAGGCAGGTCAGGGCGATTAATCGCCCCAAAGAAGAGAAGATTTGTAGCAGGATGACTAATCTTCCCGACTCTTCTCTGGTGTCTGCCCTAAATGAACCACATTGTCTCATTAAAGGGATCCTGTCATGGGAAAATTTTTTTTTCCCCATAATGCATCAGTTATAAGTGCTACTTCAGAAGAATTCTGCATTGAACTCCATTTCTCAAAAGAGCAAACAGATGTTTTTTATATTTCATTTTGAAATCTGACATAGGGCTAGACATATTGTCAATTTCCCAGCTGCCCTAAATCATGTGATTTGTGCTCTAATAAACTTCAATCACTCTTTACTGCTGTACTGCAAGTTGGAGTGATATCACCCCTCCCCCAGCAGCCTAACAACACAACAATGAGAAGGTAACAGCTCCCTAACACAAGAATACAGCTGCCTGGTAGATCTGAGAACAGCACTCAATAGTAAAAATCCATGTCCCGCTGCGTTCCATTCAATTTCATTGAGAAAGGAAAGCAACAGCCTGCCAGAAAGCAGTTCCTTCCTAAAGTACTGGCACAAGTCACATGACCAGGGGCAGCTGGCAAATTGACAAAATATCTAGTCCCATGTCAGATTTCAAAACTGAATATAAAGAAATCTGTTTGCTCTTTTGAGTAATGGATTTCAGTGCAGAAGTCTACTGGAGCAGCACTATTAACTGATGCGTTTTGAAAAAAACATGTTTTGCCATGACCGTATCCCTTTAACAACAAAAAATCTCCATAATAGCACTTTCTGTTTATATGACAATGAAGTGGCTTGTACCAAAAGACAGATTAGTATCTTTTACATAATGTTCCCATGTCCGTTTAGCACACTGAAAAGGCCATCCATCTGACATAGTCCTCAAGGAGCATGTTCTTCCCAAACAGAATATTGCAAATTGTCTGACACTTAGAAGTTAGAAATTGTATGGTAAATTATAGTTATAAAGGAAATGAATTGAAATTGTTTTAAGATGTTTTTCTTTTGTATTTATTTTTACCAGTGGTGACAATTCTTCAGTTTTGCATTACGGCCATGCAGGAGCTCCTAATGATAAGACCGTGATGGATGGTGACATGTGGTGAGTTACTGGTGCTGACAATATGCATAATGAAAACTATGTCCTCCAAGCATCAGTATATTGGCTGAATTGTAATCCCCACATTAGCTTGTAGTGGGGATTAACAATTTGGAGGACTAAAACATATTTCGGGGAACTGTTGCAGCTTAAATTAATTAAAACCCCATTTCTTATTGTCAGGAAAGTGTTTTCTAACTGAGAAAAATTCCATCTGCTGGACAACCTTTAGGGTTCTTGAGTATAATTTTAAGTAAATCTGCACTATAGTGTTGCCAAGGCAATTTATTTATATCTGTGTTAGATGCTTTTTTTAGTTGTCTAGGTCCAAGGTAAATTGTGATATTTTGACATTGTTTTAGCTACTGCAAAACAGGATGGGTAGTTTTCATTAGATTTAGATTTTTTTCCTTCAAAGTCTCACACATTTATCAGCACACCAGCTGATTAATTGAGGGATACAGAAGTCTAACAATATTATAACATAGTAACATAGTACTAGAGATGAATATTAGATTTAGAGGTATAGGATCTAGTATCTGGAATTATTATCTTGAAGACGTAAGATGTGTGAATATAAATAATAGATTTTTAACTCATTAAAGTGCATGCCAATTTCATTTAGGCATTTAGTACATTATTTGCCATGAATTTCACAGGCACAATTTATTGAATAGCATTACATTTCTTTACTCAGCTCTTGCAATATAAATTGAATTTAGTACTAATGTGATACTCTGGTATATATATTCTTATAGATTTCTAAACTTTTGAATGTGTGTGTATTTCAATATTGTGGAAAATGTAGGCAAATAAAATGGAAAAGAGACGCAAGGCTTTTTTATGCCAGAAAAACAATATTTGAAGAGTATGTTCTATAGCAGACTGTGTATAGGCTATTTAGATGTCCTCAATGTGGGCAAACCTTTAGCTACACAAATAATAAAATATTAGTGCACCAGCAACTGTTGTTATGCTCAGGCTACAGGTCTGTGCATGAGCTCCTTGTAAAATGCTGTCTAAACGTTTTTACAAAGTGAATGAGAGCCCTCTACTGAAACGTTTCAGAATCATCCTGTCAGCAACTCTACTTGGTGGCAGAATAAATATCACAAAACATTATACATTCCTCAGTTTTCTTCATTTTATATTAAAAACTGTAACAGCAGGACAGGTAAAGACGTATGAGCACAATTATCCATTCCTTCTGACAGTTCAATAACAAAGTCCAGATATGAGAATCTTTTATTCAAATGCTTGTAACAAATGTTTGGAACACTATTATTAAATTCAACAGAGTAAAAATGGTAAATGGGCTGTAAGCTTTTTTTTTTTTCAAAGTAATCTCAATAAACAGTCATAATTAATCTCTTCCTGCATCTGACAGTGTAGCATTCCATTCTCCTCCAAATTGTATTACAGAAGAAAATGTGTAGGAGACGTTGATAGGACAGCTTACCTAATAAATAGAA
>CM044437.1:59548160-59566682 GCA_024363595.1 Xenopus borealis
ACTGTCATATTATAATAAATTGTAGCTAGGGGTGCTGTATTTATTGTACCTAAGTGATTTTGGCAACATAATATTGTTATGGTCATATACAGCATTTCTTCTATGCTACAGTGCTCAGCAAATGTATGCATACATAATTCTGTACTTGCTAGAGCTCAGCTATTGCCCTGCACTCACTGTATGGAGATTAACACTGGGCACATTTGCTGTTGGGCAGTAAGCTATTGATAATGGTATACAGGTATGGGACCTGGTATCCAGAATGCTTACGATCTTGGGTTTTATATGGTCTTTCTGTGATTACCCCAGAAGGATTGTTTTGCCTCCAATATAGATTCATTTAGGGCAATGCGAAAAGTTAAGCCTTTGCACGAACAAATTTTGCTTTGCGCAAATGCGATATACCTTTTGTGAACCCGGAAACTGTTTAGCGACCACTTCCGCCAGCGGAAGGCCGTTTGCGAATTTTATACTTTGCGCTAATGCGCTGTCAATGTAATAAAACGTCTTACTGAAAAAGTCGCAATGTTTGCTCCAAAAGATTATAACACCTTCAAGCACTTCTTAAGCGTGCGCAATTATAATCCGCAATGTGCAATAACGATTCGCAATGCAATAACCGTTTAAGGAACAATATTACCTTGCGAGATGTGGATTTTAACTTGTATTGGTGCACAATGTTTTTCTCTTTGCGACTTTAATTTCATTCCCCCCATTATATCTTAATTGAAAAAAATGTGCAAGGTACGTACTGTTGTATTATTACAGAAAAAATAAAAGTCACCCCGATAGGCCTTAGCAATGCAGTGCATCCATGCTTCTGTTGTACTTGTGAGTGGGTAGTCTAATTCACAGTGAGATGTTTGATAAGTGCAATTCATTTGTCTAGCTGATATTTAATTCATTATTTAGAACTTTATTATGCTATTGAAATACTAAAAGATAGCATTTTTCATGTATTAGCATGATTATCTGGATATATCAGTAGTCATAAGACACTTGAGTTCATTGAGTTCGGTAAGTACAAAGCTTTTCTAATGAAAGCACGACACACTTTGTATCAATGCTAAACATAAGCCTTCATGCCATTTGCTTAAATGCTGACCTATATTTCTGGTTTGAGTTCTGTTCTTAAACCACTGTCTGAGTAGCCAGCGCTTATGATTTCCGTTTCTCATTAGCTTCTCACAGCAGGAATTCTGCCGATGATTAGAGCCTGTTCATTGTTCGCACTGAAATTCCTCTCGTGTGGATTTACCATTGCAATAAATTTTCTGCTCCTGTCAAAAAGGCCAAGTTAAAGGGACTCAGCTTAATTTAAAAGCCATCACAGGAAGCAGGCAGCAGTCTGGCCTTGAGAGACAACAAACTCTCCTCTAAATATGTCACCTCTAATATTGTTTTTATTTTAACTCCTTCCAATGGCCAAAAGAAAGAATGTAGCCGGATCAGTATTTGAATTTATAATTTGTTCTAGAGAGAGATACATTTGCTGTAAATAATATGATGTACTTATATTGATATTTGAGTATGTTTGAATATGCCTCATAAATCCAAACGTTGCAGTGCGCTCCTGGAGTCAAAAATCGCTCAGCTTCAGCTCTCCGTTTTAACTGATAGCTTAAGTTGAGTGGTTTTTGACTCCAGGAGTGCGCTGCAACATTTGGATTTACTTTGTGAAATTGCCCCTTTAGCGACAGACTCGGGGCGGCAGCACCCGGGTCAAACCACGAAGAGGGTAAGCTGATCCTTATTATATTATTGGCTAAGGGAACAAACATTACATGCTTTAGTGGATTTGCCTAGAATTTTAAGCGCATGGTTTGGGGCAGGATGCGCTCACTTGTAACTGGCGAGCAGTCGTTTACATAGCGTTTCCTTTATCAAATAGGATCTCTAAAAATTATTTACTTATTGAAACCCCTAAAGGAGTGCTGGAATTTTGTGTATGATTAAGTGAATATGCCTTGACCTAACTGGTTCTTACATCAGAGAGGGCTTTGAACCTCCTGCAATTGTACTGCTTGCCCCAAAAATGTGCCCCATAAGTATGGCATGGGCTGCTACAGTTAGTGTACCCCAAGAAAGAAGTGGGTTTTGATCAAAAACAGCAAGAAGTTGAAAAAAAATTAAAATCATTTATTGGGACATACAGATAACTGCCTAATGTGTTTCATGCTTACTGGGGCACATACTCCAGCACATGCGGAAGGCAGTTATCTGTATGTCCCTATAAATGATTCAAATTTTTGTATACTAACTTTTGTCTTTACGTTTGGAGAAAACTCAGAACTTCTTGCTGTTTTGGATTTTTGCACCCATGGACTGGGTTGAACTGTGAGTATTTTTTCCTCCCCTCATTATAATGGTATAATTATAGGCATTGCGCACCAATTTCTTTAATATTTCATTTTTTTATGTCAGCCCTGGGCTGGATCATCCATTAAAGGGATGGTTCACCTTTGATTTAATGTTTAGTATGTTTGCTAAGCAACTTTTCAGTTGGTCTTCATTATTTCTTTATATATAGTTTTTTTTAAATATTTGCCTCCTTCTGACTCGTTCGAGCTTTCAAATGGGGGTCACTGACCCCATCTTAATAACAAATGCTCTGCAAGGCTACATATGTATAGTTATTGCTAGTTTTGATTATTCATGCTTCTATTCAGACCCTCTCCTATTCATATTCCAGTCTTTTATTTAAATGAATGCATGGTTGCCAGGTAAGTTTGGATCATAACAACTAGATACAACTAGATATACAGTCATATGTAAAGGTTTGGGAACCCCTCTTAATTCTTTGGAGTTTTGTTTATCATTGACTGAGCTCTAGAAGTAGCAACTGCCTTTTAATATATAACATGCCTTATGGAAACAGTAGTATTTCAGCAGTGACCTAAAGTTTATTGGATTAACAGAAATATGCAATATGCATCATAACAAAATTAGACCGGTACATACTTAGTTGATCCTCCTTTTGCAAATGTAACACCATCTAGACTCCTCCTATAGCCTTTGATGAGTATCTGGATTCTGGATGGTGGTATTTTTGACCATTAGTCCATATAAAATCTCTCCTGTTGTGTTCAGTTTGATGGCTGCCGAGTATGGACAGCCTGCTTCAAATCATCCCATCGATTTTATTTGTGCAATTTACGCTGAATTGTAGAATAATGTACAGATACACCATCTGCAGCTAGATATTCTTGGTCGTCTTTTTGGTTTGTCTGTAACCAATCTCACAATCCTACGCATTGGCCGCTCCTGTATTTTTCTTGGTCTGCCAGACCTGGGTTTTACAGCAACTGTGCCTGTGGCCTTCCATTTCCTGATTACATTCCTTACAGCTGAAACTGACAGTTTAAACCTTTGAGAGAGCATTTTTTATAGCCTTCCCCTAAACCATGATACTGAACAATCTTTGTTTTTGGATCTTTTGAGAGTTGCTTTGAAGATCCCATGTTGACACCCTTCAGAGGAGAGTCAAACAGAAGTAAAACTTGCAATTGGCCACCTTTAATAGCTTTTCTCATGATTGGAAACCTGCCTATGAAGTTCAAGGCTTAACAAGCTAATCCAACCATTTTGGTGTTGCCAGTAATCAGTATGGAGCAGTTACATGCACCCAAATTAGCAAAATTACAAGGGTACCCATTTTTTTGCACACCCAGTTTTTCACATTTGATTTCATTTCATACAACTGAATACTTCTTCACTAACATTCTTTGTTGAAAAAACACCCCAGTACTCAGATGTTCCTAGAAAATGAAACACTTACAGTATCTTTTTTGTTGAAAGTGAAGTAAATTATTATGCAGACTGAGAGGGGTTCCCAAACTTTAAAAAAAAACAAAAACTCAAAAACCCCAAATAAAAAAATAAATAAAACGAATTGCAAAATCCCTCTCTACATCATACTAAAAGTTAACTCAAAGGTGAACAACCCCTTTGATTGAAGTGGTGTGTTCCTTCTAAAACTGTAGGGGTTAAATTGGGTTGTTCACCTTTGAATTAACTTTTACTATGATGTAGATGGTTATATTCTGAGACAATTGCAGATCATTTTCATTTTTTATTATTTGTTGTTTTTGAGTTATTTAGATTTTTATGTTCAGCAGCTCTCCCGTAATCTGGTTGCTGGTAGAGACCAAATAACCCCCGCAACCATGCACTGATTTGAACGAGGACTAGAATATGAATGGGAGAGGACATGAATAAAAAAGGTGGGTAATAAAAAGTGGCAATAACAATACATTTGTGGCCTTAATGAGCATTTGTTTAGATGGGGTCAGTGAGCTGGAAAGAGTCCCAAAAAGAAGGCAAATAATTCAAAGATTATAAAAAGGAAAAAATGAAGGCAAACTGAACATTTTCTTTTAAAATTATAACTTACTGAGAATATAACATACTAAAATTTAAAGGTGAACCACCACTTAAAACAATTTTTTCACTGTATTACAACAGACTTTTGTTTGCCTAACTTTTATGTAAAATGTAACTATTTGTATGTATATTTTTATTTCTATAGCAATACTTATACCGTACATGCAGCACTGCAGAGCAACAACAGGGCCAATACAATAATTATTATTATTATTAAAGATTAGGAGCTCAGTGTGAGACATGAGGAAGCAGATGCCTGCCTCATAGAGCGTAGAATCTACTGTAAGTGATTGTGTATATTTATTACCTTTTACAAACATGCAACTATTTGTAACTAAAAATTGTGCGTATCATAAGTTTTCCTTTTGTTTTTTTTTGTTTTTTTTTCTGGATCTGGGCACAGGCTTGAGGTTGGCTATCCCCGTGAACTACTTTCCCTTACATTTAGAGGCAGATCTATCAAGGGTCGAATTTCAAATTCATGGGAGTTTGTAAAAACCCACGAACTCGACATTCAAAAAAAAAAATGACCAATCGAAATTTATAAAAAATTTCTCATTTTTCAAACTCGGGAGAATGGGACCAACCCTCAAACTTGTATAGAAGTCGATGCGTTTTTTTCTCAGAAAAAAAATTGTCAAATGTCAGGACGTCGCCAAACAACCCGATCGGCTAAAACAGCAATTCGGCAGGTTAAAGTTTGCAAAAGTTGATTTCTTAAAGGACCAGTACATACATTTTGAAAATCGAATTGTAATTTTTTTAAATAACTTACTATTCCCTAGTCAAATTTCACAAAAAAAAACCTCTTTCAATTTGACCCTTGATAAATCTGCCCCCTAGTGATAAATCTGCCTCCTTTGAACCTTGATTAATCAGCCGCCTAGTGACAGTTGTAGTTGTAGGGTTTTAAATCTGGTCAAAATGGTAGCATTTCAAATGTGAGATCATAAAATGAGAACAAACTCCCAGTCTAGATAAGAGCTGGAGAATGAGCATAAAAACAAACTAGCAGGCTAGCTGCCAAAAGTCGGCCAGGATGGGATGATCTGCAAATCATTTCAACCCTATATTTAATTGTAGATAGCAAAAAGGCAGCATATCAGATGTTGAAACTGAGAAATGTTTTTGTTTTCTGAAAACTATATGCCGTTTTGAATTGGATGCCAGGATTTCAAAAATGTTGGAACAGGGACAGCAAAAGACTTGGGAAAGGTGTGTAATTCTAGGAGTTGAGGAATGGTCTCTCAGAAGTAAAAATGGGGAGGGGTAAATCACTGCTGGGGGTGAATAGTTCAGCAATTTAAAAATACGGTTATTGGTATAAATGGAAGGATCATCTGGCTTGTTAGAGAATAGTTTTAAAGGATCAGTAACATCAAAAAAATGAAATTGTTTTAAAGTAATAAATATATAATGCAGTGTTGCCCTGCACTGGTAAAACGGCTGTATTTGCTTCAGAAACACTTCTATTGTTTATATAAATAAGCTGCTGTGTAGTAATGGGGCAGCTATTCAAAGGAGAAAAGGCTCAAGTTACACAGCAGATAACAGATAAGCTCTGTAGAACATAATGTTATCTGTTATCCATTACTTATCCTGTGCCATATAGCCGTTTTTCAATTTCCGCCATTGCTACTTAGCAGCTTGTTTATATAAACTATAGTAGTGTTTCTAAAGCAAACAGATCCATTTTAACAGTGCAGGGCAACACTGCATGATATTTTGATTACTTTAAAACACTTTCATTTTTTGGTGTTACTGTTCCTTTAAAGCCAGAATGCGTGATGGTATGGGGGGTACATTAGTGTACATGGGATGGGTAGCTTTCACATCTGGGAAGGCACCATTAAAGCGAAACTATATATACAGGTTTTGGGGCATAATATGTTGCCATGTAGTTGATGTCTTTTCAGAGAAGGCCTTGCTTATTTCAGCATAGTTAGCCAACAATGTAATGTATAAAGGCTGGAATGACTGGATGTCTAACAGAACACCACTTCCTGCTTTTCAGCTCTCCAACTCTGAGTTAGTCAGCAACTTGAAGGGGCCACATGGGACATAACTGTTAAGTGAGTTTGTAAATTGATCCTCACATTCAGCTCAGATTCAAAAGTAACAGTTATGGCCCATGTGCCCCTCCCCCTCAAGTCATTGATTAGTTGCTGCCTGGTAACCAATCAGTGGAAACCAAGAGAGCTGTGAAGCAGGAAGTAATGTTCTGGCTATTATGTTAGACATCCAGTCACTCCAGCCTTTATACATTATATTTTTGGCTAACTTATTAGAAACATTTATTTATTTTGCACAGCCTATCTATTTACCTAGTTTTTATTTTACACTAAACAATTCCTTTAAAGGATTTACACATTGTCCCAACTTTTTTGGAAACGGGGTTGTACAAGGCCAGTGGTGTGATAGAAACAAGGCTGGCTTGCGCCTGCTGCCATAATTCATCCATCCCCTAAATGTTCATTCACATTCAATTTCTACAGTCCATTAACTGTTTTGCAATTTAAAATAAAGTCAATTCCAGTCATTTAATTTAGTCAGTGTAAAATGTATTCGGAGCAAACAACAATCTGATTTATTTGGTATAAAATAACAGTAAAAGTACAATGATTACCATATGACACATGCGGTTTGTTTTTCCCCCCTAATGGAGGACATGTTGACTATTGTTTGCCATAATGCAGTCAGGAGGTACTTATCATTCTCATTTCTCCCTGAAACATTTTTGCATTTAGTTGGCTTCCAGAGCAGTTAATGGCAAGTATTCAATTTGGCCATGGTGGTTTTAACTGGAAACACGTTCATACAAACGCCCTTTGATTTCATTGGAAGTCTTTTTGTGCCACATCTTATAAGAACTGATGTAGTAGGGGAGAAAGAAGACAAAAACATGAGCTCAATTTCTATAAAATACAATTGTTTTAAGATAGAGAGAAAGATGCCAGGGCTGAAAGCATATGGATAATTTGAATGGCTAATGCCTGTTGATAAATAGCAGGACAGAAACTGAACGGAGTCCCAGCCTGATGTGCAATACACTGTTACAAATCACTACTTATGGCTGGATGCAAAAAACTGCTTTTTTTATTTTAAAGCAACACAGTGAGGATGATGTTCGGTTGTAGTCATAGAGGTATGGGAACTGTTATCCTGGGGTTTTCCTGATAAAGGGTCTTTCCATAATTTGGATCTTCATACTTTAAAGGGATACTGTCATGGGAAAACATGTTTTTTTTTTAAAAAAAACACCTCAGTTAATGGTGCTTCTCCAGCAGATTTCTGTACTGAAATCCATTTTTCAAAAGAACAAACTGATTTTTTTATATTCACTTTTGAAATCTGACATGGGGCTAAACATATTGTCCGTTTCCCAGCTGCCCCTAGTCATGTGACTTGTGCTCTGATACACTTCAGTAGCTCTTTAATGCTGTATTGTACGTTGGAGTGATCTCACCCCCTTCCCTCCCCCCCAGTAGCCTAAGAAAAGAACAAAGGGAAGGTAACCAGATAGTAGCTCCCTAACACAAGATAACTGCTCCCTGGTAGAACTAAAAACAACTCTCAATAGTAAAACTCCAAATCCCACTGAGACTGATTCAGTTACATTAAGTAGGAGAAACAAGAGCCTGCCAGAAAGTAGTTCGATCCTAAAGTGCAGGCACAAGTCACATGATTGGGGGCAGCTTGGAAACTGACAATATGTCTAGCTCCATGGCAGATTTCAGAATTGAATATAAAAAATCTATTTTCTGTTTTGAGAAATGGATTTCAGTGCAGACTTCTGCTGGAGTAGCACTATTAACTGATGCGTTTTGAAAAGTCTACTAAAAAATCATTTAAAAGCATGTTTAGTAACATTGGAGATAAATATCTGGATTTCTGGAGATATTGCTCATAACAACCAATAAGATGTTTGCTTTTGTTTTCCAACTTATACAGATGACGCATTTGTGCATTTGACACAGAATAACTTAACTCATCTATCCCATTTATCCCACTTAGCACAGAATATTGTGTCATTGAAAACAATGGTGCTTTGGTATGCTAATGAAAAGGTTAAATGCATTAAATGAGGTAAGATGACTTTAGATAACATGGTTTCTTCAATTAACCCCGAGTCATGACGCATTTAACTCACAAATCCAAGTGGCTGCATCTGTAGGTGGCTATTTAAATCTAATTGCTGATTGGTTGCCATGTGCAACATCTCCAGAAATCTCTCCAGATAGTTATATCTAATGTTAGTAAACATGCCCCTAAAACATGAAAAAACCCAATAGGATTGTTTCCTAATAATAAGGATTACTTATATCTTAGTTGGGATCAAGTACATAGTACTGTTTCATTATGGCCTCTGTTGTTGTGATGCAATGGAGGCCAGTATTTCAATTTTGAGGTAATATCTACATTATTATTATTCTTATTACTAAGAACCAGCCAAGTGCATTGCCAGTAAAGTAAAAAAGCGGAATTTCACTCTGGAGAACCATGTTCAGTGACCAAGTTGTATCTTTTATTGGGAAATGAACAAAATGTTCTGGATCCACAGACCCTTCATTGGGTGCTTCCGAGAACGACCAACTGAATACACAGGAGGGACTGCATCACCGTATTGCATTGCCAGTCAATGGACTGAACAATCTTACCCATTGTCAGTGTTTGCCCTCAATAAAAGGCAGTGGTTAGGATTAGCTACACCCCAACACAGAAATAAATGTACTGCAGTGAATTCATGAAATAATGGAACTACAGATTTGTTTCCTGAGGGAAATACTGTTATTTAGCTGCTGCTATAACATATTCTCTGTAGGTGGTCAAAAGGGACATGCTGGAAGTGGGTCCAAGGTTCAGTTAGAAATATAGTCTAGGAATCTGATATTGTGTCAGTGCCTCTGAGCAAATGAGAATGACCAAGAAGCTTTCCACGCTTTTTCCCCTCCGTGCAGAATCAGCAAGTAACAAAAATGTATTTTCTTTGCGGTTTTTTTTTTATAAAGTTTATTGCCCTTAACTTAAAAAAATGTTATTTGTTTCACTTGTTGCTAAAGGACAGAATTTGTTGTTTCTCAGGTTCATTTTTAAAGGGGTCCTCCACCAAAAAACAGTTTTTGCCCAATGTCCAATATACAATAACTACAAGCGGGTTTCTGTGTATTCAGTTCAGCTGATTAGAGCTCATTAAAGGGATCCTGTCATGGGAATGCACCAGTTAATAGTGCTGTTCCAGAAGAATTCTGCATTGAAATCCATTTCGCAAAAGAAGAAACAGATTTTTTTTATATTTCATTTTGAAATCTGACATGGGGCTAGACATATTGTCAATTTCCCAGCTGCCCCAAGTCATGTGACTTGTGCTCTGATAAACTTCAATCACTCTTTACTGCTGTACTGCATGTTGGAGTGATATCACCCCCTCCCTTTCCCCCACCCAGCAGCCTAACAACAGAACAATGGGAAGGTAACCAGATAACAGTTCCCTAACACAAGATAACAGCTGCCTTTTAGATCTAAGAACAGCACTCAGTAGTAAACCCTGTGTCCCACTGCGTACTATTCAGTTACACTGAGAAGCAAAAACAACAGCCTGACAGAAAGCAGTTCCCTTGTAAAGTGCCGGCACAAGTTATATGACCGGGGCAGCTGGGAAATTGACAAAATGGCTAGCCCCATGTCAGATTTCAAAACTGAATATAAAAAAATCTGTTTGCTCTTTTGAGAAATGGATTTCAGTACAAAAGTCTACTGGAGCAGCACTATTAACTGATGCGTTCTGAACAAAAACATGTTTTCCCATGACAGTTTCCCTTTAACAGGACTGGAGGGGAACTGACTCCTGTAACATTATTTTAGGCTAGGGTGACATGGACCAAAATCAGCCTGCTGAAATCCTCGTTTTACTAAGGGGCAGATTTACTAAATTCACATGAAGAATTGGAAATTGAAAATTTGATTTTATTAATAAATTTCAATTGGACGAATTTCAAGTTTATGGGAGTGTTTAAAAAATTCAGCACTTGACAAATGTGCCTGTAAGCAATGGAAGAAATAACAGCAGTATTATGGCTATGGCTGGCTACTATAAGCCACTAGCTGGATGCACAATAAACCCTTCATAAACTCAAGAATAACATTTTCATTTCCCTAAATCAAGCTATTGCAAAGATTTATAACTACAAAACAGGATAACTTGCAGGGAATGTCTTCAATGGGGTAATTTAGGGAGACGGTAAATGTCTACACACTATTTAGCTTCTACTGCTGCCCTTTACTTCGTATTCCTTTTACTTCCATTTTCAGTCGTAAATGATCCCTATAATGTTTGCCCCAGATCTAATAACCCATGGCAACTAATCAGATGTTGTTTTCAAACAGGTCTCCAGTAAACACTAAGTACTTCTTGCTTGATTATGTCTTCCAAATCATGTACAGAAAGTACCAAATAAAAATTATAATATATGATTTTTCTTTTTCCAATATTCTTAGTATGGTTTACTGAAACTGAAGAGCTGCTAAATAAAAAGCTAAATATCTCAAAAAACACACATAATAAAAAATGAAAACCAACTGCAAATTGTCTCCGAATATCACTCTCTACATCATACTAAAAGTTAACTCAAAGGTGAATAACCCCTTTAAATTAACTTTTAGGGGCAGATTTATGAACTTTTTTTTAAACTCCGAAATTCGAAGTAAAAAATCGAAATTTATTAAAAAATCGACTTTTTTTTCAGTAAGTAGGCTGTTTTCATTGTTTCGAATTAACATTGTATTCGCTCGAATTCAATTGAATTCAAAGTTTTTTTTTTTTTTAGAAAAAAGTCCACCAAACTGTTTCAAAGTCCACCAGTTGACTCCAAATAGATACTAGGACAGGGGTCCCCAACCTTTTTTACTCCACATTTAAATGTAAAAAAGATTTGGAGAGCAACACAAGCATGAAAAAGTCCAACAAGAGCTGTGATTGGCTGTCTGTTTGGTAACCCATTATATGGACTGGTAGCCTACAAGAGGTTCTACTTAGCAGTACACTTGTTTTGTATGCAACCAAAACTTACCTCTAAGCCAGGAATTCAAAAATAAGCTCCTGATTTGATGCCATTGAGAGCAACATCCAAGGGGTTGGTGAGCAGCATGTTGCTTGCGAGCTACTGGTTGAGGATCACTGTTCGAGGAGGTCCCCCATAGACTGAAACAGCAATTTGGCAGGTTTTAGATGGTGAATGATCAAAGTTGAATTTTTAAATTGGCTGTACATGATAAATTTCAATATTAGAATTTTTGAATTTTTTTTCGAATCAGATTTGGACTACCCCTAATCGAAGTACACGAAAATACTGTGAAATTCCAATTTTTTTACTTTGATTTTTCACTGCAACCCTTGATAAATCTGCCCCTGCAGAGAATGATATTCTGAGGCAATTTGCAATTGGTTTTAATTTTTTATTATTTGTGGTATTTGAGTTATTTTGCTTTTTTATTCATTTTATTCTCTAGTTTGCATTTTGAACAATCAGGTTTCTAGGGTCCAATCTACCCTAGCAACCATGTATAGATCTGAATAAAAGACTGGAATATGAATAGGAGAGGACCTGAATAAGAAAGATGAGTAATAAAAAGTAGCAATAACAATAAACATGAAGTCTTACAGAGCATTTGTTTTTAGATGGGGTCAGTGACCCCCAAAGAGTTAGAAGAAAAAGGCAAACAATTAAAACAACTATAATGCATTAGGGCTGGGGCAGACAGGGAGATTCTGTCGCCTGGCGATTAATCGCTGGCGACAATCTCCCCGAACTGCCTTCTCCCTGTCTGCCGACTGTTTAAATCAAAAAGCGCCAGCGCTAATACACAAGCGGTGCTGCGATTTCCAGAATTGCCCGAAGTTGCTTCGTGAGGAAACTTCGGGCGATTCCGGAAATCGCCGCGTACAGGGAGAAGGCAGTTCGGGGATATTGTCGCCTGACGATTAATCGCCAGGCGACAGAATCTCCCCGAATCTCCCTGTCTGCCCCAGCCCTTAATAATGAAGACCAATTGAAAAGTTGATTAGAACATACTAAAAATGAACTCAAAGGTGAACCACCGCTTTAAATATTGAATTTTTAAAAGGTGTTAAAAGTATTTCATGCTGTGAGAAATACTATTTCACTCAGAAAAAAATGCTTTAGAGCAATGATAAAAAATGTCTTGACAACCATATATAAATCGGCCCCGGGATTACCAGAAGGCAACTACTGTCATTTTTAACTTGATTCGGACATCGTAAACATATTTTTTCTTGCTGATTATAAAGGATGTATTTATAGAGCTCTCTTGAAACTGGGGGGGGGAGGCAAAACAATATAACATGCTTTTTGCAATCCTCTGACAACTGGATGTGTTGCATGTTTCCCAGCTCTTATCTCTTTCTGGTGGCTGAGCATCTGAGGCATGAATTGCAGCCTGTCTGCCTCTCGGAGGCTCTGTCAGAAGAAGCCCTGCTCTTTTACCCTTAGTCTGAAGACAAACCAAGATTAATGAGCTAATAAATTTTTTACTGTGACTGAAAAATAGCAAAGAGAAAATATCTGCAAACGGAGATTACTGTGCCACAATTTGTGGGCAGACTGTGGGTACCTTTAAACAAGTCTGGGATAGTATTCTTATTATTATTAATAATAATAATAATATATATTTATAATACACAAGAGTCATGAATATCATGTAAATTATATCCTTATAACCTACAGTCTGGTCATTTCCCTATGGGACTACACTGTAAATTATATCCTTGGCGGCAGAACGCGCCGATTTTGACGCAACGTGATAAATTTTGATGCCAGTGCAGCCGATTTTGACGCAGTATGCCTGGCAATCATAATGTACGCTGACCCCCACCCCCTTCCCAACATTTCACTGTAGATTATAATGCATAATGTACCCCCTACTGAAATTTATAAAGATATCAGAAGTCACATAACTCCTCGGTGACTTATAATATCTTTATAAATTACAGTAGGGGGTACATTATCCACTCTTTAAATGGTGCTTAGTGATGTCATCAGTTATAATTGGAGTTTATTGATGTAATTTCTGTCATGACTCACTGGGGCTCATTTAAAAACACTGGGCAAATTTGCTGATGTGCAGTAACCCTTAGCAACCAATCAGTGCTCACCCTGCAGCTGACTGAAAAAAGCTCATCACTGATTGGTTGTTATGGGTTACTGCCCATGTGCAAAGTTGCCTATTGTTTATAAATGAGCCCAATTTATAAACATATAAATGTCTGACCAAGACAATGGTCTCACAGGCTGATACCTTCCTACTAATACCTTCCAGGCTGATACCTTCCTGCTGTTAACTGTTATAGGAGAGTGAGATTGCCATGACCAATACATTGGTTTCACTTAATCCTGAAGATTTAATCCTGCCTGTGGGTTTATAGACCAGTGCCTGGGTCAGGGGACTAGCAATGTGCAGGTCGACTTTTTGTGAACTGACTAGACCCTAACCTGCTCACTCGCAACCCATCCAAGTGCACTGCCTGTATTTATAGACCTGTGCCTGACCCACCCATCTCTGGTGCCATGGATGGGGTGGGACAGAGCAGGTGCACACCTATAAATACAGGATGTTTGAGGCAGAAGAAAACATTCTGCCTGAATCTGTATAGGGAAAAAAAGGAGTAGGCACATCCAATGACCAATCTTCTGGGCAGATATATCAAATAATGAGTAGTTTATTTTGGTATACAAGGATACAGCCTTACGCATTTTGTATCATTCAGACACTTAGTCATAGGCTAAATAATCCCATTTCCCACAGAATATTTAAAAAGGCATTGTGCATACTGAGGCTTCACACATGAAGCAACATGAATCACTACTATTGGTGACCTTCGATATGACCTCACTAAAAGTAAACCAACCCCTAATGGGCTGGGTATGCCATCTTGGTGCTCTTATAATTGAGGCCAATTCAAAACAACAAGAACTTTATATAAAACAAATAAAAAGACAATATAAAGAAGTACTGTAAAAATGATCAACCAGGAATAAGACCGCTATAATTAGCGATTTTCTGCCAGAATCTTGGCATGTTGGTCTGAACCCTCCCAACCAGGGGGGTAAACCTGTGGGTCCCACTGGTTTTGGGCTAACTTGCACATCACTGCAGGAGACAATTTTCCTAAGAAATGCCCCATGAAGGGAGGTACCAGTCTGTGAAAAGTATAACATGAGGCACAGACCACTGCTGCTTTAACAAGCCCTATGGGACACACTCTTGCACTTCCTTCCCCATAAATGACAGGTATGGGACCTGTAATCCAGTATGCTCGGGACCTGGGGTTTTCTGGATAACAGATCTACTAGAAAATCATTTAAATACTAAATAAATCCAACAAGCTGTGTTTGCTTACAGTAAGGATTTCTTATATCTTAGTTTGGATCAAGTACAAGGTATTGTTTTATTATTACAGAGAAAAGGGTTAAATTATTAGATTATAATGGAGACAGCCTTTTTTCTGAGCTTTCTGGATAACGGGTTTCCAGATAAGGAATCCCATACCTGTACCCCCACAGCATGTTAGGTTTCAATCAACATAGATGTACTCCAAAGCAACTTTTAATTGTATAAAAGTTGATTTTTAATCAAATAACTAATATTGTTTGAACATGCCTTGCAAAACCTGATTGGCAACCAGCATTTTAGCTTTATAGGTGTTCACTTTTAACTTGCAGCCCTACATACAAAAAATTGGCACAAAATAAAGGGGAATTCAAGTAACAGGGTGAAGTAAGGAGTATACAAGGTAATAATAAAATGCACAGAAATGCCAAGAAGTGACAAGAAATACCTAGCAGGTGAACTGAAGAACAAATAAAAACTCTTCCCAAAGAATCCAGAGAAAACTGCAGAAATTCCACATGTACCCATTGTATGTATGTCCCCAGCAGGTCCAGAATGAAAATTAAAATAGGCCGTGCTGTTTCAGGTACACAGAGGCCCAATCAGCCCACACAGAGGCCCAAACAGCCCCCACCAGCCCACTAAATACTGACTTTCTATGGCACCTTATAGCAGCCTCTCTAGCATTTGCCCTAACCCACAGATTTGCCATTCCGGGCCTGGTCCCCAGCCATTAAACCTGGATTTAATAAAGCAAGATAAATGATAATTCTAATAAAAGAAGTCGGCGCTTAAGGTTAGAAAAACCTGGGGCGGTCAATTTGCTAATTATTTCAAATTAATGAGAGCTATTAATGTTAACAAAACAATAAGAACTCTTGTGCAAAATGCAGTATTATCTAATAGCAGGAAAATCTACAAAATGTGGAAGCATTAATCATAAACACGAACATAATCAAATAGGGGTAAGATTAAATTGTATCACATATACTGTACAAACACACAGGTCAGCTGACTGTTGGTTTAAAATGCAAATTAAAGTTGAGTTGTTTGATAATGTTTTCCTAAACTTTTACTTTTAAGAAGCCACACATAACATGCCATCAAATCCTTTCATAATTCACTGGGATTGACACACAATATTTTATATATATTTGGTCTGAGCTCTAGTGCTTGATACCATTGTATGCTTTAATAGCTTGTATTAATATACCTTTACTTCTGGAAATGTAAAATGCTGATTGGCCACTGCTAGACACTTTTTAGTTCCTGAAGAAGTGTTTTTATTAGATAAAGGTAACAAGTTATGAGAATAACTATTAGAATAAGTTTAACCTCAATCTATAAATGTATATCTGCTGATTTGAAATTAGGCTTAAGTGCAAACTCAAATGTCAGGGGACTGTTGCTGATTAATGATGTCTCGCTGTTAATCCCCTGGTTTCTAATTTTATAACTTCCCTTGAGTATATTATTGAGAAAGGTGGTTTTTGGTTCTTCCTTGTCTCTGCCAATAATTACTGGCTGGTGACCAATCAGAACTATAAGTGTACTACACGGTGGCCCTCACTGAATGACTCGGTCACTGGTTCAGTGACCTGTATTACACATTATATCATTTGGCACAGATTTAAGAATGAAGCAGACACACAATCAGCAGATTTTTCTGGGCACATATGTCCCAAAGTCCAAGGCCACTCCATTCTAACTACAGTAACTGCCCTGCTGTTATAGATATAGAAGGGGACTATAAATGTTGAATTTTTATAATGTCATTATTTTAAACATTTGCAAATATCAAACATTTTCTTTACACAAAGGTACAAATTGGAATGACAACAGTCAGTTTTTAAAACCTTCTGAACAATCTAGATCTTATATTGTTTCCTTGCTAGCTTGCACCTCTTCCTTGGAATTATTAAATGCCTGTAGTAGAGGGCTGGAAGGAAATGGTTACATATCTCTCTCAGTATAACCACCCAGTGCTGGAGGGCAGGGTCCACTGATGTCCAAAGAAGCCCTTCACTAACCTGCTACATTTCATGTAGGTCCCGTCATTTTATATGGTTATTGTGCCAAGTGTATTACCCTACTGGCCATAGATCAGGCTGGTCAGATGATTGGATCTCACTAGACATGGCAGCTTACCAACCTTGAGTAAAACATACTGGCCACTAAAAGGCCTGTGTAAAAGAACACACTGCTATGGTTCTCTGTGGTAGAGTCCCTGGGGGTCCATTTTTTGGGACCCATATCCAACCCATACCTGCAACCTGGAATCCGCAACCCAGACCCGTGACACGCATTCTTACCCGATTGGACTCGTGACCCAACCCGCAAATACCTTATCCGCAACCCGGACTCGCGACCTGCTGACCATCAAGAATCAGGAGGTGCTGTCATTGTGAACCGGAAGTGACATCATCGGAAGTAGCCGTGATCAGAAAAAAAGGAGTAAAACAGGAAGTGCGGTCATTGTAAACCAGAAGTGACATCATCGGAAGTAGATGTGCTCGAAAAAAGGAGTAAAAATCCCTATGGATAAGATCCACGGCCGACCCTCAACCCGCAAACCACCGATCCACTTCTATACCCATACACGGAACTTCTACATGCAACCCGCAGGGTACAGCAGGATTTTGCGGGTACCCGACCCGCTGCAGGACTCTACTCTGTGGGATGTAACTGTGTGATATGTCTACACCTTTTCCTTTTTCAACATTCCAGTTTGTAACCACATATAGTTAAAAAGATACCCTAACCTATAAAACCAAAGCAATGAGGAGGCCCCAAGCATAATTGTATATCCCATGTAAATAGCAGCAAATGTGGAAGTATGTTAGATCAACTGAATGTGTTCTGATCCCACCCTTTTTTTATCATCAGGTTTTTAAATGCTGCAGTACTAGATGCATGCATCCATCATTGGGCAATTATTAGAGAGAGAATAATTCAGATCCACAGTTATAGCTTGTGCTTAACGCACATGATGTTAGTAGACCAGAGTAGTGTAAAAAAATACAACCTGATTTTAAAATAAACCATTAAAAAACAGTTTTGAGCTCCATACAGCAAGAGTTCACACAAACATATATTTGGCTGACATTCATTGATTGAGCTATCCACCTCACAAGCCATCAAAGCCTTCCAGATATTTGAGCGGTGGTTGACTGGAAATGACCATGGAAACCCGCTGGCTTGTGGAAATAAATTACTTTTCTCGTACAAAGGGATTAGAGCCTTGATTTGGTTTGTGGAAGCTCCCGCCATTTGTTCCCTCATTATTTCTCTGTATTAATTATACACATAGGTTTACAAATACCTCACTGTTTACTCACGTCAACAGTGACCATTAAAAAATGGATCCATCATCTTATTTTACATACATATGGACTCAAGCCCTTGACCATAATAACCTCAAACAGTCCGTTCCCTATAGTCATGTATTGGTAACATATAAACATTGCTGCACATATTACATTACTATATACAATCAGAATTAAGTTGATACAAGTGCCAGAAGGTTAAATTAACCATTTAGCCAATCATTGATTTATACATTCTAAAGATCCATCCACTTTCGCATTGGGTCAATGTCTTGTCCAAAGCTCCCCTTCTGATATCCCCTTGTAGTTTATCAATTTTGTAAAACTGACCATTAGGTACACAATAGATATGTTTGGCAATGCTGGACAATAGATTATAATTTCTTATGTCCAACTTGTGTTTATACAG
>CM044437.1:59602744-59620612 GCA_024363595.1 Xenopus borealis
CAAGATCCTTCTCATTTAAAACTCCCAGTTCAGTGCTTACATGTGTCTGTGAGAGTACAGCCCGCTTGACAGTAATGGCGTGCATTTACTCCTGCTCTCCCCTGCGGCTTAACGCATGAAACCAGAACGCAGGGGAGTGCAGCTCAAAACGGCCGTATGTAAGGGCCCTTCGAAGTTAGAGCCAAACTTTGGCCAAAATATGTAAGCTACTCTGTCTATTAGCATTCTAAGTCTCTAATGCATTTAAAGTGGACCTGTCATCCAGACATAAAAAGCTGTATAATCAGATACATTTTCAAATTAAACATGAAACTAAAATAATTTTTTTTTATTAAAACATCCATAAATGTTATAAACTCTTTTAAAAGGCTCAGCTGTCAATCATATATTGCCTGCCCCTCCTCCAGGATCGGACTGGGGGCCCGGGGCCCACCAGGGCTACTGCCTCAGAGCCCCTCTGCCGAGCTGGCGTGTGTGCTGCATTTGTGAGTATGTGCTTAGTGTCGCGGTTGTGCTGCGTCCTCCAACAAAGGGGGTCACGGCATTAAGATGCAGACCTGGGCCTACTCTGACCCTGCCCTCCTCTATACATTAGGCATAGGGGCAAGGCAGGACATTACCTTTACTTTCCATTCTGCTTATCCTAGATGTCACTGCACTCCCCGCATTCCCCATACCTTCTCACCATCTAATTCTTTAGACAGAGCATGAACTAGGGTATCAGACCCCCCATTCTGACACATAAACAAGATTTTGGCATGATGCAAAGCTCGCATTAACAACAGTGTTCACAAAATATCTGCTGCCTGCTTGCTGTAATTATTCCAAGACTAAATTAAAAAAAAAATTTAAACAATTTATATAATGCAAGTGAAGTAAATTTTGCTTGACCAACATCGTAAAATAAGATTTGCAAATAATTCTTAAGGTCAAGTCCCTCCACATACAGTGTGACTGAGTAGTAAGAACATGTTGCACTTAGCCGTAATTTTTTGTGTGTATGTCAAGGCTATACAGAAACAAAAACATATAGGGGCATTCTTTTACAATGAGAAGAACTTAAAACAAGCAATTAATATACAGTATAAATATGGCTGACTTGTTATTTATTTTTGTTCCAAAACAGCTAGGGCTGTACTATAAATGTGTATACAAACTAGAATTGTAGCTGAACAGCCATAAAACCTGCAGTAAATAAAGGCCACTGCTTTATAATCACAGCTAGTCATGGCATGATCATTGCATGCAGTGAATTTTATACATTACTATGGACTGGGCCTTTCATGCTGATTAATTGATTGACATTTTTTGATACTTTGCATAATACTGTTGCTGAAGGGTTAACTGCAAAAATCTGGTGCAAGAATTACCATCAGCCTTGAGCAGGTAGCGTTTCCAATGATCTTGTGTATGTTATGCCTACAGATGCACCCACTTGTTCAAATTGTGTGCAAATGGTGTAATTGGTGTTGCTCTTGTTTGCCCTTATTGGTGCTGCAGCGACACAATTTTGCAGCCCGTGCATTTAGGCTAGATTGCTGGATACAAATGATGCAGTGTTGGTAAAAACATGGTACATTACACCAATATTTTCTACTGTGCACAGTAGTAAATGATTAAAACAAAATATGTTTGTGACCACAAAAAAAAAATGTCAGCACAAAATTAATTCTGGTAAAATTAAATTAATTCTAAGCAACAAAGCCAGGCAACAATAAATTGGAGTACAATTTTGTGCTAGTAAAATAACATTTCCAACCTTTGTGATCACAAAATTACGTGCACTAACAAAATTATTTTTTTGACTATAAAATATGTGTGCTTTCAGAATTAATTTTGTGCGGACAGGCTTTATTTGATGTGGAAAGAATTTATATTATGACTACATTGTATGTACCATATGTATAACTTTATTGGTAAAGTACTGTTAAGAGGCCACAGTGCTGTTATGCATTATTCACAGAATGCCTTTTGTGGGGACAAAATAAAGTTTTGCTCCATACAAACCAAATAGCATTCTGATAGATTAGTAAATACCCGCTGATATTTTCATTATAGAGGCTATTCAAAAACAAAGACATGATCTGGTTTTTATACAGAAATAAAAATGTGCAGAATCAGCGTAATCTGCACCATGTGATTACAGAAAAGTAAATTACAAGGACCTGTTTCAACATAGTAGACTAGGGGGTTGTAAATCATAACAATGCACAGGTGTAGGGGGGAAAAAGTCTTATAATTAGCTCAAATATTGTAATCTTCTAGGAAAGGGGGCTCATTCCAATTGTGTCATGAACACAGTATCTATTGTATTATAATTATTTCATATATATTGTATAAATTGTCTACAGCACTCTATAGACTATAAGCATTATAAAACACAGCTCAAATTCTTGTATGGAAAGTTGGACCTTTTAAAACAACATTCCTAATTTGAATCTTAATTACATTTACAAATCACACCTGAACAGATGAACTAAACATGTTGGCACTTTGTTTTGCTTCCAGTTCCAGTTTTATGTGATCTGTGAATGGTGTTGCTCTAATT
This sequence comes from Xenopus borealis, assembly GCA_024363595.1. NCBI lineage: Eukaryota > Metazoa > Chordata > Amphibia > Anura > Pipidae > Xenopus > Xenopus borealis. The sequence continues at coordinate 59,605,293 of CM044437.1, forward strand.
GAAGTAGATAATCATAGGCTTAATAGCATTTCACTGGAACTTATAATTTGACTCCCCATTATGTAATTTAGGAATTACATCATGGGAACTATGTCTTAGATTATATTATATTCCCATATGACGTCTGACCTGTGCCATTGCTATATAGTCAGTTTTGTTTATGGGAATGTACAGATGCCTTTAGAAGCTAATAAATGAAAGCATTTAACATTTCAGGCATGTAGAAGAACATACAACTGGAATTACTAAGCCACATGGAATTGTGTACAGACGGAGTGTGTTTTTCTATAAAAGACCCAAGTTTAATTTGACAATGTCCAATGATGCTCTAAACCTCCAAGCCAATGGAACCCTCTATTTGTTTCACTCAGGCTAGGGACAGACAGGGAGATTCTGTCGCCTGGCGTTTAATAGCAGGCGACAATCTCCCCGAACGTCCTTCTCCCTGTCCGTCGCTAGTTGAAATGACAAAGCGCCAGCTTTTGGAGTAATTTGGTGGACTTTAAAAAAAAAAATCCTTTTAATTATGTGATAAAAAAACTTTAAAAACACACTCACAATTATAGTAATGTTATAAGCATTACAAATTTCCCCAGTCTGTTTTCCCCTGCACTTGCAGCAGATTCGACCAGCGTTGCTTCTCAGCCTCATATCCCTTCCGGGCGCCTGGTGATTACGTTGTGTGCTTGCTCCTTGCTTTGCCTTACGTGTTTGGGGAAATTTGTACAGTAGGAGGCATTTTCCGGTTCAGCTCTACTGCTCATGTGCCAAAAGTAACGAAGTCGCATGTGCAGTAGAGCTGAACCAGCAAATGCCTCCTACTGTGCATGCGCCAGAAGACGTAGATGGATCCAGGAAGAAGGCTACACGGGAGAAGATGGCGTCTGTTAACTCCGTGGACAGGACCTGTGCTGAGGGGGTAAGTAGCAACTTAGGGGCATTTGCCCGGGGGGGGGGGTAGGCCAGGGGTGGGGAGGAGGGCTTTTACAGACGATTGGGTTGACTTCTTCTTTAAGATAGAAAAGTCAAACCAAAAGGGATTATTTTCAGACTGGTGTCAACATACATATTAAAATTCTTCAGCATCAGATAGGGATTTGAGAACACAAACAGCATATTGATTTTATCAGTAGAAAGTCAGTAGAAAGTATTCTTCGATCATAATGTCAATAATAAGAATCTGCAATGCCTAACTAGATTATGTCATGCACAAAAACCATTGATATAATAAATTTTTTAAAAAAATCTCCATTTGTATCAACAAAAATTGTTTATTGTTATTGTTTATTTAATAATATGGGCAGAAAAATGAGCGTATATGCCAGGTACAACGGGTTAACATTTGATGAGACATGCCCCTTCTGGCACTATTATAATACATTTGATATTAACAGATTACAAATACCTGTCTAACTTGTAAAACAGCATTTCAACAAAAACAGTGTAATTACCAGGCCTGCAAAACAAACCATGAAGCACTGTATGTGGATATCACCAAACTGCCAGTCCAAATGGAGTTACAGTTCGGCAGTATAGATACCAACATCCCTATGTGTAGGAAAATCTCTTTTGCATCAATGCAGTGTATGTGGCATACACATTTAAGACCTAAAGGTATAGTGACACCTCTTCTGTTACCCTCGACTGGGAGCTGTCTTTATGGAAGGTACCAACCCAAGGTATGCTGTGAAGTCTAGTTTACTCGTCCACAGAAAACTTACATTCATTTCAAGATACTTCAAGATCAAGCGAACGTAGAGTGAAATAGCCACATTTTTGTGCAATATGCTAATTTCCTCCATTCTATATTTGATTTCATAACATTGGTGCAATTGCCTTTATAACTGGAAACTAATGTTACTTGTTCTTGATCATTTTCTCTTTGCATGTTAACCCTGTATACTGTTGCTAACCTTCTCAAACCAGAGCTAGGGATCATTTTAACCAGAATCTAATCCCAAACAAGTTTTTATGTAACCATTTGGAAAAAGTATCAGCACAAGCCCTATACATTAGCTTATGTTTAAAGACAACTTTTGTGTTTAATGTACTCGGGGAACTTTTGCGCTGATTTTATGCTCCCACACCCTAAGCCTATGGTTCTGTAGTTTGGAAAATGTAAAACTTGCACACGCTCAGGATATTTACACAAGGCATATATGTGTATAAATCAAGTCAGCATCTATACATGTTAGAGTAAATGCCAATCATTCTTATGTAAATATATAATGAATTCAGATAATAAAGATAAACAGAAAACTGTGAGCAAACACCATGGACAAGAGGGCAAATGCCTCCTTATCAAGGGTCTTTGGCTTACCTTAGTGTTTGCAATGTTTTGAAAGTAAACAAGAAAGTATGACTTATGCTGACAGCCACCAGTATATTCTATATTACCATTGCCAATGGCAACACAGTAGAAACATATCTATTGGCTATCCAACTCATGATCGGTGACCTGTTCCTCTAGGAATAATAGAATGCTGCTACTATATTGTGCTGGCATCTTAGCTTAGTACAATATGATTATGTTTCTCGGTATTAAAGCACAGCAGCAAGCCAATGAATTTCTGTCACGTCTTCTCCTAGGAACCGTTGTGGAGTACCAGGTAGTTGGGATCCTGAAGACTGGGTAACCAGGGGTGTAACCATACACAGCATTACAGAGGTCAGAATCCATGATAATGGTGAAAGAATACTTTAATAAACTAAGAGATGTGATACAAGTAATGTTGCTCACAATGTATGTATAAACTTGAAATAGTAGAAATCGGTGGGCAGAGACACAGTCCAAAATCAGGCCAAAGAGTCAAGGCAGGCAGCAGACAAACGAAGTTGAGGGACAGGCCAGGAGTCAGAACCAGGGAATCAAAAAGCAGACAAGGAGGGACACAAGGGTACAGGAACAAGGCAGGAACTGGAACATGACTTGGAATAAGGAACAAGGAACCAGAGGGGATCAGGAGAACTAGGAACTTGTAACAGTATCAGAAAACACAGGAACCAGAGGCAAGATCATGGCAACAGCTTAATGACCAAGCACTGGGCAGAGGTCAGGGGCAGTCTTATAAAGGGTCAGGATTGGATCATGAGAAACAGATGGAGATAACAAGATGGGTGGAGAGATGGGCGTATACCAGGAGAACAAGAATAAAGAACAAAACAACACTAAGGGCCTCCAGTAGAAGGTAAGTGCACAGGTAACTCACCACAAAGTCCAGAGTTTGAAACTCAGCAAGTCCTGACAATTTCATTTACAATAACCTCTGTAATACAATAACATACAAAGCCAAAATAACTATATAAATAGATATTAAAATAACATATAATGATATGTTATGCACAGATCAAAGTCTGGATGTCCTTGCAATAAAGGTATAGCATAAATATACTATATTTGCTTGGGCACCAGTTCCAGGATACTACAGGATTTGGGATAGCAAGCAGTACAGTAAATTGTGTGACAGAAATTCATATAACAAGTACACCAAAGCAAATTCTTATTTGTCACAGATATTATTGGTTTCTCACTGGTTTTTAAACTTCCCACCTCCTGAATTGTTTAAAAATATCTATTGGATATGTCATCATAGCTCATTCATTTACTAATCCACAATTGAACTTAATGTTATTAACATGTATTTAAAAAGCAGTAAACTCCCCAGTGTTGTGCAAGGGAAAAGTGTATACATTAAACATGCAGGTTGCATATAAATACTGATAGATACAGGAGGGACCAGCTCATTACTGCTCCCAGAAGTGTTAAAAGGGATTTTATTATGATTTTTATGGTGTAGTTTTTATTTCTAAATTACACTGTTTACACTGCAAGTAATTCACTCTAATATATACAGTTATTCCTGAGCCAACAATAGTATGTTTTTAGTTGTAATATCCGTGTAGCCATCTCAGTGCATTTCACCTGATCTTGTGCTTTCAGAAAGAGTCAGCACTTTATGATGAGTCAGCACTTTCGGGTAAGCTATTGTTTCTCCTACTCATTGTAACTGAAGGAGTTGCAGCAGGAATTGGATTTTTACCATTGCGTGCAATTCAAGTATCTACCAGGGAGCTGTGTCAGGGAGTTTTTATCTGGTTACCTTCCCATTGTTTTGCTTGTGGGCTGCTAAGGGGGAAAGGTGTGTATGGTGTGGTTGATACCACTCCATTTTGCATTGCAGCAGTAAATAGTGACTGAGGTTTATCAGAGCACAAGTCACATAAATGGGGGCACCTGGGAACATGTCTAGCCACAAGTCAAATTTCAAAATAAAATATAAACAAATCTGTTTGCTCCTTTGAAACAAGAATGTTAGTGCAGTCTGCTGGACTATTAATGCATTTTGGAAAAAAAAAATTTCCCGTGACAGAATACTTTTAATTTAGCCCTAGACAATTAGCGCACACACACTGCTGGAACAGAATTTTAATTCAGCTGCTTTGTCACTTGGTTCCATGATCTAAGGAGCTGACTGTATACATCATCTATATGACAGACTGCTATCAAATGTACAATACACTATGTTCAGGGACGCTCTGCCAATGAGGCGAGTTGAGGCACTCGCCTCAGGCTGCAGCGCCCCCTGGTTACCAGGGGCAGCAAAAAAAACGCTCCTGGTAAATAAGAGCCTAATTTCCGGTTTTCAATGCGGAAATTCGGCTCTTCTAGTGCAGAGCACCCCCCTTACCCCTGTATGATGCTGAAAAATTGAGCGGCATCTTGAAGGCCACCTCAGGCAGCAATATCTTCAAGATCGCCCCTGACTACGTTTCTTGATGGTGGTGCTTGGATTGCAATACAATACAAAATAAGGACCAAAGGCTTGGTGAGACTAGGAACACAATGTTTAATTCCAAGGACATGAAAATTTCAAGGACATGCACTTTATCCCTTTCTGGCCTCTATGCAGACAATTAATAACTTAGAGGGCAAGTCAACCCCAAATTTGCTTAATAAAAACAATAATAACATAATTCTAAGCAACTTTCTGGTATACACTTAATACAAATTTTCTGTGCTTTTAAAGTTATTTGTAAAATATTTGTAACTCCTCGTTGCTCTTTTAAAACAGTAATAAACCGTTAATACAGGTCTGTTAATCAGCTAGCTTGCCTTATATTGTAACAACAGTCTGAGCCATCAAGGCAGAGAATAGAAAGGGACAGACAAACAATACTTTCAATAGCAATACATATACAAATAACACATGAATTAATGTATATTATGTTTATTTTATTAGGCAAAAAATATATTTTGGGTTGACATTCCCTTATAAGAGGCAGCTCACTTTATAAATGTTAGTATGGTGTCAACACTGATATTCTGAGATAAAAAAATAAGGGGATAGCAATTTCACATCATTTAAACAATATCTTGCTACAAATAAACGGTAGCTAGCAACAAATTATTTCTACATAAAAAAACACTCTTTATTTCATAATTTAAAGTATATACCAACAATCACTTTAATGGCCATATACCCCAGTATCCACATCAAACTATCCTTGAATTTTTATTGTTATTTAAAAATATTTTTTTTTGTTTTATAAATTCTATCCAAACCAAATTTTCCAATACTTATTACTTGTTTTATGAATAATATGTGTTAGTTCTTCCATTTGTCAGATATTCTCCATATTATTCATCCAATCTTTTATCGTGGCCTCCACTTATGGGGGGGATCAGGACTTTGCAGAGTTGAACAAATGCAAAATAAGTGGATCAGTAATTGTATCTCCTATTTCCGAGAGGACATTTAACAAAATTAATGATTTATTATCCATAGCTATATTACTATTTGTTACTGTGTTAATCCATGCTAGCACCCCTTTCCAGAATTTAAAAAGTTTTGGGCAGGTGAGCCAGATATGTATATGTGAACCTTCTTCCAGGTTACATCTCCAACAAGTACTGTTGCAATTATCAAACATCTTGCTAAGGGGTATATTTATCAAACAGTGAAGTTAAGGGGTAGATTCATCAAAGAGTGAAGTTCCGCCACTAGAGGGAAATTCCACAGCTCTCAATTCATTTCTATGGGATTTTGCAAGGCGTATTCATCAATGGGTGAAGTGAAAGTTCACCCTTTGATAAATACACCTTTAAAAATCCGATAGAAATGAATTGAGAGATGTGGAATTTCCCTCTAGTGGCGGAACTTCACTCTTAACTTCACTCTTTGATGAATCTACCCCTATGAGTGAAGTTCCGCCACTAGAGGGAAATTCCGCAGCTCTCTATTCATTTCTATGGGATGAAGGTGTATTTATCAAAGGGTGAAACTTCACTTCACCAATTGATAAATACGCCTTTCAAAATTCAATAGAAATGAATTGAGGGCTGCGGAATTTCACTCTAGTGGCGGAACTTCACTCTTTGATAAATTTAACCCAAAGTTTCAATGGGGCATAATGCCACCTTGTGATTAATTTATAAGCTGCTTCGAATGATATAACAGCTCTTGAAGATTTATAAAGAGTTTTAAATATTTTTCCCAGTTTTAATTGAAGTTCTCTTTCCCACTTTTTACAAAAAGCTTTTTCTCCTGTATATCTCTCTGTATATTTTCAACCAATAGACTATTAACCTTGGATAATGTTTTGATATGATTAATAGGAGAAAGTAGTAATTGTTCTCACTGTGAAAATGGTCTATTCAAATTTTCATCATTTCATTTATTGATATAATAATACAATTGGCTATATCCCCAGATGTCTCTGGGGTGAGACCCACAGCGTTTTTTGTACTTCTGCTAAAGATATAATTTTATTATTTTTCATAAAATCTCTGATTCTATTATTTCTATTATTCCATAAACGACATCTTGTAAATTAACCTTTTTTTAAACTAGGTACAAAATCCGGGTTATACAATAGGGGTGCCAAAAGGTAATGCAAAGTAGTAAGATGGTTTTGAACCATAGCAACCATATTTTACCAGGAGGCACAAATAAGGAACATGATTAGGAACATTATTTACTAAATTGTTGTCTTTAGCCCACATAATATTTTCCAAAGAAAATTTTTAAAAATTACACCATTCTTTCTTTTTTTTTGACAGAGAACCAACTGATCAGTCGGTTAAGGTGGACAAAGTATAATACAAGTAAGTATCCGGCAATCCCAAACCTCCTCTGCTTTTTGGTAAAATCAAGAGTTCATGTTTCAGTCTAGGCTGTTTACCTTTCCAAATAAATTTAGATATCATGGCTTTCACAGAATTAACATAAGATTTGGGTAATTGAATCAGTAATACCTGATACAGATAAAGAATATTGGGAATGAAAATCATTTTATTGGCTTTTCCCTTTTGAGTAACTTTTTTGTAAATTGTACAAAAGGGTGTAGATAATTATCTTGCAGTTTAGCATGCAGTTTTATACCTAAATATTTAATATTCAGATGTGCCCACTTAAAAGGGAAATTTGATTTCAACGTTTTAATAGTGGCCTCCGGTACATTTATATTAAGTTCTTCAGACTTCGAATAGTCAACCTTTAAATTAGAAACTTCCCCAAACTTTTTCATCAAGGAAAGGGCATTGTGAACTTAATTGTAATTGGAGAGTGATCAGACATAAACAATTTTTTTATTTCAGCTAAAGTGAACAAATGTAACCACTGTTGTGATGCAAATAAGTAATCTCTTGAATAAATACTATGGGTCTTTGAAAAGTGTGTGTAGTCTATTTTCTTTGGGTTTATGACTTGATTTGATAGCATTTTCTTGATTACTATAAGATCTCTAAAATAAGTATTACTCCTCCCTGATGAAGAATCGGCTAGTGGATTTAAAGTGATGTTCAGATCTCCTCTCAGAAATAACAAACCCTCCTGGAAATTGTCTTGTGATAGAACAATATTAAGCAACTTTTCAACTGGCCTAAATTATTTACTTGTTATAGTTTTATTATTATAATAATTTTTTTATAATTATTTGCCTTTTTATTCTGACTCTTTACAGCTTTCAAATGGGGGGGGTCACTGACCCCATCTAATAAGCAAATGGTCTGTAAAGCTACACATTTATTGTTATTGCTTCTTTTTATTATTCAGATTATTATTCTATTCAGATGCTCTCTTCATTATATTGCTGCCCTTTATAGTTCTACACTGGCTTACTGACAGGGAAATTCTATTAATAACTGCTACAAATGATAAATTCATTTCAGACTGTTTCTTCTATAAACAAAGGATCTATTTTTGCCTGTTTTTTTCAATAACGGAACTTTCTGTAATTTTACTAGAACCTTGTCATCCTGAACCACCTGATTATTCTATAATAGTTCTAAATGGGTTATCATGTTTCCTTATTTTATCCAATCAACTGAATGAGACGAGGGTCCAGCAGAACCATAATTCTAAGTTGTAAGTAACATATAAGTATACGTCAACAACAGGGCAAGAGTCAATAGACAGAAGGGAGACCTATTATTAACAAAATTCAATGGCAAGATTTAAATATAAATTTGACTTTAGTCCCAAAACACATCAACCAACATAGTGCCCAAGTTCCGCCACAGACCAAATGACATTAGTGCTCCTACCCATATGGGAAAGTCTGGGATTTATAAAAAAAAATACAATTATGCTGCTATACTACCATTTATAAAACAAAAACTGCTCTTGTGAAGTGGAATTGGTATCTGTTCTTCTGATTTATCCTTCTATTTACTATATATGCCCCCACTTCCAAGTTTTGCTATTTGCAATTTCATTTACAAGAACCAGCCTTTCCATATCTCCCTCTGTCTGTGTCCCTCGTTATTCCATTGTAATTCCACTGTAATTGCCCCCTGCTGTTTTCTTCATGCTGTAAACTAATGGATATATTTGCATTCGTCAACAGGGATTAGTAATTGATGTCTGGTTTGGGCAGGAACTGTGACCATGCTTTGAGGTTGGTGCAAATGTGAGTTTAAATACAGTGATAAGGAAATTAATAATAAATGGCACCCCTGCCCTATGACTCCAGTTACACAAGTGAAGTTTCCAAATGTCATTTCTTTCTTTCTTTTGATAGACAAGTGTCTTTTTAACAACATTCCACATTTACAGTAAAACATTGATCCCAAGTACCCTGATTTTATGCTTTCCCGCATTTTACATTTTTTATTTGTGGTCCCACCAATTTATAAAGCATTTCAAAGGATGCATTTTCCTGATTTTAAGTACTGTTTTCCTGGATTTTTCATCAAAATGTTGTCCTGATTTTCCCAAAAACTTTTTCCCCTAAAAGAATGTTATCATTTGTGAAATAAAGTTTAAAATTCTATCCAGATGTATATTTTGCCATGGTTCTGCCTGTAAATGGTCGATTCCAATTAGTTTGCCCCTTATACAGTCCTGCACCAATCATTATTGCTTTAGGTTGTGTATGTGACTGACAGAGAGGCCTTGTAAATTTCCCCCATAGTGTAACATTAACACTGCAATGCTTAACCCTTGTAAAGTAAATATTGTATCTAAAAGTAAAATGGACTCCTGTTGTAAAATGGACTCCTGTGCTTATATCCTTTTAGTACTTGAAGAAGAAGTTACTTTAACATATTTCCCTGATTTTACATTATCCTGGATTTTTCCTGGTTCCCTGAAAAACATAAACTGGGGGGTCTACTGGAATATTTATTTATTTCTATGGGAATCCAAAGTCATTGCTACCTACTGGCCAATAGTGGTTGCTGGTAGGGAAGAGCAGTAAACAGCAATGGCAGAACCAACCTCAGTTGTTAGCGGCCCCTTATCCACATGGAGCCTAAACAGGATATCAGTTGTCATGTGCTGGGGCTCTGTTTCCAACATAGCAGGGCTTGTCTTCCAGCAGAACAAACAATGCACTGACTTTGCTCTTTGCAGCTCTTTCTAAGAGCCGGCTACATCAGATAATCCCTCTCTGGCAATGTAGTCACCTGTGCGTCCCCATGGTTCATTCTCGGTCCCCATGAATTCCAATTATTTTACCATCAGCAGCTTTATAAATGTTGTTATATACCATAAGCAACTAGCCTCAGCTATCAAATACTGTGTAGAGATGAGAGTGGAATTTTCTTTATAGGGTTTTGGTTTTTATTAAATTTTTATGAGAAACAGCACACTGGCTGGTTGGTGTAAAATACTCAATTAGAGAGGGTAAGCCTGCTCAGAAACAGACTGGCTAAAATTATATGTAAGCTCAATGTCCCAAGTACTCCTCATCTGAAACGCATCAAGGAAGTCCGACCATGAAAGGGTAAACAGAAGAAGTGATGCACGTAGGTCCAATTCTGGGTTACTGGGTTACCAGCACCAGGTGAGCAGACAAGCTAGAAATATTAATACCTTATCAACTGATGATATGCTGATAGTTGGTTTAGCAAAAGCTCCTATCAGGATAGTGTTTGCACAGTGCAAACCCATAATGAAAGGTAGTTATTTAACCCATGCGTTGTAAATTCATGAACTTAACACCCTGGTGTATCTGGAAAACACATCCCCTCATCAGCACACAGCATGGGATCTCTTTTAAACATATTTTGTGAAAGATGGGTATATACAGAAATGAGTTTGCCTTGTGCTGCAGGGCATCATTACATTTATATAATATAGTCAGTGCCTAAACTTGAGTATTTTAGCAACAAAGAGAAATCAGTTTTGAGATTATATTTTAGGCACATCTCTAGTGATACCGATCAGTACTTCTATTTCTACTTCCCCTATGTGGATTCTCAGCCTACAGGAGAGATGTGAAAAAATGAAGAAATTAAGAAAATAGGTAGACTTTAGGTATCGTGAACCAAATTATGGAAAGCCCCCTTATCTGAAGCCCCCAGGACCCAAGCATTAGGATAATAGACCCCATACCTCTATTACACTATAATTAAACAGGAGGAGATGGGACATTCTTGTATGGTGCTTTCAACTCTGGTGTCAGGAACAAAGAATACTGACCCAGACTTACACAGGCAGGATCCTCACTGGAAGATTATTTTGCATATTGATGTATCTGTTGGGCTGGGAAGCTGGGAAAGTTTTATCAACAATTTAGTAAAATGTGGTTTAGAATGTTTACATCCCTTAAGGTAGGAAACATGGGTAACTTAGGATAAATAAGGGAAGAATTTTAATCATTGCTCCATCTTCTAAAACAAAGAGCTCCATGTTATTTCCTCTAATGCAAAGAGCCCAGTGTAAGGATAGCAAGCATTTGTGCATATCTTGATGGGGAACAAAACACTGAATTGTCATAAAAACATACATCATTTGTTTGAGTCAGCATTTACAGTACATTATCCCACTTTCAATAATAAATAAGAAGGCTACAGTTATTGATCTAATGACACTTTCATGCAGGTGACAAAAAAGCTCCTATTTTTTTTTTTTAACATTTACCACAATATTGTGAAATGTGGCAACAGTTATAATGCATGGAGTTATCCCTGTTTCAGGTTTTAATAGATGTTTGTGTTCCCTCTGTGTTATTTGGCTAAGTGAGTGACTGATAATGGAAGAGATAGAAATAGGATGCATCAAAAGAGTAAGAAAACTATGTAGAGACAAGTACAGTATAAAAAGGTTCAGTTACCTACACCCAGGCACATAGCTGCTCAATCAATGGGGCTCATATGAAGACTGTGTAAATTTGCTCCTGGGCAGTAACCCATAAAATCCAATCTATGATGAATTTGTTTAATTTACATCTATAGGAAGAACAATGAAAAAAAAATTATAATATGACTGGTTTCTATGGGTTCCTGCCCAGGTAGAACTTTGCCAAATTTTGACAAATAACCCCCAATTGTCTTGAAAAGAATGGCTGCAGATTGCAGCTGATATCATATGCTTCCCAGATATAAAGGCATATTGGCAATTCTTTTTCAAAATCCTAAGAACAGGAAAGTAAACATGCTAAACATGCTTTAAGATACAGGCATGGGACAAGAATGGGGTTTTCCAGATAAGAGATCTTTCCATAATTTGAATCTTCATCCGTTAAATCTACCAACAAATCGTTTAAGCATTAATTAAACCCTATAGGATTAGTTTGTCTCCTATAAGGGTTAATTATGTTTTAGTTCAGAAGTATAAGGTGCTGTTTTATTATTACAGAGAAAACAGCAAATGCGTTTATGGGAAGTCTTGCCTTCCATTCATTTGGAGCTTTCGGCAGAACAGGTTTCTTGATAACAAATCTCATACCTGTAATACATTTTGCAAATATTATAATATATACTGTGTTGGTTAGGCTACATCAGCCCCTAAATGTTTGCCCACGACAATTATTGCAGACAAATAAGCTTGATAACAGGTTTGTCACTGCCTACAGATAGTTAACAGCATGTAGATTTCTGAACTTGATAAGTCTAGCCAAGACCCCTATGTCTCTGGGTATCAGCAATATCCTGTATGTCTGTGCCTGGCTCCAAAGGCTCAGCTCCGTGGCTGTTGCATTTACCGCATATAACAGGTAAGATAAATGATAGTCCTTCCACCTCACTACAATATCCATAAGGTTTGCAAAATGTTCATCTGTGTTTGATGCTATAACATACATTTTCACTGTGTTTTTGTAAATAGGACAGTCTATCCATGAATTTCATGAAGAAGCAGATTTAATAGCATGTAAGTTTACAATTGTGACTTGTCTTGCTCAATGCTGACATTCATTTTCTGCTGAGGGGGCCAAATAATCTAAGGACCCTCCTGCAAAGTGTAAGGCTACTGTTACAGCCTATGTACAAGTGCAGGGCAGGAAATAGCCCCTCTGTTCCAATCTGCTCTCTAATGTGTCTGCACCCAGAGACATTGTATTGTCCTGGGTAGTCTTTTGGTGCCAAAGCATGAGTATGATGTTGTTGCTGATTTCTGATCTGTGTCTGCACCCAGGCCAATGTGATGTCTCCAGTTGCAGAGGGCAGAGCAGAGTTGCCCTTATATACAGATGGAGTGGCAGTCGCCTAAAGGTGAACAATCATTTGGTGCCATCTCCCGACCTGCCACTAACTACCACACAAATAAAATAGTAAAAGCTCAGACGATGTTCTGCCCCTAACAGCAATTGTGCGAAAAGTTATGTCCGACAAAAACTAGCAACAGTCTCCCACTGATACCGCCAGATCGGCAATACTTGCAAAGTTATTATCGGTAGCCAATAGAAACTGTCTAACCTGTCCGATCAACTGAAAGACCAGTTGGCATCTCATGAAAAGTGTCGGGACACTCCACACACGGGCCGAAAATCGTATGAAACTGAGATTTGTACGATCAAATCTTTACGTCTATGGTCAGCTTTATAATCTGCAAGGTTTGCTCTAATAGGCATGTTGTTAGAGAAGATAGAGACCAAGGAAAGGAAGAAAGTCATGGGCACCAAACTGAGGCCAAATTAACTGTATAAATCAGTCAAATCTTATGTCTGACTACCTAGCTGTTGCTGAAATACAACTTCCAGCAACCCATAATATCCTTTATCTATTGGTGGAATACTGGCCATTGCTTTTGAACAGCAATTTAAGGCTGACAAGCTGTACACCTATGAGGCACATAGAACTATTGTCTGCTGGTTATGTAGGACTTTGGGTGCACGTGTTCTGTCACACAGATCCACATACATTTCCATTTCTTTCAAGTTACAAAATCTTTTTGTGCTAGTATCATTTTACAGAACATTTGTTTGTACATTCCTAAAAGGTACCAGTGTGTAAATAAGTTCCCTGCACTAGTGCATCTGTGCTGTCTGTCTGATGAGTGTGCGCAAGTGAACCTACTGATGTAGGGGAATCTTGGAGCGTCCATTACCCTAATCTATGGGTTGTGTTAGTAGAGTTGCACCAGTGTTACTTTTATCAATGTACATAATCCCCACTGCTACAATTTTGAGTGCAATTGTTTACTTCTTAACACATCCCATACCAATGTAATGACAGCACTAGCTGGCTGCATTTATAAATTAGCTTTATTTCTTTAAATGCAGCATATCTAAGCTTTCTATATACTGGAAAATATTCACTGATAATTCAGCAAGGGCTAACCTATTCTGCATGCTACTGGCCCTATGTATGGTGGTTCCCATGATTAATGTCTTACTGGGGATACATTTGATTTACTAAATTCACATTAAGGATTCAAAGTTCGATCGAATTCTCAAAAAGTGTTGAATTCGAATTTTCGAATGTTTTTGAAGACCACTTCGACCAGTGAATTTTGAAAATGTAATTGAATCAAGTGATTCGAATAAAAAGCTATTCAAATATTCGACAATCGAAGTACTTCCCCTTTAAATTTCTATTTGACTGCCTAGTTCACCAGATCAATAGTGATGGGCGAATTTATTCGCCAGGGCCGAATTCGCGGCGAATTCCCGCGATTCGCTGCTGGCAAATAAATTCGCGAATCACCAGCGAAATTTCACCAAAAAAAAAACGAGTCGAGCGTTGTTTTTGACGCGACGCGCGTCAAAAGCATCCCGCGACTCGTTTCGTGAATTTTTCGGCGAAGCGAATCGCGGGAGATTCGCCCATCACTACAGATCAATTCTACCGAATTGGGATTCAAAAATTTTGATTGAATAAAAAAATTCGACCAATCGAATTGCGGTAAAAATCCTCCAAATTCGAATTCGAAGAATTTTTATTCCCCAACTATTCTCATGGTCAAATTTTAACCCTCAAATTTGACGCTTAGTAAATCTGCCCCTAAATGTTAGAAAATTCTATTTTCTTAGGACTGCATTGGGCAATGTATGTAGTGTGAGAAAGGCATCTGTGTAGGCCCCTACCCTATGTTATTTAATTGTTAGGGCAAAACCTTAATGCTGGGATCAGTCTGTTTCAACAAACAACTTGTGCGCTTGTTTGGCAACATTACTGTCCAGCAAAGTTCAGTCACAGTGTGTATATTGTACTAAAATATTATTATTATTCTTAATAACAATGATATAACTAGATATTATTGGGCACCACATTAAATTATATTTCAGGCACCCAAAATGTCTACAGGCTGACCTGTTTTACCAATAGTTATTGAAACTGTATATGAATTAGCAGGGCCGCCATCAGGGGTAGACGGGGGACAAGTGTCCCGGGCCCTGGGCTGAAGGGGGGCCGGCAGTGCTGCACCCCCTTGCGAGCGCCAAAGCCCTGCTGCTGAGTGTGATGTCCTGAATGCGGAAGTGCCAAACAGTCCTGAATCGGCAGAAAGACCCAAAGTCACGAAAAGAGCCGACACTGAAGTCCTGAAGCGGCGAAAATACCTGATGTCACGAAAGGAGCCGACATTGAAGTCATAAAGCAGTGAAAAGACCCGAAGTCACGAAAACAACTATAACTGAAGTCCTGAAGCCACAAG
>CM044437.1:59628124-59657449 GCA_024363595.1 Xenopus borealis
TATCTTTGGTTTATAATAATTCAGTCTCCAAACATATGAAATAGTGGATAAGAATGGAACATTTGGGACAGCACTTTCCTAGACCAGAAATAAATATATATTTGACCTTCAAGACAAGCCTACATTGTTACATTTACCACCTACAACCAGCGCTCGCATTGGTTTTTAAAAATAAAACCCCCAAGGAGTTATTTACAAAAAAAAAGTACCAGCTACAATTCTAATGTATGCAAAAATGTACCCTTATTACTACATTCTCATATGTTGGGGCATACTCTTTACCCTGTACCAAATAAAAAATCCAGAGATACAGAGCACAGGGCTGGTAGTTGCAAGTCAGCCTTGTATTTACTGCCTGTCATAGGCACTGTCCTTCTATTTGTAAATTACCTCCATAGTATTGGTGTACCTTTCTTGTGATGTGTTAAGTCACAATATTTGTCACTGTAAAATGTTTCTGACTGACATGACATGAAAGGTTGTTGGCAGGCAGCCTGAGACTATACAGTGCAAGGCTACTAGAGAAATGTCATACTTTAAGCTGAGCAATGAGCAGTTCTTCCTATGTCATACTTTAAGCTGAGCAATGAGCAGTTCTTCCTTTGTGTGTGTTTGATATAGATTTAGCATCCTCCCAGTAACAAAAAACTGACTACACATTTTATGGTTTGCCATATATGTAATATTTCTGCATAAAAAAGTTGTTACGTACAAGACCTGTCCCATTGAAGGGGAATTCAACCCCCCCGGTGCCAACCCCCGACCCACCTGTAGGCCCCCCTCCCTCTCCCCCCGGGCTATTGCCCCTAAGTCGCTACTTACCCCTCTGTGTAGGTCCCCTCCAGCGAAGTTCACGGGGGCCATCTTCTCTTGCAACGGCTTCTTCCTGGATCCGTCGGCGCTCGGCGGTGCATGCGCAGCAGGACGCTGGTACTACTGTGCATAAAGTTTGGGAAGTTCGTTGATTGAACTTCATTAATTTTGTCAGGGGGGGTTGAATTCCCCTTTAACTGACAGGCTGAGATGGGACAGTCAGGTTGGCAAAACAGTAAGTTTTAGGAACTTTAACAATTACTTACAAAAACAGACATCTTAGCAAGAAACGATCAACGTGACCTATTGGTAACTTTAAATGTACATTCATATTTTAAAAAGTAGTTTTGTTTTGTGTCAGAATCATTTTAAAACAACATCTTTTAGAACTGCACTGTATAATTTGAAATGTGTACATTTGCAATGTAATAGGTGTCTCATAAAGAAGGTTACATTACAAAATGTGCATTTTTGCTCTTATATCTGTGAATTGTTCTCCTTTGCACTGAGACATCCCATAGAGGAGTGAAAAGTAAAATAAGGAAGAGTGTCAATAAAGAAAATAAAGCATGGTATAGTATAGTGGCCCTTTAGGGATTCTACAAGGAAGAGTGTGTATACATTATAAAAGTAGCATATTTAAGTATAAAAAATATAGCCAATGCAGTTCTGGGTCTGGTTCAGAACTTTTTAAATGTACTAATGATTAATATGTCATTGCACCAGAGATTGCTGGTCAAAATTGCCTGTTGAGGGTGCCCATAACAAGGGGGATAATTACATTTTGGTCAGAACCTACAGAGCTGTGTGAAACAAAACTAACCATGCTGCATTAAACCACAAACTGGGAACTGCTGATTAGTTGCTTTGGTTATAAGACAGGGGCAAACTTTGTGTATAACCCCATTACTTTAGCCCCGCTTTGTTGTGCAAATATGCATTATTTGATATATGAAAGTGCATTTTGTTGTTGACAGACACATGATCTTTAAGAATTAGCTATTACTCCCTTTACAGGTTTAAATACTTAAATAATAGTTTAATGATATGTTTTACTTTCTTGAACGAGTTTAGTGACCCACCCTGAGATCATTTGCATGCATATATATGTATCAAATCTTTGCACGTACTGTATATAGCTGGAAGGCTATCTGTTATATGCTTTTCCTCCAAATCTTTTTTTTCCCTCTTTTTTGGCAGGATCTCCGGCATACGTAAGTCTGAATTCCTTTCCACGGACACCCTTCTCCCTAAGGCAACAGTGCGAACTTGATGCACTGTACATATTCCAGCCTCGCTTGTTATCTTTCAACAGTTGGGTGTGTAATACATGCAGAAACCAAAGCTGTTTACCCTGTTACGGGTAAATTAATTGCTAATTTAATAGTCAAAGTAAATAAATGGCTTTTCCAGAAAATAAATGGGTAAAACATAAAGATATTTATTACACCGCGTTTGCTGTGATTGTTTTGTCACATAATTCTTTCAGTCTAACGAGGCAGATATATGTTAATATTTTATGCAGTTTAATGACTCACTCACTTGGTAAAATGTTCAAAATGAAAAATATTAGAGCACTGTAAAAATTATAGGATTATAAAATATGAAACCTAATACAGGAATAATTTAAAGTAAATGTAGAACAGAGCTATCCTACTTTTCCCATTTCATATGCAGAGGATTTGTTTGCCAACTATTTAAAGGCACACTTGCAAAATACTTGCTTAATACTTTGTACAGGGTCATGTTAGAACTATGGATGCACCAAATCCTCTATTTTGGCATTCAGCGAATCTGGAATCCTTTGTGAAAGATTTGTCTGAATACCGAACTGAATTTATATATTCAAATTAGGGACACGAAGGGCGAAAAAGAACTGCATGCTTAGCACACGTTTAAATTTTTTTTACTTTCTTGTTTGTATGATGAAAAATCACATGATTTTAAGGATTCCATTCGGCCAGACACTTGGATTATGTGCGTCCCTAGACAGAACTTTTTATTAGGTTTTCATTTAGTAAGCAAAACATATAGAAGGGAGGCATAGAAGAGAAAGAAGAAAGAGACACAGACATGGAGGAGATAGGTTGGAGTGTACTTAAAGGACCAGTTACATCAAAACCACAGAGAAAAAAATTGGTAAGAAAAAACTTACCGAAAATCTCCTCTTTAGAAAAGGTGATCTGATGATCCATCGTACGACGCTCGATTTATTCTCCCTGCCTTCCTTATAGGAGATAGCCAGGGAGGAGAAATCTAGCCCCCATCTCCTTTTCTGAAGTGGCGCAGAAGCGGAATTTCAGTAAGTTATTTCTTAATAAAAACGTAGCAATTTCAAAGTTTCATTTGTCTTTGGTTTTTTTTTCTATATTAACTACTTTTTAAATAGTTTTATTGGTCTTATGTTTCAGGTGAGTCCAGCCAAGGAGTTCATATTTTCTTGAATTTCTGCTGACTATGTAGGTTAGTTTGTAAAGTTCCAGCTGGGAATTTATCATTTTAATCCATTTTGGAAGAGTAGGGGGTAAATTTATCAAAGAGTGAAGTTCCGCCACTAGAGTGAAATTCCGCAGCTCTCAATTCATTTCTATGGGATTTTGAATGGCGTATTTATCAATGCGTGAAGTGAAGTTTCACCCTTTGATAAATACGCCTTCAAAAATCCCCTAGAAATGAATAGAGAGCTGCGGAATTTCCCTCTAGTGGCGGAACTTCACTCTTTGATAAATATACCCCAAGGAGTTGTTGGTCCCATCCAGTGCAGGGTTACTGTGGGATCTGGGTACCGGAGTGTCTGTTACACCCAGTAGGCAGGTATTTGAGTTCAAAACTTGCAGTAGTGTAAATCTTGTAAAAAGTGCAGTACCTTTTTCCAGTAGCCTGGATATTTGCTGATTTTTAAACCAACAGAATAGCTCAAGCACACACTACTGACACATGAAATGTTGATGAAAGGTGAAGGTTTGGATTCCCCAAGATAACCTGGAACAATGCAATACAGTCATTGTTGAGTGTGGTAATATATACAAATGACCAACCAAATCAACCTGGAAGATTTGGTTGAAGAAAAAAAATTGAGAAAAATGTTCCTCAGTCACCTCAGCGTAAGACCACTTTTTTTGTTGTGAGAATGAGCAAAGAATACAATAAAATAAAAGATACGTTGTTAGCCTTAATTCACTTTATAACTGAAATAAAAAACTTAAATTTACCAACGGTATGGAATCATGTTATGATGAACTAGGCAGGGATGCAATACACAAAACTCTAGCTCACTGTCCAAGCTATTTTTGCATCTTGTAAGGCTCCCCAACAGCCTTTGCCCCACTTATATGTACCAAATGACATGCAAGTTATAGAATGCTCTAGAGGGTATACAGACAAGGATGATTTGTTAGGATCCTGTGAATAAAAAAATAATAGATTAATTAGAAGCAAGCTAGAATGGCAGATAATTCAAGAATAAAGAAAGAAGAGCAACTGAAAACTGTTTCATAAAGTCAAGTATTACATTATTCTAGAACTTCTACTTTAAAGTGACCCCAAAGTTTTGGTCTCTCCAAATGTTTCTTATAGGCAATGTAATACGGTAATTATCTATGTTTATATAATAACCTTGCTTCCCAAATCCAGTTGTTTTTAGCGTCTCTCTCCCACCTCACTGAACAAGACAAGTTATTATACTTTGACAGATCTGATGTGTTCGGATAGTAATCATTTACAAGAGAATTCTACTAAAACTTTACCTTGTACAGTATAATAAATAATGTAAATTTAACTTTATCGACTATCATTTGCGTGCAGTTTAAACGGTCTGTGCAGCCAGCTGAGCAAAATATAAATACTAAGGGGTTAAGATCAAATAAAAATGCACAAACATTGTACTCATACTTGTAACCCATGCCACATTTATTGTCTATACCAATATAAAGCATTTAAGCACTTAGATGCAGTGTTTATATTTTAATGTTAGAAATGTGATTCTTATATTTGCTGCACATACAGAGAGATATGATGAGTACTTTAACTTCCCTGTTTTTAACTCTGAATAATGTCTCCTCTTCAAGTTGGTAGCCAAGCACTGGCTAATCTCATGCTATAGTTTCCTTCTATATTGTATTATCTATATCAGGGTTACCAAATATCCTGTGGGTAACTAACTGAGATTGACCAATTTGATTTAAAAATGCCTCGGTTTTCGGTGCAATTGCATGCCACTTCAGATAAGGGACATTTTTGCTCTCTGTCATTTTAATCAGCATTTAAATTCTCATTTGATTTGATATGATTTTGTCTAAGTAGTAATACTCTGTGTTCTGGCTAGGAATGTCACCTGTCCAGTTATGACCTGAACAGTCTGGATTTCAGAGGTCTTGCTGACGGTTTTATATAACTGTTGGTTCAGACAGATAAGAAAACCAGACAGAGTTCAAATTCTGCCTTGCCTATATACCCCCCTTCTTCTTCCCACTCCCCTACCAACATGAATGTAATTTTGACACATAGGGGCAGATTCACTAAAGCGCGAAGCGTCTAGCGCTAGCACTAATTCGCCAGCGTGACGTCATTTCGCAACTTCGCAAATTCACGAACACGACTCTGGCGAATTTTCACTAGCGAAGTAGATAGACTTGCGCAACTTCGCACCCTTACGCCAGGCGAAGTTGCACACTAACGAAGGATCGTAACTTTGCAAATTCACTAAGATGAACATTTTCCTCAACATTAGCAGGCAAAGTTCAATACAATAGATAAGAGGTTGAAAACCTGGAATGTCAAATTTTTTCTAAGTCCGAAAAAAAACGTTGGCGTATTTTAGCATAGGAGGATGAGAGTCTGAAAAAGATCGATTTTTTTGGGGGGTTACCCTTCTTCCCCCCCTACATTTCCTAACATATGGCAACACAAGTATACAGGGGGCACATGTAGGGCAATTAGACAACTTTATATAATAAAGTTTATAAATTATATAATAATAATAAAGGTTTCCAGGGCTTGTGTAGTGGAATGTAGTGGCTGTAACATATACTTCTTTTATAAATTAAAGTTCCCGCCGTATGCAAATTAGGCTTCGCTAGCATAACAGCGCTCTGCCTAGCGAAGTAACACTAGCGCAACTACGCTACAGCCGACCTCAGCGTAAATTCACACTTTAGTGGATTTGCGTAGTGCTGGCGAAAATTCGGCTGGCAAAATGCGGCGAACGCTAGTGAAGCCTACGCTGGCGAATTTTCGGATCTTAGTATCTGCCCCATAATGTTCATCAAATTATGTTCTGGGTTCTAAATAATGGTCAGAACACTGTCTGATTTGTCCTTTGTATAACTATATTTAACCTGAATGATTAGCGGTAGGTTGGGAGATTGCCACATAGAATCCACCATTCTACCTTTACCCCCATTACCCCATTATTACCTGGCAACTGGGCTTGCTGAGCAATCTTTCAAATTTTTGTCACCACTAATCTGAGAGTTTCCTTCAGGAGGCTGAGTAAAGCCTGCCTTCTTTGTGCAATGTTACATTTTTTTTATATTTCCTTAGCTTAGTTGGCATATTCCCATTTAAAGGGTTGGTTCACCTTTAAAGGAAACTGTCATGGGAAAAAATGTTTTGTTTTTTCCAAACGCATCAGTTAAAAGTGCTGTTCCTGCAGACTTCTGCACTGAAATCAGTTTCTCAAAAGCGCAAACTGATTTGTTTATATTTAATTTTGAAATCTGGCATGGGGCTAGACATATTGTCAGTTTCCCAGAAGCCCCAAGTCATGTACATGACCAGGAAAAATTACCTGAGATGGCTGCCTACACACCAATATTACAACTAATAAATACATCATAAGAATCATGACAGAATCCCTTTAAGTCAGGGGTGTCCAACCTTTTGGCTTCCCTGGGCCACATTGGAAAAATAAACATTTTCTGGGGCCGCACATGAAAGATACAAACACTTTTGATTTGTAAAAGTAAAGAAAATGCACAGAAAAGAACTACAATACCAGTTGGATAACCAGATAGAGCTATACACTGGAATATAGGATACCTGGATATTAAATAGACATATAATAATATTATTATTACTAATAACTGGGCAATGTTAAGTCCCCCCTCCTGCCTACTCCTATATCCTTTGCAACATGAAGTTTCCTCTGGAACCAAGGGTTTCAAGCTGGGCCAAATTCATATCCATCCTGGGCCACAGGTTGAACACCCCTGCTTTAAGTTAACTTTTAGCATGTTATAGAAAAAGCCCATTGCTCGGACTCTTGGGCTACTCAGTGTTTGGCTGGGGGGCGTTGGGGCAATAATATACTATGTGGGAGCTGCAGTAGCTTCTTCTGTAGTAGGGGTTGCAACCATTATGAATTATTTTAGGATTAAATTGTGGATGTCCCTCACCTCCATCTGAAAAGTCTACAGGGTTTGATAGATGCACTGCTTTGTGTGTTTGTACAACTATAGTGGGGTACGTGTGTCTTTTTATGTGCACATATCTGTCTGCTTTTATGGGCTGAGATTGTGATGACGTCTTTTTACTTTAGTGTAAGATTTTTCATTGTACAAATTGGTCTACTTTTAAAATGGCTTTTGGCTACTTTTTCATCGGCTTTGGCTGGTTTTGAAATGTAACCCTGGCAACCCACAGCCATTTAATAACACGAGAAGCGTCACACACGGGAACAAAATACATATATCTCTGGATATGACGCAGTCTAACAAAAGCGTAGTAATTCGTATATCGCCTTCCTTGTAAAAACGTATATAAAATAATTTTGCTCCAGTAAAAACGTGAATAACATTTTGGCAGCGGACTCCACTCTCCACATAGTGTTAGTGCCTCATGAAGGCAGGAAGCCATTCAGGCTGCAGTGGGCTACTCGTGATACACCTCAGCTGTAGTTATGTGTGGGGAAGCCGGTACAGGGGCAGCAGCACCAAGTGAAAGCTCACAGGCGGCTGTCAGACGGAGCATTAGCGCTTGTGTTCGGTGCAAAGAGCAAGTTTCTGCGGCGCCGCAGGTCTCGCACATAAAGCAAATGACAGCGGAGGTTTTCTTCAGAAAGTTTAACGCGGGCTTACTGAGTTCAGTCCAGCTGTTTGCACACACGCACAGGATTTTAAGCAGCTCTGCAGGGAAGCGGCACCCCATAGGCAGCGTGCTCCTGAGCCACTGACACTGCCCCTTTGCTATCAGGACCCAGTCGAAGGGCAGTGGAGAAGCAGGCCAGCAGAGGCGTGGCTTCCCGTAGCCCTGTATATATAATAGGCGAGAGTATTTAGCAGAGCGTTAGTCAAACAGGGGCACGAGGTGAGAGAGGCGGAGAACCGTCACAAGCTGACAGCTAGGCTAGCAGGCAACAGCACATTGAAAGAAGTAGTCCGAGCTCATCCTGGATTCCCGGAGCTCGTCGCCATGCTTGCTTGGCTATAGGAGCTCCATGGAGCAAGCTAACTTCTACGAGGTCGACCCCCGGCCATCCATGAACATCCACGTTCAGCCCCCGCACGGTGCATACGGCTACAGGGAGCCAGCTGCAGCCCTAGAACAGAACGAGCTGTGCGAGAACGAGAACTCCATTGATATCAGTGCTTACATCGACCCGGCCGCTTTCAACGACGAGTTTCTGGCCGACCTGTTCCATAGCAACAAGCAGGAGAAAGCCAAAGGCGACTTTGAGTATCACCAGCAGCTGCAGGGGCCGGTAGGGGCGGCTGTTCCAGGGCACCCAGGGCTGATGTATGGCTGCATGGCAAACTACATGGACAGCAAGCTGGACAGTGGCCTGAGACCACTTGCAATAAAGCAAGAGCCAAGGGAAGAAGAAGCAGCAGCTGGCAGCAGGGCATCCTCACTGGCAGCTCTGTACCCTCACCATGCGGCCTCCCAGCACTCATCCCACCTGCAGTATCAGGTAGCTCATTGTGCCCAGACCACCATGCACCTGCAGTCTGGCCACCCAACTCCTCCACCTACTCCTGTACCAAGCCCACATCACCACCCAGCACATCATCACCACCATCACCTGCAGACTTCTTCTCTCAAAGGCATTTCCCCCTCATCCTCTAATTCTTCCTCATCCTCTGAGAGCAGGGGCAAATCCAAAAAGTGGGTGGACAAGAACAGCAACGAGTACAGGGTAAGGAGAGAGAGGAACAACATAGCCGTGAGAAAAAGCAGGGACAAGGCCAAGATGAGGAATGTAGAAACCCAACAGAAAGTCATTGAGCTGTCTTCTGAGAATGATAAGCTGAGGAAGAGGGTGGAACAGTTGAGTAGGGAGCTGGAGACTCTTAGGGGTATCTTCAGGCAGCTCCCAGAGAGTTCCCTGGTCAAAGCTATGGGAAACTGTGCGTAAGGTCATAAACACGCTTTCAGAGAATTGTCTACCGGTGAGAGACACTGTTAAACACCTCCACCCAAGAGCGGATCCTTCCAGTTCTTACCATGAAGTTTAAATACATGTGCCTTTTGTGAACTATGATGCCAGCCACGCTGTGAGACTTTATGCTGGCATACGCACTCAGTGGTGTTAAAGGTGCCCACCTCCCACCTTGCAAGACCTCCTTGCTCCAGGTAGCCAGGCAGCTTTGGTGGTGCTAGATGAAACAAGCCAGGTGATTTCTCAGGCTCTGAGGTCCCTCCATTTATATGAAGTTGTTTGTACCCGGCTAGGCAGATTTTATATATTTTTTCATACTTTGTATATTCTTTACTACAGCTGAGTCACATTTAAATTGTTCAGGGGCTTGATGACCAGATTATTGCAAGTCTCCTTGTCTGCTAACAAACATATCAGCACAATTACCCTCAATAGCTATCTGCAGTAAACTTTGGCACCAAGAGTATTCAAATACCTACCTTTTGCAGAGGATATGGGGTATTGTATCATACATGTGCCTTTTGTAGAATGTGGGTGGTGTATCTGCTACTCTAGTACATTACAGAATATTCATCTATTCCTATTGCAGTTGGGGAATGCTGGGAAGTTCAGTAACAGCTAGAGGGCCGCTGGTAGCACACCACATGCTATAACATTCTCACATTGGATATATAAGGTAATTCATGCTAGTAAGCTGATCAGGAAAATGTCTCATGTATTTATATATGTTATATATGACTGGTAGTTTAAATAGAAATGTGGAAAATTCTGTTGCAGTTAAAAAAACAAATATATGGGCCACAGTATGAGGCAGTGTTGGACAAATGCACCATAGGCTCCCTGTACTTAATTAACATTTGGGCCTCCTTTACTAAACCAGACGGGAGACGCCCCCAGTGTCCACATGCAGCTGAACAATTAGTATGTGTGCCCCTGGTATGGTGTATTTATTCCATTAATTCAAAATTTAATTTCCCTTGTTTTTATCTGCAACATTACAAGCGAGAGAGAGGCCCCACATGGCAATAATAAAGGGAACATTATACAAAAGATATACAAAATACAGTACTTATTTTATAACTATTGTAAACTGTCAGTTGTCATGAACATTTAATAGCTGCTGTTGCTAATCATTATTTCATGCTTTCTGTGCGTTTTCTGTGACACTGTGTATATACTTTTTTTTTTTTATCAAAGTTGTTTGGAAAACCTGCAGACCAGCAGTATGTGAATGAGCTAATCTCTGTGCTCTACAACATTATGCATTTCTTATGCTCATATTCTTGCCATTGTCTTATGCGTTGCAGGGTTACCTTTTATTGCCAGCTGTCAAGCTCACTCTGCTGTCTGGCATGGAAAGGGTGTGAGTGAATGGCAAGTGCAAAAAGCACTAGTACTGTACTCAAGTGGAATCCCAAGGAGATACTTTGCACTGTTTTCAGTTAGATATTTGGGGATGTGCCCTTCATTGTCAGTTAATAGAGCACTAAATAGCTGGAAAATGTTTTAATTGTATTAAAATAAGTGCAGCAGTGACACGCCTGTAGGATGGGCCCTGTTTCACAATTTGCCTGCAAGTATAACTCACATTAATTATTGTTTTGGGGTCCTCACAGGTACAAGGGCCCAGTTATAAACTCTGCAGCCACTATAGTTATGCTGCTATAATTCCTGACATCAAGCACAATTACTGTTCTCCCCATTCTAGTGTTTTGCTAACGATGGTGAGAGTTATGTCTGAAAAAAAAGAAGGACTTCATGTTGGGCATCCCTGCTTTATAAAAAATAGTGCCTTAAAGCGAACTACCCATATCTTCTCCTGCTAAATTATTGGCCAAAAAGAAATCCTATGTTTTTTTGGGGGGTTTTTTTTGGCTTGAAAAAAAGATATGTATGTTTTAAAAATGTTATTAAAAATAAAAGAAATGCCTTTATTCACTTATTTGTTAATAATTATAATTGTTTTGAAACACAACCGCATAGCCTTGTTTTTATTTTAAAAAATAAACGAATAAAACAAAAATGTAAATTTTTCTTTCTTGTTGGTTGAACTTTTTCTGTTTGATTGTCACAAAAGATTGATGGTGGTAAGTGAAACGACTCACATCTGCCTTAAGGAGAAACCATCACCACAGAATTTCTTTTTTAATGTTTGTATTTTCATTTTAATGCACTGCAAATTAGTGGTGACAGTAGTTATTCTGTTACTTTATTCATTTGCGTTTTAATATTTATTTGTTCCCTTTTTTTCTCACTGGTAATGAATTAACGGTTTTAAAAACCTACACACTTAGACACACAGCATATAGCAGCTGGAAAACAAACATCTGAATGTATATTTTTATATCTCTGTATGCAGAGCACCGAACATTAAAACAACAATTTCATAGAACAGAAGAATATAATAATAGAAATTAAATATTGTGTACAGGTATGGGATCCGTTATCCGGAAACCTGTTATCCAGAAAGCTCTGTATTATGAAAATGCCATCTCCCATAGACACTTTTTTATCAAAATAATCCACATTTTAAAAAATTATTTCCTTTTTCTCTGTAATAATAAAACAGTAGACTATACTTGATCCCAACTAAGATTTAATTAATCCTTACTGGAACCAAAACCAGCCTATTGGTTTTTTTTTAGTGTTTGAATTATATTTTAGTAGTCTTAAGGTATGAAGATCCAAATTACAGAAAGATCTGTTATCTGGAAAACCACATGTCCTGAGTATTCTGGATAACTGGTCCCATTCCCGTATAGAATATATACAATTAGATCAAGCACCAAGTTTTAACTGCACAAGAAGGAAGAGGTCCCTGCCCAGTATTTTATAATTTAAGTGGATGATTTACAATAAACAGTGATACCTTTGACTACAAGAATACAGAATTTGGGTCACTAATCTTTTTCTTCAAACTACTTCACTTGTTTTTCAGATACAAACTTTATATTTAAGAACAAAGTGTCACTTTAAGTAGTGAAATAAGATGGGCATTGATTGTTTTCACTAGTATTTAAGGTATTTTTATTTCGTAAATGAGCAATGTTAATCTACTATATGGGGGGGGGGTTAAAAACATTTCTCAGACGTTTTCAGCTAAATCCAGCAGTAAAGCTAATTGTCAGTGCATATACAGTGCGGGTCCAGTAGGTCAACACTGGTCCTAAATACACCCTTGGTCACCTGAGAAAAAGGTTGTGGATATTGGATCCATTATGGGGTGGAGATCCTTTATCTGGAAACCCATTAAAGAATTATGGGAAGGTCATTTCCCATAATCTCTATTATTTTCAATTTAAAATTTAAAAAAATGCAATAATGAAACAGTATTTTGTACTTGATTCCAGCTAAAATAACTTCATCTGTATTGGAGGCAAAACAATCCTATTACATAAATCCCAACATTTCAGAAACAGGGACAAAAGGATTAGGAGTACGGCAACATTTTTTGACCACACCCATTTTTGTGGTCACACCCCTTATTTACCATGTCTGTTTTACAAAATTTGTCAGTTTATGAAAGTTTGAACAATTTTCTGTGGTTTTTATGTTTTGTTACAGTTTTGCTAATCAAGGTGAATTGCCTTTTTAATTGCAAGTCCCAAGAGACCAAAAGTATCTATTCTTGGCTTTCTGTCAAAAGCCAACTAAGTTAGAAACTTTGTATCTGTTTCTGGCTGTTCGTGCAGAAGATCAAAGAGAAAGTTGGGACATTTCAGTACAAATCCGGGACTGTGGGTTGATCTGACAAAAGCAGGACTGTCCCACTCAAAACGGGACAGTTGGGAGGTATGCTATTAGGTTTATTTAATGTTTAGGTTTATTTAATGTCAAAAGCCAACTAAGTTAGAAACTTTGTATCTGTTTCTGGCTGTTCGTGCAGAAGATCAAAGAGAAAGTTGGGACATTTCAGTACAAATCCGGGACTGTCCCACTCAAAACGGGAAAGTTGGGAGGTATGCTATTAGGTTTATTTAATGTTTAAATTATTTTGAATTAGACAGGAACAAGGTAAAGTAATAGGAAGTCGGATGGTGTCGCAGGGTTGATCAGACGCAGCAAGACTGTCAGATGAAAATGCTGCAAGCTGCGTCTTCATCCAACAGTCGTGTCCGATCAACGCTTGCGAAACCATCCAACTTCCTATTACTTTACCTCGTTCCTGTCGCATCCGACTTCTTGCATCCGATCTGCCGAAAACGCAGGGAGGTCGGCCATGTAGTTGTGCCCTTAAAAAATGCAGGGGCCAGTTACTCTCTGTAGTGATACCTTTTAAAGCTTACAAATGGTAAGCAGACACAGCTGGCAGACTCTCATTGAGGGCCACACAAGGGGGGTCCCGGGCCACATGCGGACAGCCCTGTTTTAGGGTATAATTCTATAGGTTACAAAGAATAGTCCTTACCACTGTAGTTCTCGTTAATAGGTAAGCAAATGATTACATATCTCATTGTTTCATAGAAAAGATATGTGGATATGTGGCTTAAGACAAACGTTACTGTATTAAAAGGGTAATTCTCTTTTGAGTCACCTTTTACTACGATGTAGAGAGTAATATTCCAAGACAATTTGCAACTGTTTTTCATTTTTATTTGAGTTTCTTTTTTTATTTCACTTTTATTCATATACTCTCCAGTCTGGCATTTCAGCAGGTATCTAGTTGCTAGGGTTGAACTTACCTGAGTTACCAGGGGTGGTTTAAATGCGAAATTGGAATATAAATAGAAGACCTGAATTTAAGGGGACATACATGTAGAGATCCGCTTGTTTGGTGACCTCACCAATGAGCAATGGCCCTAGAGCCAACTATCGGATCACAACGTTGAGCATATGGACATCTGGGACCACATAAACAAATCAACCAATTTTTGGCCAGATATCGATCGGGGAGGCCCATCAGTGGGCCCCATTTTTGGCTTATATCAGCCCATGTATGTAGCCTTGCAAAGCAATAGTTGTTTGGCTGCTAGGGTCAGTGTCCCCCATTTGAATGTTGGAAAGAGTCAGAAGAAGAAGGCAAAATATGAAAAAACTATAAAAAAAAATGAAGACCAATTTAAAAATTGTTTATAACCCATTTTCTAACATACTAAAAATTAACTTAAAGTGGACCCGTCACCCCAAAAAAATATTCAAAATCCTATTTCATCACATTAGTCAAGCAAAATGAACATTAATTACTCTATATGAATAATTTTAATCTTGTTTTCTTCAGTTTGGGAATTCATAATTCTAGCAAGCAGGCAGGAGCCATTTTGTGGACACTGTTAATAAGGCAAGCCTTGTATCATCTCAGAATCTTGTTTGTGCACCAGAATGGGGGACTCGATGTCTATCCCCATGTCCTGGTTACACAATTAAATGGTTAAGAGAACTGGGGGAATGTGTGGGGAGCAGTGGCATCTAGGAATTGCTGAATGGAAAGTGAAAGTGATTATCTGCCCCGCCTCTATGCCTAAGGCATAGAGGAGTGGCAGACAATATTTGATTGACAGCTGAGATTTTTAAATTAGCTTAAAACAGCTATGAATGCTTTAATAAAAATTTGAATTTGGGGATTTCATATTTGATTTGAAAAGGACTTTTATTATACAGATTTTTGTGTCAGGGTGACGGGTCCACTTTAAGTTAACTTTTAGTTTATAACCCATTTTCTAACATACTAAAAGTTAACTTAATGTTGAACCAAGACTAGACTGAGAATCAAAATAGACCCTGGCATTTCAGGTATGCAGAGGCCCAGTACATATTGGGTTTTGTACAATGACCTGAAGTAAAATCCACTGAGCCCTGCCTTGTTCCTTGTGCACTACATAGCACTTTAGGAATAAAATAATAGGTGATATTGGTTTACCTTTATGAGTGTGTATCAACTTGGATTGGTCAATGGGCAGCAGACTCAGATCTCTATAACCTTTGTAAGTTTGTAAATTAAAGTTCACTAGTCTTTCAGCAGAGACAATTTTTGTGTTCATTGCTTAGAGTAGCCAAGTCACGACTTTAAAGCTGGGCAGCTCATATGAAATCATATATGGTAGGTTTCTGTCAAAATCCCCCAAAATAAAGGTTAACAAAGGATTAGACTAAAAGTGTTTGCACACTATTTTGTGGGCTTCTATACTAGCCTAAGGTGACCACAGAGCAAAAGCAGTGAAGATCTGTGCATCTGAAGATGAACTCTTTTCTACTGATTCACAGTAGTGATGTGTGGGTAGTCACAGGACCCTCAAATTGTCATGCATATCAGCTGGGTTCAGGCTAAAAAGTGGGTACACGAAGTGGATTTGGGTCAAAATGCATCAGCTGCACACACAGTACTGTGAAAACTGCCTTTGTATGCCTACCTCCCTGTGATCACTGAACTTGTACATGAACAGATGGGCAGAGCAAAGTGACATCATTGGGAGAGTCTCTTGCCCATTTTGGAAGTGGGTTGAGTTTTTCCTGACACACATCACTTATTCCCAGCACATGCTCTCAGCTTCTGTCAGTTAACTTAAAATATATATATAGCACATTTAAAATATAAACATCACAATAAAATGCGTCAAAGTCATCCCATATCTGGCCAGTCCTACTCTCAAATTACATCTGATTAATTAAGAATTCTATTACTTCATTATACATGTTATAAAGGGACTCATTTTTTACTTCAACTTACTTGCTGCTTTCAAAATAAAACTCCCAAACTTGTAAAATGTATAATGAAGCAATAGAATTCTTAATGATTCGGATGCAATTTGAGAGCAGGACTAACTCTGAGTTAGTCAGTGACTTGAAGGGGGGGCCACATGGGACATAATTAATTCAGTGAGTTTGTGTTTGATGCTTAGCATTCAGATCAGATTCTAAAGCAAACAGTTATGACCCATTTGGCTCACCCTCAAGTCACTGATTGGTTCATGCCTGGTAACCAATCAGTGCAAACCAAGAGAGCAGCAACGCTAAATAATTTAAAACCCCTAAATTATAGAAAATGAAAACCAATTGCAAATTGTCTCAGAATATCACCCTCTACATCATACAAAAAGTTAACTGAAAGGTGAACAACCCCTTTAAGAGGCCTAACCAGCTCTTGGGGAGGTCCAGCATTTACTGTATCTTTTTAAATTTAACTAAATAACTCAAAACCCACAAATTATACAAAATGAAAACCATTTGCAAATTGTGTCAGAATATCACCCTCTACATCATACAAAAAGTTAACTGAAAGGTGAACAAACATTTTAAGGGGCCTTACCAGCTCTTGGGGAGGTCCAGCATTTACTCTATCTTTTTAAATGTTTATTAATCAATGGAATAATTAAACAGTTTCTGTATACACAACTTTTTTGAAGACTAATACGATTTTTACAAGGGCAAGGGAAGCCTAAATCTGTATTATTACATAAAGACACCGGTCTGGAATTGCCCAATATTATTCTCATCACTGTACAGGAAACACTTTAGCAATTTGTACCTTCAATACAGTTCACTGTGACTTTTATTGTGCATCCTCTTTTACCAGAAAACTGCAGAACTGTGTGAATGAAATGTTTCACAAAGAGAAAACAGACTTGACCCATTTTGAAATTACTGGATCGTATAAGTAATCATTAGGAAGCTCAAAGCACAGTTTATATAAACACTAAACTGTGAAATTGTACCATTACTTTGGATGCGATCTTCAGCATATTTTTTAATAATTATGTTTCTTTGGTATCTATAATACAGTTCCTTGAGATAACAACATGTGTTTAATGTAAAAAAAAAATATTTTTGTATCCATTTGATGTATTTATTGGAAAAAAAAATCTCACTATAAAGAAAGTAATGGATAATTGGAGAACAAGTATTTATACAGTTACATGCTGGGATGGTGTTATTGTACATTCATATTAAAATTGTAGTAGCCAAAAGTTTTATTTGCAAGCTTTGGACATCATGCTGTTTTGTCTAATTATGACAGCCAAGCAATCATCATGTATGAATATTTAGTTTTTTTTTATTCTACCAAAAAATTAATTCATATATATTCATATAAGCACTATAAATATATGTGTCGTGGGGATAAATTACATGGCCAATTGCACAGTAGATGATGGTAATATGAGACAGGCACATTCTGATGAAGAACACAGGTGCCCCAGTGCACCTTTAAGGCAATTAGAGATATGTTCATGGGCACATAAACTACAGAGTTTTATATAACTCCCTTCATAGTTTGCCTGGTTTATAGCCTTCTTAGGCACAAACCCATGAAAGTCCTCTCTCATTATAACCAGGCTATTTTGAGTAAAAACAATCCAGGTATACACAATGAAAGATGCCATGAACAACTTTTTAAATCTGCTCTCTATTCCTAATGATAGGAACAATATTGTGTTTATTCATAACATGGCAAAAGAGTTTTGTTGGTTTTCCACTACTCTACACGTTTTACTGGTTTACCTTAACACACAGGACAATCAATAACTAAGTAGTAAAATATGTTCAGTATTTAAAGTGGGGGGTAGTTGAATATTTTTACTGTTCTTGAAGTGATTTTTTTTTACCAAGGGATTTCCCCAAGTGATTCTTTGTGCACAACGGAATTTTTCCTGTGGCATAAAATAGTACAGTATTTTATTGTTTTCTTTGTATTCTCATACTATGTTGTAACCCTGAGGGTTGTGTTAAAATCAGCGGCCCCCATCAATCGTGAATTTCATTGGTGATGAAGTCGTTCATACCGTTTCTTTGCTGAGTTTATCTGTAGCTCCAATGTATAAGCATTACTAAGTATGTATTCTCAGAAGACTCAGAAAAACAAATTTAGATTTACAATGTCGTAAATGCGGGGCAGTTAAGTGGTCCCATTGAACCACTTCTCTGCTTTAAAAAAAAAAGAGGCCATAGCAAAGCACCTTCTCAACTGATGTCCTAGGATACATCTAAACCAGCTTAATTTTATGGTTAATTTGTGATGATTGTGTGATTGAACTAGCCTTAGATTATAAATGGCTATAAATAGTGGTATATATATAGTATAAATACATATATGTGTATAGTATTGTAATTATAATACAGGTATGGGATCCATTATCTGTAAACCCATTATCCAGAAAGTTCCAAATTATGAAAAGGCCAACTCCCATAGGAGTGGTTTTTCTTTTCATCTAATTTCACCAAATTTTCAGAAAACAGCTCATATTTATTAAAGGAGATGGAAAGGTTAAAACTAAGTAAGCTTTATCAGAAAGGTCTACCTATATATACTGGTAAACCCTCAAAGTAATGCTGCTTTGAGTCCTCTGTGAAAAGAAACACTGTATTTCTTTCCTTCTATTGTGTACACATGGGCTTCTGTATCAGACTTCCTGTTTTCGGCATAAACCTTCTTGCTCCGGGCTCAGTTTGCTCCTCCCCCGTTTCTCTGCTGTAATCTGAGCCCACAGCTATAAGTGAGCAGGGAGAGACTCAGGCAGGAAGTGATGTCACACCAAGCAAATAATTCAGCTGCTTTCCTAAACAAACAGAGAACTTCTAGAGCTTTTTCTCAGGTATGTTAAAACATTCTACAGAATAAATATAGCATTCTAGCTTGCACTATTGCAGCTAATCTATTGGCAATAAAATGGCTCCGTAGCTTTCCTTCTCCTTCGAAAATCATAAGTTCACTTTTTCAAGAGATATGTGGTGAATTTTAAACTGGCGTAAATTCTCTGTTGAAATTCACCAGTATATTTGTACAATAGTAGTGAGAAAAATTTGCATGGAAAGGGTGATGCTGATGGAGATTTAAAAGTGGCTGCTGTATCTTTACAATAGAAGTTTGCCAGCCTGAACCCGGACAACTTTCCCTTGGTGAAAATTCACTCTTGGGCTGTTAGTGAAATGGAGATTTTTCAATGGTGAAATTTCACCTGGAGAAGAGAGATGAAAATATACCACTGCAAAGAGAATTTCCACCACTTATTCTCCAAAATGTAATTAGTAAATTCTCCAGAACTTGGTGTATTCTCCTTTTACTGAACCACATTTTCACTTTTATCCTTTAGTAAATGTGCCCCATTTTATCTAAATTTTCAAATTTTTTTCTCTGTAATAATAAAACAGTAGCTTGTACTTGATCCAAACTAAGATATAATTAATTATTATTGGAAGCAAACCCAGCCTGTTGGGTTTATTTAATATGAAAGTCAAAGCAAAAATTCTTATTGCTGATTATTATATCGCTGTTCAGTCTCTAATGGGAACTTTATCAATACCTTGATCTGAGAAATGTCGATAGTAATAAACATAAGCCAAACTGTGCAACTATTTCAGATGCATTGTGTAAGTCTTATCAGACCCCTTCTATCTTCATTCATAAAACTCTGAAAGCCAATATGTTTATTTGCTTTTAATCATTTTGCTGCATAAAGCATGGGTGCTCTTTCACATTGTGGGACCCCATAATACTGAGTATTGTTTCACATAAAACAGAAACTGAGGTACAAAAACAAGTAAAATGTTTTATAGACTAAGAAAACAAGAAAAACAAGTAAGTCAGCCAGAACACCCAACCCAGAGCTGCAGAGTATAAAATGACATATTGTACCTTTGAGAAAACTGTAATTAATACATTAATTACACCTATCCATATAAAAAAAACTTACCTTGTAATACTGATAGAAAATAATTTATTGTGTTTACTGAGTAACTGATATTATGTGACTCAGATATAATTAGTTGATAGTAACTGGCAACAGAATGAACTAAAGCCAAGCCAGATAGTATTTGCTCTGACATAGCATCAGAATAATCATACATATTTAGTATTCCTTGCACTGAAGATGTTAGCTCTGATGGCACTAATATGCATATTGTAAACCATGCCTCTATTATGTGCTTGTACTCTATTTGGTGCTGTTGCCTTCTGCACTGTCTGATTATTTTCACATTTCTCGATATGATGTCATGAAAATGTAGTAAAATATTTGAGCTTATGATTTATCTGGCAAAGCTAATTTTATGATTTCTTTGATGTTTTTCTTTAAAGGGATTCAGTCATGATTTTTATGATATAGTTTTTATTTCTAAATTACACTGTTTACACTGCAAATAATTAACTTTACCATATAAAATGTAATTCCTGAACCAGCAAGTGTATTTTTTTTAGTTGTAATATTGGTGTGTAGGCAGTCATCTCAGGTCATTTTGCTGGTCGTGTACTTTCAGAAAGAGCCAGCACTTTAGGATGGAACTGCTTTCTGGCAGGCTGTTGTTTCTCCTACAATGTAGCTGAATGTGTCTCAGTGGGATTTGGCTTTTACTATTAAGTGTTGTTTTTAGATCTACCAGGGAGCTGTTATCTTGTGTTAGGGAGCTGCTATCTCATTACCTTCCCATTGGTCTGTTGTTAGGCTGCAGGGGGTGGGGGGAAGGAGAGGGTGATGATTTCACTCCAGCTTGCAGTACAGCAGTAAACTGTGACTGAAGTTTATCACAGCACAAGTCACATGACTTGGGGCAGCTGGGAAACTGGTGATATGTCTAGCTCCATGCCAGATTTCAAAGTTAAATATAAACAAATCAGTTTGCTCTTTTGAGAAACTGATTTCAGTGCAGAAGTCCGCAGGAGCAGCACTGTTAACTAATGCGTTTGGAAAAAAAAAAAAAATTCCCATGACAGTATCCGTTTAAAGGTGAACCACCCCTTTAAATGTAAATATGCCTACTAACACAAGGAAATATAAAAAGAATGTAACATTGCACAAAGAAGGTAGGCATAACTCCTCCTGAAGGAAACTCTCAGATAAGTGGTGACAGAAATTTGAAAGATTGCTCAGCAAGCCCAATCGCCAGGTAATAATGGGGTAATGGGGGTAAAGGTAGCCATAGACATGCAGATATATTATGTCAGATGGGCGAATGGTTCTTAAATTTTGGAAATAAATGAAAGCTTTTTAACCTTTTACAACCTGACTGTGGCTTCACTATTTCGTGGGTTCCAGGCTTGTGCCAGCCTCTTTACAAGTTTCCTGGAACTACTTCCTGGCAGGTTGTTGTTTCTTCTACTCAATGTAACTGAATGTGTCACAGTGGGACATGGGTTTTTACTATTGAGTGCTGTTCTTAGATCTACCAGGCAGCTGTTATCTTGTGTCAGGGAGCTGTTATCTTCCCATTCTTGTTGTTGTTGTTAGGCTGCTGGGTGGGGTAAAGGAAGGGCGGTGATATCACTCCAACTTACAGTACAGCAGTAAAGAGTAACTGAAGTTTATCAGAGCACAAGTCACATGACTGGGGGCAGCCGCAAACTGACAATATGTCTAGCCCCATATTTTAGTAAATAACCCCCTCAGCAAACCCAATAGGCTGGTTTTGCTATAAATAAGGATTAAGTATATCAAGTACAAAGCACTGTTTTAACTGAAAAATTATAAGTTAAAAGTTTGGATTATTTGGATAAAATTGAGTCTATGGGTCTTTCTGTGACTCTGAGCTTTCTGGATAACTGGTTTCGATATAATGGATCCTATACCTGTACTATGGCGCTGGCCCTTTATTTGTTTTTACCATAACATTTGGTTCAGTACTGGAAAAACTTTTTTTTTTTTTACCAAGGTTTTATATAGAGACGTTTCACAACACCTTTTTCCAATTATTTATTATTGATCCTCTTGAAATTAGTTTTTTTGTCAGAAGTATAACAGCAATGTTGTACCAGAATCTGATATT
Source organism: Xenopus borealis (assembly GCA_024363595.1). Lineage (NCBI taxonomy): Eukaryota > Metazoa > Chordata > Amphibia > Anura > Pipidae > Xenopus > Xenopus borealis. The sequence goes on from CM044437.1 coordinate 59,650,002, forward strand.
AATCAAGAAGGCATATCGGTCTGATATATTTATTGTGATTTTAAGGTGCTGAGTGTTCTACAGTGCATTTTAATAATGTCTCCTTAATTGGGTTGCCACCTTTTCCTGAAAAAAATACAGGCCTTTATCTTTTTTTCTTTTTTTAATAACATTGGGATCAACCATCAAAAATACTGTACTCCTTAAAGGGATACTATCATGGGAATTTTTCTAAATGCATCAGTTAATAGTGCATAAGCAGAATTCTGCATTGAAATCCATTTATCAAAAGAGCAAATAGATTTTTTTATATTTAATTTTGAAATCTGACATGGGGTAGATATATTGTCAATTTCCCAGCTGTCCCAAGTCATGTGACTTGTGCTCTGATAAACTCCAATCACTCTTTTCTGCTGTACTGCAAGTTGGAGTGATATCACACCCCCCCCCCCCCCCCCAGCAGCCTAACAACAGAACAATGGGAAGGTAACCAGATAGCAGCTCCCTAACACAAAATAACAGCTGTAGTTACATTGAGAAGGAAAATCAACAGCCTGCCAGAAAGCAGTTCCCTCCTAAGGTGCTGGCACAAGTCACATGACCGGGGCAGCTGGGAAATTGACAAAATGTCTAGCCCCATGTCAGATTTCAAAACTGATTATAAAAAAATATGTTTGCTCTTTTGAGAAATGGATTTCAGTGCAGAAGTCTACTAGAGCAGCACTATTAACTGATGCGTTTTTGAAAAAAAAACAAGTTTTCCCATGACAGTATCCCTTTAAGGGAGAACTAAACCCGTACCTTAAAAAAACCCTTTAAACAACAAAACAGGAGTGGATTCAGTGTAGTTGACCTTTAACCATTGCTTCCGTCCAAAGAAGCAACCCTGTTGAGATTGGTATCTGTTTTACACAAGAAAAAGCTTGGCTCGAAAAATGTCATGACACAATAAAGCACCTATATCTTTTGCAGCAACGATCTGCGTCAGACCAATCATTGACCAATTTCTTTCTGATCTCAAACCCTCCCTGCTTCCCTCAGCCTACTTGCCACCCCCGGCAAATGCCCCTAACTTTTTACCTGCCCCTCGTGGCAGATTCAGGCATCAGAGTTCACGGCAGCGATCTTCTTTGGTAATCTTCGTCTATTGAAAGCGTTTTGGCACATGCACAGCAAATTCCTGGTTCTGGACAACTGCACATGTCCCGAAACTCATCGGAGTTGCCAAAGAGCTGAAAAAAGACATGAAGTTTACAGAAGAAAAGAAGATGGCTTCCGTAAACTCTGACACCTGAATCTGCCTCTAGGGTTGAGTAAAAAGTTAGGGGTATTTGCACGGGGTAGCATGTAGTCTGGGGGGGACCGGGTAGAATATTTTAAGGTATGGGTTTGGTTCTCCTTTAAAGGACGAGTAACATCAAATGTTTAACATCAAATTAAAAAAATAAATATACATTGAAAAAAAAAAACACCAGAACAAATTAAACTTTTAAATCACAAAGTCTTTATTAAGAAATAACTTACCGAAACTCCACTTGCGCTCCTCTTCAGGTTCAGATTTCTCCTCCCTGGCTTTCTCCTATAAGGAGGAATCCAGCGACACACAATGAATTGTCGCCTGGTCGCCTTTTCTGAAGAGGTGCAGAAGCGGAGTTTCAGTAATTTATTTCTTTAAAAAAAAGGCTTTGCAATTTTAAGGTTTAATTTGTCTTGGTGTTTTTTTTTCAGTGTATACTAACAATTTAAAAAAAAAATTTGTTACTTGTCCTTTAAATCTTTGATTACTACATAGCTGTGTTTTCTACACAGTAGGAAAGTTTCTAACTTGGGTCCTGTCAGCAGCTGTCGCCCACGTGGCTTTAAAATGCCAGCACCTGGAATGCAAAGGAAACGTGCAGTTTAAAGAAGCGTGTACTTGTTTAAAGAGGAAAAAATGAAGGCAAAAGTCCATTTAAAACTGGTTAATAAGTAATCAGAAATACAACACAGTCCTACTGTAGGGAGGCTAAGTGGTCATTTATTTGCTGTCTTCAGAATCCAAAATATGCAGCATTGCCCTGCACACAATAGGAACTCAAAGACGGTTGTAATTTGGTTGCGGTCATGTAACAGTTATTTCATAATGCAGCAAGTTAAGTTATAGAAATGTATAACGCTGTACAATATTTCATCTTTGTTAGCATTAGTCCATTGGCACACATGCAAATGTGCAATGATCCAGGAGAACTGTGTGCTGATAACTGTCAATATTTACTGCTTAAATCCTAATGATCCCCAACTTATCTTAGTGATCCCCAACCAATAGCTAGCGAGCAACATGTTGCTTCCCATTGGCTGTTGCTCCCGGTAGCCTCAAAGCAGGTACTTATTTTTGAATTCCAGACTTGGAGGCAAGTTTTGGTTGCATAAAAACCAAGTGTACTGTAAAATAGAGTCTCATGTAGGCTGCCAGTCCACACAGGGTCTACCAAATAGCCAATTACAGCCCTTATTTGGCACCACTTGAAGTTTTTGCATGCCTGTGTTGCTCCCCAACAATTTTTATTTTTGAATGTTGTTCACGGGTAAAAAAGGTTGGGGACCCCTGGCTTAAGGTAAGTAAAACACTGACCTGACAGCACTTTTTGCCATTAGTCTGCCTTACCAGTAATTGGGCTGCTTTGTCTTTTCCATTTTAAGGAAATGACAAAATGCTATTTGTGCCTTTGACCATACAGAGCAAAGTATCAGAGGATTGTAATAAAAAGGGGGTAAAGTTTGCTTCAGGTCTTAATAAACAACTGCAACCAATCAGATGTTTACTTTGTTCATAGTAACTGCAAAAAGTCAGTAAGTTTGAGCTGCTGATTGGTTGTTATGATTTAAAATATCTAGAACAATTTTGCACCTGCATTCCACCACCACTCCCTTACTTCTCTTCTCTGGGTCTTTTATGGCAATTGGTGACCTCTCTAAAGCAAATATTCAATTTATTAAAATTGTCCCAAATAATTAATTATAGGTAAGACGCTCTAACATTAGCTGAAATGCAGTGAAATGTGAGCACATGCCATAAGTAAGCTGGAAAATATACTGCTGTCAATGGTAGTTATTGATGTCACTGGTGTCACATGACTGAAAATGAAATTTCAAACACACAAAAGATAAAATTGACCAGTGTAGAATTCTTGACCCTAGGGTGTTTTCTACCTACTATTTATAATCATCAAATTGCTAAGCCCCCCATATCCAAGTCAAGGTTAACCACAAATGGTGGTTCCTTCATCATATTAACCTCCCCTTCTTGTCTCCTAAACAGAGTTATGTTCTTATAAACTCATTTTGCCTTCTATGGGTTTTTATAACATAGAAATCCCCAAGTTTCAAATTACTTTTTGTTTTTTCCTTATTTGGGTGACTTTAAATGAGAAGAGTGTGACCTTTGAACCCGTCACCCAGACACACAAATCTGTATAATAAAAGACCTTTTCAAATTAAACATGGAATTCAATTTAAAATTTTTATCAAACCATTCATAGCTGTTTTAAGCTCATTTAAAAATCTCAGCTGTCAATCAAATATTGTCTGCCACTCCTCTATGCCTTAGACACATAGGCGGGGCAGATAATTACTTTCACTTTCCATTCAGCACTTCCTAGATGCCACTGCTTCCCACACATTCCCCCAGTTCTCTTAACCATTTAATTGTGTAGCCAGGACATGGGGATAGACATCAGGTCCCCCATTCTGGTGCACAAACAAGATTCTGAGATGATGCAAGGCTTGCCTTAATAACAGTGTCCACAAAATGGCTCCTGCCTGTTTGCTATAATTATGAATTCCCTGACTGAAGAAAACAAGAATAAAATAATTTATATAGTGTAATTAAAGTTAATTTCGCTTGACTAATGTGATAAAATATGATTTTTAATATTTTTTTGGGGTGACGGGTCCACTTTAACAGGATAATAGTAGTCAATTCAGCCTGGAAATTGTTTCCTTTATTTTTTATTAATTTTTATGTTATATAATAAAAGAATGCCCATGTGATAGTTAATTTCCTTACATACTACAGTGTGGGGTATATTATTGTCTAGCATTAATTGTTTTGTACTGTCTCTGTAATTTTCTATTGGTTGTGCTATGCCTGTGCTGAAGATTTACAGGGGTTTAAATAAAATACATAATCACACATATGTAACAGAAGGAAACTAATGGGTAATGTAATAGAAGTTCTCAAGTCTGTCCGCATCACGTAAACAGCAACCAATCAGATGTTTGTTTTTAAACAGCTGGCCACTAAATTCTAATTGCAATACCAGACACAGTCTGCAAATTCAAATTTTTTCCCCACAATGCATAATTTCCCCAAAGGTTTCATCAAAATTGTAGCTGCTTCAATTGGGCCCTATCAGATCAAATCATAATGATAATAGCCAAGTTTTGGCTCACATTTTCAAAGTTCATTTCAAGCAAACTACTTTAATACCCCCATAAGCATGTGATCATATTGTAGCAGTTGTTGTGGGAACCCTAGAATTACCACCACATTCAGGGTTCAGGCAATGGCACTCGGGACAACTATGCAGAACTGCAAGGAGCCTGTTTAGAAGCAAGGGGTTATTTATCAAAATCCAAATTTTTCTGATAATTTAAAAAAATGTCAGACTGAATTAGAATCTTTATGTTTTATTAAAAACGCTAGATTTAATTGGATCGGGGGAAACTTGATAAAACTGAGCAAAAAACCGGTATGCTTGATTTTTTTCTGCATTCCCCCCGCAAAAACATTTGCATTTTTGCCTGAGACTTTAATAAATAACCCCCTTAATGACTGGCGTTTATATGTGCAACATTTGGGTCCATCTAAGCATGACTGTCCTTGGCCCTTCCTGTTTAATTTGGAAAATTTTGAATTTAATATTTTATCAAATTTTATCTGGTCCAGTTTGAGATGGCATCCACATAATTTGCTTCCTCTTGAAATTCTAGCATGGTTTTTTTTTTTAATCTAAAATCACCTTTTGTATAATGTACAAAATAACCAAATGTGAAAGAAAGCAGGACAAATGACTGATAAAAATGTTTACCCTTTAAGTAGCCTACTGTTTCTACCTAAAGAATTTTGTAAAGCTTGAATGGAACTAACTGAACTTTCAAGTGCAGCTTGTTTTCAAGCGTTAATGCCACTCTAAATTCATATTTACTGAAGAATGCGAAGTTTTACTATGAAGTTCACTTCACTCTTAAATGGCCTTACATCTTGACAAAGCCCAGCAAACACAAATCTTAATCTTGGATGGTTTGTGGAACATTCTGTCCGCGTCTCCATTTCCTACAGATCTCTCACATAACCAGGAAGTTAGGACACACCTGTGATTGTGTTTATGAGCAGACAGGAGGAAAGAAACTTGAACAGGGAACAAAAGGATCTCTTTAAATTGTAATTAAACACCATTAGAAGGTTCCAAAATCAAGTATGGTTCAGTATCGTCTATACGTCAATATTTGCTCCCTCCATCTCCAAGTCAAATATTACTTGCAATCGTCTTCTCTTGTTTTTCGAGTAGCAATCAAACTGAAAATTCAAAAAGCTGCTAACTGGGCATTAGATTTTATTTCCTCTTATTAAAAGCCCAATAACAACAACAAAAGAAAGGAATGCATGTTTTTTTTTATAAATTATTCTATATTATTATGTGATTGATTCATTCTATATAAATAATGCTGTGTGCAGCAGAGCAGGCAAATACAGGCCAACTTTTCAAGAAATAAAAGGTAAGTTATTCCAAATCAAATAACTTTAGAACATTAGAGAGGGCCAATGTTTAGCATTACTTTCTTTTAGCAATGTGTTTCCTCCTGTATTTGTTTCTAGCCAGAGTTCTATAGCTAAATGCCATTGTTCTTGTCATCTCCATCACAAATGTTCCCAAACACAGATACATTCCAAATAACCTTGTTGATGTAGCAGGTAGCTCATGCATACACCAGACAATGTACTGACATAGTACCTTGAGATTTTGATATTGGCACCCAGGGAACCCTTGCCTTTTGTACATAGAAGACCCAGTTATTGTAACTGCCTGCCTTGATTTAAATGAATAACCTACAGGTTACACTGCAATCTGTTATACATCTGTTCTGCTTCAGTCCTTTTGATATCCTTGCATTTTAAGTAGGCATGGCTTGATTCAACTACTGTTAATCTGGACATACTGTAGGTGCTTGCTCAGTGTTAGTCATCCCACTGGCTATAAAATCCCCTGCTCTGCACTCCAGTTGATAATTATAAGTCAAGCTTGGTTATTCCTAAATGCTCTGATTCCTGCTACTGTTGTTCATTTGTTCTTGCTTCCCTGGTCCTGTCTACTATGCCTGCTGGTTCCTGACTTCAATTTTGACTCAGGATTCTACTACTATTCTGATGAAGTCCATCTCTTTCCTTACCCACTCCTTCTCCAGAATATACATTTGGCTCCCTTGCCAGCATCTGTGGATTTTCGTGCAGTAAGTTCTGGAGGCCGAGAGCCAAAGGTGGCTGTTATTGGTCAGAAAAGCACGCCTAGACAGCAAAAGCCCTGGGGTTTGGGTCTACCATACATGACATTTATCCACTGTTATGCAGCTAAAATCTAAATTTATAAACTTTTTGCAAAGATTCTGTTCTCATCCTTAACATATCTGGAATTATGATTATAAATTGGAATTTAGATTCTAGGCCTAAAAGAAGGGATTTAAGGCTGCTGTCTTATATGTCTTGTAGACATGTCTACAGAAATGAGCTTCTTCTTGAAAGCCTTGGTGAAGATTTGTATTGTAAAGCTGAACCTGAACCTTTTACTTTTTTGTTCTCAGGTAGCATGGAGTTAGCACATGAATTCACATGAAGTCATTAGCCATTATTTTGTACATCTATAATTATATGAGGGATGGATACTGATGACCACAAGTGCAGTGTGCAAAGTGCAATTATGGCTGCAAAATATTAATAGCTAGTATGCAGCATAAATGTGGCCACAACTGGAAGATGTGCTTTGTGCAATTGTATCTGATGTGTCAAAATATGCACAGTTGGACTGGAATGGGCCACAGTTGTGCTGAATAAGTTTGGATGGCTTCATTTCTTGTGTTGGCCAGAAGAAATTACAACAGCACTCAATTCTTTAGACACACATACTCTGTGCCTATTGATGCTGCTGTGGAAGCCCCAGAGCTACCTCCATCTTCAAGTGGTAGTAGCTCCAAGGCGTCCCAGCTTCTGAACAGAGTGGTGAAGCACAATGGCCCTTGCCGTTAAAACACATAAGCGCAAGGAGTACTAGACTTAAGTGAGTGATGTTATGCAGTCTCAGACTATGCTTAAGGAAAAAGATAAAAATAGTTAATTGCCTTATCAACATTTCAGCAGTACCTTACTTAACATTTCAGTATACCATGGACACAAGGAATACACTTACCGTAACATTAAAGGTATTCTGTCATGATTT
>CM044437.1:59664932-59694549 GCA_024363595.1 Xenopus borealis
AATCTTTGAAATCAGTAAATGCTGAAAGCCAGTAACCTGCCATAAAAAAACACCATGTGCAGTCAATGGTAATCCACAAGGTAAGAACTACTGAGCATGAATATATCATTCATCAGAATAAATAAACAGAGGTATAAGCTGCCCAAACAGAACTTTGGGTTAAATGATTTGACTCCACATTAAAGTGAAACAAAGTATATTATCCCTGATACAACTTTGTATCTTATCTATCACTACCTATTTTTATAAAATATTTAATACCTTTCTTTATTTAATGACTTTTAATGGGGTAGGGGGGGGAGTTATAGTTTTAATTACACTAGCTCCGTGAGAAGGAGCAGCAGTGAAAACTGCAGATACGGTGTTCTATAGAAGCTGCTTTACTGCAGTGTGCTGCCAACTTGGTAAACAGTTCATCCAGCAATTTTGTGGTTGGAAGGTTTAACATTCCAGATAAACCATACATGAGTAGGCAAACAATTCTAGTTTTGTGATTAGTCATGGAGTTTCTATAGTAAAACATTCATTTATAGCCTAGCATAGTATACCCTTCAATACATGGTATCAGAATGGTTAAGGGGTTATTTAGAGAACAGGTATGGGATCCATTATCTGGAAACGCTATATCCAGAAAACTCTGAAATACTGAAAGGCTGTCTCCCATAGACTGTTATAATAAAATCATCCAAATGTATAAAAATGAATTCCTTTTTCTCTATATAATAAAACAGTACCTTGCACTTGACTCAAACTAAGATATAATTAATCATTATTGGAAGAAAAAAAGAGCCTATTGGGTTTATTTCATGTTTATATCATTTTCTAGCAGACTTAAGGAATTACGGAAAGATCCATTATCCGGAAACCCCCAGGTCCCAAGCATTCTGAATATCCCATACCTGTACTTTAAATTAGCATAAGTGATTTATAGTGGAAGATACTGTCATTTTAGATCTGTGGAATACATTCATGGTGGAATTTACAGATGTATGTAAACAAGTTAACTAAACAGCACTTTTGTATCTCGTAACTAAAATAGTGCTGCCAATTATATACAGTACTGTACACACATTTTTATATGAACAATAATTCCCTCTTAGATTTTAGTTTGCTGCCTGTGGCCCAGGTAATTACCTCCATACTTTGGTGGACGTATGGATTCTGGATTGTGTTGCTTTGACCATAACAATTAATGGGAAATATTGATACTTATTCCCATTAGTGTCAATATTTCCCATTCACTGGGAACAGTCAGTAACCAATAACATTCAATAAGATTTTTGCTTTTAAATAGGTGACCAGTAAATGCTACCCTTGACTGGTCGATATAGGTTGCTGCTCCTGGTCAAATTTAGTGCCTTTAATTATATAGCCCATTTTAAAGTATGATCCAGTGTAGTATGAAACTATGCTCCTAGCTCTCTAAAGTATGTGCCGCAAGCTTAATTACAGATTTAGGAATATTCACCAATAAAAATCTAGTGTGTCATCAGTCATCTTGTGATAAAGAGTAACTGCAAGTTCTTCCATATTACCTTGTAATCAAACATGAAGAAGGTGGACATACTGCTGCTGCCTGGTCCTACAACATCAGGTTGGAGGATGGATTTTTTTGCATTCATTGGGTCATTGGCCCTGGAGAGCTAGTGTTGTTTCAAAATACAACCCCAATGTTACTCAGCTACAGCTCAATTTTTCACCTTTAAATTAACTTTAAGTATGATTTAGAGAGTGATATTCTGAGACAATTTGAAATTGGCTTTGATTTTTTCCTATTATTTGTGGTTTTTGAGTTATTTAGCTTTTTATTCAGCAGCCCTCCAGTTTGCAATTTTAGTCATCCAGTTGCTAGGACCCAAATTACCCTAGCAATCAAGAATTGATTTGAATAAGGGAATGGAATATGAATAGGAGAGGGTCTGAATAGATAAATAAGTAATAAAAAGTAGCAATAAAAAGAAATGTGTAGGCTTACAGAGCATTTGCCTTTAGAAGGGGTCAGTGACCCCCATTTGAAAGCTGGAAAGAGTCAAAAGCAAAGGGCAAACAATTAAGAAAAACTATAAAAAGAAATAATGAAGACCAGTTGAGAAGCTGCTTAGAATTGACAATTCTATAACATGCTAAAAGTTAACATAAAGGTGAACCACTCTGGTAAGGTTCAGATCTGATTTTATCACTTGCCTTGCAGAAAAGATAATAATTGTTGACAACAACAACAACTATTCTTAAAAATGTCACAAATATGTATAATGTTTGTAAAGGTTTCTTTTCCTGTATGAAAGTTGCTTTTCTTTATGGATTTTAATTGACTATACATTTTATACATCCAAGATACATCTGTTTTGCTGGTAATTTACTGCTTTATATATAACTATATATCTGGTGTATATACCACACCTGCCTCTGAGGCCTTTTAACTGTTTCCCTAAACCAAAATATAATAATGCACAGCAGACCTTGAGCAATAATGCAATAAGCCCCAATAATCTTATATGTTAAAGCCAGTTATGGAATGTACAAAATGTACAGACAAGATTAATCAGCAGATATTATATCTCTACAATACTGTATGGTTCCGTTATACAGCATTCACCATCCCCCCTGTATGCACATGTTAATAGTTTACCTAAAATATCCTTGGTACATAGCATGGTCCAGACATTATTAACTTCCTGGTTCAGCAACCTTGGTATGTTATCTTGCAAAGTGTTTAAATATTTAGATAGGGCAGAAATTCATCAGTCTGGCTTAATATTAAATGCATTCAGTAGACTGCCTGTAATGCATGAGATATTCATGCAGACAAACAGATATATGTTGCTTAAGCAGTGAGCAGTTCCTTTATAATATGTATAATGTACGTTTAACTGTTGAATTATCAGCCTTTACTAAAAAGACTTCTTGTCTCTCTGTTTAACATTGGCACAATGCATTGGTGAACAATGCTTGGGTATGCTGGTGAAACAAAAAACAGTTTATAACATTTTTGAGAGATAAAAGTAAACTAAAAGTTCAGGAAGATAATTGACTGCTGTTCCTTTTTAAATAAGTCCCAGACTGTTAACTTTATGGCAACTATAGCTTTAAAACACCTCACTTGATAAGCTGAGAAAGAAGATGTAATAAATCTTGAATTCTACAGTGTGATACCTGCCTCAAGCATAAGGTAAACTGACTCAAATAAAGGCACAATCATAAGGTGGAGGATACAAAACAAGGAGTGTAAAGTCATTTGTATATGCAGGTTAATATATTGCTTCAGGTCAGCGCATGTTTCCCTGTTGTTGGTGCATAAATAATGCTATTTAGATGCCTGTGGTTGTACAAGCATACCACTGATTCTTAAGTATCCACAATGTCTCTTCTTTTTCCCATACCAATACAACTTTGAAATAACTTTTTTTTTTAGTTCACTGTTTTGTCCTTTGGGATAAACACAAAAGACAGTTCATAAAATAATTTCCAGCATGTTCTGAGCTATCGCTTATATTCAACCGAACCTCCAGTAAGCCATATTGTTATGTTATTTTGTGTAAAGGGGCTGTTCAACTTTTTTTTTGTTTTATAAGTTTTTATTTAATGCTTTGACAGTTACTAAGATAAGGTAAAACGAGAAGAGTAGAGATAGAAGAGTATGCAGCTAACTAAGCCATTATGAGTCGTATCAATTTACACAGATTGAACATTCAACCAAGTGTCCCATATTGCATTGAACTTAGCTGGGCTTTTTTCCAGAGGGTAACTGGTGGAGCCGTTGTAGATTTCCTGGTTAAGAAAATAGCTTTTTTTCACATAAAACAACATCTGGAGATAGCATAACTGTTGGTATGATGATTGTCCCAAATCTTCCAGCACCCCAAGCAAGCATACCTTTGGCACTGAATGTTGGGGAGAGTCAGGCTCTCGTTAATACACTTCAACACAGCAGACAAAAATTGCTTAATGACTGGGCATTCCCAGAAGACATGAAGGAAGGTGCCCACCACAGGATTACATTTGGGACATGTATTTGATACTTGGGGGTACAATTTAGCCAGCCTGTACAGTGTTTATTTGAATAAACCTGTCCCTAATGGACATTGTAATATCTGGGACTTGCTTAAAGGCATCCACGCACATCTCCTCCTCTAGGTCTGGTGTGTCGCTCTGCCATTTTCCTTTTATCCTGGCCAGAGAATCAGGATTGGCTTGCCATAAGAGGGCATAGAACCATGAGAGAGGTTTTTTTTAGATCTCGGCTATGTAAGTAAGCTTCCAGTGTGGTTTCGGAAGTCTGCAGGGGTCGAGCGGGGAACTGGGAGTAGAAAGCGTGCCTGAGTTGTAAATAACGGAAGTACATAACGGGGGCAGCCCAAACACATCTCCAGTTCTCCATCAGATGTTATGTACCCTAGTGTTTTGATACCCTTAGCTGCCCATTGACTGATGTCAGGTATTGCTGATAGGTGGGAGAGTGCAGGGTTTCCCTACAGGGGTGTTCTTGGAGACCACACTCAAGAGGGTCTCCCCGACAAGCAGAGGGATTTCTGGAACACTGTAATCACAGTGTGCATAAGGGTAGTTATTCTATAATGGCGTGTTACACCTCAGTAGGGAAGCTTAGCCAGAGATTCTTGAGAATGTAAGGCCGCCACCTCCAGCCTGACAGCAGGATTATCCTCCTCTGGTGTAAACCACCAGTGGGCATTAACCAGCTGGCTTTCCTGGAAATATAATCAGAAGTCGGGTAATGCCAACCCTCCTTTGGTACAAGGTGCCTGCAGTATTGCCATATTGAGATGTGGGTGTGTACCTGCCCAAAAAAACCCACATATTAATTTGTTAAGGTAACTGAACCATTGGGCCCTGGGAATCAATGGGGAATTATGAAATACGTAATTGAATTTAGGGAGAAATATCATTTTGATTAAGTTGATCCTTCCAGGCAGTTAATGGGAGGTCTTGCCTCAACTGGATTCTGGAGATCAAGGACTGCACTATTGGAGTAAGATTAAGAGCCTCATATTATGTGAAGTCTTTATGGATTGTTATTCCAAGGTATTTGAATTTAGGCACCGCCTGAAGTTGCTCTGTGTGTATTAGTGGGCCCCCTGGAAGGGGGTCTATTGGGAAGATAATTGATTTCCCCTTTGTTTACTTGGAGGCCTGAGAACGATCCAAGGACCGAGACCACCCACATTAATTCTGTCAAAGCAGTCTTGGAATTTGCCAGGTAGATGATCATCCACACAAAAAGAAATCTTTTCTTCAATGGGGTGTAGTCTCAGTCCTTCGATCCCCGGTGACGCCCGAATTTGTGTCTGGGAAAGCTCAATTGCTAGGGAAAATAATATTGGGGATAAAGGACATCCCTGTCTCGTGCCTCGCTGTAGGTTTATTATTGTTGAGAGTGTTCTACAGTATTTACCAAGACCTTAGCCTGGGGATCGCAATACAACTGCTTAATCCAGGAACAGAGTCTAGGTCCCAGGCCATACCTTGGCAATAGTTGCCACAAATATTGCCATTGGACTGTGTCAAACGCCTTAGCTATGTCAAGGGAGACAACTATCCTGTTGCCAGTGTTATCATGCGTAAGGGTAAGATTAGTATATAACCTACAGATGTTGAAAACCTTGGCTTTGGCTGGCATAAAGCCAGTTTGGTCTAGATTAGGGGTCCCCAACCTTTTTTGCTCGTGAGCCACATTTAAATTTAAAAAAGAGTTGGAGAGCAACACAAGCATGAAAAAGTTCATGTGGATGTCAAATAAGAGCTCTGATTGGCTTTTCGGTAGCCCCTATATGGACTGGCAGGCTACAGAAGAGAATGTTTGGCAGGACATCTGCTTTTTATTCAACCAAAACTTGCCTCTAAGCCAGTAATTAAAAAATAAGCACCTGCTTTGAGGCCACTGGGAGCAACATCAAAGGGGTTGGAGAGCAACATGTTGCTCGCGAGCTACTGGTTGGGGATCACTGGTCTAGATGTATTAGCTCTTTAATAACAGCATACAACCTCCTTGCAATTATTTTGGCAAATAAACATCGCAATTTAGTAGCAAAATTGGTCGGTAATCGCATGCCTCCAGTGGCTTCCCCTGTTTGAGTATCAGGGAAATGTATGCCATCCAGGATGACTCGGGGAGGGCGGTGGTGTCTCCAATATTGTTAAACAGGGAACAGAGTTTGGGGGAGAGTACTTCAACGTGCGCCTTGTACCACTCAATGGGGATTCCGTCAGGGCCAGGAGCCCGCCCTGATGGGGAGTGCTGCATGGCATATTGTATTTCATCTAAAGAAATGTCTTGGTCTAACCAGGCTGCCTGTTCTTGGGAAAGTGAAGGAAGGTCGATATTGTCCAGAAATTCCTGGGTGCTATCTAGGAAGTTAGAGGGTACTGAGGTGTATATACTCTGACAGTATTTACGGAACTGATCTATGATTAAGTTACGCTCTGTTACCAAGTTCCCCTCATTTGACCGCACACCTGATATCACAGTTCTGGGAGTGTCACTTTTAGCTAGCCTTGCCCTAGCTCACCATTTTTGTCATCATTGTTGTACCATGCTGCTGACCTATACAGTTCTCTTTGGGATTGTTTCTCAATGAGCAACAGATTCAGCTGAATTTGGGCAGCAGCCATATTTTATCTGTTAGTCTCTGAGAAGTCTGCTACAATAGTGGTCTCGCAGGCATTATGTTTTATCCGGGATTCATTAATACCAGCTTCCATATCCTTCCTAGTGGCTTTGATTAAGGAGATGTAATTGCCCCTCACAAAGGCTTTTGCAGCATCCCACACAATCATTTCAGGTGCCGACCTCTCGTTATTCTTCCAGTATTGCTACAATGCTAAAGCGGATTCCGCTGTGACTTTAGGGTGGGCAATCCACTTAGGGGGAAGCCTACATATTGCCCTGCGGCCCCCCAGGTCTTGGGCAATCTTAAGCACTAACAGGGAATGATCTGAGCAAGTTCTAGTATTACAATTAACATAATCTATGCGGTAACCAAAGACAAATCTATTCTGGGCAAGGCCGAGGTGGCAATCGTAAAGCATGAGAATTGTGAGGCCTGGGGATGTTTCCACCACCAGACGTAAGTCAGCCCTGCAGCCTCTATCCAGTGGGCAAACAAACATGAGTCCCTAGTATTGTGTTTAAGCCTGTCAATAGACGGGTCTGGTACCATGTTAAAGTCTCCAGGCCATATCGTAGGAACTTGTCCAATTTGTGCTATTTTTTGTAGAATATCATTTAGTACTTGTAAGTCTGCCAGTGGAGGCAAATATACATTCACCAGTAAATAAGGGAGGTCCTCGATTTGGATTTTCATTATAATATATCTACCTAATCGGTCGGTGATGAGCTTCTCCAAGCATAGGTTCAAGGATTTTCATATTAGAACTGCTACTCCTCTGGAGTAGGTAGAGTATTCTGCATGATATAGGCAGATATCCAACACCTTTTTAGTGCCCTTACTCTCTGTCAAACCAGGTGGGTCTCTTGCAACAACATGAGGTCTGCTCCTGATTTTTGAAGCTGATCCATAATAACTGAACGTTTGATTCTGTCATTGAGCCCTCTAACATTCCAAGAGAGCAACGAAAGGCCCTGCAATTAAGCCGTGGCCATAATATACTTGGGACTGAGATAAAGTATAGATCTGGGTGCCTCTCTCCTGGCCCAAACGGCAGTTTGGTCTCAGGGGCTGATGAGGTCCCCAGATTAGTTCCTCCATGTCAGTGATTACATAACCCACAGCCAATGTATACATTGCATTATGCCATGACTCACTTAGCAAGAAGAGCTGTTCACCTTTAAATGAACTTTTAATATGATATAGAGAGTGATTTTCTGAGACAGTTTTCATTTTTTCGTTTTTGAGTTATTTAGTTTTTTATTCAGCAGCTCTCAAGTTTGCCGTTTTAGCTGGTTGCTAGGGTCCAAATTACAATAGCAACCATGCACTGATTTCAATATACTATAATATGAATAGGAGAGGGCCTGAATAGAAAAATAAGTGATTAAAAGTAGCAACAAAAGCCTTACAGAGCATTTGCTTTTTAGTTGGGGTCACTGACCTCCATTTGAAAGCTGGATAGAGTCAGAAGAAGAAGGCAAATACTTCAAAAACTATAATAAAAAAAAAGTAACGAAGACAAGTTGAGACGTTTCTTAGAAGGGGCTTTTCTATTGCATACTAAAAGTTAACTTTGAAGTTTTTAAAGTTGAACTACCCCTTTAAATGGGCTTCTTAGATATTGGGTTTCTCGATACCCAAAATATGGAAAAGTCACCACCCACAAAGAACATTTTAAGCAAATAATTCTGATGTTTTTCAATGTACATTGTTCTTGATTGTAACTAAGCTATATATTGGTGGCAAAACAATCCTACTGGGTTTGTTTAATATTTACTTGATTTTTTTTAGTCAACTTAATGTATGGCGATACCAATTATGAAAAGAGCCCTCATTTGAAAAACCCCATGTCCATAACATTCTATATAACAGTCCCATTCCTGTATATGTAATTATAAGTATATGTAAGTATTATTTGAATGACCCATACAAGTTTTACAACATTATTGACTGTTAAAAATGTCTGCCACTCCCAGGCAGTAAGTGCTACAGTATGTCACTATCAGGTAATTTGAGGTAAAGTTCAGTTACACACCTTTCTATCCCACATGCTAACATGCGAAGCTGAAACAATATTTGGTGCAACATTCAGCAGAAGATTCTATAACCGCACTCATGTCTAATTTAAAGACTGTAAAGTTAGCAGGACACCAGGAGCTTTGCATCGCCATGAACTTGATTTATTGAGAGAGCACATCAGTTTCCCCCAAGTCCTATATTTAAAGCTATATCTGCTTGTTCTGAAAAACAAATCAAGGCTGTTTAGAGAATGAGCAGCAGATGTAGAGATCCAAGTCCAAGGCTGTGTTGCCTTCACCAGGCACTGTCGCCAAATTTGGCTGTAGTAAGATGGAAAAAAAGAAAACTTGAGAAGAATTTCCTGATCTAGGGTGGTGTCATTGCTTTTTGGAATCATCAAGCAGGCCAGGGTCAGGATTGGTGAGAGCAAAGTAATTAGGATCATCCCAATAGTCAAGAAGAGATTACAAGAAAATTACAACATCTTATATACATTGACCAATAACTGCCTGTACCTTTGTTTATTTTCACAAAAGGCTTGTGGAGTGAATGATAGTTTAATGATGATTATTTGACAGCAGCATCCACTGAAAAATTTCACCGTTCCACTGAGAAAATGTTTAAACCTGTCCGTTAGTCTGTTGGGATTTTTTAGAACAATACGATTGTCTGCATCCCATCAATGTGACCATAAGTGGACAATTTTATCAGTGGTTATCTGTTGTTTCACATGCCGAAATCTGTTTGTGTATGGCAACCTTTACTGTAAGCACAGAACACAGGGTCAGAAATTGGGCAAATTCAGTCAGAAATAGTAGTACACAGGAACTCAGCAACAACAACCATATCATTTATTGAACTGAATCATTCTACTCCATAACTGTATAAATGCCAGTGTAAATAGGTCTGCCCTAAATGCCTTTACCCTCCATATAAAGCCTTTTACCTAACAGATGTGGTGGCAAAATTGAGAAGTCACAGATTACATAACTGTCACGAACGCCGCCCGGAGCAGTTCCAGGAGCTCCGGGCGGCGCGTCCGTCTCCCTCGGCGGCAGATCCAAGATGGCGGCGCCCATAGCCGCCACGTGGCTTCGGCGCCGCCGTGACGTCATCGAGCCGCGCCAGATGCGCAATGGCGCCAAATTCAAAATAAAAGGACGCCAGAGACCCAGGTTCAATGCCCGAGTATAGCTCAACCTGGCTATAGTGTTCCTGGGTCTCCTAGCCTTGTTATTGACTCCTGTTATCCTGTTATTGATCTCTGCCTGTTCCTGGACTTTGAAACCTTGCTGCCTGCCTATTGAACCCCTGCCTGGACCTGACTTTGTTATTGGATTTACCCCTGAACTGTACTTCGCCTGGACTCGCTGGAAAGGACTTCCTCCTTGATCCTGACTACAACCCCCCCGTGGGTGCCAGAGGCCCCCGCTGACAATAACCCAAGGGTCCTCAACCATAGGGCTGAGGCCCAGAACTGGGCTGCAGGCAGTCCTGAACTGGGCAGCAGAGCCTAACCCGCAATTAACAAGGTGCGCCAAAATGGAAGCCAGCGTGTTGGATGCCGGTGTGCTTAAATTGGACGCTGAACCCCCTCCCGAACCCCCAGAGCCCCCCGGTCCTTGAAAATTTTTTTGCCACGACACCAGTCCCCGAACCAAAAAAGTTTGGGGACCCCTGACAAAACCTGTACAAAATGTAATGTTGTCTATACACAATGATTTTGCCTTTGTATTGATGGCTTTCAGTCTTTATCAATTCATTTAGTACTGGCTTCTCCCTATTTGATGACAGACCAATGCTACCCGATAGGCGTTGGCAAAAGCTGTTATGTTGATAATATTAACACAAAGAGCTAAGACTATTGGTACACAAATCTCCAAGGTGTAATCAGTTGCTATTTATGGACAGCATTTCATATGATTTGTGACTTGATCAACTGATGCTAACAAGCGTTATTTACAACTGCAAGTGTAGATGTACTAATATAGACACGCTTTTGCACGTACTGATGTTATTAATTAAAGGTACTTAACACTGATGCTATTTAGTAAAGGTACTTAACACTTTCCACATAGTTGTGGTGATATAGAACAATGGCTTCTACAGGTACGGTTGAATATGCAAGTAGAGTTAGCAAAACATTTTTTTGTTCTGGCAAGATGAATACATTAATTTTTTTAATACTCCTACTAAATAAATTCAAACTAAATACAATGGGGGTAATTTATAATGTTTGCACAGCACATATTTATTTGCAAATGGTTGTATTGCCCATGTTTTTTCTCCTGAAAGCTAAAATATTGCACTGCTGCGCCCATCTTTCCATCTCTGGTGAATTGTTAGTGTGCACAAATATTTGGAAATGGGGAGACATGAGGTGTTTGCATTAGTGCAGCCACTGTATGAGGTTGTTGTACATGAAAATAGCATTGTGAGTAATTTAAATTTTCAGTTTGCAAAACTGTTACGAATATTTTTTCTGCCATTATTTTTCGTGCCATAATTCAAACGGAAGTGTGTGCATAAATATTTGCAATTTGCAATTTTTTGCCATATTTATGGACATTCGTAGTTCAAATACAAAGTAGTAATTTCTGTTTGCATATTCCTTACACCACCCTTATCCAGCTTTATAAACTTAACCATGAACAGGGCAAATATGTTCACTGTGTGAACCATTCTGTGCTGCGCAAAGCTTATAAATGAGCCCCAATGAGTACTACCCTACTCCCCAGATCTGTAGAGTAGACCAACAGGATCAGGACTGCACTCAGCAATAGTTTCCATTCTATCTTCTAGAATTTTTGAGATGGGATTGTGCATTATCTGAAACTGCCCTATGCTTTCTGTAGCTTTGTAATGCTATTAAAACATAAATCAAGATTTATGTTACTGTTCTTTTTGTCATTGTCCATTAAGAATAGGGCTCCAATAATCAGTTTTTTTAGGTTGAGTTCCAAACCCCTAAACGTAAGTTTTAAAATTTAGAGAATGTACTTAGACTAGGAAACCAAGCTCTGTACTGCTTATAAAGAAGGGGTTAACATCTCAACAAACTCCTGCTACGGAAGCCAAACAGTAATAATTTGCTGTCTTCTACTTAGAAGATTTTCTTTTTACATTTCTTTACAATTATTTGCAGAAGGAAATATTTAAAATTGTGTCCTTATTTGGGTTTTCAAAAATGATGATGTTAAAGATGGGCAAATATGGGAGAATGGATTAGCTGGGTAGTTCTTAAAAGTGTTTAGTATTAACAACTGGAACTGCAAAAAAGATTCCTGCTATGGGAAACAAGATGATTCCTTAACTGAAAGCACTGGTGTTCTGCACTACAACAATGAATCATTATACTGAGTATGTTTATATAATATCATATAAATACCAATCTCAGGTATTTATGTAGGGTAGTATTTACATGGGCATGTTGCCACATGCACTCAAGTAATAAACAAAGAACTATTCTTTCAGGGTTAAAATAGTTCTTAAACAAATCCAATTTGCCTCCGTTGGGCACTCCTTGTTATTCTGCTGTTGGAGTGACTGTTTTAGATGTTTCTTATGATAAGGCGGACAATTCTAAGGGACTATAATAAAGTCTCCTAGGAAACCTGAAGATAAACATGAAGAGCCAGATTAAATGTGAGAGCAAATACTCTGCATGCTGGGTAATACAGAAGGCAATGTTTAAAGAGAAATTAATGTGTATTTAAGCTGTTTGTAATAAATAATACATATACACACATACATACATACATATATATATATATATATAGTTGCTTAGAAAAGCAAAACACAGAAGGCTGCATTTACTATATCACAGGCAAATGAATACCTGATAAAAGTGAAAGAAATTTCACATTTACAGTGTGATACATATGGTCAGTAAATACAGCCAACAATACTGATATTTATTCACTTTTGTATTTGTTTAAAGGTGCACAATGCTCGCCCCTATGTTTAAGATAAGCGCAGTCCATTTTGAAAATGGCAGGCAACATAATCTGAGAACCACTACAGGAATAGTATACAGTATTTGGAAACCCGTCATCCAGAAAGCTCAGAATTTAAGGAAGGCCATCTCCCAGGCCCAGACTGGCAATCTGTGGGTTAGGGCAAATGCCAGATGGGCTGCTATAAGGTCCCATAGAAAGTCAGTGTTTAGTGGGCTGGTGGGGACTGTTTGGGCCTCTATGTGAGCTGATTGGGCCTCTGTGTACCTGAAATGCCAGGGCCTATTTTGATTCTCAGTCCAGTCCTGCCATCTCCCATAGATTCCATTTTAATTAAATCATTCCAATTTTTAAAAATGACTTCCTTTGTCTCTGTATTAATAAAACAGTACCTTGTACTCAATTCTAACTAAGCTGCATGAATCCATATTGGTGACAAGACAATGTTCTATTTATTTAATGTTTGAATGTTTTTTTGCAAACCTAAGGACTGCTTAAAGAAAATGATACCCCCAAACAATGTAGGTTGCTATAAAAAATATATTGCACAAAACAGATCATATGTAAAACCCTGCTTCATGTAAATAAAACATTTTCATAATAATGTACTTTTTTAGTAGTGTGTGCCATTGCAGTAAATTACAGTAAACAATCAACTGTTTTCATATATTTTTGGAAACAGAGTAGAATGGTCTGTTATTCAGCTCCAGCTATTTTGCAAAGCTGTGTGAATGTGTTGAATTGGTTCCATTCTTTCAAGAAATCATATTGTTCATGGTGTCATTGTCAATGTAATACTAAACATTTATTTTATCCTGACATTTCCTTTTTTCCCTTCAACAAAATATTAGTAGAACCTAAAAAGAACGTTACACATATTTTTCAAACTACTGTTACATTTCCAAATATTGCATTGTGCAGTCAATAATTATGAATTTGTGCCATTCCCAGTAGGTTTAATTTTGAGTTCTAAATTCAAAACAGGGCCCTGGAAAATTACAGAGAAAAAAAAGAACAAACAAAGCCACCACAGTCTGGGTCTACTGCAATATGTTCACACGTATGTGGTGCAGCATTCTGAACTTTGAACAATGGTTTACACTATAAGCATACACAAAAGTTAGTTATATACTCAATTCAGACAACAACTTGAAAGAATGTATTTTTTGATACATAGGGGCCGATTTACGAAATTCACCTGAATAGATCGAAGTTCGATCGAATTCGATCGAATAACGATCGTACTAATTTTTCATGAAATCGTAAAGTGAATTTTGGCCTCTTCGATCATCGAATATCAAATATCAAATAGATAGAACGATCGGATATTCGATAATTTGATCATTCGATGATCGAAGGAATAAAAATTTTAAAGTTATTCGACTGCCTATGTCGACAGATTGAACCTACCGAATACCATTCATACGATGGAAGCGTTCGATCGTTCGAATCGTATGAATTTTTCGGACGCTCAAATGAAATTTTACAATGTTTTCGTGAAATCGAATGATCGGTATCCGTTCGTACGAATTCATCGAGAAATTGAATATCGAGCGAAATGATAGCCTAAAACTATTCGATAAGCATTCGATGGTCGAATGCTTATAGAAATTCAAATTTGGTCGAGCAAATTTTCAGGAATAATAGTAAATTTGCCGCTAAATATTAAGTAAGATAAGAGTGTCCATAAAGTGAATTTCCACAAAACAAAAAATGGCCATAGTAGTATAACCCATTCCAAATTGAAAAATTCAATTATCTCAGCTTTAATTATTACAAAGCAAATTCAAGCCTAGCCTAAAAGTTTAAAGTGCCCCTAATTAGCTGAATGAAATATTTTACCAAAATAATCAGATGTTTTCATGCAATAAACTTAAATGTTTCCTCTGTTTCCTCCAACTGCGTGTTCACTCTCTCTGATGCATTTCCTTGATGTGCACTTTACACAGAGGGCAGACCTATCAAAGTATGCAATTAGAGCCATTTTTCTATTCCTTCCTATGGGATTTTTAGAAGAATATTTATCAGTAACTTTTACCCACACACAAATCTGCCCTGTGGAGCATATGGATGCTGATCAGCTTTGATCAACTGTAGAAACATAGGTGGAGTAATGTCTAATTTGACATCAGCCTTTGTATCAAACTCTCAAAGGCACAGTGTCATAAACACTTCTGACAGAAACATTTATTGCCCTATTGGTCCTTTTATGTACCCATTAAATATATGTATTCACAGACGGAAGCAAGTGATAAGTCTAGAAATGTAGAATTGACCCTCATCAAGTATTTACTCGAAGTGCAATAAAAATCTTTGATCTATAAATCTCACTCCAATAACGAAAGCAAATGACTAACAGTTATAAAACGTATACACCAGTCACAAGTATCCAGAATGAAACATATTAGAAAAAATACCTTTTAGTTCTTGACAAGTGCAGATTATCTGAGCGGCAATATAGAATGTCTTGAGACAGAAGGAAAAAGATGCTTTGCACTCAATTATGTCAACATATTAAAATGTTATAAAGAAAAGCCTTCTCCTTTAAACAAAATAGAGATTATTTATACATTCATAAAGAATTCTAGTATTCCATTATGTATATTTATAGGCACTAGGTTTAACCACCAAATTGCTTTCCCAAGGTTACAACTCACAGCATTCATTTCATCATCATTTTTACTTTGCGTCAGGAATCACCTGACACAAAAATTGTGAATAACAAGAACTATAACAAGAGGCTCACCAAAGCTTATACATTGATAGCAATTAGGAACATTGGGTGTACAATTATGGTATGACCACTTGATTCCTGTACTTTTCAATTAATATTATTAATATAAGCATTATAATATAATAATATATAATATATATAATATATAATATAATAATTATAATTATTAATATAAGCAAGGTATTATATGGCATTAAGGGCCACATTTGTCAACATTAAAAATGAGTTCTTCTCCACAATTCAAGGTTTTATTGTAGCAGAAATCATGAGTTCAAATTTCCGTAAGTCAAGTTTTTGAGACATGCTCCATTTGAAATGAAAAGGGCAATTAGACATATATTTTCTGGTCAGCCTTTTTGCACAGAATCTGTTATTCTTCTCTATTAAATTGATATGGGTGGGTGTAGATGATCTAATATTCTTTCTCTATGAATTATGGCATCACATCAACATTGAACCCCAGTTTAAAATTGAAAAATGTGTAGGGTAGTCTTTGCTAGTAGTGTATAATAGATCTATTTATTAACCATTTATACAACAGTAAAATATTGAATAAAAATCATATTATTTGATTAGATTTCAGCCTGCATCCATTAAATTGCTAGTTTACTACACTGACCTCAGAATGATAGGTCCAATGTACAAATATATACATGTAAGAAAGTATTTTTTTTTTTAAAAACACACCAATATATTCCGGTGTCCCAATTCCCGCAAGAAGTAAAATTTCAGTTGGTACATTATGAAACATAGTTTTTCAGTAAATGGATGTTTCAGCATGGTGTAACCCTTTGTAAACAGGAAATTCTATGTGATAAGCACCAGATCCTCTTTGTAGAATAAAAATAAATGGCAATTTTGTTTAAACATCACTTGTAAGATAGTACAGGTAGGGGACATGTTATCTAGAATGCTCAGGACCTGGGGATCTTTCCATAATTTGGATCTTTATCTCTTTAGTCTATTAGAAAATCATGTAAACATTAAATAACCCCAATAGGCTGGGTTTGCTTCCAATAAGGATTAAGTATATCTTAGTTTGGATCAAGTACAAGGTACTAGTTTATTGTTATGGAGAAAAAGATAATAGATAAAAAAAATTTAATATTTTGGATAAAATTGAGCCTATGGGAGACAGCCTTTTCTGTAAATCTGAGCTTTCTGGATAATGGGTTTCTGAAAAAGGGATCCCATATCTGTATTCTTAGCTAAATTTCTGCAAATGGGTCATCTACAGTAATTAACAATCTAGTAGAAAATAATACAAAGGAAACAACAGACCTTTAAGTCCGATATTTATAGTGTGGAAGATACAGTATGTTGTTTTGATGTTTGAAAGAAAACATGTTTGATGGATTAAGTCTTAAATTTGGTCAGAATGCTTTTATGAAGCACAGATTTTATCCAATAAATTTACTGGCTTATTATATTTCTAACCATTTTGACTGTTTTGAATATTCCCATCATACAGTGCACTTAACACCTAAAGTTTTTTTTCTCAGATGATACCTTACTTTAATGTCAGAGAAAGCATTTCACAAATGCACTTACTGCTTCACAATTGGGGGTTGCTGGATTTTTTTTAAAAAACACAGTTAAAGCAGAACTAAAGCCTAACTAAAGAAGTAGGCCCAAGGCAACCACAGCCCTTTAGCAGTAAAGATCTGTGTCTCCAAAGATGCCCCATTAGCTCCCAATCTTCTTTTCTGCTGTTCTGTGCTGCTGTCACTAAAGCTGGCCATAGATGCAAAGATCCGCTCGTTTGGTGACATCGCCAAACGATCTTTCACCGATATGCCACTAACACGGCAGGGCTAGATTGGGATTAATCCAAACATTCGGCTATATGGTCAAACGATCGAATATGGTCGAACGCCAGGCGAAGTTGCTCACTGACAAAGGATCTTAATTACGCAAATTCACTAAGATGACCATTATCCTGAACGTTACCACTTACGCTAGACATTACTTTGCCAGGTCAGACATGGCGAAGTTCAAAAAAAACGCTGGACTGAAAGAGCTAAAAAAATTTTGGGGGGTTACCCTCCTTCCCCCCACATTTCCTAACATATGGCAACTCAACTATACAGGGGGCATATGTTTAGGGCAATAGGACAACTTATTTTTTTTATTAAAGGTTTCCTGGGCTTGTGTAGTGCAATGTAGTGGCTGTAACATATACTTCTATTATACTTTGAAATTCGCGCCGTATGCAAATTAAGCATCGCTAGCGTAAATGTGCTTTTCCTGGCGAAGTAGCTCTAGTGCAACTATGCTCCCATTCGATGACCTTAGCATAACTTCGCACTTTAGTGAATTCGCATAGGGCTGGCGTAAAATCGCCTGGCGAAGTGCAGCGAACGTTAGCGAAGGCAACGCTAGCTAATTTTCTCCACTTAGTGAATTTCCCCCTAAGCCTCATATTTTCAAAGCCACAACACCATTATTCACTTTTTTCCACATTGTAGATGGCACTTTATGTCTCTATAAGTTTAGAACTGTTGACTAGTTTGCTGGTGTGTAGCATGGTGAGTTTAGAGGAGAAAACTGGGAAGTTTGATGGAGAATTGACGTTGAGTCTGAAATTGTAGCAAGGTACAAAACTGGCTGGTATCAAGGAGAGAAGCAGGCCAGGTCAAACCAGGAGCAGAAAATAAAATACAGAAGTTTGATATGCATGTGTCAAAACCTGAGAATTGAAGGCATAGAGTTTGCTTCTCTATGTATGAAACATGTTGGGCAGTTGCATGGTGGATCAGTGTTATTTATACCCAACCAGGGCATTGTTAATGTCGGCATATGAAAATATAGCATTATAATGTTGTCTATGTGTTGCACCCTTTAATGAAAGGAATGGAAAATGTAATTAACTGTAAATAGATATAACTTTAAAGAAGTTTGACTTTTTCTTTTTATCATTGCCTTCCTAACCAGATTTTTTAATTATTTACATTTCTGTGGTACTTATATTTATAATGTTTGCCTGCTTTTCACTATTGCTACTGACGTTAAAATTGTTCATGAAATAGTTTAAAACAATTGAACCTGACCTCTTCACAACAACAGGCAAAATACTTCTGTATTTGAATAAGACTTAAAGAAAATTAAAAAGAAAAATGCTCACCTGTGCTACCCCCCACCCCTGTAATAAGTACTTTTAAGATGCACTTGTGGTGTCGATGATGCACAAATGTAATAAAACAAACACCATAAGGACTGGAGAGACCTTAGTTGAGAGTTTAATAAAGAAACACACTTCATCCAAACTAGGCTCTCAATGAGCTACTTTCACAAGCAGCTGAGAGGCAGGTAAATAGCAATGTCTGCAGGTACCTTAAAATGCTTGACATCAAGCACTGAAACTGGGCTAGTGTATGCCTGGGATATGTTGCTCCACTGTAATTAAATTCTGTTTGTTTTAAAAATGAAGCACCAACATCAATATTCTGTACTTGTAGCATTCTTCTTGTGGTCTGCCATAGCAAAGAGCAAATAAGATTCTGGGTTGGGCTGTATTTTTGAAGTGGCATAGACTATTTTATGATCCTGTTCACATCAGATCCAGCTCGATTAATAATGTTGTATTTGCAAACAATTGTGCTTATAAACATAACAGTGATTGCTCAGGGAAGGTAATCCTTATTAACCTTTTAGCATCAACATGAAAATGATTTGCCTTACTATGTGTTTTCTATCGTAGGACATACTGCCATTACCATTATCATGAATAATTGTCCTGCTTAACACATTAACATTGACAAATGTTACTTAGATTCATGGTTTCCAAATTTTCATCAATGGCCCAAGTACGTGTACATGTCAGAGTGTAAGTTTTTTTTATGCCCCAGGGATTTAGTTACCGGCTAGGCTGGGTCCTTTTTCCCAGAGGGAAGGGGGAGTAGTTCCCAGAGGTTATAAAAAGGGATGCTCCCATGTGTTCTGCCTCTCACTCCCTGGAGGAGGTGGTTTGTTGCTGTTAGGGCTTGAGGTGGAGGTAGGCCTCAGTATAGGAGCAAGTAACTCTCAGGCCAGAAACTGTAATAATATCAGTGAGTAATACATTTGTGTAAATGACCTGTTGTCACTACTTGTTTGTAGAGTGTACCATATGAGCTTGCAACTTTAATATGTGAAGTAACTGACCATTGAGAAGCGTACCACCAGTTCAAAAAATCGTTTGGCTGTTTTTAAAGAACCACTGACACCAAAAGTTCTTTGATCAAGAGTGATTGCTGTGTGCTTATACCAGAGCAGCAATTCTTGCCTCCATACCATAAGCAGGGGCCCCACCTGAAGATAAATAGTTTAATTTAGTGTGCCTACCAGGAGTTGCTGGGAGTTCCAGGTTCTGGAACCAGTGTATAATAACCCAAGGAAGGTTAAGGCAGACCCTTACCCATCCACCTGTTCAAAACATATTGACACTTTACTCTGGTCTAAAGAATTCATGATTCACTTCATGGGCTTATTTATAAATGCAATATTAAATAAAATGTTAAATCCTATCCAAGTATATTCTTCAATTGTACAAACTGCTCAGTAGTAATTGTTGATGGAAGCCACAAAGGGGTATTGCATGGCACGGCACGAACTTGAATTGCTAGAATTGAGTTTTCGAGCGAAATCCTCTGAAAAAACCTTGAACATCAAGAAGGCTATTAACATCTTCAGATAGTTCAAGGGACCTCTGCCATTGACTTCTACATGACCTCGACAGGTTGGTTTTGACTCAAAAATACCCTTGAAAACTCGAGCTTGAATAAATCTGGCCCTAAATATGTGCACCTGCAATTGTGTCAGGCACATCACCCCCTAGTGACCATAAAAGAGCAGGAATTCTAGAAAAAATTCTGCATTATGGGGGGGTAAAACATGCCGATTGCCCTTGATTGCACTTGCAGGTGTAAATGATCTCTCATATTTTCAAATAGCTGTTTTGAGTTCAAAGAGAGCAAAAGGCCATCAGTATAGGCTCTACATTTCACATCAATCTGCACATCAAGGTTTTGTAGCCAAAATATGTTTTTTTTCTGATTTTCCCCCTAAATCCACACATGTGCAGTAGTAAAGAATATTACTTTGTCCATGCTATAAATTATGCACCCTGTAAGCAAATGCAGATAGTGAATGTAAGGTAAGATATTAAGGTAAGGGAATAATGGATGCAATTATAGTAATCCGAATATTAAGAAAAAAAGGCAGCTGCAGAAATCAGCTTGCCTTAGCAATGAGTTATTTAAGGGACAGTAGTATAAGGTTGGGTACTCTTATACACCAAGTGCATGGGGAATGTTTGAAAATATGCAAGTGGGACTCAGCTAAATGTTAGACCAAAAAGGGTTGCAGGAACCCAAGCAAGGTCGTACTGGGGGGCCTGGGCCCACCGGGTCTGCTGCCTCAGGGCCCAATGCTGACGCCCCACCCCCCTGAAGCGGCTCCTGTAATGCCACCCACTCATCAGCTTACCTCTCGGGAGGGGGATGCAGGAACACTAGTGTGGAGAGCACAATTGTGCTCTCTCACACTAGTAAAACCGATTTTCTGGTTTAAAAACCACAAATTTGACTCTTTAAAGTACCAAGAGTGGCTTTTTGATGCCCCATGAAACCTATATGGTGCTGCTGCCTGAGGCAACTCGCCTCATTGGCGGAACGCCCCAGCACGTATGTGTGACGGCAGGAAAAGACGAGCAGGGTGCAGATCTGGGCCCACTGGGTTTTTTCCCGGTGTCCCGTTGACCCAATTTGACCCTGAGCGAAAGGTCTGAAAACCTCTGTCATAAGTTATCTGGTTTAGGAAATCAACTCATACAGATACATCCATTACTTTAAAAATTTAGCAAGATAAAAGATTCAAATTTTACTGTCAAATTTACAGAATGCAGTGTATACAGTACAATGAAATTCTTACTTGAAAGCCTATTTTACAGAAGAAAAGTTCTGTTTACTCTAACTATATACAGTACAATTAAGTTACAGAAAGGACAGTCTTTTTCTAAATAAAGTTACAAGTCCTACTCTAGCTAACGTACTTTTATCAAAAGGACAATTGTTAAAAAAAAAACTCAAATTTTTCAAGATTTATTATATTCCTAAGCTAGAAATAACTTGAATCCAAAAATACACCATCTAAAACCAATTGAGGTCATGTAGAAGTCAATGGTAGAGGTCCCTGGTACAATTTCAAGATGTTAATAGCCTTCAGTGTGTTCAAGTTGTTTTCAGTGATTTTCATTGAAAAATTTAATCCGTTTCATTGACTCGAGTTTTTTTCTCCAAAAACTTGATCAATTTGAGTATTCGAGTTTTTCATGCCAACTACCCTGATTCGAGTTTTTTACATTCATGTTTTTTTCTTAAGTTAGAAACCATTCGAGTTCATTAGAAGTCTAAAAAAGCTCACAAAGCTCTAAAATTCAACCTTTAATGAATAGCCCACTTAGTATAGAGCAGTCTTTAGCATTTGCAGTGTATATTAGCAATATTGCACGTGTGTTGAAATCACTGCTGAACATATTGCACATTATATTGCATTCTATGAGCATTTATTATTGCACATTATAAAGTCTCTACATACCAATTAATACCCCTGTATGGTATTAAGAGAATGGAAGTGTGTTTCTGAACTGTGGTACATTGAGACTGTGCTATTACCTGTACGTGTCCAATGCACTTTGTATATACTTTCTGGGTGCAGTTAAAACCAAGGTTGTTGGCTATAAATTGAGCCAATGTCTGGTATAAGAAGTCTAAAAAATAAAACATAAAAAAAAAATCTCATAAACCACTGTACATAGAGAAGTAATGTAAATTGCTCAGAGAAGCATTTTGAGTATATTTATACATCAATTACTTTTTGGGATTTACATCACTAATAAAGGGGTTGTTCACTTTTGAGTTAGCTGTAGAGAATGACATTCTGAGACAATTTGCAATTGGTTTTCATTTTTTATTATTTGCAGTTTTTGAGTTATTTGAGCTTTTTATTCATCAGCAGCTATCCCGTTTGCAATTTCAGCAATCTGGTTGCTTGGGTCCGAGAGGCCTGAATAGAATAATGAATAATAAAAAGTAGAAATAATATATTTGTTACCCTACATAGCATTTGTTTTTCTTAAATGGGTTCAGTGATCCCCATTTGAAAGCTAGAAAGAGTCAGAAGAAAAAAGGCAAATAATGAAAAAATCTAAAAAAACGAAATAATGATCAGTTGAAAAGTTGCTTTGAATTAGCCATTCTATAACATACTAAATTAAATTAATTAATTAATTCTCCTGCATGTTAGGTACTGTATATTATTCCCCAATTATGAAAATATCAATCCCTAAGTTCCCAATAAAAGAACCAGGTTTAACAAACCTTGCAGATAATCTGTAACTTCCCCCATGAAGTTAACCCCAAATAGTGCCACGGGTGCCCATCAGTAACAACAATTACAAATATTTATATTGGTTGCAAAACACTTTCATTTACAATAACAAAGTCATAGCAATGTTTTGCCTTCAGAGTCATGATGGTAGGCTATGAACATGACACAACATTATGCAACATAGCTACTGGGCTACTCAAACTCAGTGAAAGGAAACTATTACTGTGTGACCTTAACACATATTTCCCTTCTGTACAGCGATTCCTGACCAATATGTGATTTTGTGCAGACCAGGCAGATCCGGACTGTCCCACATAAACCAGGACATTCTCTGAACCTGTATGCCTTTGTACCAATTCAATGAATTTCTTTGATTTTCATGTGCCGGTCTGTGATCAGTGGGCAGCCTGTAGTAGCTACTTGTCTGGAAACTAGGTTAGTAGTGTGATCAAATAAAACAAGCCATTTAACCCATTTAACCCTGGCTGCGAGCACTCCATTGAATTCTTGACCTGCTCACAAAAATTAGCCAATACATCTGATTTTCATAGAAAATAAAACTAGAGTACACCAATGGAGAGGTTCAGTTTAAATTTGTTTTTTAGCATCATGTAGATAGAGGTGATCAGGTAACTTTATATTTTTATCCTTTTAAAACTTTTGTCTTTGTTGCCAGCCTCTCTGACCTGAATGAGCCACAGAAAATAAGAAAATAGAAATTAACTGCAAGCTATTTTTAAAGTACCTAAGGTTACAAAATAAATATATGTCTAATAGTGATGGGCGAATTTATTCGCCAGGGGTGAATTCCCGCGATTCGCCACTGGCGAATAAATTCGCGAAACGCCAGCGAAAATTCGGCAGCGAAGATTCGGCAAAAAAAATGAGTCGCGCGTTGTTTTTGACGCGATGCATCGAAAACGACGCGACGCGCACCGTAAATGACGCGCAGCGATTGACACGATGCGCATCAAAAACGGCGCACGACTCGTTTTGCAAATTTTTTCGCCAAAGCAAAACGGGTGAGATTTGCCCATCACTAATGTCTAAACATTTCTCATGCAAAAAGCTCAGAATTACAGAAAGGCCACCTCCTATACACTCTGTTTTAGGTGAATAAATCTATTTTTCGTGTTTCCTCTTTCTCTGTAAATATAAAACAGTATCTTATACTGCTTAAGTCCATATTGGCGGCAAAACAATCCTAATGGGTTTATTTCGTGTTTAGATTATTTTTTAACCTTATATTTAAGGTTTAGTGATCCAAACTACTGAAAGTTCCCTTAACAAGAAAAGGCCAGGTTCCAACCATTCTGTATAATAGCTCCTATAGCTGTATATGCCAAACTTAGTCTCTATTGAGGCTGCTGAGTCACAACATTTTATCCGTGTGGATCCAGAAACCTGACCCCCATATGCGACTAGGCTGCTATGGCTTACTACACATAGGCAACTAGTTATTACTGTCTATTTATTTTTCTGTTACTTTCTCTCTTCTCTGGGAGATCAAGTCCATAAAAGAGCCTTTTGCTTGTTCTCATCAACGAGCTGACCTCCTCTGATATTAAAGGTCCCATCCCTTCCTGCCTCAATTTTTTACTATTAACATATTTAAAAAATAATTTTGGATTCTTTTTACTGCTTACTGCAATATTCTTTTCCATATCGATTTTAGTTTGCCTGATAGCTTTTTTTGCATGATTTATTGGCCTCATTGTACCTTATAAATGATTTGGCTGTCCCAGCTAACTTGAAAGCCTTAACAGAACATCTTTTCTTACCCACCTCAACACCAACACTTCTACTGAACCAAAAAGGTTTTGCTTTGCAACAACGTTCCTTCCTTACAAGCCGAATATACTGACATGTATATTTATCAAGCAGCATTTTAAAGACTTCCCATTTCTGTTCAGTGTTTAAACCGGTGAAAAGCCTTTCCCACTTAATATATTGCAAAGATACCCTTATACTGTCAAATTTTGCATGCCTGAAATCTAGTATTTTAGTTACTCCCTTATAGAATTGCCTCTGCAACAGAATCTCAAAGGAGACCGTGTTATGATCACTATTCCCTAAATGCTCACCCACACAAATGCTAGAGATGAGTTCAATATTTTTAGAATCAGCCATTATTGCTACACTATACCTTAACTGTTCTGCATTTCTCCTCATTTATTTTTAATTACAATTCTATTTGGAATATATGCTGTAGGTACATTTAGATAATCATCATAAAATGTTGTATAGGTATGCTGCAAAAAAAATGATGCACATAGGTAGAGTCATTGTTTTTAGATAACTCGTTGTATAGTATTCCTCAATGGGAAAATATCTAATTTGTTTCAAACACATTAAACAGTTTCTTGGAATTAAAGCATATGCTAAAGTTCTACTCTGCATGGTGTTAATAGGTTCTCTGTGATAAACTGAGACTTTTAATTCTCTATAACCTGGGGCAGATTGATCACAGTTGGTGCTAGCATTTGCACGATCACTTAATGCTTGATCATGATCAGCTCTTTGCAAGAGTATTTTTCTAAAACCAGCTGTTTTATGGGTAATTTGTGACATGCATCATTAGATTATTCTTACAAATGACAACAAGCGAGACACTGATATTTTAGATACTTTGTATTACCAGTGGCGTCATGAATCTAATAGAAGAAGAACATAAAGGGGAAAGCTTGGCACACATGTGATTACTTAGTTTTGTTCAAAACAGTACTGTATTTTTCCATTTCAAAATACAGATGGGTGAGGATTATTATAAATAATGGCCTTACCTCTTCAGAGCAAACTGGCTGCAAACAACTATGTGACAGAGCCTCCTATGTAGCAGTCTTGTATTTCCTCTTGATGCATGCAAGGAAAAAAAAATTCCTACAGTATTCATTTACTTAGATAAATATGTTGTGTCCTGCAAACTTGTTACTTTGAGACAGGAACTTTTCAAATGAATAATAATAATAATAATAAATAATATTGCATGTATTATTTCCATATGCTAGCTTCTGTGAGTATTTGCAGCTTTGTAACTCTAAAATGTGGTGTTAAACTTATTGTTTTGTGTGGCTATACACAAACCAGCTGTTTAGAAATTGGGCCAGATTCAATTCAGTGAGAAAAAGTTATCTCATCATTTACCACAGGAAAAATCATGGATGAGATTCAATTCGAGAAGAAAAAACTTTTCTCCAAATTAGGTTCCTGTTTTTTTCCCATAGATTTCATTAGAGTCTTCAAGGGATGAACAGTGAGATACCTTTTTACTCAAATTGAATCTCACCCATGACTTTTCACAAGATAAATCTTTTTCTCACTGAATTGAATCTGGCCCATTGTGTGATTTGCCTACAGACAAACATACAGAGATGTCCAAATAACATTCAACATGAGCTGAAATTAGCAGATCAGTGAGCAGAAGAGGAGGAGCTGTGCCCACTTTTACATTATCTTGAATGCCGGTATTCATTATAACCAGGGTTGGACGGGGTGGCCTGGGCCCACCGGGGCTGCTGCACATGCGTTCTGACGTTGCGTGTTTTGCATGCCCCAACAAAGGGAGGTCACGGCACAAAGGAGTTTGCGGGTGCAGATCTGGGCCAGCAGGACCCACCAGTTTTTTTCCCGGAAGTCCCGACGGCCCAGTTTGAACCTGATTATGACCCAGACTTGACATGTGCTAGGTTGGGAATCAATGGGCGGTATCATGGACTTATTTTAGAGTAGGGTTGAAGAGGGAAAATGCTCTGGGTCCCATATTGCTAACAGCCAAAGGTATTGCAAGTAGAGTTTGTTGGTTTTTGCTTAGAAAATATTTTATATAGATAATGGTTTGTGTGAAAGTGTGGAGGGGTGTGGAGGTTGTTTGTGTGTATGCTCGGTTTTAATTTGGAGGGTTTGAACTTGATGGACTTTGTCAACCCAATTTAACTATGTAACTTTATAACTTAGGCTTATCATTTTATTAGGAGGTCACAAAGATGGCCACATACTCACATATATATTATACAGGGACATATTTATAAATTGTAAACAATGATAATTATTTGAAACTGAACACCTTCAGCAGCTATTGGGTTAAAAGTTATTCTTCATTACAAGAGACCGTTTGGAGAAATTATGGAAATTACCAAGATTTTTCAGCCCAAAACCCAAAGAAACTGAAGGCAAATTTAATCGATGCCAAAAAACTTGTGCAATCATTAATAGGTCCCTAATATTCTGAACATGAATGAACTGAAAGAAACATCAGCAATAGTCTCCTATCCATTAATAAGGCTGTTGACGTGTGTATTTATGTGTAATTTTATTTAGATAGCTCTACTTTTGCATGCAGAACTGTATAGCAGAAGAATAAATTAATAGAACAGGCACAGCTTACAGACACAAA
Organism: Xenopus borealis; assembly: GCA_024363595.1. Lineage (NCBI taxonomy): Eukaryota > Metazoa > Chordata > Amphibia > Anura > Pipidae > Xenopus > Xenopus borealis. The sequence goes on from CM044437.1 coordinate 59,692,029, forward strand.
TAGGAGGATATTAAGGACTGCAGGCAGTGCTGGGATTGGGGAGGGATGCACAGGGATGCCATCCCTTCAATTCTTTATTTTTGTGAAATATCAAGAATTTTGAATCCCAGAACTCCTCTCCACTTCTGCATACAAATAAAATGCAGAGGTAAAATAAAATTTTGTTAAATATTTAGAAGAGAAAAGGAGAGAAAAGATTGCTTGCAGAGAAATAGAGAAGTGATAGAGAAGTGTTAAACAGATAAAGAAGGTGGAAGCATCAAAGAGGGTTATACAGAAAAGGAGAGAAGAAGAAAACAGGGTTAAAAAAGATAAAATGAAGGTATTAAACAACAGCAGATTAAGGAATAGTTAGAGAATGATACTGTATATATGAAAAGATATTGGGTTATATAGAATATGATGGGGTTGTGTTGCTTTATGACACACAATACACAGGCAAGGAGCTGTGTTTGCAGAAGTCATTGGCACAATTTTTGTTTTTCGTTTTGGGGTCCCTACAGGTCCCATACTTAGGTAAATCTATGCATACTGGGCATTAAACTGTGCATTAGAAGGAAATACCAAAATGGAAATAGCAAAATGGTTTTGCTTTAAAGTGTATGTAACCAGAAAGTATTGGCATGTGAGGCTTAATATAACAATAGGTGTGGTTTATGGTTGTGGGAGGGGCTTGTTTAGCATGCTGCACTATGCTCACCACACAAAGCATCCCTCCACCTTTTTCACTCCAATTCAAGCACTGACTGCAGGTGGCTGAAACTGCAATATAGTTTTGGTGATACCTTTTACTGACTAACTGAATAAGTACACAATGCAAGCTTTTGGAGCGCACAGGCCCCTACGTCAGACTAAATACAAATGTGATCTGGAAAGGCACATTATACAGTATATACTTTTAGATCACTATCCATAAACCCTTTTTCAGTGATCTAACAGTATTTATGATGAGCCTTTCCTTTATTTTTATTTTGCCTGGCGAAGGGGCCTGGGTGCTCTGAAAGCTTGCAATTACTACTTATTCAGTTAGCCAATAAAAGGTATCACCAAACTTTACATTTTCTAGATATTCAATAGGGCAAATTCACTAAAGCGAAGCTTCTAACGCTAGCGCTTATTCGCCAGCGTGATGTCATTTCGCAACTTTGCCAATTCACTAACAGTGTCCCTGGTGAAAATTCGTTAGCGAAGTAGATAGACTAGCGCAACTTAGCACCCTTACGCCAGGCAAAGTTACGCACTGACGAAGGGATGTAACTATGCTAATTCGCTAAGATTCCCATTTTACTGAACATTGCCTCTTGCGCTAGACTTTACTTCGCCAGGTCAGACCTGGTGAAGTTCAATACAATAGATAGGAGTTTGAAGAAAAAAAAAACACGTTGGCGTCTTTTATTTTTTTAGGATGATAGTCTTAAAAATAGTGTAAACTACCCTCCTTCCCCCCCCTACATTTCCTAACATATGGCAACACAACTATACAGAGGGCACATGTAGGGCAATAGGACAACTTTATTTTATTTATTAAAGGTTTCCTGGGCTTGTGTAGTGGAATGTAGTGGCTGTAACATATACTTCTATTATCCATTTAACTTTGCGCCGTATGCAAATTAGGCATCGTTAACGTAAATGTGCTATTCTTGGTGAGGTAACGGTAGCGCAACTTCACTACCGTTCTCCTCCATGAGCGCAACTTCGCATTTTAGTGAATTAGCGGCAGGCTGGCGAAAATTCGCCTGGGGAAGCCATTGCAATGCCCATTTTCGGCACTTAGTGAATTTGCCACAAAGTGAGGCCTTACTAGGGATCGATAAAGATGCAAAATTATGTTGTGCATCCCTCAAGTTATGATATCTGTGAGGTGCTTTAGACTCTTGTCAGATAGCCGGTTTCACTGACTATCTACAGAATGCATTTTTACTATTTGATAAGATCACAAAGCCCTGATATGTGTATTATTGAATTAATATACTTTACAGAACCCCGAAATGTAAATATTTGTTATTTAATGCAGGCAGAGCTGATCATAGACTTGTGAAAATATCCACCATGAAAAAAGCAATGGAGATATTACTGTGGCCACTGCAAACTGTTTGACCCTGAATCAGAAAAATAACATACATATTGCAACATCAGAGGTGACAACTAATTTCATAACTGAGCATTAGTGCATCTTTTCCACATCTTCCTCATCTGACACTATTATTAAACTGTGGGAACATGAAATTTCGTGAAATAAACCACAGAGCTTACACTCAGAGAAAATAACACAGATTACTTTACAACATAATACCAACCAACAAAGCTAGGTCTTGCCATTTAACTTGTAAAGTTTATCCCATCAGCTCAAATGGTGAGGCCTTGCACAGCTGGACTAAGTAAGCGTTTATACAGGGCTTGCACACAACATGTAACCTTACAAGAATTTACACAGTGACTCAGTAAGACGGTGGATGAGTTCAGGTCTTTGTGACCTTGGACAGTGTGCTTTAGCTCTCTCTGGGGCATATTCACTAAGATC
>CM044437.1:59700170-59716265 GCA_024363595.1 Xenopus borealis
ATGTGTCTGCCCCGGGGAATTCGAAGAATAAAAAAGCAAATAAGATGATCGCTCTTTGGTGTTTGCTGGGTCAGTGTGGGTTTCTAATGATAGGAGCACCAGCCCAGAGTGTCAGGTAAGTAAATATAACCATTTGGGGGTGCCTACGTTTTGGCACCCCAAGGTAAAATGACTTTCCTTCTCCTTTAAAAGCAAACATGTTTTATAACATATGTACTGTACAATATAGAGAATAGTGGGAAATATATTATAGATAAAACAGCAGAGATCTGAATGTAACAGCCAAGCAGGTGCACAACTGCAATGGTTTCAAAGTGAAACGAGTCAAATAATCATATGGACCAGGCAGTGCATCAGGGTCTGAAAAGTAATCCCCTATGTCATTCGAAATCAAATGACCTAAGGAACAATGTCATTTTATAACACAGTTCAAGCTTCATTTAACTTTGTGAAAAGAATTCATGAATGATATGTATATCAGCGTAAAAAGTCTCATTGCAGCATTCATCCCTCTGTGATTGATAACCATAAACAGTGGCTGCCATTTTGAAACCATAAGATATAAAGATATAAGAAGGAAATCCACCATTGAGGAGATCATATCAGTACTCCACAGCTGCCTCAAAACAGGAAGTTCCCTAAAACTACATTAACTATGGCAGAAAGCTACAGACACCCTGTACTGTTGGTCAGGGTGATAACACTATTGATGTTTACTTCAGTACTGAGAAACATTCATCTTCTTCAAAACAGCAGTTTCAGCTCAAGACATCATTTTCAGATATTCAGTATGCTGTTGCTAATTCATTTTTTTAAAGTTTTAACCTTCTGCTCCCAGAAGACAGGAATAGGTTCCATTGCGATCTTTGGCTTTCAGATATACTTTTTAAAGGGGTTGTTTACTTTTATATCAACCTTTCATATCATGTAGGGGAGTGATATTTTAAAATATTCAGCAATTGGTTATTTAGCTTTTTATTCACCACTATCCAGTTTGCAATTTCGACAATCTGGTTGCTAAGGTCCAAATTACCCTAACAATCATATATTGATTGTAATAAGAGACAGGGATACTAATAGGGGATTAATGATGGGCGAAACGGCGGCGTTTCGCTTCGCCAAATTTTTCACATCCAAAACGAGACGCTGGCAAATTTTGGGTAGGCGAAATTTCGCCGGTGTTTCGCTAATATATTCGCCTGTGGTGAACCACGGGAATTTGCCACGGGCGAATAAATTTACCCATCACTATAGGTGATGCCTGAATAGAAATATGAGTAGTAAAAAGTAGCCACAACAATAATGTCAGATTTACTAAGGGTCGAATTGTCGACGGCTTTTAGCCCTCGAATTCGACCTGCAAATAATTGGCGAATAAAAATTCGGCAATATCGAAAAAAATATTCGCAGGTGCTTTTTCGAATATTCGCAAAAATCGTACGATCAAACAATTAGAATAGGCTTCTAATGCAATTCGGTAGGTTCAATCTGGCAAAGTAGGCAGTCGAATAAAAATTTAAAGGGCAAGTTCTTCGACTGGCGAATAGTCGAGCGATCGAATAATAATTCTAAAACCTTAATAAAAGAAGAAAAAAAACAAGACCGTTTGAAAAGTTGCTTACAATTAGCCATTCTATAAAATAATAAAAGTTAATGTAAAGGTGAATGAACCCTTTAAAAGCAAAAGCAAAGTGCTAACAGTCATCATTTTTTAACAGTTACATCAATAACCCTGTTTACCTTTCTGAAAAGAGAGGAATAAAATGCCAGTTGCAGCCCAGGGTTAGAAATGAATGCCTCAAATTAAAACTGATAGTAGGCATAGACACAAGGTGACATGCTAAACCTTTTGAAAAAGACCATGCAGATGATAATTCCCAGAACCAACTCATGGACAATATATTTGCTGGCAGAGACCTCATTGGCCAAATGTATACCTAAGCATACCATACAGCAGACCCTGCAGTGAGAACCCAAGGAAATAAAACTGTGGAGTGTCAACAAGGATAATTTCCAGAAAACTACAGACTGCATCTCTCTTTATTTTACTAGTCTTTCAATGAATGTTACACATTAATGTCAGTTACTAGCACGTCACCAATGAAGGGTATCAAAAATATCAGTGGTTGGTGCACTGCAACATTTTATTATAAAGCCAGTCTTCAAATGGTAATAATAATTATGTGGCTAGCTCTCATGTAATGTTCTGCCTGAAGCAAGCTTGACCATATAGGGCCACTCTGGCCCACCGAGATACCTAATAACCCTTCCCATGCAAGCAATTATGAATATTTCTATATTTGCAATATGAATTTCCATTGTTGCTTTGTACAGAATTTTATACTTATTTCTCTGGTATAATAAAAGCCAAATATGTATGGTATTCTGTGTATATATAGGCATTCTATCTCAAGATCAGACAGTTGAATCAACCCTGAGAAGTGTTCATCCAAAACACAGAAAAATTACACACTTAGCCACATCCCACCTTGAAGAAGCTTCTTACACAGTATTCCATCACAAGTTCACTTTGCCAAAAAAGTGTTTTTGCACCTTGCCACAAGACTTGCAACTGGTAAATGTTCAAAATTAATTGCTTTTGTAAAATTGTCATTGTAAATCAGCCCCTCTATGTAAATAAATTGGGAATAATGGCATCTGTCTGTGGCTTCCATCATGTTCTGGGCAGTCCTAGCCCTGTTGTCCCAAATATGTTAATCACAGTCCTATCTACTTCAACTAACCCTGAATATGCTAACAAACGTGTGTTGGTCAAATATGGCTCAAAGGTCATAATACATTAACCCAAGACATGTTAATATGCAACAAACATCAATAAATAGAAAAAAATTGAATTTGTGTATTACAAGCTGGATTTGAATTCATAAAAAATGGCAAAACAAAGTGGCAATAATACGTTTTTTTTATTTGCTCATAGCGTTAATCAATAATCACTGTGCATAGTGCATCTTAAGCAGTTACACCTTTAATCACCTCTAGGCATGTTGCAGTCCTTGAAAATTGGTGATACAGCCGGAAACATGAAAGAAGAGACCAGGCAGAACCAACTTGTTTTACTAAATGGTACCCAGGTGGCATTACTGCACTTCAGAACCATCAACTAGTGAGGCTTCAGCAACCAAAAGTAGGGCTTGGAGCAGTGTGCATGAACCCAGATATGTGAACACAGGCAGACAACAGGTGCTCATAATTTAAAAGTCATTTATATTTTAAAGTCATTCAAAGTCTTGAACATTAGCAAATACCTTTATGGTGGCTTCTATATTAATCAGAAATAGAGGGGCAATTTATCATGCCCCAATATTCCTTATCAAAGCAATAACAATGGGTTCCTGTATGAGCAGGTACGATTTAGTAAAGCGCAGAAATTAATTGTCCAAAGCCTTTCTTCCTGAATGCGATTTGCATTGTTGAGTAATGAACACATTCTAATGAATCATCACAGTGTCTATTAGCTAAACATCAACGCTGTGAAATATGTTGGCGCTCTAAAAATACATGTTAAAAATAAATAGGGAAGATACTGAACTTCTGGGATGTCTTCAGGATTCTCCAGTGTAGTACTTGCCAAATCTGCCCCTAAATTTTACTAGATTTATAACAGAGAACAGCTACATAACCCAGGTGGGAATGAATAATCTTCTACTGATATGTTCCTTAAAGCCCTACTGGCAGCAGAACCCAACCACCGATATATATTCACACCAATAAACAAAGGCAACAAAAGTATTCTATATTTCATAATAATCACAAATCATTTTGTGTGAATATGCAGCTCTTCACATCTGAAGTATTAAGGTTAAATGTGAATCAAAACTGATGTTTCAAAATTAAAATAAGCATGCATTTAAAGTCTACAGTCATCATTCTAAAGAAAGACAATAAAAATAATAGTTAGGATTCCATACTAACTAATAAAACAGTAGAGAGAAATAAGAATCTGACATAATTTCCAGGAATAGTCCGATTAATTCCACTGACAGATGGGTTTAAATGTTAAACCTCTATCTTCATGAAGATAACAGAGCTTAAAAGCCTTAAACTACAGATTTAGGGGAATGTGATAAGAGAATGCACAATTTGATTCTGCTCCCACATTGATAAAGCAGAAGAACAGATGTTTAGGATGTCAAGCAGCATGGGAGGGGGTTCTATTGAAATAATGCCTTTCTTTCTAAGAATGCCAAGTGGTGTGGGCTTCCAAAAGTTTTATATCACATGTAAGCTTTTATTTCTACCATTTGTTGCCTACAATAGTCAAATTAATTGAAAATCAGTTTTAGTAGAATCTAGGATTTTAAATACAAGTTAACATTAAAATGAACTCTTAGCTTGAGTTAGCCAATATTAATCAAAAGCAACTTTCAACTGTTCTTTATTTTTGTCTGCTGTGGTTTAAATAGTTTAACCAATTGATATTGATCAAATCCCCTGGAAATTATCTTTATATTATCTTTATATCTCATAGCCTTCCATGGAGTTTACTGTTTCTGATCCATTTTTATTTTGGGAGTCCAAGATAACAAATTTCTTCTTCAATGATAAAAAACAATTTTGATCAAAGAAATTAAATTTGGCCTATCAAATTATTATTATCTTTTATAACTTGCACCAAAAAGTACACATTTCAACTTGAATCTGGAGCATAGTGGAATTAAAAGACAAATGTCTGTGCTTCTATAACCATAACCCACTAGGGAAAACCTGGATTTACTGAAAGGTCCAGGTTATGAAGGGCTGAAGTGGCACATTGGCACTGCAACATGCTAGAAGAACCTCAGAAGCTCAAATAGGAACTTAAGCCTTAAAACATATGGGAGATTCAGCGCAGACTAAATGGTTGTGCAGACAAGGCTGGGAGGAATTAAAGAACCAATGAGTATGTATAAGTTCTAGCATATTAGAACTCACTCTTCAGGTCAAGTTTTAGCAGTCTGTCTACAACTAAATATATGCTATGAAGTCATAATGGTGCACACCAGACATCCGGTTTAAACAAGGGGTGACCAAGGCAATCACAGTAAAGATAGAGCAACCACTCCTTAAAGGAAAACTATACCTCCAAAATTAATACGTAAGCAGCAGATAGTTTATATCAAATTAAGTGGCATATTAAAGAATCTTATCAAACTGGAATATATATTTAAGTGAATATTGCCCTTTTACATCTCTTGCCTTGAACCACCATTTGGTGATGGTCTGTGTGCTGCCTCAGAGATCACCTGACCAGAAATATTTCAATTCTAACTGTAACAGGAAGAAGTGTGGAAGCAAAAGACACTCATGTGACCTAACTTTATAGTTTGTTTGGTATGTTTGTGTTCACTATTGTATCCTACGATTTTATATTTTTATTACCCAATGGCACATGCTACTGAAAACATATATTATTATGAAAATGGTTTATTTACATGAAGCAGGGTTTTACATATGAGTTGTTTTATGCAATATCTTTTTATAAAGAACTACATTGTCCAGGGGGTATAGTCTTCCTATAAAGGAGAACTAAGGCTAAACTAAAGAAGTAGCTAGAAATGTTGTACATTATGTTTTGGGCTTCTGTACCAGCCCAAGGCAACAACAGCCCTTTAGCAGTAAAGATCTGTGTCTCCAAAGATGCCCCAGTAGCTCCTCATCTTCTTTTCTGCTGATTCTCTGCACATGCTCTGTGCTGATATCACTTACTGAGCATAGGACCAACATACAATAAACATAGAATAGAAATGTCACAATATAAGGCTGATTAGTAAGTAAATTTCAACTCAAGAAAAGATTCCGGCAACAAAATCGGCTTCAACCTTCTTCATTACAAATATTCCTCACAGGTTCTGAAACCTGCTCACCGTGACCACTGACTGGTGCCCCGGACCCTGCTCTTGATTAATACATTTAGCCTTCCACAATCTTCCTTAACATCAATAAGAAGTTAAATAAACCAGTCTCTTACCCTGCATTCGATGTGACCCGGGTGCAGCCGCCCGAGTCCGTCACTAGGGGGAACGCCAACAACAATCTGCGATGAGAAGGCAGCGCACTCCTGGGTATTCAAAAAACTTCACTTATCTCCAGATCAGAATAAAATCAAATACTCTGAGAAAGTGTTCTATCAAGAAACGCATCAGACCATAGACACCATGTTTTGGTTGATTTACACAACTTCTAAATAAAGTATTTGATTTTATTCTGATCTGGAGATAAGTTAAGTTTTTTGCCAAGATACCACCTACAGGCAATGGCATTCTAACATCTTTACCCCAGCAGTTTGCCTCAGTAAGTTTTATGGCACCATAGTGATTGGGTTGTTCTCAGGATTTCATGGTATTTTGTAATGTAGAAGAGATACATATAACCCAGATGCAAGTTTTAGAGAGCTGCTCATTCAGTAAATAAGCACTTGCTTTCTGGAAATACCTGCACGTCACACTAGCTTAAAAATCCTTAGGTCAGGAGCTAAGAACAAGGTTCTGTTGCACCATGTGATGGCTGGCAGTCCCTTAATGAGTCCTTGGCGCATCTGACTGCCAATGGAATCCTATATGCCTCCTCCGAACTGCCCCTCTTATATACAATTTTGCTTTCTATAAAGGACAGGTGTTAAATCCCTGAGCCTTCAGCAAGGGAAGCAATGTTAGATACTTTTACAGGCACATTTGTATAATGTAACATGCATTTTTATAATGGACCACCATATATACTGTATTAGATTTCACGGCCCTAATGTGTGGATATTTATTTACACCTATTGGTTCTGTTCTTTTTTTTTTTTTTTTTAAACATGGGAGTCACAGAAACAAGGCATCACAAGTCAGTGCAGTGAAACAAGTACAGTGCTGTCAACAGTATGTTATGTCATTCTGTGAGTTGATCCACCCTTGCCACTTGCTGCTAAGGTATCTGACAGAGGCATCTGCACAGAGTTGTATCTTTGAAGAGTTAGTCATCTATATTGTTTGTACAAGGAAGCTTGGCTTTCTTCCAGTTTATTATGGGAAAGGGTGTGCTCATTGCCTATGGGTAGGGAAGGTAAAGACAAATCTGCCCTTTAAATTTATCTAATGTATCTACTCATGTGTATTCCTATAATTCACCTCCTCACTTGCAAAACAATGTAGTATATGGAATCTTTGATGTAGTAGGTCAACATATATAAGCAAGTGAAACAATGACTCAATAAAAGACATAATAATCCCTTATAGCAAAATGAGTAATGAAATAGATGGACAGCTTGCAGAAAATCCAGAGTTACTTAGCACTCCTGTACTCATGTTTGTTATATTAATACGTCAACAGAAACTGCATGCAATGTGCTGGAATAAATGCTTCCCTGTCTAATAAAGTGTTTAATACCAAAGGATTTATTTACTATCATTTTATGCTCTTGTAGAAAGGGCAGGTTCAGGAAATAGCATCCTACATAGAAATTGTATTGAAAGGTTTAGAACACAGCATGAATGGCATTTAGTATGGAAAAGGTGTGCTATTGGTCATTTCACTATGATAATTAGAATTAATTTCAATTTCCATTTAGTAGTTCTTAAAAAATATCCTTGGCGGATGCTCACAGCCATGGCAAACCTCCGAAAGCTGAAGTGCCGTGCAATTGCAAAGAAAGTATCTACAGAGAACCCACTAGATTTACAAGTGCCAGTATCTCTGTAAGTCCCTTGTGAAGAAGAACATGTTTGAATGCCCTAATAGTTAGTGAAACCCAAGTGGATAGAGGTAACTGAACTACAAGTACTACAACACAATAAAGGAAGGTATTTAGTTACTTATTACTGTACAGTGTTGTTGCTCTGAATTATACTGGGATCAAAGAACACAAAGCATGCAAGGCACCCCAATGTTTAAGAGCAATGGAAATGTTTCATTAATATATTCTGAGCCTCCAAATTAGGTAGCCTTGTGCCTTGTTCTTGCACATCATTTCTAAACAGGTAGTTGTGCAAACAGCTTTCAAAAATGATTTCAGAGTGAATATTGTAGTTACATTTTTATTTGGACTTGAAAGGAGATACTCGCATGTGTTCTGCTGTATATTTCTAGAAGTTTTCTGTATTCTTTTTGCCATCAGACTTTGCCAGCATTTGTGGTAATAATGTTGCCACTTTGTGGCTCAAATCATAATTGAGACGTTTTGCTTTAGTCCAACAACAACAGAGTGAGACCAAGATATTTATATTATGCTATAAAGAATGCAGACAAAAGAATTTCTCTGTGAACTGTGAATTTTTATTGGCAGTCTTTGCCAGATTTTAAGTATTTATAATGTTCTTGTAATAAGATTTGAGGTTATGGCAATTTTTTTTTCCAGCACATATTATTTTACAAAAATACTCCAAAAACAATATTACTTGTGATAACAATGGTAATAACAATTGAAATTGCAGTACTTCAAATTATGCTAATGCTCAAATCACTCTTACTAAAAAAAAAAAAGACCATTAAAACTTAATTACAACAATTCAGTTTATACAAATATAAAAGATATATGAAATATAAAACACTTTACACAAGCATCGCATACAAAAATGATGGGGCATTTAGACAATTGAGAGAGTTTGAGAATTTTTTTAACTAATAGATATATAAATAAAATTGCCAATTTGCCATACTTTTCTTCGAATCACTGCAAAAACTACAATTCAAAAACAAATAAATAAAATTAGCAAATTTTGTGGCAATCCAGTTTTTACCATGGATTAACAAAATCAAGTTTTTCTTATTTGAGTTTTTTAATCAATATACTAGCATTCGAGAAGAACACAATTTTTGTTTTCCAGCCGAATTTTGAAGTGGAACTGGAATTTGAAAACGGAAAAATAGGATATAAATTAAATCTCAATAAAGATTTAATCAAACTGTTTATAGCATATGAAATAACCTACAGCCAACCAAAAGCATTCCATTTTTAAAGCTGTGTGACTTTATAACTTGCAACATTCTTTTCATAGAATTCTATTTTAAACAAGAACTGAAGCTCAACTAAAGAAGTTGGCTAAAAATGTTGTACATTATATTTTCGGGTTCTGTATCAGCCCGAGGCTACCACAGCCCGTTAGAGGGGTAGATCTGTGCCTCCAAAGAGCCCACTGAGCATGTGAGTGTCACAGACACTTTCCAAGATCGTGACCCCCCTGTGACAAGTTTGTAGTCCTGGATCATTGCTGCTATAGAGAAGCTGAAACTTTAGGCTGGTGCCATAAGTGCAGTACATAAAATATGAAATTTGTAGCTACGTTCATTTTTTGGGTTTAGTTCTCTTTTAAGGGTGACTTATTGGATACTACTAAGACCAAATAAATTGACAAACAGTATGGATTCCAAAAGCTTCTAGCATAATGTTTTATGGTTGTTTAATGGTTGGCAGTGGAACTTTTGAAAATCCAAGGGGCAGATTTACTAAGGGTCGAATTCGAGGGTTAAAAAACCCTTGAATTTGACCCATGGGAATAGATAGGAATACTATGGGAAGTAAAATCCTTCGAATTCGAATATTGAATTCGAAGGCTTTTACTGCAATTCGTTTGGTCGAACGATCGAATAGAAAAAATTCAGCCCTCACAATTCAGTGATAATGGTAATATTGTAACAGCAAATTATATAAGGACAGTGAAGTGATAGGCAAAGCTAAAAAATTATCACTTCGGATAAACATCCCATCAAGGGCTAACAACAAATGACAAGAAACCTAAAGTTTAATAAAAAAAAATATCTGTTTGTCTATGGCATGAACTCTTTTTATGTCAGAAGAGTTTGTTTTCACAGATGTATTACCAAGTATTTTTCATTACCCACACAGTAAGGAATTCTTGTTAATCTAAGTCACACATTACTTTGGATAGTACCGCTGAAACTATTAAAATGGTTGTGAAATGTATACCTCGCTCAGCATCTACACACAGGAGCCATTTTTATTAACATAACGGGGACATTAAATTGGGAAAGCAATGTTATGTATTTCATGTTTAGTTAAGCATCTCCCAGTCAACCTGAATCAGACATGCATCTTAAAAGGGATCCCATTAACAGGCAGATATTGTATTTATTTTATTTGATATAAACCTTTAGAATTATCTCTAGATAAATATAGATATAAAAAGAAGGAAAACTTGTGGAAAAGAGTATGTTTCAAGGTGGATGTTATTGTATATTGCTGAAGAGGAAACAAGGAAAATCCTACCTTTATATTTAATTGTTTAAAAAAAAGGTTGAAAAGTGATAACTTTTTATATATAAACAATGTGAATATATAAAATATATATATGTAAATATCTTGTAAACTATGTACTTATAAACAGTGCTTAGTGATGTCATTGGTTATAATTGGATCTTAATCATGTAATTTCTATGACTCACTGAAACTTTGTGTGTCAATAAATAAATTAACTCCTGTTGCGAAATATGAGGATATTAGAAGTCACCTCTGAGTTCCATGGCCTTGTGCTTTTTTATGGTCATGGAGCTCCTCGGCAACATAATATCCTTATAATCTACAGTCTGGTCATTTCCCTATGGGATCAGACTGTAAATTATATCCTTATAAACGGTGCGTTCTTGTGTCAGAACGCGCTGTTTATAACCTAATGAATAAGCAATTGTCATTGCTGAGCTCTCGCTCCAGTGCCCTTGCCTCTGACTTCCCCCACTTCCTTATTTGAAATGGTGCACTCACTTACTCCTCCTTCTCCAGTCACAGTCACAATCCCTTTTACCCTCTTGATATTTCTCCCACCCTCTGAGGTCCTGCTCCGTCTTCCGCTCCCACTCGCCATCCATCTCCATCTCGCTGGCTCTGTGCCTCTCTGATCTCACCTGCTGCCCCCACCGTCCATGAATCTCCTGGCCACATGTCTAGGTCAGATCTCACCCTGTTACGTTGTGACAGTGTTCACATCTCCGCATTCCTACCATAACGATCTCCCCGAATTTACATTTCTTAAGACGGAAATTCAGCTCTTCTAGTGCAGCGAGTGCAAATTGTGCTCATTGCACTAGCGATGCGATCCATCCTCCATCCATTACAACAGAAAAACGTGGAGGCTCGGAGCAGGAGGGGGTCAGCATTGGGGCTGCTGACCCAGGCGGCAGTTGACCCTGAAATGCCCCTGTGCACCCCCACCATAAATCAATCTCTGGGGTTGCTCCCTCCCACCAGCGGTCCTGTGCTCCTTTCATCCTTCATCGCTCTCTATGTGCAGCATTATGGCATGCTGGAACAGGATATCAATGAAGCCAGTAGACAAGGTACTGTGCATATTAAAATAGGGCTATGCATACAGAAACACTGTAGATTATAATGAATAATAATACATGTAGATTATAATGAACAATGTACCCCCTACCGAAATTTCAGAAGATATTCAAAGTCACCTCGGAGTTATGTGACCTGTATAAAAGCACTTGGCCTCTTTTATATGGTCACATAACTCCTCTGTGACTTCTAATATCTGTATAAATTACAGTACATTATCCACTATATATATATATATATATATATATATATATACACAGTGTTTAAAATCAGAAATTTCCTGCCGTATTTCATATCATTGGATACGTCATATCCAATGAAGAATGCAATGATGCAAAATGTGTTAGGCGATTTCTGATCTTATCTAAATAAAATAAATGTTTTTATCTCCAGCTGTGGTTTCCTTGGAGGTGCTCACTTATTTACAATTTTGAGTGTTATCTCATACCAAGTTAGGGGCTCTGGATGATGCACCTGGGCCACCAACAAAAGTGGTTGAGTTGTTTCCCTTTCTGCATGCTGATCTAAAGTTGAATTGATTAACCTATGCAGCAGCTTGGGGTTTACCCCGATTCAAAGGTTCACATGGATAACATTTTTTTTTTATTATTTCTATAGCAAGAGAACTGACCCTCTCTGCTCAGTCATGTTAGAGTTTTCTGGAGCTGTAAATAATGCTGGCCTGTGTTTATGGCTTAGGGGGAGATATAGATTCCTTCTTTTTAGTAATATTCACCAATTCCTTTTACTATAGGAATGTTTCATTGTCACTTTCAATGATACTGCACCTCTAAATTTGGCAAGAAAACCAAATCTTTGATTATTTTGACCACTTGAGTGGTGAAGGAAAATGATGGATACAAAATTTAGATTTTTAAGCCAAAAGTTAAATCAGCCTTTGGCCTGTACAGAGAGTTTTGTCATGGGCCTTTTACCATTTTTCATCTGGTCTGATTAATATATAAAACGTACAGAAAATTTTAATGAATGGAGGGCACTCATGGCTTTTGGCCAAAACATTGGGGTAATTCTCCTTTTTGGGCAAAGGTGTCCGCTTCCTTGAAACGATTACTCTGTGACTTATCTGGTGTGGTATGTATGTATTGCTAAATACTGTTGGCATGTTTTTGCCCTAATCTGTTTACAAAATTGTGATTTGCTTTTTGTGATTTTTAAAAAATAAAAAATTTTTTGAATTACACATTCAATTGGGGGCAGATGTAGTGAGCTTTTACCGCTATTCGATTGGTCAAATTTGATCGAACAATAAAATCGTTCAAATCGAACGGTTCGAACGATTTTATCCATTCGATCAATTCGGTAGGTTGAAACTGGCAAACTAGGCAGTCAAATATAAAAATTTAACAGGGAAGTTATTGGACTGTTGAGTATTCAAATATATCTTTATTCGAATTATTCGAATCATTCGATTCGATCGAATTTTCAAAATTCATTGGTCGAAGTGGTCTTCAAACACATTCGAAAATTCAAATCTTTTTGAAAATTCGATCGAACTTTGAGTCATTCATGTGAATTTGATAAATCTTAAAATAAATCTGATTATCTGCAAGGTATACTCTTGGTCATCCATGGAATAATTGGCTACAGTACAAAGAGGTGAACTGGCAGATAAAAAACCGGGCCATGTATGATAAGGTCAGGAACCTAAATATTTCCATAGTCATGAAACACAATGAACAAAAACAAATGACCAATAAGATTAGGGTTTTGAGAGTTTTTACATGTTACTCATTGAAACCAGGTGCACTTGATACAGAACCGGAATATTTAACATCCTAGGGGACAATCTCAGGAAAACAAGAATGTATAGGAGCTCTGCTTACCTTAGTATAATCATAAAACGAACCATGGTTCAACTAGTGTTGTGGTTTGTTATCCTGTGTACCAATGTGGCTTGATGGTGAACTGCCACAAGCATCCCCAGTGATTGGCTGAGATTGGACACAACATAGTCTATAGCAAAGTGACTAGAGGAATATTGAGGATATTGGCGCACACAAT
The DNA here is from genome assembly GCA_024363595.1 of Xenopus borealis. Classification (NCBI taxonomy): domain Eukaryota; kingdom Metazoa; phylum Chordata; class Amphibia; order Anura; family Pipidae; genus Xenopus; species Xenopus borealis. The sequence goes on from CM044437.1 coordinate 59,713,468, forward strand.
TCAACAACTAACAGGTTTTATACACAGTTTGCCGATTACATAATGGTAGATATTTTGGAGACTTTATATGAAGAATGTGGCTTTTCTTCCTTTTCTTCAGGTATATATCTGTTTGTGATAGATAGTAATAGACCACAGAATAAAGGTTAGCTCTTTGATTTTAATGCAGGCCTGACCACAGGATATGTGCACATTCTATCCAGCCCGATAAGTGCACAGAGCTTCCTCTTTTCATGAAATCTCCATTCGGCAGGACTCTTTCCATGTAAAGGGCTCTACCACTTGACATAACTCTGCAGAATCAGTGGTTAGAAGTGTTTTGCTCCAGTGTTTTTCTCTGTAGGATATAAACATTACAGGTTTGAGCATTTGTGACCACAGATCAGTTATATGTCATAACAGGAAAGATGAGACCCAAGATATTTCCTAACCATGATTTCCAGATTGTACTGAAATCAGTCAGTCCAGTGCCTTTTAGATGTAACTGACAATCCTTATCAGCTCTTTTACTTGGATAACCACCTTTTATTGAGCGGGCAGTGACATAATATGACAAAAAAATATTACAGTTAAAATATAGCAGCAGTTCTAAAATTGGTCTCTTCCTGAAAAGACTGAACCCATAAATTTCAAATAAACTGTCAGCAAATGTCTACTCAACTGTACTAATTATGCAAAAACATTACTGTTATAATACTGAACCGCAGTTAGAGCGTATACAATGAATAGATCATTCTCTTTTGTCATTTGTCACACTGATGCATTTGCAATCAGCCTCTCTAATTGTGATACTGTAGAAAATTAACTCTTTAGGAATTGCTTGTGCTTGTATTGCAGCACATTAGTATGTGATAAAGACTATTCCAGAATCTAGAATAATGCCTTTGTTGTAAAATATGCTTTCTGCTATGTGCTTGGTTTATTAGTCATTTCTGAGTTATACGCTGGATAAAAAAAATTGTATGATATGTTGTACAAAGTTACAAGATTTAATTAATCATCAGGGAAATACCAATGTTTTAGGATCTGTTATCCAGAAACCCATTATCCAGAATGCTCCGAATTAAGGGAAGCCTGTCTCCCATAGACTCCATTATAATCAAATAATCCAAATTTTTTTTTTAAAGCTATTTCCCTTTTTTCTGTAATAATAAAACAGTACCTTGTAATGAATTCAAACTAAGATATAATGAATCCTTATTGGAAGCAAAACCAGCCTATTGGGTGTATTTAATGTTCACATGATTTTCTAGTAGATGAAAGAAACGAAAAGCCAAATTATGGAAAGATCCATGATCCAGAAAACCCCAGGTCCCGCGCATTCTGGATAACAGGTCCCATACCTGTATCCCTGGTAAAATTTGATTACATATAAATCAACAAGGTTTATCATGGAAATCCAAATGCCTTTTATTTTAAAGGAGAACTAAACCCCTAGGTGCAAAAATCCCTCCCCCCCCCTCCGTAGGCCCCGTGGGAAAATGCCCCTAACTTGTTACTTACCCCTCCTTCTAAGTCCTCTCCAGTGGAGTTCACGGCAGCCATATTCTCCTGAGCGCTCTTCTTCCTGTCATTGGCGACTTCTTGCACATGCGCAAATAGGAGGCATTTGCCAGTGTGGATCTACTGCGCATGCACCGAAAGTCACAAAATTTCCAAAAAAGGAAATTGGAAACTTCATGACTTTCGGGCGTATGCGCAGTAGCTCCTACTGCACATGCACCCGAAATTCACAAAAAAAGATTGGAAAGTTTGTGAATTTCTTTTTTCGGAAACGTTATGACTTTCGGCACATGCGCAGTAGATGCGAACCAGAAAATGCCTCCTATGCACCGCAAAATGCAGATGCATCCAGGAAGAACAGCGATCGGGAGAAGATGGCTGCCGTGAACTCTGCTGGAGAGGACCTAGAAGGAGGGGTAATTAACTGGAGGGAGGGGGCCTATGCAGGGGGAGAAGGATTTTTGCACCTAGGGGTTTAAGTCTCTTTTAAAGGGTAGATAGAATGGAGGGTTTTCAGATATTTCGAGGTGCAAACAAAAGCTTAAAAACCATACTATTTTTATAACATTTGCTCCTTTTTAACACTAGTGTCATATAGAAAATTCTTGTTTTGTGTACAGGTATGGGATCTGTTATCTGGAAAGTTGTTATCTAGAAAGCTCTGAATTATGGAAAGACTGTCTCCCATAGACTCCATTTTATCCAAATAATCCAAAATTGATTGCCTTTTTCTGTGTAATAATAAAACAGTATCTTGTACTTGATTACAAAATTGTACAAAATTAGATTAATTAACCTGTATTGGAATCAAAACCAGCCTATTGGGTTTATTTAATAGTTTCTAATAGACTTAAAGTAGGAAGGTCTAAATAACAGAAAGATCCATTATCTGAAAAATCCTAGGTCCTGAGCTGACAGGTCCCATTCTTGTATTTAATGTATTTCTAACATCAAGTAAAGCAGAGTTAAGCTCTTTGCACAAACAGTTTGATAGTTGCTGGTCATATATCTGTTAACCCCTCAGCTCAACATAGTACTGGGAAAGACCCAATTCACTATACCTGTAAGCAGATCAGAGCAGAGCTAAGCACAAATTGGCCACTAGGCAACCCTAATCCTTGAACATAGGACCCCTGACTTTCTGTCTGGCCAGTAAATGAGTAAAGTGTTTAACAGAGACACATCTACTAATATTACTACAATATTACTAATGGTAGACTCAGTTAGTAGTGTTAGTCAGTGTGTTAAAACAAAACCCTGGCTGAATGCATAGTATGAATAGATGACATTCCTAG
>CM044437.1:59718235-59731293 GCA_024363595.1 Xenopus borealis
AACAGCCCATGACAGTTTCCCTTTAATTAAATAAACAGAAACAAAGTATGTCCAGTCTATCCCTGTGCTCTTTGTTACTTTGACTGTGGATGGAGACATTAAACAAAGTCTTTCTAGCACCAATAAAAAAATAAACAGCAATATGTCCTCTTTATTTTCATATGTGATTAGGATGTTATATTGGGAAGCCAGAAACATTTGCACCTCTCTCTGTATGATCAAGGTAGGTGAATATACCTCCTACTTTAATGAGCTACAGGTGCAGTAGGACATTTTTTCAGAGGGTTTATATCCCATTTGGATTGTGTACCCACATTTCTGACTGATAGCAAGGACCAGAGGCCCAATGAAAATGCAAAATAACCCTCCAATGTGAATCCCACCTGAGCTGTGTAAAACTAAAAACTTAGAGCTTAACCACAATCTATAAACTACTACTGTGGATGTGAAACATTAGCAGAATAGGCATTTCATACCTCCCTGACCTTTTAAGGTGGAAAGCAGCCCTTCTTGTTCCCAGATTATCTGCCTCTTTAATCAGTACGAGCAAGATAGAAAATGTCTAAACATTCCACCCAGTCATTGTCATTCTTCTTTCAATAAATCAAACCAATTAAGGTGCCTGGAGAAGCCAGGTATAATTCATTACTGTTCTCAACAATTCTGCTGCACCTTTGGCTGCTCTCCATTCTCCCTAATTAATTATGTTGAAAAAAGGATCTGGCACTTTTGGTTTGGAGTCTACAGCCTTAACCCCTATAGCAAGCAACATAGAGAAGCTTGTAAAAATTGTGCTGCTGTATTAATTAATTCAAATTTACACACCTCTTGTGTTCATTAAAAAAGATAACAGCTAGAGAAGTTGCACAGTGGATAAAACTGAGCTTGGTTCTGGCGTGTCTGCTATCTCCGAGGAGTTTGTATAGATGCAAAATTATAGTGTTATACCAAAATAATTTGCAAACAGTGATTAGAATACGCATGTACAGTATTAAATGACCCCACATTTCATCATTGCATTACATTTAATGTAACAGATTTCAGCAGTGAAAGATTGTGTAGTGGTACTAAACAGAACATGTCCATACAGCATACATTTCAAGTGCAACATACTGCTCATTTTAGATATTTACAAGTGCGGCATGTTGCACAAGTGCAGTTCCTGACTCTACACTACACAACTGCAGCCACGGCCCTGGAAACTGGCTTATAGCGATGGGTGGTCCCTAAACCGCTATCCATCATTTACCAAATGCTCCTCTCTCCAGTGGAAAGGAAAGAACTTCCCTGCTATCATAAATGGACCCCAGATATTGGGGACCTCAATCAAGACAAGTGGAGCGAGATACTGAGACACTTGTTACCATCTACTATCTCATCCAGGGATAAACTGTTGCAAATTAAATTTATCTGACTCCTGAGCAGCTCCACCGAATGAACCCTACAAGGGACTCTTGCTGCTCTACATGGTTTCATGTGGTGTGGATGTGTCCTAGTCACGTACTGGTCACAAGTTTTCACCTTTATCTCCAAGGCAATGGTACTCACTATTCAGCCGGACCTGGCAGTAGTCACTTCAACGGAGGAGAGAACTCTCTTACAATTACTTATGTACTATGTGAAAAAGCTAATAATTCTTAAGTGGAACAGGGCCGATATACCAACCTGTACAGAATGGAAAGATGCGGTTAATAGGGCATTGCTGTACTATAAAGCAACCTACCTCTCTAGAGGCTGCACAGACAAATTTATAAATATTTGGATGCTATGGTTCTTAATGCTGAAACAAACAGCCCTCATGTCTTTAGAAGTCTACTTAGTCAACTGATGTAATATAGATTGATGTACATGCAGCATTCTGGGTACCCCTCCCCCCTTCTTTTCTCTTTCCTCCTTACTTTCTCTCTTTTCTCTCTACACTTACTTTTCTTTTCTTCCCTTTCCTTTATTTTTTAAATTCCTTTTATTTTTGTTTATTACTGTGTTGTTAAAAAACAATAAAACAGAAGGAGTGCCATGAGAAACTGGAAGGAGCACAACTGGCATCCCCACTGCTCCACTAGACCACCAATAAAAAAATAAAAAAATAAAAAAAAACACAGAACATTATTATTAATGCTCCCATTCATGGGCAGGCAGAGTAAGCTGCCTACAGCATAAAAGGGGAGACTCTCCTCCCACTGCACACCTAGTTATCTAAGGAAGTTGAGCAACAACATAATCACCATAGAGAAAACTGACAGTCAGTTCTTTTGCTGGTACATATATAGATTGCTGTAGCCTTGATAATTATAACATGAGGGATGTCATACTTACTCCAGTTGCAGGAACAAGACGATGAAGGTTTATACAAATGCAATTCTGCAAAGAAAGTGTATATCACACAGGAATACTAATTAGTTAGGCACTTCCACCCCCCTCCAAGTAATTACAATCACTAACCTTGTTCCCCATGCTGGCGTTCATCTTTTCTGAAAAGTGGACCTGATTTGGGTATTCTCATAAGAGCAGCATACCACTATCTTTGGTTGCTCCCAAATGGCTCCTTTAATTGTCCAGGCTGTGCACATGTGAAGTGTAGTAAAACTTTACATTGTTATTATTGTACATGAGCTGTTGCTCCAGAACGCCACTTATACTTATACACTAACAACTTGATAGTACCACATTTTGATACTTTAGTGTAAAGTTAGTTTTTTCAGATTTAATAACTCCATTGTGCTATAGTAAATCACATCAAGTTCAGAAAGATAGTGGTAAGCTGGCAAATTTTCTTTACTCCAATTTTTTGACAATTTAACTCCAAAGTCCTAATGTCACTTTTGTGACCCCCCCCCCCCCACACACACACGCACACACTCCCAGGTGGTGTTCTGCAGTTACAATTTAACTCATAAACTGTACCAAACCACTATATTGACAAAAGGAATTATGGCTGTGAATCTGGCATTCTTTTAAATCCAATAATATTTCTTATTTCCTGTTAACTCCACTTTTCTGAATTTCCCCCTCTGTGCTGAGTAATAATACTGAAGCACAGCAGATGAACTCAGACAGATAATATTATGCAGTATGGGTATTGGTGCTTTCTACAATTTCCTAAAGAGTTTAATTCTGGCAAGTTGTGAAGGTTAAAAGCCACATAGTTGAATTTGCACTGTCTTATCATTGGTCTAGGAGTGTTTCTAGAAGTTTTGGTAATTAAGGTGTTTTGGTTTTCTTGCAGATATTATCTTTCTGATTCCAGGAGCGAGCCCTGAGACCTATAATATAAAGCTTACACATATGGTGGTTGCTGTACAATATGTATGGTTGTAGTTGTTCCTTTAAAACAATGTTCTGTTCCATACATTAGTTACTAACCTCATTGTAAAAAAATGTAAGGCACATCAAGCTTTATTTTCTAGAATAGGCAGGTTAGCACAGAGAAAGACCTAAGCCAAAACTCCCAGCTGTTCATTTTCTTAAACAACTACAAGCAACACATGTTGTTATACTATGTTAAACTGTGCGACATCCTTTTCCCCTTGAGATTGACGATAAACTCTCACTTAGCTTTGGAGACCACAGCCAGATTTTCAAAATACTTATCTTCTGTCTCCAGTGTGTTGTTTATATAATACAGATCTCTGCATGAATGAATGTAGATCTTTGACCAAGAATCTCAAGGATGATACGTTTCAGAATTGTCATGTGGAAAGATTCAATAGCACCTGCCGACATCATGCTTGGCCTGATATCAATGTATTCCTTTCATGAGGTAAATCAAGGAGGATGTGCTGAGTGGAATTCCATATTTCTCACATCTGTCACAAAATGATGTTCATTTTTTCACCCAGTTTGATCTTTATTTACTCTCCTTAAGGGAATTTGTCAGGTTCAGCCCAGTGTTCCTGCTGCCTTCAGACAATGGATATAAGGAAAATAACTTTGTGCTCTGTAACTGCAATGGAATCCAGAACGACGCAGAAATTAATCTGTGCATTAGCACCTGAAGGAGGATGCAACAGCTTTCCATAGGCCTATTGTGGCTTAGCCTAGTGCTTTATGTTTTAATGTAGTCACTTCATGGGCTCACTTGTTATTAGCCTTGTAAAAGAGAAAATGTCTGTCCTACATCAATCATGTATGTAAAGTAACCGGAAAGAATGGGATCCATCTGTGGCTGCACACATAGGGAACATTCATTCAGAATATGCCTATGCCTGCAGTTGCTGGCTCTCCATTAACCTGTGAACTTCATGTGAAACGAGTTTTTGTTTTTGCTACATGTGTTTAATGTCCTAGGATTTCTGGTTCTTTTTATCCCACCTCCTCATACCTACTGCCCTGCTTTATTATTACTGTCCTTTCTCTTCACTAAAATAAAGGAAAAAAAAAATGTGTCATACTAGGATATTTGGTAATGAATAGTGATGGGCGAATCTCACCCGTTTCGCAGAAAAATTTGCGAATTTCCAGCGAAATTTGCGAATTGGCAAAAAAATTTGCTAAACGAGTCTCGCGTCACGTTGCACCATTTCCATCGCGTCGTTTTCGACTCGTTTTTTTCCCGAATTTTCACTGGCATTTTGCGAATTTATGCTGCCATATCTTAATTGTTTCCTTTTTCAAAAAACATTTTCACTACAATAGAAGGTTCATCCCTAGTGGAATTTCCTCATATTAATTTCTTCAGTTAGTTTCCAACACCATTACATTTATGTATACACTCTACAAGGCAAAGGCATATAATTTGTGCAAGGTTACTTTGATGATTCACTTAGAACAGGGGTCCCCAACCTTTTTTGCTCATGAGCCACATTTAAATTTAAAAAAGAGTAGGAGAGCAACACAAGCATGAAAAAGTCCATGTGGATGTCAAATAAGAGCTCTGATTGGCTTTTTGGTAACCCTTATATGAACTGGCAGCCTACAGGAGAGAATGTTTGGCAGGACACTTGGTTTTTATACAACCAAAACTTGCCTGTAAGCGAGTAATTAAAAAATAAGCACCTGCTTTGAGGCCACTGGGAGCAACATCCAAGGGATTGGAGAGCAAAATGTTGCTCGCGAGCTACTGGTTGGGGATCACTGACTTAGACCTATGCTCTTATACTAGAATACCAGTCACATTTGATAAGGCTCCACTGGTCTTTGTCCTTGGCTTTCTTCATCAAATGTAACTGTAATTTAAGGCATACCAAACTCAGAACTAACTCCAAGAACCCGGTCACGGCTCTTACTTATTCCTATGGCAGCTGTCTTTGGCTTTCAGTAGGAGCCCTCTGCTCCTTAGATGCCACCATTGCTTAATGTGAGAGGACCAAATTGAGAGTTCTGAGCAGGCTAGGCAACTGAACATATGCAGAATGGGCTAGGGAGCAGACAGCGAGACGTGGAACAGGCAGGGTCAATACTAGACAGGCAATGCAGAACCAAATCAGATAACAGAAGAGTAGTCGAGGTTGCATGCCAAGGTCAAACTGAACAGCAGTTGATACAAAATCAGGATCTAGAGAATAGTCAAATACAGCCAGAGGTCAGTACAGGTGGCGGAATGGAACAGGTCAGGAACAGGCAAGGAACAAGAACAGATTTAGAGAAGAGCACCTAGGAACTATATGAAAAGACCTTTACTTTGGGCAACTGGAAGAGGACCTTTGGACCTGCAGAGTGCCATGAGAAACTGGAAGGAGCACAGCTGGCATCCCCACCGATCCACTAGACCACCAGGTACTCTTACAGTACCATTCACCTTTATGAATGGCATCTGTAAACTCGTTATCCAGAAAACTCCAAATTACGGAAAGCCCATCTCCCATAGACTCCACTTTATACAAATATTCCAATTTAAAAAAAAAAATGATTTCCTTTTTCTTTGTAATAATAAAACAGAACCTTGTTCTTGATCCAAACTAAGATACAATGAATCCTTATTGGAAGCAAAACCAGCCTATTGGGTTTATTTAATTAAGATTTTCTAGTAGACTTAAGGTATGAAGATCAACATTAAGTAAAGATCTGTTTATGTAGAAAACCATATAACAGATGCTATACCTGTAGTATATGCAGACAAAATAAGGTGGAAGTATATATGTTAAGACTGATTGCTAATTAAAAATGTAATTTCAAATCTATTCTAAAAATAAATTCCTGAATGGGAAAAGGACAATTTGCCTACAAGGGTTTGTGTATTACAAGCATTTATTAGTTTTATGATGACTAACCATTATGTTTTATACACTATTATATACTCATACAAGTAATACCAAACAATAAAATGAATCCGTACAATAGAACTATCAGCTAATTGATTATTTTACTGTTCAACAAAGAAATTGCTAAAACATTTTTCGAGAAAGTTTATTTTAGGGCCATATAAATTCCCAATTTTTTGCAGAGACTGGGCAACAGTATAATGCTGGCAATAGAATTGCACTCAGGCTCCTGGTACATGGTTTTCACCCCCAAAGTACATTTTTACTTGCAAGTAAATACTGCAGCCAGTTTGAACAAAATGGCTCTCATTGTTCTCTCTCAGTACCTGTGGGAGTTTTTCTGTCGTTATTTAATAATCAGAGTTTTGGATTTCAGGCCACAATTTATCTGTGCATCCAGTCAAGCTATGAGTCATTGCATTTCCAGGGGAAATGTTGGTTGACAGGTTTAGTGTGCACCAGAGCAAGATCAGCTTTTAATCAGAATTTTCGGACCAGATGACTCCTTGGTTCATATGTTTGCATGTGCATTGCATCTGTAAATTATATCCTGGGCTCCTGCAGGAAATGAGATTAGCAGATTTTTGCTGTTCGCGTATGGGGCTATTCATTTTCATCATTTCAAATGCAGGTCATTTTCACCTTTCTTAAAATGATTTAAAGGACCTAATAGCTTTGCAGGTTCCCACATAAAGTGTTTCTATGTTAAATATTCTAAATTCAAGTAACTATGAGCCATTACAGAAAAATGTGCAAACCACAAAAATGGTTATCGAAGAAGATGTTTCTTTCCCGCTGAAACAAGAAAAAAAGATAAAGGTCTAATAAAGGCCAAAATTAACTTGTCCTTAGGTGGAACAGCTCAAAGGGAGCTTTATTCTACCTCTTTAAATGTCCAAATCCTCTGCACTTCTATCATATACATGCTCAGATGAGCAGGCAGTGATCATCCAGATAAAATGTATGTACTCGTATAGGCATAAAGTGAGCATTTAGTCAAAAGAATTGAAAACCTCAGTTTAAGTACAATGTGGATTATTATGAAACAATAACATATATAACTATAATACAGGCAGTCCCCAGGTTACATAGGGGATAAGGTTAGTAGGTTTGTTCTTAAAGGAGAACTAAACCCCTAGGTGCAAAAATCTGTCCCCTGCGTAGGCCCCCCTCCCTACTTCCCCCCCGGGGGGTTTTAGTTCTCCTTTAAATTGAATTTGTATGTAAGTTGTAACAGGTACATTTGCCTATTAAATGTAACTTAGACAGATGTTTCTTTATTTCTGTGCTCTGCAGTAGACAACATGCGCCAGAGGGGGTTGGGGAAGGTGGTTTATGAAAGCTAAATGCTAATAAAGACCAAGCAAACATTATTTTACATTACTTTTATAGCCTCCATTTGTAAGTGTGAGTTTTATGTAAGTTGGATGTTTGTAACTGGGGCACTCCCTATATATATATGATTATAAAATATCACAAAAACTACAGTGGTGCAGAACTGTTATGAGGGATTATTCACAGCACACGATGAGAGGACAAACTGTGACAGAAGCTGTATAGGCAAAAAACACTATACTTCCCCGCGCATACCAATAAAGGTTGATGGACTTTTTGAACCCACATCGTACTACAGCTAAGATCAATGTATTCCACAGTTGAAGGAATCTGCCATTGCGGAACTACTGCATATGCACCCAAAAGTGACAAAATTTCCAATTTCTTTTTTGGAAATTTCGTGACATTTGGCACGAATTGGAAATTTTGTCACTTATGCACCCAAAAAAGCAGGTCACTCCAGGAAGAAGAAAGAACAAGACAAGATGGCTGCTGTGAACTCCACTGGACAGGACCTGCAAGGAGGGGTAAGTAGAAAATTAGGGGCATTTGCCCAGGGTAACAAGTAGGTCGGGGGAAGAGGGAGGGGACCTATTTAGGGGGGTTGGTTCTCCTTTAAAGGAGATTCCAGATTTAGCACACATCCAAACTGGGTTACAAAACTTTTGTGTTATAACAATGGCTTTGGGGCTTCAATTGCAACTGCTAATGCAGTGTGTGCAGTGATTAATTGATTATTGCTGGTACATGTCAAGTACTACATATTTTTGTTTTTCAATTATATTGACATGGCATTTCTCTTCCTGGATTTGTGTATACTGCAAATGGATTCTGGATTATTTAAAAGAGAGAAATGGGACATCCTTATCCTAAGCCAAGAAATACCAAAAGCACAGAACATTTTTAGGAAGTTCTAGCTAATTCCAAGGCTATGAAACCCCAGAGACTCCAAAATATGTCATGGGATTCTTACCTAATTTCTATTTTTAAAATGTCGGTATACAATATAGCAAAAAAAGTCTCTTTCATTTGCCTCCTTTTACATTATGTAATCTCAGTGTTACTATTAAGATTTACTTTGGTGCAGGGAATCACATCTAGGGAATGGAAATGTTTATTGAGTCTCTGCTCTTTAGACACTGCCCACTGCAATATTTATTATACAGGTATAAGCCCAATAGGACTGTTTTGCCCCCCAAAAAGATTAATTATACCCAAGCTGGGGTCAAGTACAAGGTACTGATCAATTATTTCACAGAAAGGGGGAATCTTTGCCTGTTGTGGAGTTTATGGAAGTTGGCCATTCTATAATTTGTGCTTTCTGGATAATAAGTTTCCAGACAACGAATCCCATGCCTGTATTAACCTTCTTATTACAGTGCTTTGCACTCTTTCAACTAATTCTGTTTCTCTGCCCTTTTTTACTAAAACAAATCCTGAATTGCATAGATGGGTCCATACTTACTTTAACTTTTGAACAACAAGAAATAATCTAGTTACAAACATACAGTATCTTCCTCCGCGACAGAATATCTCACCGTCACATTGTTTTTATTATTCTGTTGACAGTGTTTTGCGCATGTAACAACTTTAAAATTATTGCAGTTTACCCAAAGATGAACTGTTTACTGCAGTTCTAAAACAATGGCATCATATATATTTTAACACTTGAGAAAGGAAGAACAATGCTTCATTATACAAGTTTTGAAAAAGCATAGCTTAAATTCATCTGCAGAACAGGTCTCTGGGGATTAAATTGGCTCATCGTCTTGTCAAGTGTAATATTCCAAAGTGATGTACAAATGTTTATGTGCTCCAGCATCCCATTCGTTGTCTAAATTTTATTGGCCGACTCATTTTTCATCTCAATGAACACCAGAGAGTTGTAAAATTGGAAAGGAATATGCAGAGGAGCATATGCATGTTCAGCATCAATATGCACAAAAAAAATTAACTGTGTTAGCCAGTAGATCAGAAGAGCACAATTTGTAGTTTTGCACTTGAATGAAAAAAAGTGTCTCATTAAAAAATGGCTCATTATTTAGTCATGTAACAAAGCAAGCTTTCAGGATTCTTCTGGAACAGCCCTGTTAACTGATGCATTTTGAAATTTTTTTTTCCCATAACAGGATCCCTTTAAGTAAGAAGGAATGAGTTAAAGCAGGAGATGGCCAGGCGCAGGGGCGGAGTTAGTGAGGGATGTGATGTCAGGGGAAGAAGCAGTTCACTTCCTTCTCCTTCTTCTGAGCAGGTAGAAATATTCCACCCACCCTCCCCAATTTTGAAAATTTTGTGAAATGTCAGGGGCTGTCTACTTTATGTTCTCATATTATCTGTTCATAACTGAATGAGGCTGTTTTCCTGAAATTGTTTTTATATTGTGGTTTCTGTACATCTTTACACATTATAATAGTGAGAGTCTGTATTGTATTCATTTATGTTAAATTAATGTGAAATGCTTGATCCAGGGACTGTTTCTCACCATTGGGGTCAGGAAGGAATTTTTTCCCTCTTGAAGCATAGAATATTTCTTTGGTTTAAGCTGGCACGGTCCTATTTATTTAATAAAATGTGAATAAATGCTGTGGCCATTTTAAATCCATGTAACAATGGGGTTCTGTGGGATAGCTCAAGGCGAAGGGTTAAACTGAGGAGTCTCCTTGTCAAGCCATATTACAGACACTTTTGTGAATTTCATCAAAACAACAAAAATAGAGAAGAAAAGCATTTTTAACTATATTTGCCCCCCTCCCCAACATCTTTAAAATGAAAATTAAACTCTCACCTGTGTCAGCTCTGCATTGTTTCTCTCCATTAGCTTGACTTTTAGGTGCAGTATGGGGGGGTCATTAGCATATTCATGGGGATATGCAGCCTATTGTCAGGATTCAAGCCCTGTTTTTGTATAACCAAGACAGAATAACAATTGGTTTATACAAGAAAATAAACATATATTATATTTAAAATTAACTTATTTCCAACATAAAAAATGGTTTGAATGAGGCGTGAAAGAGGCGATTCATGTCAAGGTGGAGAAACCATCCCTGAATAGAGGCAGGGGCCTTCAACGCCACCTGTCGGCTACATACAATGCTGTTCTCACATCTGTACCCCAGCAGTTTCAGAAGATTTCACACATCCATTCATGCAACTCTCACAAGTAACACCTATTTCTAGGAGTTGCATGACACATTGGTAATCCTATCACAGTAACTACACAGAATCAACACCACTGTAAACTTCAGATGTCACCTCTCTGAAGAGTTACAGTGTGCCATTGCGATTGGATTAGTGGAAGAGTTTATATGCTGAGAACTTCCTATGCAAGTCAGTTGAACTGAAGAAGCTGCTCTAATGTGTAGTGAAACGTCTTCAATGATTACTCAGCAATTCCAGTTGTTTTTTTAGAATTACTTAGACACATTGCATATATTTTCACAATGCACTACCAGAAGTAAAACAATGTAAAACATAAAAAAATGTTTTTATTTTAATACCTTTTGGGTCAGATATTTGTGTAGCACCATGAAAACAGTGCTCACCCCTTCTCTAAACTCCGTTGGGCAGATATTGACATAGATGATAAAAATCTATATAAAGTGGGGTGTAACGTGTGTTGTTGCTATATAAACTAAATAAAGGAAAATATATAAAAGGTATTTTTTTACCATGCAACACTATATTGATAAATATGATGGAATTCTCTTGGGAAATCCAATTAGCTAAATTTTTGTCCACCCAAAGTGCCAAAGTTTGTTTTTAATCTTCCAGGAATTGGTTCCAACTTTTGTTATATTAAATGCATTTATGTGGAAAGAAATGGATGACTGAAATGAGCTAGCGAACCAATGATTGTGTGTTTGGCTACATGGTTGAGCTTTCCCAGGAAGTGTTCCATTGTAACGGATCCCTGACTCTAAACAGAATTTTCAAATTTCATGAAAAATATTGAAAACAGCTGGATTATTATATACATTAAGATTTATAAAGATTAATATTCAGTCTGTTTATACCACTTATAGTTATATTTTGTACACAGATGCCTTCACAGGCCAAATAGACAATTGCAATCATTGCTGATATCACTGATGAGGTGCATGTAAAAAAGGGGCATTATCTTCAAAAAGTTAAAATAGAGAAAATGGGAAAGGCAAAACAAAATTAAATAGTAAAATAGAAAGAAACTACTTCAAAGGAGTAATCCAAATATGTTTAAAGTATAAAAATATAAACACGTCCTATTTACGGTATACGCTCTACTGAGAACAAACTATACAGATTTTTTCTATGAACCTTATAATGAATTGCTTTTAAGGATTTGGATTATAACCTTATTTTATTTGTTTCTGCAGCAGTATCTTTTTTTAAATACTTCACTCCAGTATATGCACTTTAACACGTGTATGTGGCTGCATTCATTTTGATGCATTGGGTGCAACTCCCCATGTGTCTAAAAATGGAAAAGAACACTGCAAAATCCTTTAGTTCCAAAAATAAGCCTACTATACTAAAGAGATTCTGTTATGGAAAAACATCAGTTAATAGTTCTGCTTCAGCAGAATCCTATACTGGAATCCATTTTTCAAAAATATATTTAATTTTGTGACATGGGGCTAGACATGTTCAAGCTCGGACTGGCTTGCTGGGGCACCCGGTGGGCCCTAGACCCTCTAGTATCACTGGCATAGTGCAAGTAAATGAGTGACTGGTGGTGTATGCCCACCACCATCTGCATCACTCACCGCCTGTACTTACTATGGGCCTGCGGAGTGGCAGTGGGCTGGGCAACGTAGCCCCCCAGTCTGACCCTGGACATGCTGTTAGCTTCCTGGGTGCATTCAGTCATGTGACTTGTGCTGTGATAAACTTTAGTCACTCCTTACGCTGCACTGCAAGTTGAGTGATATCACTCAAGGAAGGAAACCAGAACAATGGGAAAATAACAGCTCCCTGACACTTGCATTGCTAAAACTCTCCCCACCTAGTGGTAGATATGAAGACAGCACACAGTAGTAAAAATTCAAGTCCAGCTAACCCAAGCCGTGACTCCTCCAGTTGCATTAGTAGAATAGACAATAGTTTATCTGAAAGAAGTTCCATTGTGAAGTGCTGGCTCTTTCTGAAAGCACAGGACCAGGCAAAATGACCTGAGATGGCTGCCTACCAATATTATAGCTAAATATAAATTTGATGGTTAAGGAATAACATTTTATATAGTAGATTAAATTACTTATAATGTAAACAGTATTATATAGAAATTAAACTATGCCATACAAATCATGCCAGAAACACTTTAAGAACCCCTGACAAGCTTGGCATAATTCTGTTTTAAAATATAGTAGGCAAACCTTTGCACATAAATCACATTGTTCCTCAATGTGATTTATCATTAAGCACCCTATTACTGTTCTTAAACCACCCAGAGAATTGAAAGCACTTGCACTATATACTCAGCATAATTATCCACTGTCTTTTTCACTTCCTAACATCTGAGAGAACTGATAATTCTCAAGTAAAATAAGT
>CM044437.1:59748162-59758826 GCA_024363595.1 Xenopus borealis
AAAAAAAAACATGTTTTCCCATAACAGTTTCCCTTTAAGGTACTGTGAGATAAGGTACATACACAGATTTAACAGACGTAGGTTGAGTTGTGGGAGTGGGAATGAAAAAACAGAAATGGAATCAGTCATGTGGAAACAGGAAGCAATTTCCTATGGAAGCAGAAAAAAAAGTGTAACCATCAATTTGTATTTATATTCATTTCATTATTAAATGAATTACTGATTAAGAATTATTTAAACATAATTTTAAAATATGTATTTCTTATATATTTCTTATGTCTTATAATACGGTTCTTTTGCTCAATATGATATTAATTTCAGGCATTATCCCATTAAAGTGTAACATTCTAAGATTTGTAATGATTTTTAAACTACAGTTAGTACCCCTTCTACTAAGCCTCCAATCTGCGTTTTGGGACTGGAAAATAGGTCCAAAAAAACACTGAAACTGAAACTCTGAAACAAACATAAAATCTGGTGGAAGAAGGAAAACATTCCAAGTTTGTGAATACCTTCAAAATGTGTTCAAATTAAACATTGTGGAAATCCAATACAGCTAACTGCATAAAGTGCTTTATGTCTTAGATCTACAAAAAAGGAGATCATTTAAAAGCAAAAAGCTTGCGTTCCCTAAATCCACTGTATAGTATATGTATATAAGAATTAAGAGGAAAAAACAACTTTAAAAGTATTAAGATAATAATTCTTCCAAAGCTTTAAAATTCGGTATTTTTTGGAATCAGCCCTTGAGCTGAAATGCTCAATCCCAATTATTTTGAATTATGTAACCACATTTAGAGAGCTTGTTGAAACATAAATCACTTTTACCTAACGTAACACAGTCCAAATCTATTCCCAAAGTCTCAGGAACAAAGAGCAGTTTCTACTGTCACAGATTACAAGGGCAAAACATAATCAGTATCATGCATATAAACGTATTCTGGCTAAACTCAGTCTGCGGACAGCCTGGATTGCAACAGCTTATTTTGGCTCATGACAGTCGAGAGTTACAGATATACAGAATTTTATGCTGAATTCTCTGGCCTTGATAATAGTGGACAGCCTATCCACAGTTGATTGATTGGGGTTGCTTTCCTTGCCAGTGCAAAGTTGAACGATAGCAATACTATGAAAACGACATATAAATGTAGTGTGTGTCCAGTTTCCACAGTTATAATGTGCTTAGACACATAGAAATGAAATTAAGCACAGGATCAATAGCAATATCTTTGAACTGTACAGTATGGAAATAGTGTAAAAATAGTGATAAATGGGGTACTGACTTTTTTTGTCAACAATGTAATTAGAATTTTTTCATATAGCCATATACTGTACCTCCTGTACTCAGAAACAGGTCACTTGTCATGAACTAAAACATAAGCACATCTAAATGTTGCTTTATCAATCACCCAAATGAATCTTAAAAACTTTGTCATGAATGAAGCTTTGCAGTTAACCCAAATAAACTCTGCTCATGTCAGTGCAAGAAGGTGAATTTTTTGTGTGTTTGGGCAGCGCTAAAGCAAGTAGCGAAATAGCTACTGACTGGGAAGTTCCCCTTTAAAATGGGTCCAGCTCTTGCCCAGCATGGACGCGCCTGGTGTCGTTGCGCAGATGAAAATGTCTGACGTCATTGCGCAGTGCACACATAGATGGCCTTATAAAGCAGTGCCTCCCCCTTCAGTCTTCCTCTCGGCGCTCATAGCAGCTACAGGCGCAATCTCAGAGGGGGAAGACACACTCCTACAGTAGATCCAAGCTAGGATGGAACAAAAGGGAATAGATTGGTTACAAAACCTCCTATGCAAAGAAAAAGACAAGGGAAGAACAGGGGGAGAAGGGGTAAGAGGCACAAGGGCTCACCCTGTTCGCTGTTCTAGATTAAGCCCCAGTCCCTCTGCAGCTCGTAAGAGAGCTCAGCCAGCCATAACACCAGTTGTAACCTCCACACCAGCAGTAACAGCCCCACAGTTACACAATTATACTCATGTTAGTTGTGGGCAGGGGCTTTTGGAAAGTCGTTCCCCCCGTCACCTTCCATTATTTCCCCCTCCCCCCAGCCATGTGGCGGCATACCAACTGGGGTTCACAAAGTTATGGGGGGGTTTGGGAATGAATTTAATTGAGGAGCTTCATGATTCTGATTCCTCTGAGCTCTGAGGGAAGGGAGCTACCAAATTTTGACCCAGAACCACCACGGGCAAATAGGCCATGGCCTGTTCACACACCCATGATAAATCAATCTCTTCAACCCTTATTGAACCCTCCTCCGGCTTCCAGCCACGCTCCCTCACGTAGTGCCACAAGCCAGTACAGGCTAGATAGGCGGGGCTCACATGGGATAGGAGGGAGCTTAGCGGTCAAGGAGTTTGCATCACAAGGTTCTGACGGGTGTAAACGTCATTCTGGCACTGATAGGTCCTGAGCTAAGTCTGTAGAAACTAGGGGAACCTCAAGGCATGGGCGCTACGGTCCTGGGTACAGTGACTACAGCTCATCGGCCTCTCACACACAGGACACCTCCTCATCATCAGAGAGATACTCAGCTCGGTTCAAAAGGAAGGCAGCTGCTAAAGCTCCTTCACAAACAACAGCAGTACCTCAACCGGAGCCCACCCCACTGTTACAGGCTGGAAGCACTAGCAACTTGGTGAGCGCCGTACAACAGAATACAGATGAGAATGCTTTTTTAGGTGCTTGGGATCAACTGAAATCTAACTCACAAGTAGTAACTGCTTTGCGGTCTATTATGGGCCCTTTAAAAAACCGTTAGGTTTTCATATCTCAAGAGACACCAGGGTAAAAATTTGGCACAACAAATATATCAACATATGGTTATTAATTTCACCGGATCAGCCTACTGTTGACAGGGAGAGGCGTTTTGAAAAGCCAGAGGACAAATAAGTAAAAGTAGCAAAAACTTTTGGGAATTGGTTACAAGCCTTTTCGGTGCTGGCCTGCTTAGTGGGTCAGAAATTCCCCAATAAATTTTCTGAGCTTTTTGTGTACTTGGATTTAATCTATGGGGCTGCAAGACACATAGGGGGGAATTCACAAAAGTGTTGGGAATGAAATAATGTCTTAGAAAAAATGTCGTAGTAACAGCCGACAAATTCACAGAGCATTTCCCCGCCAATTTTCCGACATGTATGGCACAGCGTAGTGAAAAGTGGTTGTGGTTTTTCGGTGCCATTTTGCCTGACATTTTTATTAATTATTTGATGAATTACACATTAGGCTCGCCAAAATGAAAATGTCGGTCAAATTGTTTTTTAAAAAGTCTTGTAAAATGTCATCTGTACTATGAAAAGATATACTATATTTTGGAAAATTGTGGGCTTATGAGACATTCAGAGATGGTAACATCTGCCTTTGTGAATTTGCCGTTCAAACGTCATTTTACAAATTTGATGACCGCCACTTCTGGGTTACTTATTTTACCACCACTTTTGTGAATTCCTGCCACATGGTGGAGATATGAAGAAGAGTTTAGGAGGCGATTATTGCTCAAACCGAATCTGGGCTGGGATAGCAAAGTGACAGATGTTTGACTTCGCTTTATGACCACTCAGAGGTCCCAACCCTTTCAATATTCCACTACACAACATACCCCTGGAGCACCCAGTGCAGCGGCTACTAGACGCCCTGGCTCCTGCTGGCTGTTTAATGAGGGACACTGTAGGTTCTACAGCCTGTGTAGGTTCAAACACAAGTGTTCCATTTTTAGGATGAGCCCATTCGGCACTTCAATGCTTTAAGAAATTTAAACCACCAACCCGTCCTAACTCCAGTAAGCCAGAGGACCCCGGTGAGCATACAAAAGATGTCCCCCGTGGTTAGACGAATACCCCAAGAAGCAGGAAGCCACACTACTTAAAGTCAGCTTTACCTATGGGTTTTTCATCACGTTTAAATACTCGCCCTTTCCTACTTTTGCTGAAAATTTAAAAAGCACCTTTGATAACCTGGGGGTAGTCGCACAAAAACTAGCGAAAGAAGTTCAACTTGGCCCTTTGACTCTTTGCCTTTTCCCAATTTGCGGATTCCTCCTTTGGGAGTGGTGCCCAAGAAGGAACCTGGAAAATTCCAGTCGATACACCACCTGTCCTACCCAAAGGGTACATCAGTGAATGATGGGATTAGCAAAACAGCAGCGGCTGTGTCATATATTTCATTTGATAGGGCTGTCTCGTTAGTCAGGCTAGCTGGCACAGGGGCGCTCCTTGCAAAGTCAGACATAGAATCAGCTTGTCGGCTCCTCCCAGTTCACAAAGATTGTTTTCACTTGCTGGGGTGTCATTTAAACGATGACATTTATTATGACATGTGTCTACCTATGTGCTATACAATCTCCTGCAGGTACTTTGAGGTTTCCAGCTCATTTTTGGAATGTGTAGTACGCACTGAAACAGGGTTCAATTCAGCACTTCATTACCTTGACGATTTACTTTTTGTAGGACCCCAATCCTCCAAGGTGTGTGTCGTTACTGAACACTTTCCAATTCTTCATGAAAAAATTTGGGGTGCCTGTGGCACAGGACAAAACATAAGGCCCCACAACAGTTCTTTCCTTTATAGGTATAGAAATAGACTCAAACTCTTTAGGTTGCCACAAGACAAATTGGAAAAACTGAAGGACACCATCACCATAATGCCACACTGCAAAAAGGTAACACTTCAACAAATACAATCCCTGTTAGGATTATTGGTTTTTGCCTGCCTCATTATGCCAATGGGCAGGGTGTTTTGCCGAAGGCTGTCTCTGGCCACTATAGGCGTGGAAAAACACTATCACCACATTTAAGTGTATGGCACTCATTCCTAGGCATCTACAATGGCCATACTTGCTTGTTAGGAGACGAGGTCCAAAACAGTGAGGTGTCTTTATATACAGATGCGGCTGGGTCAACTGGTTTCGGAGCCATACTGGTAAAATCCTGGTGTGTGGGTCTAATGGCGAGTGACCTGGCATGAGCTGGGTCTTTGTAGAAACCTCACTTTATTGGAACTATACCCCATTGTGGTTGCCTTTGAAATCTGGGCTCCAGGCCTGGCCAAAAAAAGGATTTGTTTCTGGACAGACAATATGAGAGTGGTACATTGCATTAACAGGTTAACCTCTTCTTCCCCTCCGGTTTTAGCATTGCGGAGATATTTGGTGTATTTGTGCTTAGCCCATAACATTTGGTTTCGTGCTCGACACGTGCCAGGGAAGGTCAATACAATTGCTGATGCTCTTTCTCACTTTCAGTGGTCAACGACAGCTGGCTCCCGAAGCAGAGGAGGAGGGAATGGAATGCTCATCTTCCCTGTGGCACCTGGTGGAGATGAATTTATAAGTATGATACAGGCATCTGTCACACCAGCAACATGGAAAGGTTACGGTCATGCTTGGTCAGAGTGGGCACAGCTGGGGCATGGCAGGTCCTTAGCCAATGATGCCAAATAGCTGCAAATCACCGTAGTCTATCTGTTACAACTTAGGGCGAAAGGCTATTCTGCAACAGAGCTCAGAGACAATTGTCAGGGCTTGCATTCTACTGCCGTAAGTACCCTGGGGATTCACACAGATGGGTAGGCTCATCCGGAGCTGGAGCAGGCATCCACAGCGATGAATCCATTCTATGCACACATGAAGCTTTTATTATCCTCCATACATCCAGCTCCCAATGCTGTCTATAGCGTGAGCACAAGTACCATTGTTGAATTACACACGTCCAGCTCCTAACGCTGTCCCTAGTGTAAGCACGAGATCCATCTCTGAACTGCAGCTCTCCCCCTCTCCATAGGTGAGCAAACCAACCAGCATCTCCAAACTCAACACCCGCAGGGTGGAGTTTCCAGGCGTTGGAGGATCCTGCCTCAGTCTTGGCAGGCCTATTGAACTCCCTTTTCGCCTACATTTTGTCGGTGGTTTCACTCTCCACAGTGAAAATACAGTCAGCACTGAAACAAATCTGTAACAGTAGTGGATCTGAAATCTGAGCACATGGCATCCCCTTTTATATTAAAGCACAGCGACACCTTGTGGCTGCTCTTGGTATCAGCCCTGCTCCAATGAAAAGGCTCAGTACCTGGAAACTATTGGTAGAAACCCCACTCTAAACCATGGGGCAGGGGAGATTCCCTTAGACAGAAGAATTAACTCTACAAGTCCATACAGTAGTAATGATCCAGCCCTTCAAAGATGTCCCAGGAACTTGCCATTATGGATTCTTGGAAGTGTCAGTGGCACTTACATGCTGTTGGGAAGCTAACCTTAAAGTGATATGACCAACAGTAGGAAAAATATATATTTCCAGGGGGAGCACTCAAATGGCTAACTCCATGTGTGCTACACATAAAAGGCTGCTCCCGGTAGCAACAAAGTCCATGTTAAAATGTAGAAAGTATATGGAGCACCACGTGGAGTTAAAACATGGAGTTTATTCTGTGATTAAAACAATTCTCAAAAAAGCATAAAAAAATGGGAATCAAACAAAAATGATAATGGTAACAATAAGAACCTTACGCTTGACGCGTTTCGAAGCCCTCCTTTCTCAATGAGAAAGTGGCCGGAGGGCTACGAAACGCGTCAAGCGTAAGGTTCTTATTGTTACCATTATCATTTTTGTTTGATTCCCATTTTTTTATGCTTTTTTGAGAATTGTTTTAATCACAGAATAAACTCCATATTTTAACTCCACGTGGTGCTCCATATACTTTCTACATCTTAAAGTGATATGACACTACAAAAACTACTGTTTAAAATATGAATGTACGTTAAAAGTTACTTATAGGTCATGCTGATTTTTTTTTGCACAGAGGTTTGCTTTTGTAAGTAATTGTTAGTTGAAGTTCCTAAAAATTTGCCAACCTGACTGCCCCATCTCAGCTTGTCAGTTAAAGTTTTCTAATGCTAACGTACTCCTGCAGCACAAATATGGCAGCCCCCTTATAGATGAACACAGGGAGTCAGATTGGTAATGTAAAAGCATTGGGCAAATACTTTTTGGCAAAATTATTAAAGTAGCATGTAAAGTCAATATTATGATAAAAATAGGCATAATTTCTGGAGTCAGTATCTCTTTAAGGGTCATAACAAATCCTCAAACTAAAAAGGTAGATTATGTCTTTCAGATTTTACGCATGAATTGTTAAGAACATGGCATGAATCTCTAGAATATTCATAACTGTATACCCGTATTTCCACATGAAAAAGGAATCAGGATGGTGAAAGTTACATTTTCAGCAACTGTTAAATTACAAAATGTGGTTCCATTGTTTTCTTTTTTAACCTCACTGTTGCACAACACCGCTGCTGTACTCTGGGACATACTAGAATGCCAACACCACATACAGAATATGCAGCGTTAAAACTGTTTGTTTTCTTGCTGCTCATCGTTATAGAAGTATCCCGCAGGCAGAATATATACTGAAAAGTACTTAAAGAATATGTTTCTTTCCATGTCTATTGCAAGTTGATCATTAAGAATCATATTAAAGAGAATACTTCCCAAATAACTAATGCTTTGTTGAGTTATATTTTTGGAGGATGCCTTGAACAACAATAGGCAAAAAGATACAAAGCACTGCAATCTGTAGTTTGCATGAATTGCAGGATGACACACATAATATATTAAAAGCTGTATATAACCAATGCTGCAGATTTTACAGATTAATGAAATGATCAGATCCTACTGTAATGTAGGAACCAGATACCTATTTGAGTTAATAGATTCTACCACTGACCATTAACTTCCCAGTCATCAATGGGACTTGGAAAGGTCAACAGTGCACTACATAACAGAAAAAAATGACCAATGAGTACATCGGTTTGGGGTTTATGTAGCAACCATTGTAAAAAAATACTTTGTTCTGGGGAAAAGGGAAATGCTTTTGGACAAGTAGAAGAGACTTACTATTTAATAATAATATGATTAATTTTAAATTAGTCTAAAAACTACTTAGAAAGAAACAGCCTATCACAGTGCAAAGCACATTGTGGTGTTGACCAGCTACTAGAAACACCCTTTTACCAGTGCTCAGTCTAACCCACACTCCAGAGTTGACCACAGGAGCTGTGAGAAAGCAAGGAGCTGTTAAGCCCCAGCCAATTAACCTACACCTGCAAGTAGTTCCTACTTCAAAGGCTCAATGGAAACTAGAAGTAGTGATGTTTGGGTCGAGAAAAAGTCTACCCTCACCAAACCCTAACCCACCCCACTACCAACTGCACCTGACCCTAACCTGCCCCGAAATGATGTAACGTGACCCTACAGGTCCAAATCTATTTTAAAAAAATGCTCACTGGTGTTAAAAATCAGCAGAAAGAAGGGCTCAGATTACAGTTACTGTTCAGTAGATAGTCTTGTACCAGTCTAATTTGCCTTTTCTTTCTGCTCAGACATGGCATTTAAAATACCATCTGATTTGGGACAATTCACATTCCTTATAAGGTGATGCAGATTTAGAAGCATAACCAGGGTGCATACTGATCTGAACTACAGACTGTTATTGCTCTGTAAATGGTATTAGATGACCTATATAATATTAAAACGTATTGACTGGGCATTGTTGTAGCTCTTTAAACTCTTTTTTACATCAATTATAATAATGGCTCTGAAAGCTACCTCTAACTTTGCCATAAAGTATTTGCATGATGTTTACATTACCTGTATTTTGCCCCATGTTCCTGTATGAGGGGGCTGCCATATTTGTGCAGCAGGAGTCCATTAGCATCAGAAACTGTAACCAACAGGCTGAGATGGGACAGTCCAGTTGGCAAAGTCATTTATATACAAAAACAAACCTCTCAACAAAAAATGATCAACATGACCTATAGGTAACATTTAATGTACATTCATATGTTAAAATAATTTTTTTAGAGTCAGTATCACTTTAAGGTTTCCTATAAGACATAAACATTTAAACTAAAGACCCATTGTTTTACTAGCAGATTTGTGTACTTAAAATGCAAGAAATTGTGGTCACATATTTTCTCTCTTTATGATATGTATGTATTGCGATTGAGTAATTAATATAACTGTTATACATAGGGGGAATTAATAATAATACTCAGAAGAAGAGTGAGCAATATGACTGCTTAATCATTGCATATCTATTAGGTTTAAAATGAGTATTGCTTTAAATGTTTACCCTTTAATGACCTGTGTAATGCAGAAGGGTGCAGCCAGCCTAAATATTGTATATTTAGATACGGCAGATGGCTAACCAAGTTTTCTTGAACTGTGACTAATTTTCATACTGTTGCTCCTCACCCAAAACTCCTGACCACAATGATGCAGCCATTTTTGCTAAGTAAACAACACCGCTATGTTTTCAAATTGTCAGCTATCCTTTGTTCCCAAAATCAACCAATGCACACTAAAAACATACCAACAATAAAGAGTGGATTTATTTGTTTTTGAATTCATTCAAGTCACATCAAATTAAATCAGATAAATGTATAAACATTGTGGTCTGATCCTCTGATCTGTCAGTGGGGGTGACCGACTGCATCAATAAATTTGAAAAGCATTGTGAGTGCAGAAGCAAATGTAAGGAGGGCAAGCTTGCTCTAGGCTCCACTATACAGTAACTTGTTTTACATTGTGGAAGAATCTGCCGGTTAGTTTTACTAGTAAACTCAGGCCTGGATTTGTGGAGAGGCCACCTTTTAGGGGGTGGCATTCTGCCCAACCACACCCACATTGGTTCATAAATTAAAATTTCCTGTGTGCCAATTCCCATTGCTGTATCCAGATGATGAAAATTTGAGCAAATAAAATGGAGTGGACAGGGGAGACAAACAACAGCGAGCCTGAGTAAACTAGGCAGTTTGTAAGGATGTTAAATGTAAGTGTTTGGCTTACCTCTCTGAATAAGAGTGATAAACTTGAGGCAACTAATTTAGGTTGGAAGGCAGGGTGCAAAGTGTAAAAAACAGAGAAATTTGTGTCTGTCCTTTGCACTTTGCTCCCTGCCTTCCGATTTGCAAATTACTCCAAATACGTTTCAAATCTAACCTAAGGTGAATTTACCCACTAAAGGGTTCTATTGTGGTTAGACAGCTAGAAGGTACAGGTATATACAGCAAAGATAAGTGTTTAGACATTAGTGAGACATTCTGTTTTTTTTGCAGTTCTAACCCTAATAAATAAATAATGATGTGTAATGCTTGGAATCTGTATGATCCTGTTTACATTGTGAAAACAAGCAAAACTGCACAAGTATGCAGCTCTAAATTTACAACGACAAACACAAAATTAAAAATAGTTGCTCACACCCACCCTCCTCGACAAAGAGAAGCTGTTATAATTGCTACAGGGCATGTTGTTGCAAATTAGGGTATCCAATAGCAACTGCAGTGAAAATGTCTTGAAAAGGTCATCATTTTAGCCAGCCCATCTGGTCCTGGCATATTGGAAATAAATGGGCCAAACTGGGTTGTGTCTGCATTGTTACTGGGAGCTGGTGGCCATGCACTGACCCCAGTGCAAAAGCTGACTACTGCAAATGATGCTGATGCTTCCTGCTAATGCTTGTGGGGTTCTTACAGAAAACATGAAGTGTAATGTGCCTAAATTAACTCATGATTCCTTCCTAAGAAAAAAGGAGTATTTTGTCTTGAATGACTAGAATATTCTCTGGCATCTGTTTTTCAACCAACATAATACACAAAA
>CM044437.1:59776079-59795129 GCA_024363595.1 Xenopus borealis
TGAGAGTAATGCTACCAGTATGGTTGTAACAAAAAAGAAAAATGTACTAAATCAGTTCTTATGTTCATTGTATACAATAGAGGAAGCAGAGTTCCCAGACCCACCCTCATAGCTGTGCTGTTGGCTCAGCTCCATCTAGTCAGTGGCTGACTCAGGATATGGTTCATAAAGCTTTACTAAAAATGAATGTGAACAAGGCACCAGGGCCAGATGGAATACACCCTCTGCTTGTAAGACAGCTTAGTTCAGTTTTAGACCAGCCTCTATTTCTGATTATCTCATCCGGCTGATAAAAAAATAATGGATTGCAATTAGGAAAATGCTTATATCTATTCCCTAAAGGCAAAGGGGGATTTAAATAATAGACAATACATCCCCTTATGCAAAATCTACTGATTTTTTAATGCAATACACTTGAGAATGAGACTCCTCAATTGACCCTTCGCTTTCAACCATCCCACTGAACCCATTGTTACATACGTATCTTACCCATACTGACCTTTGTAAGTGCTTCCCATTCACTTCTATGGCCACCTGTAATTGTAGCCACATAGTTTGAGACATGCTGACATAGGGCATGTTTTATAAGCTTTCTACCTATACAGAGAAGACACGACTGTGTCAGAGAATTTCTAATAAAATTTAAATTTTTAAAATTCAAATTTCAAAGTAATTTTGGGCTACTTCGACTACTGAATAGCCCAAAACTCTATTTGAATTAAAAAAATTCGAATTGCCATTTTAGCCTATGAGGGACCTCCTAGATCCTGTCCTGTAATTTTTTGTAAGTGCCAAGAATTGGAATGATTTTGGTTGAAATCGTTCGAACCTAACTATGCATTCGAACTATTTCAATTTGATAAATAAAAAATGGACCTATTTGGTCCATTTTCGATTGAAAATGGCCCCCATAAAAATTAAATGGTCGAATTTCGCAGTTTTTCCACT
The DNA here is from genome assembly GCA_024363595.1 of Xenopus borealis. NCBI lineage: Eukaryota > Metazoa > Chordata > Amphibia > Anura > Pipidae > Xenopus > Xenopus borealis. The sequence continues at coordinate 59,777,028 of CM044437.1, forward strand.
TTGAAATTCAAACATTAGTAAATCTGCCCCATGTGTTATTTGTACTAAGCACAGTTCTACCAGAATATTTTACAGCAAACATGCAGATTAATAACTGTTTTTGTCGCTGGCTACAGATCTGTTTCATTATCTTCTATTGAGTATAAAGTCTGTGATACCTCCATAGTAAGTAATGGGACTTACTTTAGCCAGATTAAAAAAAAACAAAACACTTCTAAGTGTATATATTTCAATTAAAAAGACTTAACCATACTTCAGCACATGAAATGGCAACACTATCCTAGATATCAAAGCATAAGAACATATAATTCATTCAACTTACAGTAAACTGTCACTAGCCATTAAGATAGGACAGTTTGCTTTAGGTTTTCTTAACATATATGCATGTATGCATTTACCATGTATCCATAGATATTATCACCATGTAAAATCTGTTTACCTTTTTCAAAAAAGGTACAGACCTGCCTAAGAGAGAAACTCCCACTGATTCACCATTAAATTCTGCCTCTTTGTAGATAAATTACCTCTTTTCTACTTAAAGAGATTGTTCACCTTTGAGATAACTTTTAGTATGATGTCGAAAGTGATATTCTGAGACAAATTGCAATTAGTTTTCTTTTTTTATTATATGAGGTTTTTGAGTTATTTAGCTTTTTAATCAGCAGCTCTTCAATTTGCATTTTAAACGATCTGGTAGCTAGGGTCCAAATTACCCTAGCAACCATGCATTGATTTGAATAAGAGACTGGAATATGAGTAGGAGAGAGCCTAAATAGAAAGATGAGTAATAAAAAGTAGCAATAACAATACATTTGTAACCTTGCACAGCATTTGCTTTTTAGTCAGGGACACCGAATTGAAAGCTGCAAAGAGTCAAACGAAAAAGGTAAATAATTCAAAAAAATAAATAATGAAAACCTATTGAAAAGTTGCTTTGAATTGGCCATTCTATAACATACTAAAAGTTACCTTAAAGGTGAACCACCCCTTTAACCAAAAACACCCTTCTAGTAAAATTTGCTATTGATATGAATGATACAAGATGAAATGAATACAAGACTACTGCGTCTTAACGGGTTGTTTTCCTTCAGCTAAAGTGATGATCTGAGACAATTTATGATTGGTTTTCATTTTTTATTTTATGTGGTTTTTGAGTTATTTAGCTTTTAATTCAGCAGCTCTTCAGTTTGCAATTTCAGCAATCTGGTTGCTAGGGTCCAACTTACCCTAGCAACTGTACATTGATTTGAATAAAAAACTAGAATAGTAGAGGGTTTGAACAGAAAGATGAGCTATCCCCTGTTTGAAAGTTTGAAATAATCAGAAGAACTATAAAAAAATAACGAATAGCAATTCGAAGAGTTGCTTAGAACTGGACATTCTATAACATATTAAAAGTTAACTCAGAGGTGAACCATCTATGGAACTGCTAACTACTGCTCACTACTGTTACAATAGATAGCATTTTATTTGTAATTTTATGTCATTAAGATGAATAAATTGTTATATCCAAAGATTCTGTAAAACCTTTAAAAAAAAGGAAAGACCATAAAGAACAGATCATTCAAGGAAACTTGATTTATCATAAAAAAATACATTTTCTTGTGTGCCTGGGCGGCAGCCTAATAAGAGTTCAGGAATTGTAAATGATGTCACCGGCTGTAAAGTTGTAGTTTAGTTAGTAGATTTATTGGCAGATAAGTGTCCATTCGGAAGGACAATATATCAAGAATAAGTTGTGGAAGATCTGAATATTTTGTGATATCCTGATGAACTGTAAAGAAATGAATGCAGAACACAAGCTACAGTACCTTGCAGTTCTTGCATCTATCAGTATCCTCATTCTCCAGTGCCTGACACACACACACACATATATACATTTATATATATAAGGACAATTAGTTATAATAAAAAAATCTGACTTGTCACAACATGAGAATTGTTTACAGAAATGACCTGCAAGTTCCAGGCAAAGACAGGGTTTAAGTTATGTTCTCGTCACAGTATTGTGTTTATTATAGACCAAAGGCCAGGTCAATGCAATAAAAAAAATGCCATTAGCCAGATGACTCTCAGCCAGGCTTTTCTGTCCTACAAGTTTCACTGGAGCTGCTCCCAGAGTTTTTATAATTTTCGATTCACTCCCTGAGCTAAAAAAGATAAAGGCAGTGGTGTGATTAAAAGTTATGGCTTATTAAAGGTCAAACATCGACCATTAACGTTTAAGAGCTCGGAACTGCCAGTCCTAAAAGCTAGTGACAGCCATGTGTGCCTCAACTCAGCCCCCTGAGATGCATTTACCGTAGCACAGGGTAAAGCAACCTAAGGTCACTAAGACTCTGTTGAACTGCAACTCCGACTGACGGCTGCCCACAGATTAGCCCTCTAGGCCCTAGTTTAATAAAACACAAAAAAAGCATTTAAATGAAAAACTTAGAGGTTGAAACAGGAAAGACTCTCAGAAGAACAAAGGAAACACGTTCACCTTGCTATCTAGTTCAGTTGCTATCTAGATCCCAAATCAAACCCAAAGAGCATTGTTAAATTCATATAGACAAATACAAGAGATCCTCTGCACTCAACCCATTATCAATATATTTAAGACATTGAGACATTTTGTGCATACAGCTACTAAAAAATGCCTTACCCTTTAAACAACAGGGATTGTTTGTCCATATATTGCAATATATTTAAGCTGGCCAACTACATCAAAGTCATCCCCTATCCGCCTAATGGTTTTAAAAATTAGCGGTGAGCACAACTTTTCCTTGTTCACTGTTCAATTCAACCAGCTAAAACCCTTATTATACAAATATAACATAAATGTCAAATGGGGCATTGAATGCTACAAATATTAGCAAGTTATTTTTGAGTAAAAGTGTTTCAAGAGACAGTGAAGCCTAGACATTGTCCTTCTGCAAGGCACCAAATGCTGTCCAGCAAGGCAAACCCAAGCATTTATGTCTCTGCCTTAGTGCTATTTTAGTAAGACAAACTGAATTATGTTCTTTTCATAACAATGTATGAACAAAAAGTATCTCAGTTGCAGGGACCTGTTTGATCGATAAACAAAAATTCTTGTCTCAGCCAAACATGCTGCTAGGTTCCACAAAGCAAATTGTATATGTCTAACAACAGTCAATGTCAGAATATCCATACTATAATTAATCCCTAACCATGACCATTTATACCACCACCCTTCCCAAATACACCCATTCTAGGTAACCCCCACCCCTTATGTCATGGCTGTCCTGACAAATTCGGAATAGTTGGCAAAAAGTCTATGTATATGGCCAAGCTTTGGAATATCTAGAGTTAACAGAAAGACAGTTTGGTCTATATCCACTATATAGTAAAACATTAAAGAAGCCCAATAGGCTGGTTTTGCTTCCAATAAGAATTGCTTATATCTTAGTCTGGAGGAAGAACATGGTGCTGTTTTATTATTACAGAGAAAAAGGAAGTAATTTAAAAAAATTGTGATTATTTGATTATAATAGAATCTATGGGAGATGGCCTTTCAGTACTTCTGAGCTTTCTGGATAACGTATTTACGGATAATGAATCCCATACCTGTATCTATAACCTTATTATCATATTAAGGAGTTTCTAACCAAATACAGGTATGGGACCTGTTATCCAGAATGTTCTGGGCCTGGTGTTTTCCAGATAACAGATCTTTCTGTAATTTGGATCTTCATACCTTAAGCTTACTAGAATATCATGTAAACACTAAAAACCCAATAACATTTAATTATATTTTGGTTTGGATGAAGGACAAGCTACAGTTCTATTATTACAAAGAAAAAAGGAAATCCATTTTAAAAATATGGATTATTTTGATAAATTGGAGTCTATGGGAGATGGCATTTCTGTAGTTTGGAGCTTTCTGGATAATGGGTCTCTGGATAATGGATACCATACCTGTTCTAAACATGACAAATTGTCTTATAACAAAATAGCCTTCTGTATTCAACGTATGTAACCTGTATTATGATTTGAACAAACTTTTACTAGCTGCTCTGTGGCTCAGTGCTTAGCACTTAATACTCCTTTGAAGTGTTAGTGTTATGAGTTTGATCCTGGATACTTACAGTATGTGAAAGAAGCTTGTTGTTTCCTATGGGTACTCTACTTACTGTATGTCCTGAGGTTTGTTTATCCGAGGTCCCACATTTTCCACTCCCACCCTGGCTCATTTGTGTGCTGCATGCTTAGTACAACAGCAGTAAGCATACCTGGTTGCTGCTTTATTATACAGCAATTCTAATTATTTTCCACAGCAAATATGCCTTAAATGGGTTGTTCACCTTTAATTTTAGTCTAACTTTTAGTATGATGTAGAGTGTGATATTCTGATATCATTTGCAAGTGGTTTTAATTTTTTATTGTTTGTGGTTTTTAAGTTATTTATATTTTTATTCAGCAGCTCTCCTGTTTGCAGTTACAGCAATCTGGTTGCTAGGGTCCATACTACCCTAGTAACCATGCACTGATCTGAATACAAGACTGGAATAGGAGAGGGCCTGAATAGAAAGGATGAGTAATAAAATGTAGCAATAACTATAAATTTGTAGCCATACAGAACATTTGTTTTTTTAGATGGGGTCAGTGACCACCATTTGAAAGCTGGAAACAGTCAGAAGCAGAAGACAAATAATTAAAAAATTATTAAAAAAAAGTAAAATTGAAAAATTGTTTAGAATTAGCCACTCTATATAACATGCAAAAAGTTAACTTAAAGTTGTACTACCCCTTTAAAAGTTACTCCTGTCAACAAAATACAAAAAAGTTAATTTTTAGTTTAACTTCCAATTTAAAGTAAGCCAAAGAGCATGTTATAGGAATAAGCGAGCGAAATAGAAAACACGTAGGCTAGCAAAAAATATACACCCTGAGAGTTGTTACAAAAAGACATTGCTTTAAAAGGATGTATGACTTGTGCTTAATACGTGTTTCCAGTGGAAATATATAGGAAAGTAAGTCGAGAACAATTTACTCCAGTGACTTTGGCTCAAGAAAACTGAAGAGAGAAATATTAACTATTAACAGATGAAGAATGTTTTTGATTTGCAGAGAGGAGCCAGGTACAAGCTGAAATGTGGCTGCAAATCATGTGAAATGCTACTGATCATTGCATGGACAAGCAAAGTAAAAAAAGTTCAAGTGTTATACACAGCATCAGTTTGCAACGTGTAGACAGCTTTGAACAGAACATGTCCATGACCCTGCTGTACTCATTTTATCTGTCCCATGTGTGGTTTTTGGCCTGATCTCATTAGATGGCCTCACATCACCTAACCCTTTTGCTGCCACACCAGCTCAAAATAGAAAACCCAAAGAATCTTTTCTAGCTTACTGATTCAATGATGAGAGTTTAGACAGGGATGTGCGACCTGTTACCGAACCTCAGTTTACTTCCCACATCCCTGGACATTAGAGGAAGGACTAGATTTAGAGCAGAGAGACCCCTGGTATCTACGGAGATCAGGAATTTCCAACCTGCAGCTCTCCAGCTATTGTTAAACTAAAGCTACCACCAGCATTCACCAGTAGTTGTTAGGTATGCTGGAAGCTGAAGAGGAACAACAGGTAGAGGGCCACTATTTTACATCCCAAATGTATGGTTTATAGTAGCAAAATGAGTACCCATTGGGCAAGTATGAATGCACAAGATACATTTATTTATATATATAACCAACAAATAAAATTCCCAATTGTACCAACTGGAAGCACCTTTGCTAGTGCTATGTAAAAATATCTCCTCCATTCCACACTCCCTCTTTTTCTATTTGCCATTCTCTTTTCCATTCCACCTCACCACATACCATAGTGCCTTCCCCACATGCGTTTATCCCCTACTTTCTCCATATTTCCATGTGTCATTTTCTTCCCATTTGTTCTCTTCAATATATACAATTATGTTTCTCTTTCCTTCTTTACCCATTTACTACAGTATCTAGCAGAATTAAAGGAGAACTAAACCCTAAAAATGAATGTGGCTAAAAATGTTCTGAGACAATTTGCAATTGGTTTTAATTTTTTATTGTTTGTGGTTTTTGAGTTAATTAGCTTTTTATTCAGCAGCTCTCTCGTTTGCAGTGTCAGCAATTTGGTTTCTAGGGTACAAATTACCCTAACAACCCTGCATTGATTTGAATAAGAGACTGGAATATGAATAGGAGATGGACTGAATAGAATGATAAGTAATAAAAAGTGGCAATAACAATAAATTTGTAGCCTTACAGAGCATTTGTTTTTAGATGGTGTCAGTGACCCCCATTTGAAAGCTGCAAAGAAACAGAAGAAAATGGCAAATCATTAAAAAACAATGAAAAATAAATAATGAAGACCAATTCAAAAGTTTCTTAGAATTGTCCCTTCTACAATATACTAAAAGTTAACTTGAAGGTGAACCACCCCTTTAACACCAGCCTAAAGTTTCATCTTCTCAATAGCATCAATGATCCAGTACTTCAAACTTGTCACAGCGGGTCACCATCTTGGAAAGTGTCTGGACTCTGAGCAGCTGTTGAGAAGCTAAGATAAGCAAATTAACAGAAAACGAGGTTTGTCTGTAATATAAACTGATGCTACAGGGCATATTATTCAATTCTGATGCTAGTTCCACTGGTTTCTGTGCTATCCGTATTAATAAATCAGCCTTATATTGTGACATTTCTATTCTATGTGTACTGTATATTGCAAGTGGGTCCCTGAGCTGCACAGAGCATGTGCAGTGAAGCAACGGAAAAGAAGATAGGGAGCTACTGGGGTATCTTCAGTAGTACAGTTCACTTCCCTGCTAAAGGGCTGTGGTTGCCTTGGGCTGGTACAGAAGCCGAAAATTTAATGTACAACATTTCTAGCCTACTTCTTTAGTTAGGCTTTAGTTCTCCTTTAAGTCAAAGGCAACTGGACATTCATGGGCAGATTTACTAAGGGTTGAATCAAAAAGTTAAAAAAACATCTAAATTTGACCGTCTAATTTTTTTAAAGTGTTTTTTCAATTGAAATAGGTCCGTTTTCGACTGAATAAAAATAATTTGAATGTATTGTTCAATTCGAACGATTTTGCCCAAAAACATTTGATTTTTTAAAAAAGACATTCCTTAAAGGTTCTATGAGGTCCCTATAGGCTAAAACAGCAATTCAGCAAATTTAAGGTGGCAAAGTGTAGAATTTGAATTTTTAAAGAGACAGTACTTTGATTATTTATTTCAATTCAAATCGAATGGTGGCCCAAAAATTACAGGGAATGCCAGCGCACAAGTATATAAAAAGGCGCATAACTGGAGGAAGTGGGCCACTAGAAGGTCCCAAACTTTGTGCAACAGTCGACCCAAACCCACAGACCCTTCAGGTCAGCCCACACATCATTAATGTGAACTTATGACACATAGTGGTGACAGTAGGCTTGCCTGGGAGAATCCACTACATTAAAAGATAAGGGATCAATTAGATAAGAGTTGTTGAACATATTGAAGGTCAAAATAGTTAATTAACACAATCCTTATGGTGGGGAAATCAATTCCATATCCTAGCACCAACTACATATTGTCCCATTGGCCCCACTCCCTTTTCATCTAATAAAAAACCCCTCTCAGATATCACTGCAAATTTTAAGATGTTTTGTACTGTCTTGAATTAAAGAATAGAGCATAATTAAAAACATTGTACATCTCAATAGATTTTTTAGCCTTTTTCCCATAGCACAGATCTACAACTGTACAAACAGCATTTCTTTTTTACAACTGCACAGGAAACATCGAGCATATACTGCCATCTGATGGTCAGATTAATGTCCAGCTTTTATCATCCCCTGCAGAATGTCCCAGCAGTTAAAGGAGACATTTTGCAAAATACACATCTCAGTTCTTAATATTCCTGCATCCTTAGCATATGATAGATGATGCAGAAAAGGGTGGAACACAAGACATAAAAAAAAGGTATTAGACCTGAAATATATGTTAAAAAGGATAAAAACTTAAATTTTAGACCTGAAAGGTATGTTAAAAAGGATAAAAACTTCTATTTTAGATTAGGGTTGCCACCTTTTCATGACAAGAAAACCAAGCGGGTGTGGGTGGCAATTTCACAAGGATGGGCCAGTGATGCCACAGGGGGGCTATGATACGTTGACAACCCATGAGAGTCCTGCACAGTTTTTCATAAATTGGAAACCCAGTCAGGCAGTTTTGACTGTACAGCCCTTCTTAAAACTATTTATAAAAAGAAGTTGAAAATTAAAAATGTATACTCACTAAACACGCTGGTTTCTGAGCTCTAGAGAATATGCTCTGTGTCTCGACAAAAAAGTCCAGCTCAGTCGCCTGATGTTTATGTCTCTGAGGGAAGTTTCCTCAGACCCTCAGTACCATGAGGTTTTTCTGGAACATCAAGCCAAAGAGGCCATATCTTTTAGCATATACCTGCCCACCCCCCAACCCCTGACAATCTATGGGGATCCCTGTCATCTAGCAGCCTAAAGCATTAATCACAATAAATTGGAATGAAACACAATTCAGTCAATGCTATTACCTCAAAGTAAATTAATGATATCCTTTTTTGGCGCTTTTTTTAAACATTCACCTCATGATACTCCTAGTGAGTTTCACCTCACACAAACCATGGAGCTGTATCCAAGTGTTCTGCCCACCAGCACTGTTGCACTGTATGTGTTGCACCTCCTACTGATTCATTTAATAATTGCATTTGTTGTTTTGCAAAATGTCTTTTCTAGCTTATCATACTTTACCATGTGACCAGGTGTACATCCAGGAAATGATCAGAATTGCTGACATCTTTATAGTGTTCACAGCTAGAGAACTTATCTTCAGTAAACCTACCCCACCCAGCCGTGTGGTTGCATCATTGGTAGGTATTATTAACCCCCAGTACTGGTTTGTAAATACAGCTGGATATTTTTCTGTTTCTTATGTTTTATAATCTGGTTATATGACAACAGCCCATGGTATTAGGGTTGGCACCTTTTGTGGTGGTGGGGACCCGGGCAGGGTCGTGATGCAAAGGGGGTGGGGTTGTGACATACCGGGGTGGGCTGTGATGTCAATCATGATGTCAAAGATGGGGAATCCTGCCCTGTTTTCCTAATCTATAAAACCGTGCAGGAAGTTTTGACCCAGGCAAGCCTTCAAAATGAGACAGGTGGCAACCCTACATAGTATTGGTATAACAGTAATGGTCCAGGCATCTAGGTCTTACAGCAACACAGATGCCCCTCATCTCTTATGCATTTGTACGTGTAGGGACCCATAAAGACCCATAACGGCAAATTCACTAAAGCGCGGAAATGCGCTAGCGTTGCTTTTGCCAACGTTCGTAAAATTTTCGCCAGAACTAAGCAAATTCACTAAGATGCAAATTTGTGCTCGGGGGGGGGCGAACGTTAGCGAAGTAGCGCTACCGTTACTTCGCCAGGTAAAGCACATTTATGCTAGCAATGCCTAATTTGCATACGGCTGGTTGTTACCTGTGAGTTTGGGAATCTAACAGATGAAATGCTAAGAGACCAAATAGTGGAAAAAACAAACTCATATTGCATTAGAGAGAGACTGCTCCTAGAGCAAGATTTAACCCTTGCAAAGGCTATTACAGTTGCTAGCCAAATTGAAACAGATGTGGCAGAGGCTAAAACTCTCACTCAGTGAACTGCTGGAAATGTTAAGAATTCAAAACTGTGGCCTAATAATGCGCAGTCACAGGAAAAATACAGTGCTAAGGAATAGGATTCACTGCAAAACTGTGCAGCAAATACAAATAAAAAATACTGCTTTCACTGTGGTTCAACACAACACCATGCCATCTATGCTAAATGTCCTGCAAAAGCAGTACAGTGTCGCAAATGTTTAAAGTCAGGTCACTTTGCTACGGTCTGCCGTAGTTCTACTAAAGATCCAGGCTGAAAGTGCACTTCTCTTGCACCACGTTTTCTGTTAGTATAAGCCTTGCATTTGGCTTGTTGATGTTTGACAATGTCAGCAGTAGATGAGTTTGTAGGAACAGTATTTGGTGGACGTTTGATGTCTGCAACATGTAACCTAGTGCGCATCTGTCTGCCATGTAAAAATTCAGCTGGAGATGATTGGGTCGTTGGAAAACACAAGAGGGCACAAGAAAAAGGCACAAGAACATTCCTATGTCCCTCTCAAATTTAGTGCTGCCTAACACAGGCAGAGTTTCTTTCACAACGCAGTCCACTATTTCTGCAGTGCCCCATGGCAGTGCAATGGGCAAAGTGCAGACCTTCTGTATCTTATTTACATGTCTTTTTTATTGGCCCATAGACTTAGTGACCACTTCCTGTCACACTTAAGGGTCATTTACATTTGCATGTGCAGTTTGCAATGTGAGCAGTCATTTGCATACTTTTATTACTTGCATTAAATGTACTTAGAGGTGTAGTTCCTTTCTCCACTCTGGGAAAGGGACTCTAGTGTGACTCATGTCCTACCATCACTAGCAAAAAAAAAAATTTTGGGGACTGATAAGGTTATATAAGTAAAGTGTACCAGATTTACAGTTTTGGAACCGGCATTTATTGTGTACAAAGCATATGGGCTCAGGAACCAAGCCCCCATTCTCAAGGTAATTAGACTGTGGGTAAGTAAGTGAAAAACCTACTGAAAATATCTTCACTGCTGTCCACAACCTCATAAATAGATAGAGTCAGTATTGAATCATGCAAAAAATCATTTACCCACAAGATGTCAGTAGTACCTACAAAAGGCAGCTACTTTGTTCTTGCAGTGTTCCTACAGTCCTTTCCCCTACTTAATAGCAAATCATCAAAAGTTTGTAGATTCATAAAATAATTTTAAACACCATAACAGTAAAAGTATTGTACACACTATTTACTAGCCTAATAGCAATTATCTACTGCTTACTAGAGTTATTTACTATATCTTTGTATAACATAGGTACCCACAGATCCACACCATCAGCCCATGTTTGTAGCTCATAATTATATCTTCTAAATACAACCACATGGAAAAGAATGTATGTAATACTGTTAGATAACTATCATTAAGGGACCTACAAGAAAAAGCTGAAATAGAAATAAATAAAAACTTAATGGATAACACTCAATGCAAGATGAAATGGTTATCAATTAGAATACCTTTAAATTACCTTAATATGATTATGACAGTGGTATTGTAAGACAATTTACCATTAATCTTAATTTTTTGTTTAGTTTTTGAATTATTCACATTTTTGTCCAGCTGCTAGGCTTGGAATTTTAACATCTATCTGGGCACTAGGATTTAATTTCAGCAATAGGGAAGTGTTTGTAATAACCCATCCAATGGAAAAAGTTACTAAGGCTCATTTAAGGCTACAACTGCACTTGCAGTCATCCAGAAATGGTTAAATGAATCCCTGGAATTAAAGGAAAAAAATGCAGTGTGGGTGAAAAGCATAGTCACTTATGACCAAAACTGCACTTTAAGTGCTGCACTTACATTTGTAAATGAGCCCTATTATTTTTGACAGGCAAACAATAGAATTTAACAGCAGGACCTACTAAGGCACGAGCGTACATTGGTTGTGCCAGCAACTTTTTTACCTGTTATGGTAGTATCTGGTAATCTTATTATTGAACATTTGAGTTTAAAATGATAACATGAACATGTGGGGTCACCAAATAGAGAGATAACTTCAATAGATGGGAAGTGAGGACAGGTTCACCTAATATCTCATCCCACTGGTAAACTAAGGGTGGGCAGATATGGAAGGGAAGGGTAGAAATGTTTTATTATTAGACCTCCCATCCCATCCGGCAAGTCTCCTTAGATACATATTGATTTAGTGCCTTTTAGATTCCCCCCACAGAGGGAGCAGAGATACAAATATGATTAGTCAACCAGAAATTGTCTCTGGGTTTAAAAAAAGTCTGAGGCACACAAGCTCTAATTGCAGAGTAGACATAGTCCTACCACATTCTTTTGGATACATAACCTTTGATGAGCAAACCCTTCTTCAGGTATATAATTATTTTATACATCCCTGTTGTAATACAACCACCACGTTCTTGTATCTTTCTCCACACTATCCACTAGAACCTTCCTTGCACTTTTGTTTCCCAAAACACTGCCCTCAGAAATCCTATTACACACACACTCTCCACATCTTGAGAAGTTCTTACAATGATTTTATTGTTTTTTCAAAGAGCTGCCACAGGACAGCAACCATCTGAATTTTACACATACAACTTTATAAAAGTCCCTCTCCTTTTTATTTAGATGTAGATACAGATGAAAGTCTTTTTAGATTATCCCCATCCTTATTTGCCAATAAATTTCTGGCTCAACTGTTAATAACTCCTAATGGAATGTTTTGCTTCGTATCATATTTCCACAAATATTGTCTCCGTATCTCACTCTTACAATTGGACAAAGTACAGAATCTTGTGTATCATCTCCAAATCGGACTAATTATGTGAAATAATATCTGCTGTTTTGTTTTCCTCTGAGATGTCCATTCATGGTTTTACTTCTAAACAAAAAAAATACAGTCTTTCCAATTCTGCCTCAACAGGTCACAGGGGAACTAAAGGCTGATAAAAAAAAATGAATTGTTTTCTGCCAGGTCATGCAGCAGTCCAAGAATCACAGCAGGGTGAGTGGCCCTGGGGATGCTCTCCCTCCCTGCCCTTTAGGATTGGGATCTAGAGGGAGAAAATGACATTACCAAACCTAGTACTGTGCTCCCACCACTGCTGCACACTTCCCTTATACTGGTAGAAAGTACCTATTATTATTTTGTCAATTTACATTACTGTGTATGATGTCCATGTCGGATTATATGGGGGAACTCAATGTTTTACCACCAACATAGTTCAGCATAGTAAATGGCAGATTAGGGAGATGGGGCATACTGTGCAGGAAATGCTGACTGGAGTATGTGCTGCTGAATTGCTACTATTAGCACAAGCTCAGTTCTAGCTTTTGTGTATTTTTACAATCATGAATTTCAGAACACAAGCTGAGGTTCCATTTTATCAAATGTTTTTGGACTGCATACCTCCCAATTGTCACATTTTGAGCAGGACAGTCCCACTTTTGACAACTCAACCCACATTTATACTGAAATGTCCCAAATTTGTCTTGCACTGAACAGCCAGAAAAAGATAGAAAGTTTCTAACTTCATTGGCTTTTGTCAGAGAGCCCAGAACAGTCATCAGGTGCACTAAAACACTTTTGAAACAATTTGAGCAAATAAGTAATTGTAACAATTAAGATAAACAGATCTCCTGGGAGATGTTAGACTCACAGCTTAAAGGGCAAGTCACCTTCATTAGCAAAACTGTAATAACTGAAAAAAACATAGAAATACTGTATGTTCAAACTTTCATAACCTGCCAAATTTTGTAAAATTAACTTGGTAATTAGGGGGTGGCCACAAACAAGGTGCATGTTAAAAAAATGTTGCCACACTACTTGCAGCAACTCTTTTTGTCCCTCTTTTTATTTCCAAAATGTTGGGCGGTATGGGACTGTATAGCACATACTGCACATTATATGGTTTATGGTCCAAACCTATTTCTAATAGGATTATTTAGTATGGAACAACTTGCATAGCATAAATCACATTTATTAATCTTGGTTTCTATCCAAAACATCCCAATATACCTAGGATATTTAGAGCATAGTGTCTTATGAAGGGGGTTGATTTTTTAGGTTGTACACCCAGTAAACCTCAGTTGCTACAGTCCATAGGTCAGCACAGTAACTCCATGATTGGTCTTATTTTGGAATGATAGACCCAGTAGACTTCTTTCACAATTCACTACCTGACAGCTGCCCTACAACATGCATACGGGCCAGTACAATGTTAAAAAAAAGTTAAAGGGCAAGTTCATGTTTAAATACATTTTAGAATGTTACAGACAGAATAATTCTAAGAATTTGTAAATTCATTGTTTTATTGCTTATGACTTAGCCTTCCTAATTTGCCAACCTGTAATGCTGTCTGGTTGTCAGTGTTAAGCAGTAACAATCAGATAGCAGTTACATTTCCAAGGATGATAGCTACATAACAAAAATGCAGAGAATTCAGAAATTGTCCTAGACAAGCTACATCATACCAGAAACTTATGTTAATGTGAACTACCCCTTATAGTGCCCCATTTCATAGAAATTGTATTCTCTGCTTTTAAATGTATGCAGTGGCATAACTACCAGGTGTGCATAGGGTGCAATTGTACCCGGGCCGCAACCTCTTTGGGGCCCATCAAAGCCAGAACAACAGTTAATGCGGGCAGTTAGACAGAGGGAGATTTTACAATGCACATGCTAGCAGCACTCCGGAGCACGATTCATGGGGGGGGGCAGAAATTGGGGGCCCGCTGGTGAGTAGTTACGCCACTGAATGTATGTCAGTTCCTACATGATTCGCCTGGCATTTCTTCAGAAACAAAAGCATATGTTGCCTCTCATTAAATTCACATACAAAATGTATGCCTCCCAGATGGATTTCTTTTCTGGGATCAGACCAGCCATAAATGTTTGTAAGACTTCTTCAGCACTTTCTCCTATTCCACCTCGATGTGCTATACTTAAGGTGTCAAATATTTAACTGCACCAATGCCATGTAAGACAACAGCCAGAACAATTGACCTGCTACCAAACATGTGTTACCCTGGAGCTTCTGCGGGTTGTGATCATCTCACTTAATACACTTGCTCCGCTGAGATTTTTTAGTGTGCAGGAAGGGCCATGTATGATCGTGGATTACAGAGAACCAAATACAAAAGGTCCTGCAGTCAATTAAGGAAAGCATTTTAAAGGGGAAGTTAAAGTTGAAATCAACATAAAGTATATTCTAGATGGAATTGTTCTAAGGAGCTTTTCAATTATTCATCATGAATGATTTGTTTTTATGGCTTTTGAGTGATTAGCATACAAATGAGAACTCTTTCTTTTGTTCTTATCAAATGTTAGGTTTTTTTTTATTTGTATTTTATATTTTTTACTGTTTTATCTCACAAGTTATCTCCTGTCCCTTAGCTCTTATTACAAAGCAAGTGCAAGGTACAAAATAAAGATGAAACCTAGAATTCCAACAATGTGGGGGCCTGCCAAGTTGCGTGCACCACAATTTGAGCATGATTAACCAGTGTTATTACTAATGTGCCTGGCTATTAGTAACCCTCACTTCCATTCACATTTTGATTGCTTCATTGTAGAGACAAACTATGTAATAGCCCGAATGCTACAATACAAGGATGTCCTAGAAGTAACACTTCCTCATGGGTGGATTTCATTTTGGGAACGTTCCACCCATAAACCCTGTAAGCCTCATCTATGGATTGCTGGGAAGAATGCAAAGTGAAAAAACACTCACATAGACCTATATTACTTGCATGATTACAGTCCTAACTGAGGGGTAGGTAAGGAGTACTTCGGCATTCAAATGTAACACATAGCTAGTGACTAGGGTTGCCACCTTTTGTAAAAAATTTTACCGGCCGGCGGAGTCACAAAGGGCCGGGTGTGACATCATAGGAGCGGAGCCACATCGAGCGATCGGCTTAAGACGGCAAAAAAGGTAAGTATTAACTGGAATTATGGCAGGGTAAGGGCCTTTTTTAAGTGGTATTACAAATTTACCGGCAGCTACATTGCCGGTAAATTTGTAATACCGGCCCCGGCCTTGGCTGATGTTTTACCGGCTAGGCCGGTAAAATAACGGCTGGGTGGCAACCCTAGTAGTGACACCAGACATCAAGACGCAGGGCTGCATAGTGTCCATAGCACTTCTATTTAATCCCCATGCACTAATTGTGAATTAAGTAGCTTTGTGAATTAAGTAGCTTTTTTCTTTGATCTTATTCAGCTTAGTCAATGTAACCATTAGTTTGGTTAGTTTTGGTTATGAGCTGTATTAAGGCAAGAAACTTTAGAGATAGCACTGGGATTAAATTTGGTGTTTTGCACTGCCCACTGCTATAGTAAATATTGTCATGATAGTCAGTCTGTCAGGGTAGGCCAGCCAGGCTCCCTAGGCACCCTGGCCGGCAGCGGCACCGGCAGAGCATGCGCATATGCAAAAGCAATTACGCTGAAATATAGCAGTGCCCGCCTGGGAGATAGAGGGGGCAGGACATGGGGCAGGCAACAGAGATGGTACGCCTGCTGCCGCCACCAGCTTTGCGCCCTAGGCACGTGCCTACTCTGCCTACCCCTTGGCCTGGCAACGGCCAGCGTTGTCACTTCTGGTGCAAGTTCAAGAATGCCAGCTATACAAATGGTGCACTTGGAGCAGGGTCGGACTGAGCTGGCAAGACACCAGGAAAACCAGGCCCCTGTGGCTCACTTTGATCCAGGCCTGCTCCCTGCCCATACTTTGGGTCCCCCAACCTGCCTGCAAGTAAATTTGAATGTAGCATATGGCAATACATGACATGATGCGGCATGGGGTGAGGGATGTGCACGGGCCGGCGGATATAAGTTGATAGACTTAGCTACTGGGGTGGGGGGCCCTGAGGTGGCAGCACTGGGTGGGGGGGCCCTGAGTTGGCAGCAATGGTGGTCCCCAGAAACCACAGTCTGACAAAGACTTGGAGTGAGGCTGTGTGGCACACTTGGTATTCTGTACCTATACGACTGCTGAGTAGTGTAGTCCCCTGTGCATTCCACTACAGTAAAGAGCATCTAACCAATGTTTTAAGTTTCAGGAAGGAATTAATTCTCCAGGCAATCATAAAGGAGACAGTCCTGCCCCCACAGCCAGGAAGAGGAAGAGGGAATGATCTGGAGGAGGAGCCAATCAGGATGTGCTGGGAGATTTAGGGTCTGTCACACTCCTGTTAATCTGCAGGGGGAAACATTGCAGTGCAGCCTGCTGGGAGTTGTTGCTGTTCCCTGAGGAAGTTTTTTCAAGAGCCTAGTGTGATCCATCAGTGCAGTCTGTCAGCCATTTTGATAAGGAGAAAGCTACAGTGTGAGGAGAAGCAGGGCTCCTTCTGAACTGTAAGCTATTAACCCTTGTGTTGCCAGTTTAAGGAACACTGGAAGTTATTTAACCAGATATTATCCTGCTAGTCCATTGTAGGGAGAGACATACAGTGCAAGGAGAGCTGACAGCATTGCTTTACACATCAACCTGCACCCGAAGGAGCACTGCTTATACCTTTACCAGGGGACATATCACCCTCTTGTTTCACCTTTACACCCAGACATAGACCCAAGTTTCCCAGTTCAGTATAAATGTGCAGTGGAATTTGCAGCCCATCCAGGCTTTTCATCCCAGTAAGAGGGCCCTGGCAGGGACACAATATATCCAGCTAGCAATGGGTTGGGGGACCTGGGTTTGCACACCGGCATTTGAGGGGTTCTTGCTGGGGGCTATTATTGCTGAATTGTTATAGTCATTGCAGTTCCAGCATGAGAGGTTAAGTACATAATTGTCTGGGAGAAATCAGACTCACATCTTCATGGCTGGACTAGGATTAAAAAGCAGCCCTGACAAAAGCATCAAAGCAGCCCATGTATTCCCGCGCATGCAAAGCATGATATATATTGGATTGATGGATTAGTGGCCCTATACTTACAGTATATTCAAAATTTTCTTTTGTGTGCCCCCAGCTAGATCATGAACCCTGGAAGATATAATATATATATATATATATATATATATATATATATATATATATATATATATATATATATACAGTATACTGTAATTACCATGTGTATCAGGGCCAAAGTGTGACATACATGAAGAGACTAGGCTGTCTTATGCAATTAATGCTACATATCACAGTGTTCCATATACTGGCTGAAGTGATTGTTCTAAGCATGGATCATCGTGTTGCCAACATACCTATCATTAGCATAAGGGATTGGGTATATAGCAAGCAACTATAATATTACTAACTGAAGTTGGTCAGAATTTCTAGTTCCACCCTTATGCCAGTACTGACATGAGCACTAACAAATGCAGGCATTGGCTTAGT
This sequence comes from Xenopus borealis, assembly GCA_024363595.1. Taxonomy (NCBI): domain Eukaryota; kingdom Metazoa; phylum Chordata; class Amphibia; order Anura; family Pipidae; genus Xenopus; species Xenopus borealis. Next base: position 59,795,009 of record CM044437.1, read on the forward strand.
TGAGGCTGGCTATTATAAACAGCTCGTTTACATTTCTAAAGTGATTGGCTCATTTACATATTAAAGCAGTGGTTCTCAACCCTCCTAATGCTGGGACCCTTTAATACAGTTCCTCATGTTG
>CM044437.1:59814324-59828387 GCA_024363595.1 Xenopus borealis
CTAATGATATTCACTTTCATTCAGTGATTTCGTCATATCCTTGTTCGTCATGTTTATTCCCGCCACTGCTTGTACTTTCCCTGATGTGTTTTTGTTTCTGGCTGGTGTCACAGCTGAAACATCAGTTTTCATCTTCAATAAAATTCTTTTTATGCCATAAGTCCTGTGAGTGTGGCTACTTCAACCAAGATATATATATATATATATTATAGAAAACTGATTATTATTATCTTATGTTCAAAGGTTCCACTCTGCAGAGTTGGTGTGTGGACTACAATTCCTGCATACTAAAGGCATCATTCATCGGTCAGTATGAAACATCATCTCTTGTGTCTTATCTCATACGTTGTATTAGCTGTTATTGTCCACTTTCTGTGTTGATCCATTGCTCCTCCATACCTTATCCCTTATACATAGTAGATGGAGAAGAGTGAAAATGGATTGTCCCCTGCCCAGAAAAAACAATGACATCAAAGCAGTTCACTGCATGTTTGGGTTGTTATATTGTATGACCAATCTTTGCTTTGTTGTATTCCTTTTTCTGTACACTTGTCATTCCTTTTCTTCCCTCCAACTTCTGATTTGGACAAAGGCATTTTCTTCATTTTTCTTCATTTTCTTCCTTGAACCCCCTGTACCCATATGATTTGTTTACTATTCCTGTATTACAGAGATCTAAAACCAGCCAACATCCTTCTGGACAAAGATGGCCACATAAAATTAGCAGATTTCGGTTCAGCGGCAAAGAATATCTTCGGAGAAAAGACCATCAATGGCTTCGTTGGAACACTTGGATATATGGCCCCAGAGGTGAGGAACTCAATTCTAGCACATTTTAGAGCATAAACAGTAATCTGTAGAAGGAAATATACCTCAAACCATACAATTGCATCTCCAACACTCCAAAACTATTACTTATTTTTATATCAGAGTAAAGGTAAAACATATAAAAAAAAACTCAAAAGGAGTGACAGGACACAGTTATTAATGGGCACATTAGTATTTATGACAACTACAGTTTTGCACCTTTGTGCATAGATACATCCACTCTAAGTTAAAGCCTTGCAGTTTGCTGCAATTAATGACTAATTTGTTTTCTCTGTTGAAGATCCTCCAACACCAGGATTACAATGCGGCAGTGGATTGGTGGTCATTAGGCATCGTCATCAGCAAAATGGCCACCGGCAAATCTCCATTTTATAATGGCAGTAAAAAGGAGAAAAAGCGCAGCGCAGTCATCTGTGACCAACCCAACATCCCGAGTTGGCTGTGCCCAGAAATGCGCCATCTCTTGCAAAAAGTAAGTATGAGCCGCTATACAGAGGATTTGCCCATCCCACTCAGCAAAAATAAAAAAATGCTAAGGTGCTTACATCTTTCTAATGCAGGGGTGCCCAAAAGGTAGATCGGCATCTAGCAGTAGACTTTAACTGGTGACCAGTAGATCTCGAGACACTGTCTAAGAGAGAGCTTGCCTAAATCACCCTCCTATTTCATGCAATTCCATACAATATTTAAGTAACATTTTCCACAGAACAGAATGCTAACAATGTTTTTATGGATTTAGATCATAATGGGACATCACTAAAAGTAGACCCTGCATTAGTAAAGTATGGGCACTCCTGTTTTAATGTGACTAAAATCAATATTTAAACATTTTTTTTTTCCTTTTAGCTGCTGGAGAAGAACCCTGCAAGAAGACTGGGTGTTAATGGGAACATCAGAGAGCACCCTGTCTTCTCATCAATTAGCTGGGCTGACATAGAGAATAAAAGAATAAAACCACCTTTCCGGCTAGAAAGAGTAAGTACAACTTGCAACATATGATGGGCAGGGAAACGACTTTATGTTTTAATTCGGAACTGAACACAGGAGGAAGGCAGCATTGCTGAGCATGTGGTTACTGAAATTCTTTTATTAAATAGGATTTTTCATGCAACTGACTTCAGGGAAATTTGCAGCTCAGCAACTGTTTGCTTTCGTAAAAAGATTTTATTTTAAAAATAATCTTATTTCTTCTAGTCATCAAGAAGGCCTTTAAAACCATGTGATCCAGAGTCATTTTCATTCTTGAATGCCTGAACAGAAACACCAAACCATCATCTGCATGTGTCTGCACCGTCTGCTCCAGTATCCTTTGCAGTCTTCAATGCCCCTTCAACATCTTTATTGGGGAATTATTATATAAAGTTCTGTTGTTATAGATAAGATACATTTAGATATGTTATAGATAGTTATGTTATTATATATAATAATAATTTGTTAATTATTCTTGATCCAGGGATTGGTCCGATTGCCATTTTGGAGTCAGGAAGGAATTTTTTCCCCGGCAGGGGTTTTTGCCTTCCTCTGGATCAACTAGAATTAGGCAAGCACAAATTTAAACCTAAATATTTCCCAAATTTTAACCTAAAGTATTAACTAATTAATATTTAAATCAATATTTAGGGGAATAGCGAGACAAGGATATTTCTTAGGTGGGTAGCCAATTGGTTGGGGGTGCTTTTGGCATTTTGTTGCTAGAGGCGGCAGGGACCAGGGAGATATTGCTACTATAGAGAGATCTTTCGCTATCTGAGGAAAGGTTCTCGTATTACCACAAGGATAGAATATGTTTATAATTGAATTAAATGTAATAGATATAGGTTTAATCCACAGCTAAATAAATAGGGTCGTAAGAGAAGTTAGTCATTAATATCTAAATCTTTAAAATTCAACAGAGGTATTTTATAAGACTTATAAGACTTATAAACCCATCTGTATAATTTGATAAATAAAATGTTAATCCAGGGATTGACGTTTTAGAGTCAGGAAGGATTTTTTCCCCATAAAAAAGCAAATTGGAGACAGCTACTGGGTTTTTTTCTCCTTCTGATTCAACTAATAGCTATGTGAATTTCTTTATTAATATAAAATAAATACAGTATATAACATGAGGTGAAAGACAATGGGATAGAGAGGTTAAGAGAATAGAGAGAGAGCTAGATGCTAAATAGAAGGCAAAGTAATGATGAGAGGGAAAAATAATGAGATGAGGCAACCGTAATTACATTAAATAGGCAATCATAGTTACATTGAATAGGCTATTAACTTATAAATAAGGTGATTATTTAAGATATCTATTAATGTTTAAAAATAATAAAAAAAACATTTAAATTTTAAACTATGCCAGATGTCTGTGTTTTTATTTATACTTTGCATTCATTCAAGAATTATTCATATGGTGTGCTTCCAACACAACTCATTTTTATAACTACAATGAATGAGGTGGAATGAATGGTGTATGTTTGTGAGTTCACAGTCAGGTCTGTGTGGTGACACCCTATTCACTATACCTCTTGTCACAGTGTCCCCTTAACTAGCCAGCCATTGACAATGTGTGTGTAAAGGGTAGTTTGTGCTTAAATTAACTTTTAGGGTCATGTTTTTTTGTTCAGTGGCTCTCCAAGTTGGAAAATCAGCAGTTATTTGGTTGCTAGGCTCTGATTAACCCTAACAACCAGGCATTGGTTTAAATAAGAGACTGGAATGTGAGCAGGAGCGGGCCTGAATACAATATAAGTAATACTAATGAATTCTAACAATAAAACTGTAGCCTCACAGAGCTATAGATTCCATGTGAAAGCTGTTAAGACACACAGGTGAAAGGTATGCATTTATAACTATAAATAATTTAAAAAATGAAGACCAATGGAATTAGTTAGAGGTAAACTACCCCTTTAAGCCTCTTGTATATACAACCACCTAAAAAGTCTCTTTGGTTCTGTGCAACATATCTGTGCATAATACAGGCCTCATATACATGCAGAGAGAAAAGTGACCATAGGGTTAAATAAATAAAAAATCATATGCAGCAGTATGATTACTAGAATTCTGCAAATATTGAGAGTCAGCCACAAGGTAGAATGCATCTGTTCATTTCCCTGTGGCCTTGTCATAATATCCAATTCAGTCTAAAGGTAATTGTACTTGGGGTGTTTTGAACAGTAATCACTAGTGTGATGAGACATTTGCCTCCAACAGGGCATAATTTACACTTTACACAGTTTGGGAGAGTTCGCACTTTACATCCCCTACAATTATATGTCCTTATATTTAGTTAAATGGGTCCCAGTGCTCTTGTATTACTGCACCAATGGTACATTCTCCTATAACTAGAAACATACTGTGGCCAAAAACACAGGTTTGGGATTTTTCATTTGATAGTTTCAAGAATTTTTACATTATTTTGAGCCATGTCAGGTTGGTGAGCCATGGGGGGTGAAAGGGTTAAGAAATAAGAGCGTATGCCTTTTATGGCACACACCCTTAAAGCAGGATTAAACTTCCTTAGACCTTTCCTCGCACAGGGACGGGGGCCTGGTTGTGATTGCATCCCCTGTACCCCCGGCAGTTAGGCCCATAGGTTACAGACTTGAACCTTTACCAATATCCTCCTAATGGTGGTTCACTCACTGGTGTGCTCACAGGGCTTACACACTTGAGTTTACAAGCAGCTCTTCAGTACAAACCCTCTCCACAGTGGCACTGGTTCTTCCCTGGGCATCTAGCAGCTTGACAGAGAATAGGATCAGGTCTCTCTGTACAGTTGCAGCTCAGAGCCTGCTTCAGGGAGTCCTTTACAGCCTCTGGTGGCCCACCTTCTAGCTTGGGTGCTCGAACCAGGCTTTTCTTGAGTCCTCCTTTTATCCCAGATTTACACTGGGGCTTCTAGCAAACTTCAGGCATATCTGCCTCCCAGCCAGACAAGTTTCTCCCAGACTTGTGCACTGACATAGAAGTTGGAAGGCCTGAAAAGAATGCAAGCAGAAATGGAGGGATACATCTTAGATCTCCTATAAGAGCAACAGAAGGTAAAACCTGAAGAAATAATGACCACTGCTCTGAGGTGATTCCATAGCTATCATCTGGCTTTGATATAACGTTTTGGATACTTTGAGGTCATAAGTGGAACACAGAACAAAATGTAGATAGTGAGGTATACAGAACTCAGAGAGAATGCAGACAAAATACAGGATTGCTATACAAAGGGACAAGAAAAGAATGGATGGAGACAAAAGGGTCACACAGTTAACACAATTCTCTAAAAGCCAACATCTAGCAAAGCATATGTGTTGAGAGCCCTCTACTGTGCTGAAGGAATTAGTAACATGTATAGTTCTTTGCCTGCTAGGGTTAAAGTGCACCCGCTTATAACATAAACATATAGCAAACAAGAAGCCATGTAACAAGTACTGACAGCTCAAACACAAAGGATCAAAGAGTAGAATATATAGGTTGTAACAACCATAATATAAATTTGATTTTGCTTTAATTTATCTAAAAATGTAAAACATTTCATAATAGTGGAAAATGAATGCTACAAAACACATAGAGAGGGGGATGGTGACATCTAGGGTGCTAAATTGGCATTGCAGAATGCACTGAACAGTTAAAATAGCTATTCAATGGAGTTATGCCTAAAAATGGGTTTACCTGGACATTGCAGTGTTTTTAAGGGAGCACTAACTGAAGGGATTTAAGCCTGACATGTGAAAGTCTAAATCATCAGCACAAAATCAAAGCCACTGTGAAGTCTATCCAAGGGTCCCCTAGTGCCACACTAGAGTCTGAAGGTTTCCAGACAACACAGTGACATCTGACTGTCTCTTTTATGTATGCTCTAAACTTGTACAGCGCATAGACACATTATCCATGGTGCATCATAAAGAAGGAAGTGACTTTTGGGAATGCCCTTCGACACAGACCCTTAAAAACAAAGTCAAAGACTAAGTGCAGATGGGAAACGATTAATAAAATGTGACAGTCCTTTCCATGGACATGGATTTGTAAGCAATCTCACTGATGCACTGTTTTGGGTTAAAAGGTAGCATTATAGGAAATAAGCATAGTACATTAATTAAGGCAATGAATTCATATATTGATCTAAACATAGCTTTTCTGGAGCTGCAAAAACTACATCTGCCAATATACTTTGCATTATAAACTTGCAAAATTGCAGCATCCATAGAGTATTTTCTGGGCCTTGTTGTGACACATCTGCCAGAGGCCTTTGACCCCCAATCCACTAACTCTACAGGCCTCCCCCCTGCCCCTCCAGCAAGTACCTGATTTTCTTCTGCATTTCTTCAGGGAGGTCAGAGAGCAATATTTTCAGGCTGGCGTGGGAGCAGGTATTGGCCGACAGGGCCCATGATTCCAACACTGGCTGGAAACCTTGCCTATGGTGAAGTCTCAAAGGACAAGGAAAGTTAAACTAAAGAAGTAGCTAGACATGTTGTACTTTATGTTTTGGGCTTCTTTACCAGTTCAAGGCAACCACAGCCCTTTAGCAGTAAAGATCTGTGTCTCCAAAGATGCACCAGTAGCTCCCCATCTTCTTTTCTGCTGATTCACTGATTCACATGCTCTGTGCTGCTGTCACTTACTGAGCTTAGGGACCCACTCACAATATACACTACACATAGAATAGAAATGTTACAGTATAAGGATGATTAGTCATTAATACAGATAATTACTACATGGCAGAACAGAAACCAGTGCAACTAGCATCAGACTTTAATAATCAGCCCTGTAGTATCAGCTTATATTACAGACAAACCTCATTTTCTGTTTGATAATTAGTGACGACCCCTAAGCTTAGCTTCTCAACAGTTGCTCAGAGCCCACTGCGTGTCACAGACACTTTCCAAGATGGTGACCCCCTGTGACAAGTTTGAAGTCCTGGATCATTGCTGCTATTGACAAGCTGAAACTTTAGGCTGGTGCAATAAGTTCACTATATAAAATATGGCATTTTTATCCATATTCATTTTTAGGGCTTCGTTTTCCTTTAAAGCATTTTGCTTACTCATCAGGCAGAATATAAGCATAAATAGGGTTCCACTTTTTTTTTTCAAAGGTCTGTCTAGTTCAAAACTTTCTGTTCAGTTTCTGTTCAGAGCCGGGCCCCCTCCGTACGCAACTGTTTGGCCAGAAATGGGGTGAATCGCCAGTGCATGTGCTGCTGGGGGGCCCTCAAGGGGTGCAGGCCCTGGCCCAATAGCACGCCCTGCTCCCCCGTTAGTTCTGCCACTGAACATTGACAACTGAACAGTATTCCAGCCAATTTCATCTAAGCCTGGAGTCATAACCCCATACAGTGTCAGACTGGCCCACCAGAATACTAGGAAAAGTCCCGGTGGGCCCAGGTGTCAGTGGGGCCTCATGCTGCTAATTTGGCCAAGTTCATGGCCATTCCCTATTTCTAGAGGCTAAATAGATGTAATAATAGATTATAGTATGTAAAGAAAATAGACTAGGAGAATTGAGTAGAGGAAGAATAATAGTACTGAGAGTGGGCCCCTGATCTAAAAGTTTTTGGTGAGCCCCTAGTGTAAGGTTTTTGGGTGGGCCCTTGATGTTCCAGTCTGACACTTAACCCCATAACATCATTGTGCCCACCCTTGACATAATCATGCCATCATAACACACCCCCAATGCTATCAGCCCCATCCTCTTTGTTTGGTTTAGGTGGCAACCCTAAGTAAAAAAAATACAAAAGCCAGAAGTGTTCAAAATACTAATATTTCTTTATAGTTCTATATTGCAAGAATGATCTGGGAACATACAGTAATTGTTTTTTCCAGTTGGAGGAACGGTACAGTATAATGCACTGTGCCTTTAAGAGCTGTGTGGAACCCTCCCCCTGGCTCCCTTATTGTGGAACGTGCTTTGAGGCTGGGCAAAGCAGCATGTAAGAAGTGCAGTTGAGTGTGTGTGTGCCAGTTTGAGTTGGGTCACTGAGCTCTCTGCAGGTGCAGCAAAAGGAGCAGAGTAACCATCCCAAGTACCTGGAGCACAGCAAGGGACCACATCCAAGAAGAGCTGGGGACATCACACAAGTGAAAAGTAGGCTGGCTGGCAATTGAGCAAAACCTTTCAGGGACCTGGAGACATGACAGGAGAAAATCAGTTACAGAACTCATGCAAGAACAGTCATGGGCAGGATATGATAGTCCCAACACAGCACATTCCCAATGTCACCACCACCACAAGCCCAGAAAGCCTCACCATGGAAAATGTGACTCTAAAAAAAGAAATTGGACTCATCAGTGCATGTGCCATCATTATAGGTAAGGGAAGCCAACGTGAAATTATTCATTCTGTATTTATAGTGATTCTGGCTAGCCCGAGCTCTGCAGAACCTGTCAGGAATCAGCCCTAGAGCAGAGTATTGTAAAGCCAAAAGCACCCACTGCAATGGACATACATTGATCAGGAATCACCACCTCCAAGATATCCCAGATTTTCTTTGGGGCCCCTTGCTTTCTATATTTCTGAGTTTTACACTATCTGAGATGACAATTTGGAATTCATATTCCAGGAATAATAATTTCCCTCTGACTTGGAAACTTTTCAAACAGGACAAGGTACTGTCACATGGTGTGGTTTGTTCATTCACACCAAATATTAGTGTATTTATAACCACAGACAACACTGTCAGCACTGCTAGCTGGGTCAATGAGTTGTTAATTATGCAGTTTTACAAAGAAAATATTAGCTGTATACGGCAGAGAATGACATTGGCAGTTCATTATAAAGCTAACTTTGTTTTAGGTAACTTTAAGTTATAGAATTATGTATATTTATTTCCCCCTTTTCTTTATCCTCTTTCCAGGATTCAATTGAGGGTCACTGACCCCTGCATCCAAAAAACTACTGCTCTTTAAGGCTACAAATGTATTTTAATTTAATTGCTTATCTTTTTGTAACCTCGCCTATTCATATTCCAGTTACTCATTGCTAGTGTTAAATAAGATTTTCAGCTGCTGAAATTCTGAACTGTACAGCTGCTGAACAAAAAATAAAATGAATAAATAATCAATAAAAAAATGAAAAACGAACACCAGTGGATAGCTGTTTAATTTCCCTGTCTACACCATACCAAAACTCAATGTAAATGTAAAACCATTTAATATGCGAATATGGCTTGACTTCATTCCCACTGCCAGTATATTTATATTAGACAATAATATGACAAATCCTCATATGTCTGAACCTGAGTTGTATCTGCAGGTACAGTTTCTTTTTCCTTACTTGCGAGGTTTTCCTTAATTTGCAGTAAAAAGAAATAGGTACATTGCTGCCAATGTTTGCATATTTTAAAACTTAAAATGTTTTTTTGAATTTATCCAGGTTCAAAATTGTATCCAACATTTACCCAGCCCAAAGGGGGTTAATAATGCTCCCCGAGGCAAAAGGAAGTACTGAAAAGGATGGGAAATGTACTTCTGTATAAAAGAAATGACTTGTGGACCTGTAAATGAATTAAAATGACCAAATGCTGAATGGGTTCTCAATGTGAATTCTGGCCATAAATTGCTCTCATTAACAAGTCATTGCTCCTTTTGCTGGTAGAGTTCAGGTACCTGCCCCCTTTGTTCAAATTCAAATGCAAATGTTCAGTTTATAACTTTTTTTATAATGTTAACTCAACAAATCTAAACTATAGTCCATAAATTGGTACTTTAAAACTAAAAAAAAAACAACAACTCTGGCATATGTAGGAACTATTACATTTTTTACTGCCTACATAGAGCTGCCAAATAAGCTGCATTAAAATACATATTTTGCCCCAAAATGGAAAATAAACACAGGGACATAATCAAGAAGAAGAAGGTCTCGTCTCAGTTTAAAGTAGTAAAATCTTAGAGTACTTAATATCATAGAGAATGTGTTGTTATGTATTCCCTTATGGTACAGTAGCTGGTGCTGCTGGATGGGATTTCAACTGTTAAAAAAATGCTTGCTGCCAATGTTATCTATCATACTGGCCTGTAGAATAAATAGGCTAGCATTTTTTCTAAAAAGTTGGCAACCCTAAAAACTTAAAAGTAATCACCCCCTGAAAATGTGCCTCTACCTTTGTGCTCCTCCATGTTTAAACAGCCCCCCACCCATTGCAAAAAAAAGTCTATGATTTTTAGCAGCTTTGCTAATAATTTACTTTAAATAGTCCCATTAAGGGTCGGCATATGGATCTGCATGTGTAGTACATTTCAGCTACTAAGGAATGCTGGGAGATGTAGTTTGCAGGTCACCAACAGCAATGGGACCTTATATTTTCATCCACATTTAATTGCCACAGGGTGTGCGTTTCTTCACCCTTATCTTAGTAACATTCTGTTCCTTGCACAAAGTTGCATGATGTGAAACTTCCAGAGACCATTTCAGCATCTCTCAGCAGCTGAATGAAGGATTTTTAAGCAAGGTTATAAAAAAGGCAATGAAATATTTAGAAAGAATCAAATTCAAATGAAACTGATCATTGGGGATGACAGAAAAAATTTTTTTTATTTACTACAAGAATTAATTATCCAGATAGATAGTAATCGGGAACAGGTTAAGAACAATGGCACTTACATCAATATGCTGCTAAACTACACGATAATCCAATTTACACCAAAGGTTTCAAAGTCATAAGCAGTTTTAGCATTATAAATCCATACCTAAAAGGGCAAGTCATTTCCGTATCAGATGCATTAAATGCAGCCATTCTAACAAAATACATTGCATATTTTTTTAATGCACAATAGACAGCAATTTATTATTAGTGTATATTTTTAAAATGTATGTTTAGTAATAGAATCCTCACAGGTTTTTGGTCATTCTTTCGTGTGTGTGTGTTTGTTTCTGAAGCTTCTACCTGTTTTAAGGAGTCATTTTCTATGTGCAAGGGAGGATGCTAGTCCCAAAACAGGTGTTTTTTTTTTTATATTTCAGTACCTACAATGCATTGTTTCTCTATAGATTCCATTGGGATTTTTTTTTTTCCCATTCTCCAAAAATTTTTAAAATGAAGAAACAGCAATCTTTAGTGAATTTGGCCCTATGTGTAACATTAGACTAAAGCTCAGTCTTGAGAAGGGGCATAACAAGAGTACACCAGGGCAGGGAGGGGGATTTGAACGATATAGAGGCTTATACACCTCAGCAACCGCTCCTCCTCTGCCATACCATTCTGCCACTGGCTTCCACTCCCCTTCAGAATGAAATTCAAATTACTGACCCTGATATTCAAAGCACTTCATAACTTTGCCCCTCCCTACATCTCTGAACTAATCTCCATTTACTCACCCAACCGCTTACTACGCTCCTCTACTGACCTGCTACTCAACTCTTCTCTCATTACCTCCTCACATGCTCGCATTCAAGACTTTGCAGGAGCTGCACTCCTCCTCTGGAATTCTCTCCCACGGTCTGTCTGACTTTCTCCCAATCTTTCAGCTTTCAAGAAATCTCTAAAAACCCACTTTTTTAGAGAAGCCTACCCTCACTGTTAACTACTCAATGCAATACCGCTTACATTACTTCATCTCTCACCCACTTATCTATGATCTTGCCCACTCCCACACCTTGTGTATCATTCCCTTCCCTTTAGCTTTCTCTGTACAGGGCCTTCCTCACCTCCTGTACCAGTATTTATTGTGATGTATGTAACTCAGGCCCGGACTGGCAATCTGTGGGTTAGGGCAAATGCAAGAGGAGCTGCTATAAGGTCCCATAGAAAGTCAGTATTTAGTGGGCTGGTGGGGACTGTTTGGCCCTCTATGTGGGCTGATTGGGCCTCTATGTGGGCTGATTGGGCCTCTGTGTACCTGAAATGCCAGGGCCTATTTTGATTCTCAGTCCAGTCCTGATGTAAATCCATATTTATTGTGACGTATGTAACTCCTCATCTTATATGTATGTAATTCATGCGATTTAGTTGTACAATCACATTCACTGTAGCGCTATAGAAATACATGATAATAATAATAATAATGATTATTTTGGAGTTACATTTCATGGCAGTACAGAAACAAGTACATTTTGTATCATAACTGCATAATAAAGACTTTGTACCATTAGCACCTATGATAAAAGAATATATTGATGATTTCTGACAACCCCTAGGCTTAGAATCTCAACAGCTGCCCAGATCTGACCTTCAAAGCATGGCCAAGCAGCATCAGAAGATGGTGTACACCATTAAATGTATAAATCAGTACAATTATAAGGTTGTTGAACCACTAGAATAATACAGTAAACATTTCTAGCAATATTCTTTTTTAGGATTTAGCTCTCCTGTGAATTTCAGGCTTACACTTTTTATTAATAAATTATTATTAATAATAATTATTAATGAAGAAAGTTGTCTATTAATCTGCCACAATACAGAGCTCTGCCAGCAATGAAATGAATAAACAAAGTCAATTTATATATTTAGCAATATCTGGGCATTTTAGTTCTGTGGGCCACAGATGGTATTTCACACAGTTTGGCCCTATACTAGGTAAAAGGTTAACAGGAAGTGAGTGAATCGTTTAGGGAACATGTGACCGCGTAGGCTTTTCTCCAAAAAAGAATTACATATTGAGAATCACATGTTCTTCTAATCTTACTGCCATCAATTTGACACATAATCCTAGATATTGATATTGCCTAGATCACATTATAATAATTACAAAGTTTGCCCTCAACGTTTAGCTAGACCTTTATCACGTTTTACTAATATCAGATTACTGATGATGGCTCATATATTAAGACATTTCTGCCAACTTTAGTTGCAGCTTTTTGTAGGTGACAAGAACGTTTAAATCTATTTTCTATTGTTTTGATGGCAGTGCAGTAAGCTGCATGGCTGCTTCAGTAAATCCCATGCATAATTGTTGCAAGTCAAGTAAAACACAGATAATAGTAATAGAAAATAGTCTGCTTAATTAATATATTGATTATTATTATATAAATCTTAAAAATAAAGAAAAGTAAATATTTAATATGAGGATATGGTGTTAACATGGCTAGCTGCTAGCTAGTTTAAGATGTGCCAAGCCCAAAACTAAATATAATAATATAATCAGGTATGGGACCTGTTATCCAGAATGCTCGGGACCTGTGGTTTTCCAGGTATCAGATATCTCCATAATTTGGATCTTCGTAACTTAAGTCTATTAGAAAATCGTGTAAACATTAGATAAGCCCAATAAACTTGTTCTGCTTCTAAAACGGATTAATATATATTAGAGTACAAGGTACAGTTTTATTATTACAGAGCAAAAGGAAATAATTTTTGAAAATTTGGATTATTTAGATAAAATGGAGTCTACAGATTTTCTGTAGAATGGGTTTCCAGATAATGGATCCCATACCTGTACAACGGCATAGGCAGAAGTTTCAGGTATATCTGAAAGCTGGATTTTAGGGTATACTTATATAAAGATCAGTTCAACAACATGTGTGATTTCTTAAGTATTAGAATATAAAAAGTAAAAAATTGCATTAAAGCAATGACGGCCATCTGTGAATAGAGACCAGAGTGTAAAAAGCACATCCTGCATTGAGGCTTCTTTCAGGTGCAAAGTCAGAGCTCATTGACCTCAGGGAAAAAATGAAGTCTTGAAATTACAGCACAGCGGAGGATAAGTGGTAGCCTCCAAACCTACCACCTGATATTGAAATTCACATTTGCATTCAATCATTTCTCTTTCTGGTTTCTGCGGTTTATTTTTCCACCTAACACTGCAATCCTCCTTAGTACTACAGTAATTACAAAATAATGCAGCAGTGGCAAGAATCGTGATAGAAAATATTCAACATTACATTTGGACACAAGGACATTTACTATTTCTACTGATTCTGATTCTTCCCCCACCAGGTTATGTTTCTCTGGAGCCAGAGAAGGCCATTTACCAAGCCTGCTTGCTATGATCCATTATTGCACCCCAGTCCCAGCTCTTCTTGTTTGTGTAAGTACAAGAGAGTATGATAAGCTGTTATATGTATATCATACCTCCCAACTGTCCCTTTTTTAGAGGGACAGTCCCTCTTTTGAAAGTGTAACCCCCAGTCCCTCACTTGTACTGGAAAGTCACTCTTTTTTTATGATTAATAAGGAAGACCAGTAAAAATATATGAAAGCTGGTCATTTTTTTCCAGAAAAGGTGGCAACCCTACTTCCTCCTGAGTCAACCAGCCATTGGTACTTAAAGTATTTGTCACGGTTGGCACCCTAAACCCAGAACTAATGCCAAGCACCCTGG
>CM044437.1:59848827-59873700 GCA_024363595.1 Xenopus borealis
CTAGCGTTAGACGCTTTGCGCTTTAGTGAATCTGCCCCTATATGTAATCTACAGAATTCTTTACCATACCGGAGTAAAACACTTTAGAAGCTCTCTCCATTTGTCAGGATAGCAGCTGCAATATTAGCTTGGTGTGACATCACTTCCTGCCCGTGTTTCTCCCTCCCCAGGGAGGGAGGGTAAGAGAAGCAAACTGAGCATGCTCATGCTGTGCCATGGAAATTTAAGATGAAAACAGGAAATCTGATACAGAAGCCCATGTGTACACAATAGAAGAAAAGAAATGTGGGGTTTCTTTTGTCAGAGGACTCAAAGCAGCACTACTTTGATGGTTTAATTATGTATTTATATAGACCTTTCTGATAAAGCTTACTTAATTTTAGCCTTTCCTTCTCAGCCAATATTTCAGTATATCATGTATTATCTGCTCATCAGGCAGATAAAGGTAGGATTTATATGTTTTAATTGTTGTAAATGTAAATGTACACATTGGCCTGGATTGTACAGGACAATATTCCTTAATTATATCTGTACATATATATTATAGTTTAATGATCTCATTCATACAATCATCTTTACTTTTTTTTTTTGAGCCATGTGATTTTTACGCTCTGGGCAACTTAATTATTTGTCCACATGTATTTTATTTTTTCCAAACTTGTATATTGTATTATCTTGATGAATACAGCACCACAAATGTACCAATTACTTTGCAAGGCTTGGACACAGGGGAACAGGGGTTCAGCTATTATAAATGAAAGTGCTAGCTCTTCAGTACACAGTTGAAATTGGGTCCCTGCCCCATGCAGCTTACAATCTATAAGCAAATATGTGTTCAGTTTACTATCTGAGGTGTAACAAAAATATCACATTACTTTCTGCTCTCTCTCTCTCTCTGATGATAAAAAGGAGATGCCCACGTGCCAGCCCTCTATCTATTGTTTAACTAAGCCTCCCTTATGGGCCCCATTATTTTATGAGCTGATTGTGCTTCTTCGTTTATAGGTGTATAACTTTTATATTAATATTTAGATCCCTGGTTTTATACTATGACATTATACTACTCTTTTCTTTTGTTTAAATCTCCCCCTGAATGCCAGTTGGTTTAATGCCATAGTTTAATGATCGTGATAGTGGCTCTACTTGCTTTAAATACAACAATATGCCACAAAAGGTGTAATAAACCAATATTACGAGGTTTCATCCTTTTATTGCAAAATCATTTACAGGTCAACAGAAACATCAGGGTAATACCAATAACAGTCATTGGGGAAAAAATGACACATATAAACAGATGTGCTATGCAGAATCAAATTAGTAGTCAAAATTTAAATGATGGAGCTGATATTAAGTCAGCAAGATGTGGATATCGTTGAAAAAAACATTTTTTTAGCAATATTTTCCTCTGACCATTTATGCCCCCTGGCAGAATATACTTATTTATGCTTATCTGAAGACATACAGTATAGGCTTTGGCTGCTAATTGTGATTCTTCAGATCACTCCATGTAAAGGACTGGGAATGCTTCTCTTTGTCCCGCTTGTATCATTATTAAAGACCAGCATATCTTTAGGTATCACGGCAAGTCAATATTTGTCAAGAATGAAAACTAAAATCAATACAAATCCACAATATCTCATAGTTTGTGCATTCAGTGTCAAAAGCAGCTCTTAGAAATCAAGCGGGACATCCTGCTGACTGGGACAGAATGATGTCTACAGACAACGTCTAGAGAAGTCACGGACAGACAAGATAACGAGACAATAAGGGATTATCAAAAGACGAGGAATCATTGCGCCTGCTTTATGGCAGACGTCCGTATCGCAGGAAAAGTAACTTTCTTAAAGTGCCTTGTACGAGAGTGAAGCAGCATTGTTAGGTTTCCTGTAAGGTATGCCCTTTCTTCTTGGCAAATGTCCAACCATTGCTCTTTAATCAGATTAATGTTGATTCTACGCCACTTAATATAAATATATTGATTTGCATTTGGCTTCTATTGAAGTGAATAGAACATTGAAGATGTCTTTTAGAGTTAATGATATGCTTTCATTGATGGACCCGATCAAAGTCATCTGAGGTAAAGCTTAACAAAAACAAAAAGGAAATTTAAAGAAAAAAAAAAAAAAGGAATGAAAAAATAGAATAGAATCTTTTATAAAAGATTATTTTGTAGCATTCACAGATATATACGTTTCCAAATTCTGGAAGAACATAACATTTTATATGTAAAGATTTCATATTCATTTTGCATCAAGCATTGAGGGAATATTATCTCTCATAGGAATGGCTTTCTAGTTAGGTTTTAGCTAAAAGAGGGAACCGTATATCTAGGAAAGAAGATTGGGGGGGGGGGGAATGTTCTCTTTGCCGAGAAATGGCACTTCCATTATTTCAGTTTTTGTTTTTTGCTTTTGTTTGAAAATGTGTTGTTTTTTTATTTAGTAATGTTTACTTTGCACCAAGCATTCTGCTATTGATTTCTAATCTGAAATGCTTGTCCGCCCCTATCAACTCAATAGGATATTGCAATTTTGGGCACAATTGCTCGGATTCTTCTGTCATTAAGAGAAATAGCACAAGAGAGTGGAACAAATCTGAATATGGTTATAATGATCAAAATTAAAGGGGCTACTGCTCCAAATGAAACTCGGAGTGTAATAAAGTACAATTCAATAGTAATTTGACTTTAAATTGAGGTAAGTATAATTTCAAATAGTTTTCTGCCAGTCAAGCTCAGGTTTGCAGATAGGAACAGTGGTAATATATTATAAAAAATATATCCTTCTAGCTGATTTATGGGGTTGTTTCCTAAAAGTACAAAATGTCGGCCATTATTAAGATAGAAGGTTTATTAGCAAACCAGTAGAGACTCGTCATCACTAGTGTAACTTTCGGAGAGTGGGTGAGGCACCTCCTTTGATGCCATTTCCACCGAATGGTAACCACTGCTATGTACACCTAAAGGCTCGTCCTGACAAGACATTGAACAGGAACATGGCTCCTTGTTCACCTGAATCTGGACATTCATTTTGCTGTCTACGTGATCCAAGTTTGTTCTGCTTAAAGGCAAATTACTGGGCTTTTTTCCCTGTTGATGGCTGTGGGTCTGATTAGCACCCTCCGTTGAAGTCCTTTGTGGCAATGGTACCAAACTTTCTTCTTGGAAATGTAATGACAAACAGTCTTCCCATGTCGCTTCTATACTTTCAGTTATGGCTGAATTACAGTCACTGTGACAAGGTTCCCTTGAGTCTGAACTTGGAGCAAACTGTTCTGCCTGAAACGGCATGTGCAAGTCTCTGCAAGTGTTCGGTAAATCGTTTAAAGGAAGCTGTTCTATGGCTTCCAGTTCGAAATGTAAATCATTGGAAGAAAGATCAGGACTTGATTCTTGATTGTTGGCCATTGTGTAAAATCTTTCAGGGGGAGTTGATGGGCTTTGCCAGTTGTCTTCATTCATACTGTTTTCTGTCTCGCTATATCGTGTTTGTGACAGAATGGATGTCAGAAGGGGAATCTGTCCCCGTGCACGTGGGTGGTGAAGCAGTCTGTTCCAAAGTCGTCCCAAACGCCTTCTAGAAGAAATCCTTCTGGAAGAATGACGTCTCATTTGCCGTCTCATAGCCGTGCGGATGTTCTGCAGCATGGAAACCTAGGGACGTAAAGGCTAAATTAATTATGATTCACTAATCAATGTGGTTTAAAAATAGCATGCAGTACTCACCGATAATAAAAAATATAGATAGGAAAGCAAAGACTACATATTAAACTGAAAAAGCATCCACTTTTACCTAGTTTTAGTAATGATGGGACGAAATACAAGCTGTACAATTCATACACTGAAATCTGCATATTTAAGTCATTGGATCTTAGTGACAGTTAATGTAGCGAAGAGCTGCGCATGCAAAATATGCAAAAAGCTACTTTATCAATTAATTATGGGTCATCTTCAGTGCTTGCTAATAAATCAGTTAAAAACCCTTTCATGCTTTAAAGGGGATTTAAAGGCAAAGAAATAAAATCCAATTTAATGAAAAAATCTATCTCCAATATACTTTAATTAAAAAAAGTATACCATTTTTATAAAAAAACTGACTGTATTCAGTGAAATTCCCCCTTCGTTTTTACTTGTTCTGACAGCTGCAGAACTTCAGACGGTCCCTAACTGCTCTGCAGGGAATCCGTCATACTTTCAAACAGCAGGGAGAGCCCCTCCCACCTTACTTCCCAGAACTCTAGCAGCTTTGTTTGTTTCCCTGTAGAGCAGCCGGGACTGTGTAGAGATTTATATGTGCAGACCGAGTACAGTCTGCATATTCTGATTATTAATCAGTTTTGCTATATCGGCTTCTATGGCAGATAGTTGACTTGTGCCGTTTTGATAATTTATGAGGACCCTTTAGCTTAACCTCCCAACTGAACTCAGACCACACTGAGCATATGCATGGCTTTGGTTTTGCAAAGATGTTTAACAAAGTAACCAGACCCCATGAACCCCTGCGACCAACTTTGAAAACATAAATCATTTGTTTAATTAGGTATCTAATGTAACTTACTTCCCCTTTAAATAGATATCAAGCCATTACAGCATAATTATCTCAGTAGAAGATTCATTATTTAGACATTAAGTAGAGATGTCTTTTATGTTCTTATCCAGAGACAGCAAAATCTGTATGTGATCATATCTTATCTCATAAATGTGGTTCTATGGCCTCACCTCTACATTAACCTTTAGTATGTTTTAGAATGTCCTATTCTTGGTAACTTTTAATTTCTCCTTCATTTTTACTTTGCAAAGTTCTTAAATAATTTGCTTTATTTTTTTCTTCTGCTTCCAGTGTTCAAATGGGGTTCACTGACCAGCAGCCAAATAACTATTGCGGCTATTGATACAGATTTTTAAAAATTTCAATATTCCAAAAAAAAAATGTCAAGTATAAAATGTGAACTCAAATATATTCAAGCATATTTTTTTTTAAACCTTGAAAAGCCACGATTTATGAAAAAAAAAAGTAGTTTATTAAAACATTTGAGTTGTGCAGCGCCATTGAAAAGCCATAACATAATGTGAGTTCATTTCTGGACAGTTTTTTTTATATATGCTAGTGCTTGAGAATAAAAAAAACGTGGCTGCTCAAAAAAGTTGTTACAGGCCCCATCCTTCATTGTCTATCTAAATGAAAGATAAATCAAACATTTCTACAAACTACATTACCCAAATAAAGTTATTGGCCAACAGCGAGAGAAAGAGAAAGAGGCAGAGAAAGTTTGTGTGTGTATGGTGAGTTAAGTCGCTGTTTACATCTGTAACTGGCAAATTGTGGCTAACTACAACTCCCAACGCCACTAATCTTAATATTGTGTGCCAAACACCAAATATGCTATTCCACACTTCTGAATAGTGTCTATATTTTATTGCAGTATTTATGGGGCAGAGATTGCCAGCCTAGTAAATCCTTTGCAAAAAAAAAAATACCTTTTTGTTAAAGGGATGCTGTCATGGGAGTTGTTTTTCAAAATGCATCAGTTAATAGTGCTGCTCCAGCAGAATTCTGCATTGAAATCCATTTCTCAAAAGAGCAAACAGATTTTTTTATATTTCATTTTGAAATCTGACATGGGGCTAGACATATTGTCAATTTCCCAGCTGCCCCAAGTCATGTGACTTGTGCACTGATAAACTTCAGTAACTCTTTACTGCTGTACTACAAGTTGAAGTGATATCACCCCTATCCCTCCCCCCCCCCCCCCCCCCCCCCAGCAGCCTAACAACAGAACAATGGGAAGGTAACCAGATAACAGCTCCCTAACACAAGATAACAGCTGCCTGGTAGATCTAAGAACAGCACTCAATAGTAAAAACCCATGTCCCACTGTGACTCCTTCAGTTACATTAAGAAGGAAAAACAGCCAGAGAGCAGTTCCCTCCTGAATTGCAGGCACAAGTCACATGACCAGGGGAAGCTGGGAAAATTGACAAAATGTCTAGCCCCATGTCAGATTTCAAAACTGAATATAAAAAAATCTGTTTGCTCTTTTGAGAAATAAATTTCGGTTCAGAAGTCTACTGGAGCAGCACTATTAACTGATGTGTTTTGAAAAAAAAAAAGTTTTCCCATGACAGTATGCCTTTAAGATATAAAAATAAAACACATACAAAATCAACATAACTGCACAGAAGGACAATCTGAAGCTACTTATTAACACAAGATCACACATGCAATGAGTAATGTGAGGTTATTTACTTGAGAGTCATTGAATACTGGAAAATCTTCAACAGGAGGAATAAGACCTTGAGCGATAAGTTGCCCATATGAAGGGGGAGCCTCGCGTCTCACAAACTCTGCCTCAAGGCGTGTCATCTGAGTTTCAAAAGCCCTGGGAGAAAGAAAAAATAAATAAAAAAAGGGGTGTGGAGCACAGTGTAACTATATTCACATACATGGACACAACCAAAATACTGTGGCAGATTGTTGAAGGGGAACTATTGTGAAAATGAAAATTTTATATAAGCTTCATCGTACTAAAAGACGTTTTCTAAATAGAACCAAATAAAAATGATGTACTGAAACTGAAATAATGCAGAATATTTAATTGATTGCATTTAGAAAGTTTCTGATTTCAGAATGTTAAAGCTTATATAAAATTTTCATTTTCGCGATAGTTCCCCTTAAAGGAGTGGTTCACCTTTAAGTAAGCTTTTAGCGTGTCATAGAATGGCTACTTCTAAGGGACTTTTCAACTGGTCTTCATTGACTGCATTGTGCAGTCTTTAGTGAACACTACCACAGCAAAACTGGGGGGCACCCCATTATAATAACGGTCATTATTATTATAAATATTACCTACTCCTCCACAAAGTGAGTCAGCAGAATGAGGAGTTGGGCAGAGGCAGGAAAGTGGTTTACATCTTTGGCTTAGCACCAAAACCCATAGATGTTTCTTAATTAAAGCAACAGGCAAACAGTATCTTCCCTTTGCACTAAACACATACCAAAAAGTTGGTGTGTGATGACATCAAGTCATTAATATATGTTCTATACCTTACTAACAAATATACTATTGTAAATATGAAATTTTTCATTGCTTATCTTCCAATTATATTCTGAAAATATTGGTAGACAGCTTATTGTGTAGGAGGAAAACCAGCGCAATACACTTGTGTTCTAAAAATACGTTATTAATAATGATAATAATATAAATGCATTTGTTCCTATGAGTGGGAGCTGATTTCATGGGGTATGCACTCACATGTAAAATGCTGTACATTTTTAAATGTTATGGCACTTGCATATAATTTACCAGAATAAAGCTTTGGTTAGGTATGCTTTCTTGGCATCTTTGTGGTAATAAAATGCTCACCTGTACTCTCTGCTCCGTAGTGAATAAAGTTTGAAAGCACAGCCCAGAGCTATGACGAGAAGTAACCCACACACAAGGCTGCCAATGAGTGCTGCTGTAATGACTTTCCTGGGTACAATCACCAGGCAATTCTGTTCGTCACTTCCATCCTGGCAATCTTCTTGGCCATCACAGCGCCACGTCTCAAAGATACACAGGTTGGTCCCACAGTGAAAATTGCCCGGTTGACAGGTGAAGCAGTTCTTCTCATCAGAGCCGTCGGGACAGTTCTTCTGATTGTTGCATCGATCAAGGGAGGAATAGCAGAGGCCACTGCCTCCTTCACAAGGGTATTCCTTAGTTTGACAGGCTGGGCAGTTCTCTTCATCTTTGCCATTAGGGCAATGCCACCAACCATCACAACGTTGGCTATCAGAGAAGCACACCTCATCACTGCCACATGGATGCTCCCAAGGGAGGCAGTAACCTTTGACCTGATAAGTTGCATTAAAGCCATGGCCCATACTTTTTGAACGAGCGTGGTACAATAAAGTGAGTTGCCCGTTTGGAGATTCCGAAAGGACAGTGTGTCTATTGTTATGATAAGAAAGCGTATGCAAGAGTCTTTCACTTCTCTCACCAATACCATCATACACTCGCACATAGTCGTTGTAGCCCAGCTGCAAACTTATTTGCAGAATAACATGTCGATTATCTTGCGTATCCACATACCACGTGCACTGCAGTTCCGTTCGGCTGTGATCAGTGCGGAAGAAATCAGGCGAGGCAAACGAGCCATAGAAATTGCTGAGCTTTCCACCACATTTCAGATCCGGGCAATTTTCTTCATCTGAACCATTGCTGCAGTCTTTAACAGTATTACATCGCAGTTCATTAGGCAAGCACTGCATAGAGTGAGCAGCACTACATGGGAAAGTGCCAAGTGGGCATAGGCTGATATGCGTTTCTGCGGAAGGGGCTGTACAGTTTCTCTCATCAGTGTTATCCCCGCATTCATCTAAGGAGTTACACTTCCAGCTGCTTGGAATACACTTGCCGTTCCCGCATAAGAACTCTTCGGCAGGGCAAGAAGTCAAACCCATTTTTCCTGTTGGAAAAAGACAGAATAAGGATATAATGCAGGATAGATTCACTAATGTGCATTCACTGATGGAAGTTTTCTAGATCCATGACATAAGCACTTTATTATTTTACAACAAATTACCATAAAACAGCACACAATACTCACTAAAATTATGATGTCACACAAAAAAGGGTATGGTCAGCCCTGGGGCTATAAAAATACCAGGGGCACAATCAGCCCTCTAGTCCTGCCTTGATAAAACTCTTCTTCCATGTTTTGGCAATTGGGAGAGTTATTAGGAAGGTGTTCTACATAAATAAAAACAGATACCTCTTAAATGTAGATTGAGCTTATCCATGGAGCAAAAAACCAATGCAGATAATAATGGAAAATGCATTACACCGATGTAAAGCACTCTGGGTATACACCAGAGAACCCTCTGGTTTGCAAATATGCTTTACAGTAAGTAGTAAGTGCATGAAAAATGGAGCTCTCATTTGCTGTAGCTTTTAGTCTGAGGCAATTTGATTAAGAGATTTATTTATTTTTTATATGTGCATTCTTCTTCAAGGCCAGCATGAATCACTTTGAAAATAAATACATTATCTCAGCTGTGAAAGTGTGGCATAAAAATGTAATTACGGCAAATGAAAGTTAATTGCATTCCGCCTCAACTCTTGTACTTTAACTCTGTGCCCTCTGCCAGCTAAGGATGGCGAAGCAAGGTAATTTAGGTCCATATTTAAGAAGAAAAAAAAAGTTTTTAAAGCTCCAGAAAGTAAGCCCAAAAAGGACTTCCATCCATATTTGGCAGCTTCTCAGCCCAACACAATTTGGCTGGCTAAAATGCAGCACTAACCCCCGCCTGTGGGTTTAATAGCAGATATCTGAATACTCTGGAACAGGCGCTCTTGAGATTGCACCGGAGGTTTCAGGCACATCCCATTCAAGTAAGTGGGAGCCACAGAAGGCACTGTGACAGTTTCAGAAGCAAAGGATAAATGCTCAAAGCATGCACTTGCTTAACAGGTAACTGTGCTTCTGAGCAACAGCTGCTGCAAAGTGAATGCACTCAAAACTGCATTTTAGCTTAAAAGGGCCTGTACTAGTGCTGTTAAGTTCCCTCAGAAGTCAAGGGAGGCAGCAGGCCTCCCCTGACAGGCACATTTTTAGAAGTTTCCTTGCTGGATGTATGCCATTAGGGTTATGGCACAGACATACAGAGTTCTGTTATTTGTAATCCAGTACAAATTATCCAACAAAGAATGTCCCACCAATTTACTTGTGCTCTCACACTGATTATATGTTTAAGCTGCTGCTGCTGCTCCTCAACTCTTCAAACACCTTTAATATAATACTACTACCTAAAAAGTTGTAAAAAATGTTTACGTGCCTTTAATATATGAAAGACGAAATCCCTGAAACTGTCCTGAGCTTGATGCATCAGAGTGGAAGAATATCCAGACGTGATCACGTGATGAGGTGAAGGCAGGGGGGATGGCAGAACCACATACTTTGTACTCCTCCCTTCTTGAAGAAGGACCAATCAGAAGCCAGTCAACAGTGCACTTGTGAGAGTCTTCTACGTCAAAATTCTTAAAACTGTTGAAAATGAGAGAGTAAAAAATGAATAAACAATGGCCACATAGGACAAAGCAACTGAAAGGAAGAAATGATTGCATAATTCCTTCCTCAACAACACTTTGTATAATTAACTTGCAGAGAAAGTTCCCATTCCCGTTAGAGATAGAATTATATTCCCTTAATCTATTAAATAAATCTACTGATAAAAAAACAGGTCATAAACAATACTATGTGGGTTTATGTATAATTAACTCATAGACAAAGTTCCCATTTCCGATAGAGATAGAATTATATTCCCTTAAAGGGGACCCGTTATCTTAAGAAATAATTCAAAATCCTATTTTATCATGTTAGTCAAACAAATAATCTTTATTTATACTATATCATTTATTTAACTCGTTACCTTCAGCCTGGGAGTTCATAATTATAGCAAGCGGGAAGCTGCCATTTTGTGAACACTGTTATTAATGCAAGCCTTGCATTATCTCAAAATCTTATTTCTGTGTCAGAGTGGGGGAACTGGTGGGGACCATACACAGGCTACATAATTAGATGGCAAGGAGGGAGGGGCAACGTAGGGAGTGCAGCGACATCCAGGAAGTGCTGAACAGAAGGTGAAAGTAATTTTCTGCCATGTCTTTATGCCTAAGGCATAAAGGAGGGGCAAGCAATATATAATTGACAGCTGAGATTTTTAAATGTGTTTATCACAGGTATGGATGTTTTAGTTAAAAAAAATTTCATGTTTAATGAAATAAAATGTTTAATAAAATAATTTGATTTATCTCTGGGTGAAAAGTCCACTTTTAATCAGTTAAATAAATCTACTTACAGAAAAAAAACAGGTATAAACAACATTATCATATTTAGGGGAAACGTAATAAAATTCACAAATTGCAATGCAATATTCTTTATTCGGCTTTTATTGCATTGTGAATCTTAATTGTGCATTGCGAACCTTTAACAACTGCTTGAAGGTGGCGTAAACTTTTGGAACAAACGGAACAATTATTTCATTAAGATGTTTTATTACATACACTACACACTGGCTCAAACTATAGTATTCAATAGCCTACTGTCATACTGCTATAGCCATTACGCAACAAAACTTTGCTTTGCCAAAGGATATCTTGCTTTTTAATATGAAAGAGAATACTCAAACTTTCCTCTTCTTCATATTTGCTTTGCTAAAATTTAGTAAGTTAGTCTTCTGGGCTCAGCCAGACTTTATAATTAGATGTCTGTCTGTGAAGTAGTCCTTACTTTAGACCTGAAAAAACCATTATTTGATAACAAACCTGATAAAAATCAATTTGCTGCGCTCCAAAATGACAGGTGTGTTTTGATGGTGGCCTATTACTTATTCCTACCATGCTATTGGCTAAGCATAAATCCATTAGAAACATTTGCAGTGCTGGAAACACAGAAACCCTGCCCTATCCACTTGAGGGCTAATCTGCATGCAGAAAAATTGCATGTGCACTCAGCTTGAAATGCTACGGCTGATTTTATTTGAAAGTCATTCAGCAATGATTTCTAAGTTAATGTGCCGTTTTTAAGGTGACTAGAGCACTTCTAAGCTCTGTTGATGATGTAATCTTTCTTTTTTATATTGTCTAAAATTTTGTATAGTAGTATGCAACATTGCATGTGCCATATTCACAAAACATACATCAATATACTTCATGTTTTTTTTAACATTGCTCGTAAATAGTCACATCTGGAAAATATAATGTGTAATTTCCATTATCAACCTTTAGTCAACAGCTCTCTATATGCAAGTAATAAAATGGTTAATTTAAGTACAGGTATGGCAACTGTTAGCCAGAATGCCTGGGGTTTTCTGGATAATGGATCTTTCTGTAATTTGGGTCTTCGTACCTTAAGTCTACTAGAAATTAATTTATATTTTAAAACACCCCAACAGGCTGGTTTTGTTTCCAAAAAGGATTATTTATTTATTCGTTTGGGTCATGTAAAGAGAAGAATAAAATATTTAAAAAATGTTGATTATTTGGATAAAATGGAGTCTATGGGAGACGCACTTCCCATAATTCAGTGCTTTCTATATAATCGATCCCATACCTGTACTTGTTTACCACTTTTATATTATAGCCATCACAGTCATAAAAATAAGCTTCTAATTATTAATTTCTCGACATTCCCAGTTCCAAATATGAGGATAGTGGGATATCTCCATGATGGTCATTCAGGCCTCTAATTATCCATCTTTACTTTCAGCATTTTCATGTGCTTAAGACACCACAACTGCCCCAATTCTGGTGCCCTCTTATCGTAGAGATCCAAATAAAACAATGTATTTGCTAGCTGAGCCCATGATTCAGTTATGCACTGCAGCCACTTTAGGACAGGACCTGCGTACTGGATAATCAGTGGTCTGCACTCATTCTTACATTAAATCGTTTATCTCCATCAAGATTACAAGAATTTCCTTAACCCATAATATATATTTCACTTATTGCAAATAAATTAAAATGTAATATTTTACCTAATTGTGATCACATCACCATGATCTCCTTGGATGTACCAACTGCAATTCATTGTTGGGGGGTAGTTCATAGGCCAAGCTGGGCTGTAAATGACCCCTCTTCTTTCTGTATGCTGCTCCAGTTTGCCACTACAGGCTGCTGTAGAGTACATGTTAATTATTTATTCACTGGCACACAGTAATGGAACCATTTCTAGTTAGCAAAACATGGTTCAACACATAGGAGAGAATATATGGAAAATATTATACATTAGCAGTTTTTTCACTTTTCATAAAATTCCCTTTTGTTTTCAGTTCATTGCAAGAAATGTCAAATCCCATACATTTAACCACTGTGCTAGCACACATAGGATAGCGCAAGTCCATTATATTAATAGTGGATATTTGGCTTAATGATAGGGCTAGGCCTTCCTTTGTAGTTTCCTGTGAATAAGCTAAATCAATATGAGTTATTTAATTTACTTGTGGCAATTCAAATAATAAACTTTCTAAGTATAATCAGTTTAAAATGCTGTGCTATTTCTGAAATAGACAAGTTAGTCTTCAGTATTCCACTCTCTGCAATCTGTCTCATTTCATGGTGGCTTTGTGTCAGAGCTGGTTATTCTGAAAACAATAACAGAAGTTTGTCACTGTGCTTAGTTTACTCGAGGCAGCACCTAATAAAAGTCCAAATTTTGTAGCTTCTTTAGCCAGGTAGTTGTTCTGCAATGTAAGATGTATAGCATATACATATTGAAGATCGATGATAGCCCACGGGTTGGCTGTAATACACAAAAATAACAGGGTGCATTATCAGATTGCTCACAGGTCAATTCCCATTTACTGTTTTTCTGGATCTGTTTTTATATGACGGACAAATTTCAAGTAAGACAATTTTTGCGAGGACCAGGGGAGGGGCGCAGGATGTAGATGTATGGGTGCATATCAGGCTTACCCAAAAAAAACTATCCTAGCAGTATTAAGGTCCTTATTGCAATCAGTAGAAAACATCCTTGGTTTCGCACAACTGTTGTCATGGCAATGGCATGTCAGGGAGTTCAAATTGCGTGTAATTAGGGTCTTTTTTAATTGTTTTTGCAGCTATCATAGATTGCCACTGGTACTAGAAGGGGCACAGTTCAGCACTGCCTTTGGCGCGCCACTGGTCCACGGTGCAGTGGTTGAGGACCCCTGCAATAGTGAAGTCCCGTTTTCTCCCTCTAGTCCAGGGGTCCCCAACCTTTTTTGCTCGTGAGCCAAATTTAAAAAAGAGTTGGAGAGCAACACAAACATGAAAAAGTCCATGTGGATGTCAAATAAGAACTTTGATTGGCTTTTTGGTAACCCCTATATGGACTGGCAGCCTAGAGGTGAGAATGTTTGGTAGGACATCTGTTTTTTATGCTACCAAAACTTGCATCTAAGCCAGTAATTCAAAAATAAGCATCTGCTTTGAGGCCACTGGGAGCAACATCCAAGGGGTTGGAGAGCAACATGTTGTCCGAGAGCTACTGGTTGGGGATCACTGGTCTAGTCACTGCTTATGTGATGATGTACTTAAAGGGTTAGTGTACCTTTCACAGTCAAACTCCTGGTCTGTTTTTGATGCACCTCCGAAGTCACATGGTCCAATACTCATGTCTCCCGTCGTTCACCGTCCCCTTGAAAATCAAGCAAGAGAAACTGCGTGGGCCTGAGGGGGAGCAAACAGAGAACTATGCAAGCAGGAAACTAGTTTAGAATTTTATTCAAGTTATTAATTTGAAAAGTGCTGATTAAAAACGCAATGCATTTCATACATAGGTATGTACTACCACAGGGCATGGCACATAATGCATCATTACTACATTTAAATAGTGTTTGCAATTACATATGTAAATGAAAAGCACAAAACAAAAACTGTGGTACCGTGCTAGCCAGTAGCAAAAATAACAAAAAAAAAATCAAATACAAAAAGTTTTGTAGAAGTGATACCTATATTGGCCAACAATAAAAATACATTGCAAGCATTTGGAGCACCAAGGCCCCTTCGTCAGGCAAAAAATGTAAATGAAGAAATTAGATGACTGTGAAAACAAAAAATGTAAAACATCACATATTAAAAACCATACAAGGCTAAAAGCATCATTCTGCTTTTTTTTTTTTTTAAATGTTCGCCATCTTTTTGTGCAAATTATTATAAGTAGCAATAAGAGCCATATTCCCAGTTACTTCAGACTTTTGGTCTTTTTTATTTTTGAGTAGTAGCTTTCTCTATCACAGTCTTCCTTATGGCTGAAATTCATTTTTATTCTACTAAACTGGCTTTAAGTCAGGAGTGTCCAACCTGGGGTCCAGGATGGATATGAATGCGGCCCAGCTTGAAACCCTTGGTTCCTGAGGAAAATTCATGTTGCAACAGATATAATAGCATGCAGGAGGGGGGACTTTGCCCATTACCAAGTTAGTAGTAATAATAATAATAATATAATATGTCTATTTAATATCCAGGTGTCCTATATTCCAGTGTATAGCTCTATCTGGATATCCAACTGGAATTATAGTTCTTTTCTGTGCATTTTCTTTACTTTTACAAATGAAAAGTGTTTATGTATTTCATGTGTGGCCCCAGACAAATTTTTCTTTTTCAAATGTGGCGCAGGGAAGCCAAAGGGTTGGACACCCCTGCTGTAAGGGACACTGGTAAGTCACTTTTCATAATATAGTATAGTATTTAGAATAAACCCATTAAACAAGTCTAAAAAGTTAACCACATCTTGTTAAATGTACTCATCAACTGGATGTTGTAAATATTATTGTTAAAGGTAATTTAGGAAGTTTTCAAAGGTCCACGAGAGCCTTTCCAGATGAAAAGGCAGTCAGTCACTGAGGTAGCGTTTCCAAAATACAATATTAGGCATTAGCTTTCCTTTCCCAAAATCCAATAAAAAGATTTGCATAGCTGGGGCAAATCAAGTCCTCGTGGCTGTTCCCCTAGTTTGGAGATAGTATCTGCTTTCAAACCAGAAGAAATGAAGAAATGTATACTCTTGTTGTCTATACGCTAGAATGTTATCCTGTTTTAAAAATATTCAGTGCCAAACAATCCCTGTTGGTGATCAATTATTATTGATATATACATCACACGTACCTATAATAAAATCATCCTCCCATGCAATGAGCGGATAGACAAAGAAATACAGTGGATATATAAGCTTCAAACCGTATGATGCTTTAAGTCTTTTATAGTTTTTAATAGGTGATGTTTTACCTTTTTTTTTATTCATTCACATTCATATAATTTGATCACTTACATATGTCTTTATAAACACTGGTGGATTTATGTGCCATGCCCCTGAGGAATACGTGAATACATACAAAATGCCTTGGGCTTTTAATCAGCATCAGATTAGTAACTTGAATAAAATATTCTACACTAGTTTCCTCCCCTTGGCCCCCACAGGTTCTCTTACTTTCTGGGAGACGGCGAACGAGTGGGCCAAGCGACTTCGGAGACAAAGCGGTGAATACTGGAACAGCTGAGAAAAGCAGCCCGGGAGTGTGACCGTGATAAGTACACTAAGCTTACAAGTAGATCATCACATTAGTGGGGAAAAGAGGGAGCAAGCAGGGGCCTCAATATTCCTATTTGTTTTGTAAACAGATCCAGATAAATATGGGAAGAGACATGAGAGTGATCTGATAATGTGCCCTTTTATTTTTGGAGCAACTAGAACAGCTAACTGGGGGCATTCATTGCTATGAATTGTACTTTACCATATACGCTATACATCTTATATTGCAAAACAACTGTACTGTCTGGTGAAAGATGTTACAGAGAGATTACTTTCACTTGGTTACTTTGAAAGGCAGAAAGTTCTAATACATTGTTAAGGCAAAAGGAGGACCTTTTCAAAAACAGTACAGAATTTGAATATACTGAGAAAGTTTCTTATTACTATGAGCTGAGGATCCTATAAAAATTATCCTTTTTGCGATTGTTCATCTTTAATAATTGAATAATCTTTAATAATTTAATAATGCCTTATCTACTACTGGAAATTAATAGTATGGGGACTGAAAGATGGAGCTGTTGAAAAAGGGCCTCATGAGCAGGAATCTGTACACGGCCTGCTAGGAGCATATTATCATCATTAAGTAGACTCATCTCACAATCTCCTATTAAATGCAGTGCTACTGACTGAGGAAAAATTATCAACATGAAATCTAGATTTTTCTACTTTATCACTCCTCGTTTACAGCTAGTCAAAACAAACATTAACCCCCTTACTGTTGCTGTAGTTAAATGTTTATAAACAAAAGCATTATTGAACTCAATAACCAAGAAAGGCATAGAAGCCCAACCATAGGATAGTGTGTAACTATGTATCTAACAATATACATAAAAACATCTGAACTAGTGATATGCGGGCCAGCCCGACACCTACTGGACATGTAGGTTCAGGCATTAATATATTAGAACATGTACATTTAAGAACATACCTGCACGTGGAACAGCCGTTTCAATCCATCCACGTGTAAAAGCATTCACTGCCAAAAAAACAATGAGCACATAAGTTAATACCAGTGGTGTAACTAGATATTACTAGGCCCCACAGCAAATGATTTTTTAGGCCCCTAAAATGTCTAGAGGTTGAGCAGTGTTATTAAAGTTTATTGGAGTTGTGTATCAATTAGGGCCTTATTGGGCCCCTATTACTCCTGGCTCCCCTGTAGCCGAAGGATCTGCTTTCTCTATAGTTACACCCCTAGTTTATACCTTTAATATAGCAGACATGATCCCAAAACACTTAATAGCTGTACTGTCTTTAACAAAGTTAAAAGCATTTTATCAACCATTTCAACCAGGTTTTCATATCAAAACATTAAGTTAAGAATGATAGTGTGATTAGGCACCAAGTTATAATATATAACCTTTCATTCCTAGAGTTTTAACTGTGCAGTTTTATGTAAAAAATTAAGTTTATAGAAGAAATATACTTTGAGACACTTAGGGGCTGATTTTGAAGTGGAAAATACTTCGAAATTCAACCATCAATTTAAAATTTTTTTACCGAATTAAGCATTCCTGCGATCAAAGAAAAATCGGTTGATTGAACGATAAAATCATTCAAAACGTTCAATTCGAACGATTTTAGCATACGATCAAATGGTTTTTCTACAATAACATAAAACTTAGAAAAATGGTCTAGAAGGTCCCCATAGGCTAATATAGCACTTCAGTAGCTTTTATTTGGCGAAGTAAAAAAAAAAAAATCAACGTTTTTTTTTTTTAAAGAGACAAAAAGTTCGATTTTCGAAGTAAATTTTTGAAAAACTTTGACCATTCAATTCAAATGGTCGAAGTAGCCTATTCGGTGGTTGAAGTTTTTCAAAAATTTACTTCGAAAATCTAACTTTTTGCATTCGAAGACTAACTTCGAACCTTAGTAAGTCAACCCCTTAATAACTCCACCCACTTATGTGTACTGGGAAACTGGTGAACCTCCTTTCTATCATGCCAAAATATTTCCTTTCATTTAAACTCACTATCTGAATTTCTATGTCTTATCTATCTTTTAATGTCACTCTGTACAGTTTGGCAATTGCCATTTTTATAGTGGCAGCTGGTAAGATGTGCCAATTTTGGAGATCACATAGATGTCTTTGAACATTCATTTTTACAATATTAAGCCATGGTCTAACATACTTGGAAGAAGTAAGCAATTTTCATATACAACATTGTGCCATAACCTCTCTGTGCTCATGCATAGCCTCAAATATAAAAATCACATCTTATCTAGACCTAGTGAACCCAATAAAATAAAATAAACTCGGCTGTAAAGCTCCTACTATATAGTTTACTAGATAGAGCATCAAATCATGTAGAACTGGCACTGCTTTAAAGGAAATCAATGCAACTGGGAAATATAAGTGCTTCATTTGCTTTCTTTAGCCTGCAGATATTCCAGCATGTTTTCAGCATTAAATTAACTTTTTGATTTCTTCAGATATTCCAATATTATACCCTATGATCCCTAGAGGTATGGAAAGATTTTTTAAAATCCTCATCCATCATATGAACAAGCAAACAGAAACTGGTTAGGTATTATAAAATTATATTTTAAGAGAGTAAGAAAAATGTACATTGTACATAGCACACATACCTCATATTAAACAAAATATTATAATAAACCTGATTAACAGTGACAATTACCATCATCTATCCAACAACATGAGATTTGACACACTAGGTCTAACATCCAATTCTAAGTAACTTTTCAATTGGTTTTTAGAATTTATTTTTTATAGTTATTTGTCTTTTTCTTCTGACTTCAGCTTTCAAATGTGCGTCGCTGACTCCCTCCTAAAAAGAAAAATGCTCTGTAAGCTACAAATGTATTGTTATTGTTACTTTTTATTACAGATCCTTCTATTCATGCCCTCTCCTATTCATATCCCAGTCTCTTATTCAAATCAAACCATGGTTGCAAGGGGAATTGGGACCCTAGTTACCAATTGAAGAGCTGCTGAATAAAAAGCAAAATAATTCAAAAACTTTCAATAACAAAAAATGAAAACCAATTGCAAATTGTCTCAGAATATCCCTCTCTACATCAGTGATCCCCAACCAGTAGCTCGCGAGCAACATGTTGCTCTCCAACTCCTTGGATGTTGCTCCCAGTGGCCTCAAAGCAGGTGCTTATTTTTGAATTACTGGCTTAGAGGCAAGTTTTGGTTGCAAAAAAAACAGATGTCCTGCCAAACATTCTCTCCTGTAGGCTGCCAGTCCATATAGGGGTTACCAAAAAGCCATGCTTGTGTTGCTCTCCAACTCTTTTTTAAATTTAAATTTGGCTCACGAGCAAAAAAGGATGGGGACCCCTGCTCTACATCATAATAAACGTTATCTCAAAGGTACCCTTTTATCTCAAAGGTACACATTATTGAACATAATTCTGCCTTTTAGCTTCATTGTTCCTCCTCCAACCATGTCTACCATGTTATTTACTGTGCTATTCCTGTGCTAGTACATTGTGACATACCGTTGCTAGTATGTTGTGCCCTTCCCCTTCACAAGCATAAACCCTTATTATAAGAAACTGATAAATTCCAAATATAAAGGACCAAACATACTGTAGCTGGCTCCCATTAAATATTGTTGCCCCGACAGTCACACACCAAAATAGTTAGCAACTGTTTGTAAAGAAAACAATAAAAAGTTACAGGAAATAACTCCCATCATTAGCTACAAAGGTTCTGAAATGTCTCATTCTAGTGGATATTATCATTTCTAAGCATTGTTATCGGAACTAAAGGGCCAGTATAAGATTCGGGATGCTCGAGTGAGGATACACCCCAGTGACAGTCTTCGTAATGACTTGCACAATTTGTCTAACTGGCCGCACAGCAAACACAAGGGATTATCTCCCCCATATGTAATAAAAATCATTAAGTTTGCCCAAGGGCAGTAACCCATAGCAACCAATAAGATGCTTGCTTTTAAAGATGTGAATGCTATAATCTACCTGCTGATTGGTTGCTATGGATTATTGCTACTGGGCAAATTTATTACATAACCCTTAGTGTACAAAAAAAAAAAATTTTCTTTGCAGTTTACACACTGACCCCTACGCGCTATTTCAGTGACTGCATAAGAGAAGAGTGAAGAGTGAATTGGTGATTGGTGAAGAGTGTGCAGGAAAGACACGTAAGACTTCTCCTGCCGACCCCTTACTTGTCATTGAGTCATTCTGATGCACAATTTAGGGGGCAACAGAAGGCCCAACCCGCAACAGAGCCCGGTCCTTACCATCTGCCCAAATTTGCTGGAAATAAAAGTCACACACATAGATGTGTGGGTGAAAAGTGTGGAACATAAAATGTGTAAAATAGTATGGGGTGGTAGAAGG
The DNA here is from genome assembly GCA_024363595.1 of Xenopus borealis. Lineage (NCBI taxonomy): Eukaryota > Metazoa > Chordata > Amphibia > Anura > Pipidae > Xenopus > Xenopus borealis. The sequence goes on from CM044437.1 coordinate 59,869,220, forward strand.
TAAAGGGGATGAAAGAAAGAGAACTGGAGAGCAGAAGTTTAAGAAGATGGGGAATTATACAGTAAGGGAAGGGAAGGGATCCATTGTGTTTGGGGTGCCAGTACCTACTGTAGTTGTGCCTGCAGTGCCACAACCTCAAATTGTCTAATTTGCTTCAAGCTCCAGAACATCTCACTGTATATTTAGAGATGTACCAAATCCTCTATTTAGGATTCGGCTGAATACTGAACCTGAATCCTAATTTGCGTAAGCAAATTATAGGCGGGAAAGGAAAAAGTGGGGAAACATTTTTACTTCTTTGTTTTCTGATAAAAAGTCACAAGTTCCCTTCCCGTCCCTAATTTACATGTGCAAATGAGTATTTGGTTTGGCCAGGCACAAGGATTCAGCCGAATCCCGCTGAAAAAATCTCAGATTTGGTGTATCCCTACTGTATACAATATGCTTGGTGTGCTGTTGCCTGCCCTCTGTTATTCATTGTATACTACTCATTCTTATTATGATGGTGATACCAATACCCATTTATCTATTTGTGTAATTTAGGGAGATATTACTGACATTGTACACCATCTACCTGCTAGACAGGAAATGCTTCCATAACATATCACACATAATCTATTGATCTACTAGGCTTACAACAAAGTGCAGTAGACCAATATATGGATGGCTGCAACTTCTAGAATAACCTATATAACGGACAGTTTTAGATGTGGAGCAAATTGTGCTTCTTTTTTAATATTTTCCCATTTAAACTTCTGAGAACAAATGTGAAGGTTGGCCCCTCTAGGTAGCCAACTTCTGCTGCCTATGTTTAGAATGATGTAGGTAGACACAGCTGATTGATGCCCACATTGGTTAATTTGTTTTATTTTTATTACTCTTTGCCAGATATACACTGAAACAGCAGTCTAAATAGGAAAACAACTGGACATTACAATAATATGAATTCAATGTCTAACAACAAATACTAGTTTCCTTATTTTATCATAACTTATACAAGTCTGAACTCCACATACAGAAGCTCTACGCCTAATAATCAGCATGTTACTAAATATACAAACTGTTTTCACATGTTTTTACAAAGACTACAGTTTGATGGAGAAAATCTATACTTCTCCCACGGCCATTAATAACGAACAGGGCCCTGAGGTGTGGTGCTGGAGCAGAACTGGTTAATTCTTTTCATTTTTGCTGGCACAGAGGTGGAATTGGCTTACTGAATATAGCTGTGCTCCAGGGCTAAAGACGAGCTTCTTCTGTCACTGCTACTCATATCAAATGGCGTTTACCTAAAACAATTCAATATGTAATTAATTCTGCAGTAGCAAAATGAGTAGGCTTTTACAGACTTCAGGTAATAAAGGGACTTAAAGGAGAACTGAATCATAACAAAAAGGTATGATAAAAATATTGCACATTATAATATGACCCCTAAACACAGCTTTGCAACAGCAGCAGAGCATACAGAGTATGTGCGGTGTCACTGACACTCCTAACAAAATCCAAGATGATGAGATGGAAAGCCTGGATTGTTACTATTATACGGATGCTGAACATTTTAGGGATACTGACACTACTTTTCAAAATATTAATGTTACCTATAGGGCACATTGATAACCTTTCACTGATAGGTTTGCTTTTGGAATTGTTTGAGGCTCCTAAACATGAGTGTTTTGCCAACCTGACTGTGACTGTGACACTAAGGTCAAATTGAAAATTCGAATTTTCAAATTGTTTTTTTTTTTTATGGTTAAACTGTCAAGTTCAACTAGTGAATTATCCAAACTTGATTCAAATTTTTTTAAAAGAAATTGAATTTTGAGATTTACCAAACGCTGATCCTTTCAGACTTGAGTTTCAATTATTTGCCACCTAAAACCTTCCGAATTCATGAATGAGTCAATGGGACTGAATAAAAAGCTAAATAACTCAAAAATAAAAAATGAAAACCATTGTCTCTGAATATCACTCTCTAGGTCATACTAAAAGTTAGTTTAAAGGTGAACAACCTGTCCACAAATATGAGGACATGGGGGGGAATCTGATCTTAAAATATCATCAAGTACTTTTAAGGAAAAATTATAAAGCACATTCAAAGGCAATCTTGTGATATATATTTTTAAGAAACAGTTTTGTTGCAGTTGTCAGTATCTCTTTAGGTTGGTCAGGATTGGATTGGGATTCAAAAAAGGCCCCTGCATTTTAAGTACGTAGAGGCCCAAAAAGACCCCCCCTTCCACCAGCCCAATGACATCATACAGCAGCCTCTCTAGCATTTGCCAGATCCCACAGATTGCTAGTCCGAGCCTGAGGTTGGTGCTGGAAGTGGAGTACATAAAGTAAAATACGGCATTCTAGCCATATTTGTTTTCAGGGTTTAGTTCTCCTTGAAATAATGCTTACTTTCATGGATTAACATATTTCTTGTGGTAATGAAGCAACACTTTTCATAGTTGGAAGTGATAGTAGCCTAAATAAAAACATTATCTGTCAATATTATGTCAGAGGAGTGACTCAAAAAAACATGTTGAAAGGGGGAAATACTTTTATAAAGGCAGGTGAAACGCCACAGGAAGAGCCACATTTCCATTTTTTATATAGGATTTACACTGTTTTGGGAAGTATTCCATTTATTGAAGAAATACCGTATCAGGAGGAAGGTTACAACAAAGCTTTTTGTATACCGATAACCTTGTCACAAGGCAATGGGTGGAGGGGACTACAAAGGGGTGATAGATGTCTGCTTCTAAAAATGTTGCAACAGAAACAATAAAGCAACATATTTGTATTATTGCATAAACACATCCCACCAGGATTTTAATTAGGGATGCACCGAATCCCTGAATCCTTTGTGAAAGATTTGGCCAAATACCGACCCAAATCCTAATTTGCATATGCAAATGAGATTCTGGAAAGGAAAGCGTGTGAACATTTTTTTCACTTCATTAATTTGTGATGAAAAGTCGCTTGATTTCCCTCCCCACCCCTAATATACCTATGCCTAAGTTAGGATTCAGATTTGTTTTGGCCAGACACAAGGATTTGGCCGAAACCTGTTGAAAAAGGCTGAATCCCGAACCAAATCCTGCATTCGGTGCATCCCTAATTTTAATTGGCTACAAATAATTTACCCTAACAATTTTGGCATGAAAAAGCAAATCAATACAAAATGGAAACTAAACATAAAGATGGATACAGTAAAAACAAGGACATAAATAGGTGGCCAAGAACAAATTTAGCAGGGTCAAAAAAGGAGTGACAGGAATTCTTATTTGTCGTTCTATTTTTCTCCATTTCACTTGATAGACCCATACTTCATTTGTATGAATATAATATATCTTTATTTTGGGCTGTTTCCTAGATTTCCTCAAAAGAGTAGTTTGGAGCCCTCAACAGAATAATTATCTGGCTGGATTGCTTTTTGAAGAGAGGCAAAGCACTGCAAGATCTGCAGACAAGTAAAAAGCTGTCTTAATATTGACTGAATTCTGTTGCCAAGAATTAACGGCATTGCCAAAATCCTCCAGGATTTTCAGATGCAAAACAAGGAGTAATGATAATGGCTTGCTTGAAGCGCTTTTAAACAGAACACACCTGTGGGAGAGCGTGCCGCTGCAAAGACATCGAAAAGGAAGTTGTTTTTTTCAGTTTGCACGTAGACGCAGTAAAAAAAAGAAACCCAGGTGCAAAGTCATTTATAAATTTTTTTTTCAGTTCTTACAAAATCATTTAAACATTCAATAACGCAATGGGCTGTTCCAATAAGGATTAATGATATCTTAGTTAGGATCAAGTACCAGAATCACGTTTGCAATTTTACTGAGCATTTGATGGGGTCAGTGACCCTCCATTTAAAAGCTGGAAAGTGCTAGAAGAAAATAATTCAACAAAGACCAATTGGAAACTTGATTGGAATTGGCCATTCTAAAAGATACAAATGGGGCAGATTTATAAAAAAAAACGAGTTGTGTTTTCAAAGAGGTTTTTTCCAGATTTATTTTACCCTGACCCTGGAAATAGCTTGAAGCTGCACATACACCATCTACAACCTGTTGAGATTATGTAGGAGATTTTTTCAGAGGGTTTTCCCAAAAGCTTGATTATTCAAGTTTTTTCCCCTCAAATTAATAGAGTTTTTGGGTTGTTAACCCCAAACTCACTGAATCAAGTTTTTTTTCCATTCAAGCTTTTACTAAAATAAGTAACCATTTGAGTTGTGAGTTCATTCGAGGTATAAAAACCTCTAAAATTCGACCTTTGATAAATAACCCCTGAATATTTTAACTTAAAAGGTGAACCACCCTTTAAGAATGGCTTCTGGAATTCAACAACCTCATTTACTAGCCTAGTATCCTATTCACGTAAAATGCAGCATAACTTTATTTATGACACAGTTGGTAACAGCACCCCAGCCTGCCAGGGAATACATATGCCTGCAGCACAAATGGACTTAAAGAGATAGTGTCATGGGAAAGCATGTT
>CM044437.1:59877989-59897526 GCA_024363595.1 Xenopus borealis
ACATAGAATATACATAAGTATATTAAAGGAACAGTAAGACCAAAAAATTAAATAGTTTTAAAGTAATTAAAATATAATATATTGTTCGCATGCACTGGTAAAAGCTGTGTGTTTGCTTCAGAAATACTACTATAGTTTTACATAAACCAGTAGCCATGGGGTCAGCCATTCAAGATAGAAGAAAACAAAAGGCAATTTAAGCATTATAATGGAACCTCAATTTTACATCCCCTGATTATACATTTCCCTGGTTTTACACCATTCTTTTCTGGTCCCCACTGAGGGTTCTACTGTACACTGTTACATATTTTTCTATAAATGGACTGCACTCTTTATGTTTTCGAATAGAGCCACAATGTAAAGTTTTTTGTTTTTTTCAATTTTTTTGCTTTACTGCACTCTAACTTAACATTCTGTGCCGTCCTCTCCATTTTCAGACACTGTAAGCAAGCACAAAACTAAAAGCATAGTGGGAAAACATATCTATAGTTGTATATAATGCTACAGTGTAATAAAATAAACTGCAACAACTGATATGCGAGAAGGCTACAAACGCCCAGGCGTAGAGCAGCAAGCTGTTGGGGAGGCAGACAGCATGTGGAATCCAGCACAAGAAGGGGCAAGCAAGGTAAATTCAGTTTTGAAACTGACCTTATTCAACCCTAATTTACATTATATGAATGGCTTTGTAATATTTTATTTGTTCAATAAAATGCAATGAGCTAAAATTAAAAAGTATAATCCCCCCCACCAAAAAAAAGTTTACAACTAATCAGCTTTCCAGTATATTTTATTACAGTTGTAATAGTTACTATACCATTTGTTTCACCAATTATAGATTCCAATCAGATCATTTTAGTGAGGGATGTTGAGTGAATTTGAAGGGTAAAAGTAACAATTTATGCTCAGGGGGCCAGTAATTTATGATCTTTCCATGGATGGCACTGCTCAAGTAAACTACAACAAGGATTGCACTCTTCCTACATTGCAGATGGATTATTTAACTAAAAAGTTAACTTCCTTCTGATTCGATAAATTTATACCAGAAATATATGTACAAAAAAGATAGGGATGCACCGAATCCAGGATTCGGTTCAGGATTCGGCCTTTATCAGCAGGATTCAGCCGAATACTTCTGCCTGGCCGATCCACATCCTTATTTGCATATGCAAATTAGGGCCAGGGAGGGAAATCGCATTACTTTTTGGCACAACACAAGGAAGTAAAAAATGTTTTCCGGGTTCGGTATTCAGCCGAATCTTTCGGGAAGGATTTGGGGGTTTGACCGAATCCAAAATAGTGGATTCGGTGCATCCCTAAATAAGTATAACTTTAGTTTAAATAAATACAACCAAGTCAATATCAGATATTCTCTGGTAGAACTGAATTCTAGCTCAATGCTGCCCTGTGTTATCCAGTGGGTCAATTATCTGAAATAACCTATGGTCACAAGTGAAGTTACATTAAATGTGTGGTCCAACATCAAGTTAACTTTTAGTATGTTATTGAAAGGCTAATTCTAAGCAGCTTTTCAGTTGCCCTTCATTTTTTTAAATAGATTTTTAATTATTTGTGGTCTACTTCTGACTCTTTCCATCTTTCAAAATGGTGTCAACGACCCCATGTAAAAAGAAACACATGTTCTGTAAGGCTACACATTTATTGTTATTGCTGCCTGTATTACTCATCTTTCTATTTAGGTCCTCTTCTATTCATATTCCAGTCTCTTATTCAAATCAATGCATGGTTGCTAGGGTTAACTAAACCCTATCAACTAGATTGCTGCAATTGATAACTGGAGAGCTGCTGAATAAAAAGCTAAACAATTCAAAAACCACAAATAAAAAATGAAAACCATTTGCAAATTGATTCAGAATATCACTCTCTACATCATACTAAAAGTTAATTTAATGGTGAACAACCCCTTTAAAAAATGTCACAGTCATTTCTGGGGTCCTGGAGCCGGCAAGGTTCCCACAAAAATCTGCTTTATGTGCCCAGATCTCATGCTCTAGGTAAGTAGCATCTAGCCTTGTCCTCAAAAAGCCTCACAGAGACCAGCATGAGCAGACCTATTTCATCTATCTATGCGCGTATACGTTCACCAATGCTTCTTTGTGTATATGCTGAAAACACACACTGTCGCTGGGTCCCAAGGGCAGGCTGAAACTCAGTGTTCTGTCTTGTGATTGCACAGTGATCTGATGGCCATATGGTGATTTGTTGGAGTCACGTTCTGAATAAACAGCAGGATGTTCCACTGTTTTCTATAAAAACTCTAAAAGTAGAATCCTAATGTGGAGATTATATGGCTATGTTAGAAATGGGCAGTAGATACAGGAAATTAGAAATCTCAGTGAAAATGAAATAAATAGTTGTATATATATATTCTTAATATTATTATTAATATGTATTTTTATAGCACCAACATATTGTGCAGCACTGTAAAATGAATGTGCTTATATAAAGAAATCACATGCATTACATATATAACATACAGAGTTACAGTACATACATAACAACCAGTACTGGTACAAAAGGTGAGGAAGGCTCTGTGCAAAATAGCTTACAATCTAAAGGGGAAGGGAATGATACACAAGGTGCAGGAGTGCCCCTAACTTGTTACTGACCCCTTCGTGCAGTTCCTCTCCTGTTCAGTTCACGGCAGCCATGTTTGCCCTGTGCTCTTCTTCCTGTTTTCACCGGTGCATGGTGGGGAATGCGCAGTAGAGGGAATGACCGGTAAGACTCTACTATGCGCAGTAGATCCTTACAGACAATCCCTCTATTGCACGTGCTCCACCAAGCGCCAGCGAAAACCGGAATACCACACAGGTGAACATGGCTGCCATGAACTCAACTGGAGAGGAACTGCATGGAGGGGTAAGTAACAAGTAAGGGGCATTTGCCCAGGGGGGGGAGGGAGGCTGGGGTGGGGGAAAGGGGACAGCCAACACAGGGAAGGGGGAGGGATTTTAGTGTCAGAGGGGTTGAATTCTCCCTTAAAGGGGTTGTTCACCTTTGAGATAACTTATAGTATGATGTAGAGCATGATATTCTAGGATAATTCGCAATTGTTTTTATTATTTACGGTTATTTCGCTTTTTATTCAGCAGCTCTTCAATTAGCATTTCCGGCAATCCGGTAGCTATGGTCCTTATCGTAGCAACCATGCAATGATTTGAATAATAGACTGGAATGGAATATGAACATGACTGGGCCTGAATAGAAAGACAATTAATAAAAAGTAGCAAAAACAATACATTGTAGCCTTTCAGAGCATTTGCTTGTTAGAATGGTCAATGATGCCCATTTGAAAGCTGCAAAGAAAAAGGCAAATGACTATAAAACTATAAAAAATAAATAATGAAAACCAATTGAAAATTTATTTAGAATTGGCCATTCTATGACATACTAAAAGTTACCTTAAAGGTGAAATACCTCTTTATGAAATCTTTGAAAGCAGAGAAGTTGGGAGAAAGTCTGACAAACTGTGGGAGAGAATTCCAGAGGAGGGGTGCATCCCTTGCAAAGTCTTGAATGTGAGTGTGTGAGGAGGTGCTGAGAGAAGAAGTGAGGAGCAAGTCAGTAGAAGAGCGTAGTAAGCAGTTGGGTGAGCATATAGAGATGAGTTCAGAGATGTAGGGTGGGACAGAGTTATGAACTGTTTTTATTGTCAGGGTCATTCATTTGAATTGTATTCTGATTGGTAGCGGAAGCCAGTGACATGGCATTGAAGGATCGCTTGCTGAGGTGTACAAGCCTGGTGGCAGTGCTCAAAATTGACTGGAAAGGTGACTGTACTCTGGCAGGGAAGGCCAATTAATAGAGAGTCACAGTAGTCAAGACATGATATGATGAGAGAGCAAATAAGAATTTTGGCAGCATCTTGTGAAATAAAGAATCAATTTTAACAATCCTATGAATTATATATTAACAGATATTCCAACAATTCTTACTGAACAACCACCTGAGGGGCCATGGAGGTCCTCCATTTGTAGCCCCTATAATTTAACTGTAAAACTGTGATGGAACACCACCTTCTTTTCTCACAGCTTTAGAAGTGTATTACCGAATGCCAAATGAATCCTCAACAATATCAGTCTTTAAAGACCCATTACTTCATTGCACAAGTCCCACTACAAAGGGGTTAAAATCTACCTGTAATCCTGCACTGATAACTGGCCAGATCCTACAGCTCTAACAATGAGCAGTTATTCATGCACACAGATTTATTTAAAATCCTTTACTGTAAACAGTGATTGAGGAGCAGATATACGTCTAAAATAATACTGCAGATGAAATATCCTTAAATGTTCTTCATAGTAGCTCCTGTAAATCCTCAACTGTAAGACATTTGAAACCCTTATGAACTGCATAATGTATAGTTTAGTAGAGTTTTATATTCACATTCAGTAGTGAATAAAGCAAGGTGTCAGTAGATAGATAAAAACTTTATTAATCCCGAAGGAAATTATTATGCCGGAGTTTACTTATTTAACATGCAATCACACAAAACACACATATTATACATACTGTAGTTACAGTACATTATGATACATTACCCATCATAAATAACTAAAACTTACACAATTACCTGCTTGAAAGAGAAGAATTACAAACGGTAGTACATCTAGGTAAAACCAATTGATTACGGTACAAAGGAAATAAGATATGACTTTAATTAAACTTTCATGTAAAGGATGAGAATCATTTCAGAAAATACTCATCAATTTAGACAACATCTTCTTCTCTAAAACCATATCTAAGGTCTCTAATCTCATACCTAAAACAGAACCTGCACACCTAATGAATGTATTAAGTCTATTTACATCAGCTACTTTCAGTCGACTTCCCCAGCACACCACACCAAAAAACAGAACACTTTAGCATCTACTCATGCCCTTCCTATATAATACATCTGTGGTTTTGGCACAGTCCAACCTATTTCAGGTATGGGACCTATTATCCAGAATCACTGGGACCTGGGGCTTGCTGGATAACGGGTCTTTCCGTAATTTGGAACTTCACATTTTAAGACTACTAGAAAATGATGTAAGACATTAAATAAACTCAATAGGCTGGTTTGACTTCCAATAAGGATTAATTATATCTTAGTTGGGATCAAGTACAAGCTACTGTTTTATTATTACACAGAAAAAGGAAATAATTGTTAAAATTTTGGATGATATCATTATAATGGAGTCTATGGGAGAAGGCCTTTCTGTAATTCAGAACTTTCTGGATAATGGGTTTCTGGATAACGGGTCCCATATCTGTATCAATAAAAATACCCAGGTATTTATATTCCTATACCATATCTACAACAACACCATACAGACTGGTTGAAGATCAATTCTCAACTTTCTAAAATCCACTACTAACGCCTTAGTTTTCGTCACATTTAAATGTTTGCAGCACACCACCCTACAAAACTATCAATGACACTTCCATATTCAGCACCCTGTCCCCCCTCTGATACTGGCCGCAATTACAGAGTCGTCTGAAAACTTTTTAAGGTGACATAATTGTGAAGAGACCCTAAAATCAGAAGTAAATAGTGTAAACAGAAAAAGGAGATAAAACTTTGCCCTGTAGTAAACTCGTACCAGAAAGTACAGAGTCAGACATAATACCTGACTTTCTTACATATGGGGACCTACTAGTTGTATAATTAATAATCCAGGCCACTAAGTGAGCATCAACCCTCATTTGTAGAAGTTTAGGCCCAAGCAAAGCAGGATGTAAGGTGTTAAAAGCACTTTAGAAATCAAAGAACATAATCCTAACAAAGCTACCGGCATCCTCCAATGCGCACACACCCTATTTAACAAGAGGATAGTGGTATCCTCCAAACCAAGATGACGGTAAGGATAGATAGATGGATAGATAGATGGATAGATGACGGTAAGGATAGATAAATGGATGATGGTAAGGATAGATAGATAGATAGATAGATAGATAGATAGATATTTGCAAACTGAAACGGATCAAGGGATGACTCCACCACCTTCCTAAGCTGTTTTAAAACTATTCACTCAAATACTTTCATGACATGTTAGTGCTATAGGTCTATAGTCATTAAGGGTATTAGGTTGCTTGCACTTTGGTACAGAAACCAGTCATGACGTCTTCCAAAGAACAGGGAAAGTCATGCTAGTCAAACTCAAATTAATTAAAAAAGCAAAAAACCTCACTCAATTGGGTAGCACCGCCCTTTAACACACTAGGACCTAAACCATCAGGTCCTACAGACTTTGCAGGAGAGATCCTGGAAAATTCCCTCCTTACTTCATCACTTAAAATAGTAAAACCTATCATCACTTAAAATAGTAGAAGCATAAGAGCACATATGGTAACCACAAGCCTAAGTAACGCTCTGACATATGTAGTCAGCTTGTAGACCCCAAGGGGTACTGCCAGTATGGGACAAAAGCCAATTGTAAGCTAAAAGTGCAGCCAGAAACCCTAAGGTTGGCTATAATAGAGTCCAGCTCAGTGAAATATTAAACAGAGCGTTAACCATTTAACATCTCAGTATTAAGAAGCTGTGATTAAGCGTTATAAAGAATATTCTATAACAGGGTACTGTAATATTTACAAAATTAATAAAAAAAATGTACACTACTGTGAAGGGTGTACCATAATCTGACACATTACAACCGAAATGTATGCATTGTTGCTACTACAGGCCAAAGTACAATTGGAACATCCAGGTTTCCAGTCACTGCTGCCGTTAGTAGAATGTAAACATACTAAATTTAGCATTTGAACTCATAGATAATGCATACTGACTGTGACACAAATCCAGTTACACTTTAGTTTCCTGTGTGGTTATTGATTTTTGTTTAAATACCATCTTATCCAAATAATGTATGTTTAAAAAAACGCCACTCTAATCTGACCATATGTTTAAAAAATGCCACTTATCGGACCGTATGTTTAAAAAAACACCACTCTTATCAGAACGTATGTTTTAAAAAACGCCACTCTTATTGTAACGTATGTTTAGGCAGTTGTACATAATTTTCCTCTGTTGTGTCAATTTAAGTGAAAATTAGATTATACAAACATCCTCAAACTCATAGGGGCAGATTTACTAAGGGTCGAATTCGAGGGTTAAAAAAACCTCAAATTCGACCATGGGAATTGTAGGGAATAGTGTGGGAAGGAAAATTCTGCGAATTTGAATATTGAATTCAAAGGATTTTACTGCAATTCGATTGGTCGAACAATCATTTGGTAATTGTTGGGGAAGTAAAATTATTCGAATGTCGAATTCAAAGGATTTTACCGCAATTCGATTGGTTGAATGATCGAATAGAAAAATATTTGATCGATAAAATCGTTCGATCGATTTGAAATATTTTAACCATTCTATCGAATTTTTTTATTCGATCAAAAATAATGAAACCCAATTCGGAAACTTTGATCTGGCGAACTAGGCAGTCGAATAAAAATTTAAAGAGGAAGTCATTTGACTGTCGAATATTCAAATAGATTTTTATTCAAATCATTCGATCCGATCGAATTTTCATTATTCACTGGTCGAAGTGGTCTTCAAAAACATTTGAAAATTGGATCGAACTTGGAATCCTTCATGTAAATTTAGCTTCCCCATAGTGTTCAATGCTTCTGCTGTGCAAGACTGACAACTGCAATTATAAGGTGCCTAGTGAAATGCTTAGACTTCTGTCACTGGAGCGGTTTCGTGTAATCCAAACAGAATGCTCGTGTTTCCAGCCCATTACACATTTTTCACCTGTGATGTTCTCTTGTCAGGACTGCATGTGCTTGACTGAATTCCCTGCTGCAGTTAACCCACAGAGTGTGGCTTTATTTATAAATAGGTGAATAGCCTGCTATAGGAAGAGGGAATAGTGATTAGAGTGTCAGCAGCAGACAAATACACAGGCCAGAGGAGCAGGCAGCACAGTGGCAGCAGATGAGATCATAGTATTAACCCATTTCACTGCTGGAGCTTTATATGCTGCACATAGAGCTGGAAATCATCCTTTCCATCAATAATGGCAGCACAGCAGATGGAAATGGGACTTAACCCATGAAATGCCGCCGTGGGTCACCGATATCCCCATCGTGCAGTTCACAGAGGTGCAAACGATGATACAAAAGATCAGTAGTAGCAAGCTACAGTGCAGCAGGAACCATTTGCATCGGTACAATGGCACCAAACGAGTCCCCAGTACTCACCAAGGTAAATGACAGAGATGTGATGGATCAGCTCCAGCCTGCTAGTCCCTGGCATGGTGACGGACAGGGGGTCTGTAGTCCTTTGTCAGCCGACCAGGGGGCTACAGGAGGGGAGAGGCTCCACATCAGCTGTGCACTTGTCAGCTCGCCACAACACAGAGCACATGCATGAGCTGCCTCGGCTCAGCCTTCCCCTGTCGGCTGCTGTTGCTGCTGGATGGGAGATGGAGGCGGGGAAGCATCTCTGGCTGCAGCTGATAATGAGCAGCACTTCCGCACAGCCGGCCACACACACGTACCCCCTTTACACTTGCACCTTCTGCTGTGTTGGAGGAGGCAAGACAAAGAGAGTGAGACCTCCAGGAGAAAGAGTCACCTATCTCTCTTCCTCAGCAACCTCCATCCGCTCCCATGTTCCGTCACGGCTCAATCTGTGTGTGGGGGTGGGGGGCTACAAAGGTGTTACTGGGTATTGTAGTTCCGCACAATCCGGTGGGCCTCGATTTCATACTTTCCTTGTAAGCCCACATTGCTTTCACTCGCCAGGTTGCCAGGCCTGATTTTAAATAACAGTCAAAGTCAGTTACAAAAGCAGCTAAGAGCCACTTCAAAAGTAGCCCAAAAATAACAATATGTGCAGTTAGGGTTGCCACCTTTTCTGGAAAAACATACTGGCCTTCCTATATATATATATATATATATATTTATAATTTTTATCTATTAATATCATTCGGATAAACCATCGTTTTTACCGGTCAGGGGGCAACCCTATGTGCAGTGAAAAAAAGTCTAAAAATTAAATGAATATAAGTGAAAATACTCCTTTTTCAAATTTTCACTGATTTGCAAATTTTTCCATGTAGCAAAATGGGACAGATTCATACGTCACCAGGGGTGTAACTACAGAGGGGGCAAGAGGTAAAAGGGGCCCCATACAAGGGCGCTCCGCCAATGAGGCGAGATGAGGCGCTCACCTCAGGCGGTAACGCCCCCCTGGTTACCAGGGGCAGCAAAAATGCCGCTCCTGGTAACTAAGAGCCGAATTTCCGGTTTTCAACTCGGAAATTCAGCTCTTCTAGGGCCGAGTGCACACTTGTGGGTTCTGCACTAGCGCCGTGGACCTCCCCTACCCCTGTCCGACGCTTTTCCAGCGCCGTGGGGGAGGGGGGCAGCAAATTCAAGGCATCCTCAGGCTAGGGTTGCCACCTTTTCTTGAAAAAAATACCGGCCTTCCTATATATTTATCTTTTTTTCCTATTAATAACATTGGGATGGGCCAGGCCGTTAAAATACCGGCCAGGTGGCAACCCTACCTCAGGCGGCGAAGTGGCTGGGATTGCCCCATAAGACCCTAATACATATACAATTTAAGTAAATATTGGTAACAAAGGTCATTCTCTAGACCAGTGGTTCTCAACCTGGGGGTAGGGACCCCTTTGGGGGTCGAACGACCCTTTCACGGGGGTCACTTAAGGGGTTCCAAGAGCAGGTTCATCTCTCCCCCCCACTAGCCCTCGGCAAGGTTGTAACTATCCGGGTGTCGGTTCTGGGAGTTGTAGTTCAGTAACCTGTGTAGAGAAGCCAGTTACACTACAACTTTCTATATCCCCTTGGTAGGGACTGCCATACGGCTCTCCCTGCCCATTTAAAATTTGTAAAATTAACATGGTAATTGGGATGTGGCAAAAAATATTTTGCTGAACTACGCACGGAAAACAAACCTTTATGCAGCCACGCTGTCTTCTGTACTTTCCTAACAATCCGCTCTCGGCTGGCAACGAAAATATTTTAATATTTTATGGTTGGGGGTCACCACAACATGAGGAACTGTATTAAAGGGTTGCAGCATTAGGAAGGTTGAGAACCACTGCTCTAGACATTTTGGTGGCCAGCAGATCTTTGCCCCAAAATTTTCTGAAATTGAGGAAAGTCACTGGAAAATGTGACAATGCTTAAGACTGGGGTACAGAACCCAAAGTCTGATAAAGTCAGTCCCATGGCATACCTCCCAACATTTTGGAATATAAAAAGAGGGACAAAAAAACAACATTTTTGGCTATGCCAATTTTTGTGGCCACACCCTCCTTACTACCATGTTCATTTTACAAAATTTGGCAGGTTATGAAAGTTTTTTTTCCAGTTATTACAGTTTTACTAATGAAGATGAATTGCCCTTTAAGCTGTGAGTCTAACTATTCCCAAGGGACCTGTTATCTTGTATTGTTACAATTACTTATTTGTTTATCTAGAAATTGTTACAAAAGTATCTTATCTTCTGCTGTGGATGTTCTGGGCTCTCTGCCAAAAGCCAATTAAGTTAGAAACTTTGTTTCTTTTTCT
This sequence comes from Xenopus borealis, assembly GCA_024363595.1. NCBI lineage: Eukaryota > Metazoa > Chordata > Amphibia > Anura > Pipidae > Xenopus > Xenopus borealis. The sequence continues at coordinate 59,888,541 of CM044437.1, forward strand.
GGCTGTTCAGTGCAGAGAAAAACAGGACTTTCCAGTACAAATGAAGGACTGCAGGTTTAGCTGTCATGCTGGTTATTGTAGTCTTACATTAAACCTGGCAGTCGGACAATTGTTAAAAACTACATTACCCAACATGCATTGGGAGAAGCATGCTTGGCACATTAGGGCAAGAAAAACTTTGGTTGCTTTCCAAAGAACAAACCAGACAAAGGCCCAAAAATTAGCCCTAATTCATATCTTGGCTAGTTTGTGCTTTCAAAACCCCCCTGGGCTTTAAATAAGTAGCCACATTGGGCTGGAATACCGTCAACCTGGCAACCCTGCTGGCAGTGTGCTTATTGCATGGGTCATTTTTCACCACGGTAATGTGTGTGGCGCAGAAGTGGAACAATATCTAAATAAACACAACAGAAGGGGTTATTGTTTCTTGCCAGTAAAGTCTATTTACATTTCAGACCACCAATATTATAGGGATGTGACTATAAAACATCAGTTTGACTGTATATCTCCATAATAAATTCACCCATAATAAATGTACCTATATATCTCCTTAATAAATTCACCCATAATAAATGTACCTATATATCTCCATAATAAATTCACCCATAATAAATGTACCTAGAATTGTCTTATTGTATACTCTTTAGTGAAAAAAGTCATCATATCCAGCCACCATGTTTTTGCTTCTATGGGTGGTAGTAAATGACAATTTCCACCTAAATTTAGGCTGCATCTTAGTACCAGAGAGCCAAGGCAGAACAACATTCTAGTTTAAGTTTCCCTTATGGTTGTTGCTCTATAGCGTCTTTGGACTGTACCTAGTCCTGTCATGAGGTGGTTGCTTTCAATGACACTTTTTTGAAATGCAGTTCAGTGTGGGTTGGGGCAATCTATCCATTATGTGGAGCCCAGATACCCCCCCTCCCCAATATGTTCATCAAAGATGGGTGACATCTGGCTAATCCAATCATTTAGTCCATAGGGCTAAATATAAGAATTACAAAGACTGGATTAGTGGCTGTCGGGGCAAGAACCAAAGGTTAGTCTCATGGGATGGCTCTGTGCATGGGGTACATTTAAGATACAGATTTGAGACCTTTAGACTGTCAGCAGTTTATCTAGCCGTGTATGGAGCTCTCCGATGGAGCTACCCAACGCATATCTGGCCAAAAAATCATCCAGATGTCAATCTGACAGGTTTGATTCACACATTGGATCAAGCACCACAACGGCTTGTTGATCCTTGCCCCAGCAGCCCCTATTATGGTCTTTGTATTCGGTTAACGGTCAAATGAAGCAGGAATCAGGATCAATCCAAGTCAGTAATTTTAACTGCAAAGTGCTTTATTGGGGAAATTCACACTTTTCAGTTAAAATTACTGCCTTGGATCGGTCCTGCTTTCTTTGATCGTTAACCAAATGAATTTTGGGGTGTGGACACAGGACACCCTGCAGGAGAATACGACTACTTGGAAAAAGTGAGCTCCAGCTTTTGTTATTATTAGTATGGTCTTTGTATTCCAATTTTTTGGGCCTAGCAGGGTAAATATCTGCTTGTTTGGCGAACTTAAAGCACTGCTTAACTTGACAACGCTATATAAATAAATGATGATGAAATGACGATGACCTTGCCAAAGAAGATCTTATCATGTATGGCCACCTCAGCCCTTCCAGACTTGTATAAAGTGTGGGAAAGTAGCAGATAGCCACTCTTTCCATTCATGCCAAAGCAACTTGGACCAAAACTGCAGCAAGGGATTCTCTACCATACCATAGGTGTGGGTTTTTTTTCTGCAGCACCCTATTCATAGGGCTGCCACCTTTTCTGGAAAACAATACATCCTTTATTTTTATCTTTCCTCCCTATAAATGTTTGTATGTATGCAGTGGTGTAACTACATGTTACTGGACCCCACAGCAAAATTAACTCTAGGCCCCCCAACATATCCAGAGGTTGTCCTGTTTTACCCATATTTATTGAAATATAGCCTCATGGGGCCACTACACCTCCTGGGCCCCCCTGCAGCCGCAGGGTCTGCTTCCTCTGTAGTTACGCCCCTGTATGTATGTATGTATATTTTTATTTGTATAGTGGCAAAGCACTGTACAGCAACAATAAATTTGTAGTAACAAATACAGTTTGCATAAATATAAAATATAATTACACAGTGTCGAGGAGACAAAAGGATGGAGGACCCTACCCCTTGGGGTTTACAGTCTAAATGGGAGGGTAACTTACGGACACAATTTGGAGGGGTAATAAAGTGCTTTTACAGTGGGTGAAATGACATTGGCAGTGACGTAACTAGATATCACTGGACCAAACAGCAAATTATTTTTTAGGCCCCCGAAAATGTCTAGAGGATGGCCTGTTTTACCAATATTTACTGAAACTGTATATGACTTAGAGCCTCATGGGGCAACTATACATCCTGGGCCTCCCTTAGTAGCAGGGTCTGCTTCCTCTGTAGTTACACCCCTGGGCAGTGGCATTCAACATAGTTTTGTACCACCCAAGCTGGTGGCATCCCTAGCTATTGGTTGATTAAGGCTGCTGTTGCTTTTTGACTTATAATGCTCAATAGTAACTCTGGGCAGTCTCTCTTTCTTCCTTTCTAAAAAGGAACCAATGCTGGGGTCTACGTTATCTCTTTCCCTTGAAAGCTAATGGCGGGGGAGGACTAAGCCCTATGATAAAAACCAATGCTCAGGTCGGGAGACCTTTATTTCAGGTACATTTGAGTATTATGACCAGAGGTAAATAGTTAGGGACCGCCATGTGGGTTTTACCTTGATTTGCTATGGTGGCTTATTAATTTTATGATCATAATTTTGTAACTAAAAAACCCCTGTCTTTGTAAATAAATGCATCTCCATACTTAAGTGACGGGGGACCAGGGAATGTGCTTTGATCAATCTTTCTTCTTTTTCTCTGTAGTTAATTTTGCCAGATCAGTAGCACTTCCATTGTTTTTTAGTATTTAGCCATTGAGTGTTCCCACAACTTTTCCTTTTTTCATTAGTAACCATAAAGTCAATTGAAAATCATGTGACCATTTTAAACATGATGTTGCTTAGCTTACATTTCATTTTCTGGTGAGGCCTTTTGGCAGTGTCATTCCATGGTGTTCTATCATATAAGAATGCCTTTAAGATAGATAGTGATCCACAATGAAAAACCAGGAGCACAAAATCGTCTTTAGCAGACCGTGGTTAATCTGCACATCCCACGGCAAATTAGCTCTGAAGAATAGATCGCTGGGGACTGGCAAAATAGATGAAATGGCATCTGGACTGTTTGTTGATATTTAAGAAGAGTGAAGACTTTGTAGTAATTACACAGCAGTTAAACACTCACACACATTTAAAACATTTCATTCTGTAAGGCCTAGTATGAACTGAATACTAGGGGTGTGCTCTGCCTGTTAAGTTGCTCCCCACTGCTGAATCTATCTCACTGCACCCATATGTAATTGAAGGGAATATTTAGTGTGAAATGCATTATTAGTTTCCTTTCTAGATTTTAAGATTTCACTGTCTCTCCACTCCTTTAACCTCATCTAAGGGTTAGGCCACACGGGAAGATTTCAGAGAGATTAGTCGCCTGGCGACCAATCGCCGATTCTTTGGGTGACTAATCTCCCTGAATTGCTTCCCCGTGTCTCGGGCCCACTAAACTGTAAGTTTCCTGCGCCTATTTCACACGTGGCGCTAAGTTGCTGAAAATTGCGTGTGAAATAGGCGCAGGCGACTTACAGTTTAGCAGGGGCGAGACACGGAGAAGCAACTCTGCTGAGGCAACTTCGGGCGATTTTGGAAAGCGCACCACCGCGTGTTAATAGCGATTCAGGGAGATTAGTCACCCAAAGAAGCGGCAATTAGTCGCCAGGCGACTAATCTCCCTGAATCTTCCCGTGTGGTCTAACCCTAAATTGTCATTGTCTTTCTTGCTGACTGGAAACAATCTTGTTTATCACTTCTCTCAAATCTCCTAATATGTTATAATCTTCTACTTAAAAACCAGAGAGGGTGCACTTCTTACAAAACTAGGGTCTATATCAGTGATCCCTAACGTGAGCAATGTGTTGCTCTCCAACCCCTTGGATGTTGCTCTCAGTGTCCTCAAGGCAGGTGCTTATTTTTGAATTCCAGGCTTGGAAGCAAGTTTTAATTGCATAAAAACTAAGTATAGTGCCAAGCAGGGCCTACTGTAGGCTTCCAGTCTACATAGATGATACCAAATAACCAATGAATATTTTCACTAGGCACAGTGCAGATATAAGCAGTGGCAAATCTCTCTCTCTCTCTCTCTCTCTCTCTCTCTCTCTCTCTCTCTATACTGTACCATTTACAGAATCAGTTTTTATAATTTTTTATTCCCTTATATTTGAAAACATCATCAATTAATTTATTCTTGTGGGAGAGTATTTAACACAATATGTAGCCATTTTATCATTATTTTCACAAAATGTCATGCCAAGACTAATAAAAACTACTTCAATGGGTTGGTATACAGATTAATAGAATCAATTATGCTGGAAAGCAGTATTGGCAAAAGTATAAGTGCAGCTTCCTCCTGTAACATAATCTTGTTTTTTTTTTTTTCATCTTGGCTAAAACCCAAGATATGGTGTAATCTCCATGCAAACTGTTCGGTCCGGTGTCGAGGCAAAATTTTTTTCAAGGACCAGGGGCTCGGGAGGGGGTCAGCGTCCAATTCGGCATGCTGTTGTCCGATAAGGGCGTACCGCAGTCCAATTTGGCGCGCCTCGTTAATTTCAGGCTCCACTGTCCAGTCCAGGACTGTCTGCGGCCCGGTTAATGCCCATGGCCCGGCGGCTGAGGACCCCTGGTTCACGGCAATAAAATTTTGGAAAGATGCAGCCCTACAGATAGCTGTGAGATGAAGGCTTGGTTAAATTTTGCAAAGAAAAAAATGTTGTTTTGGAAGTTTTGCATCATAAATTCAATCTTTATTGATTCATTTGTGATCAACCAGTGTTTCTTCATGGCTTTGTTGGATTATCTAAATTAGCAATCACCACAAAATTGATTCAGGCGCTGGTCTAATTGCCATCTTGTGGTCAGGAATACATTTTCTCCCCTTTGAGGCAAGTTGGATTGGAGAGACCACTTGTGTCTTTTTTCAGCATAATAGCTATGTTACTATTCTACATATCGGATGGCTTTATCAAACTAGAAACCAAAAGGATGGTCAGATAAATAATTTTCATGAATTCTGAAGGGACATCCTTAAAGGGGTTAATAAAGTGGGATATTAACTTTAAGTATGATGTAGAGTGTGATATTCTGAGCCAATTTTCAGGGTTTCTATTTCTTCATTTTTTATTATTTGTGGTTTTTGAGAGTTTTATTCAGCAGCTCTCCAGTTTGCAGTTTCAGAAATCTGGTTGCTAGGGTCCAAATTACCTTTGCAACCATGCATTGAGATGAAGTTTGCGGACATAAAATAATTAAGGGTGAGAATACAGTAGTTATGAAAGGCATATAGTACCTTTGCAACCATGCATTGATTTGATTACGAGACTGGACTATGCAGGGTCGAACTGGGGGCTCACCGGGACTGCCGTCCAGGGCCCCAGGGCCCACGTTGCTAGAGCAGAGAGCACAATGATCGGAAATGTAAATTATTTAATTAAAATGGAGTCTATGGGAGATGGTTTTCTGTAATTTGGAGCTTTCTGGACAATGGATCCTGAACCTGTATACTGACCAGATTCCATGATGCTCATCTCTTATATATAGACAGATGTCTTATAATGTTAAGGGACTTCCCCCTTTTCCAGTATATACTCATACTTACACCATTAACAGAAATGGATGCATCTTTGCTTCCATACATTTTAAAGTACAGAAGAACCTGTTATCCAGAATGCTTGGGACCTGGGTTTTCAAGATAACGGATCTTTCCGTAATTTGGCTCTTCATGCTTTAAGAACCAGAAAATAATTTAAACATTAATTAAACCCAATAGGCTGATTTTGCCTTCAATAAGGATTAATTAATTTAAAAATGTATATTATTTGGATAAAATGGAGTCTATGGGAGATGGCCTTTCTGTAATTTGGAACTTTCTGGATAACAGGTTTCCAAAAAATGGATCCCATACCTGTATCTAATCTGAGAACACCACTCACTTGTTTGACTCTCAGAGACAGTTTTTTTTTTTCAGATATTCAGTAACACCCCCACCCCAGCAAATTTATTGATGGGTCCTGTAATTGGTCCTGCAGCATTTCATAAGATCCAGCATTCCCCTTTTCCAGCTACAATGAATTTTCATTCTATTTATTGGTGACAACAGAAAGGAATCTTTGGGAGATACAGATGAAAATAAAGTTAGTGATGTCAGGGTATGGAGAGTTGAATCAGTGTCAGATTCTGAAATATTGTACAAGCAGCTTTGAACAAATTGCATTATGCAGTAGAAATCTATTTTTATGAGTTGTGCTTTATGCCATGGGAACATGTTCCACCTCCAATGTCGTGGGAAGTATTACTGGTGTGACATGGGATGGCAAATACACAATGTTCCTACTCCTCACCAGCACAATGGCTTTAGAAAGAAGCAATTCTCCTGCTTGTTGTATGTGATATATTTTTCTTCTAAGGGTAGTGACACACGGGTAGATTCAGGGGGGATTCGAACTGCCTTTGCGTGTCTTCCCGTCAGATATAATGAAAAGTCGCCTGCGCTAATCTCACACAGCGCTTCGTTTTCCGATGTTGCCCAAAGTTTGGGTGACTTCGGAAAACTAAGCACCGCGTGTGCTTAGCGCAGGCGACTTTTCATTACTGTTGAAAGGAAGACACGCAAAGGCAGTTCGGGGAGATTGTCGCCCAGAACAGGTGATTAGTCTACCCTAAAGCCCCATTTGCAGGCTGTCGTTTATTCTAGGTGGGGACATAAATTTAACCAAACAATTAGGGATGTGGATTGATGGTTTTTATTATAAATTGTTATTAAGATGTTTATTATTGTCAAACGTGCCAATGTTCTGTTGTTCATAAAAGAGAAGTATTAGAGAGAGCAGCTTTGTAGGGAAGAGTGCCCACGCTTCAGGGGGCAGACAGCCAATACTCCACAATCAAGACAGAGAGCTCCTGGCACCCACCAGAGCAACTGAATTTAGGGACCCCCTGCCCAGCATGCAACATGAATTGCTTGTGGGAGGTGCCTGGCTGCTGTCACCTCTTATTCCTGACAGTTATATTCCAAATTAAAGAAGAAGGAAATGTCTTTTTACTTGGGGGTGCCAAAAGTTAGACACCCCAAATGATCGCACCGGCCTGGGGTTTCAGGTAAGTACATACGATGATTTGGGGGTGCCTAACTTGTATGTTCTTTCCCTTCTATTTCCTTATGCTTCTCTGTAGTCTTCCTCTGCTATCCATTTTTTCCTTCTTCTAGAATTTTCTGTTCTCATGTACTAGATATATGGTTTCTTTGGTGAAGAGCACAACTGCGTGCCCCAGAAATGCCCGTCTTTTAAAAATTTTCCTTCATCTTTTTTCTTCTCATATTCTATTCCTAATTTGCTTTATAATCCTCACTTTCTATTCTGGTTCTGTTTTAGTTATTATTAATTTCTCATTTAATTTTCCCCCTTCTGCACTATTTCTGCCCAACTTGCTATTGCTTTTACAGTGCCTTGCAAAACCATTTTTCATGTTTTGTTTTGTTACATTCCAACCTGTAATTTAAATGTTTCCTAATCTTCTTTTATGTGATGGATTTGCACACAATAGTCTAAATTGGTGAAGTGAAATGAGAAAAACATTTATTAAAAAAAAAGAATAAAAAATAAATAAAAAATGGGAAATTGGCACATGCATATGAATTCACCCCCCTTTGCCATGAAGCCCATAAAAATCCTGGTGCAACCAATTACCTTTAAAAGTCACATCATTAGTGAAATGAAGTCCACCTGTGTGCAATCTAAGTGTCACATGATCTGTCAGTATAAACACACCTTTTCTGAAAGGCCCCAGAGGCTGCAACGCCACTAAACAAGAGGCATCATACCATGAAGCTCTCCAAACAAGTCAGGGACAGGTTACAAAAAAATTGCAAATCTTTGATGATCCCCCGGAGCACCGTCAAAGCCATCATCTTCAAATGTGGTACCACAGTAAACAGAGGGCCGCCCAGTAAAACTCACAGACCGGGCAAGGAGGGTCTAAAACTCACAGACCAGGGCAAGCAGGGCATTAAGCAGAGAGGCAGCACAGAGACCAAAGGTAACCATGAAGGAGTTGCAGAGTTCCACAGCAGAGACTGGAGTCTCTTTCCATAGGACCACAATAAGCAGTACACTCTATAGAGCAGGGCTTTATGGAAGAGTTGCCAGAAAAAAACATTACTTAAAAATAAGAAGGCACATTTGAGTGGGTACCTTCCCAAAAGTATGGAGGAAGTTGCTCTGGTCAGATGAGACTAAAATTTGATTTTTTTCTGGCACAGTGAAACATGGTGGTGGCACCATCATGCTGTTGGGATGTTTTTCAGCAGCAAGGACTGGGAAACTGGTCTGAATCGAGGGGAAGATGGATGGTGCTAAATACAGAGATATTCATGAGTGTCAGTCTGCCTGTGATTTGAGACTGGGACGGAGGTCCATCTTCCAGCAGGACAATGGCCTAAAGCATACTCCGCCAGGCCACACCTCACCTTTCCCAATTTTGAAAATAAAAATCTTCTGACGAGCGGCACTAGGCACGCATGTGCAGTGGTGAGCTGCGCCCGGTAAGCCGGCAGCTTGTAGGGTTGCCACCTGGCCAGTAAAAATTATGTTTGATCCCAACGTTATTAATAGGGAAAAAAGATAAATGTAAAGGAAGGCCGGTATTTTTTTCCAGAAAAAGGTGGCAACCCTAGGTACAGGGGTAGGGTTGCCACCCAGCCGGTATTTTACCGGCCTGGCCGGTATTTTTGATGACTGAGCCCAATGTTATTAATAGGAAA
>CM044437.1:59897536-59910976 GCA_024363595.1 Xenopus borealis
AAACAATCAATTTTAATTCCAGGTTGAGGCAACGAAACGTGAAAAATACCATGGGGTGAATACTTTTGCACTATGGCACTGTATGTTCTCATCATTTCCCCTTCATTTCTGTGCTTTCTAACCCTTACTTAGTCTCAACAACCACCTCACTTCTGCTCGGTTTTGTCTACCTTTTCTACTATTGTCCCACCATTTTGCTTTTCCTGAATTGCAACACACGCTGTCTCTTGGCGACATACTTTCCGTTTTCCAACTGTTGGGCAATAGTTTACACTGGCGCGGGCTGATAATTCTTCTTTTTCGGCCAAATCACAACACACTCAAGAAGTCCCAGCAGGCAGCACGGTGATATAGGCGGATTACGAGAGCCACGCGCTTCCCCGGGTCCCCTGTGCAGCTGATAGCGCCTGATTTGATTTACATTGCTGAAGCTGCTCTTCTGTAGGAGAACGAGTCTGTATACGTGACAGCAATGTAAACTTACTGATGTATTAGCGCTCCTTCCATGAGGCGTCTGGGCAAAAGAAAGCGGCAACTACCGAGCAAACAGCCCATTGCGTGCGCTGTGCAGAAAAGGTCGCAAAATACAGCAGCTGAGCTTAATATTATGTCATGGAAAATATTTTATTTTCAGGCTGAATCGCTGTGCGGCGCCGTGGCTTAGTTGGTTAAAGCGCCTGTCTAGTAAACAGGAGATCCTGGGTTCAAATCCCAGCGGTGCCTTCGGATTGACAACTCTTTAAATTTCGGGGTTTTGTTATGCAGTAACCCCTTTATTTGCAAACTTCTTTATGCAGCCTCGCGGTATTCAGCTACACCACTATGCAGTATGCGCACTCTGTATTTTTTTAATATAGATCATTTCAAAAGCATAACCAATCGCCATGCATAGCTGCGTGAAAGAAAAACTAGCGCTGTTCAGCTTTGCCTGCTCTACATCCCGCACTGCTGAGAGGAGCACCTCCAGCCACGGACTGTCCTACGTCTCCTGTGAGGAAGCAAAGGGAATGAAGTATTTACAGCAACTGGGGAAGGCAGAGAATAAAGTGGGCGGAGACTGAGCCGTAGCAGAGGTAAGAGAGAGACATGGGGCTGCTGAGAGACTAGTGATATTGCTCATAGAAACAGCAAACATTCATTGCTACATTCTCTTGACTTTGTCCATTCTGCCATCATTCCTGAGACTGGGATATTTTCCAGTTTCATACTGTGTTTTAGTCTGATTTCCTCCCTGTATATAATGTGCTTTGGGTGCAACTACTAGGGTTGCCACCTGGCCGGTATTTTACCAGCCTGGCCGGTATAGGGAAAAAATGTAAATATATAGGAAGGCCGGTATTTTTTTCTAGAAAAGGTGGCAACCCTAGCAACTACACCCTACAACTCACTGTAAAAAGTGTTCAGTGGATGCCCAGTGCTTTTAATTGATGTAAAATATAAGGATATTATACATTACCCAGGGGCGATCCAGATAATACTGCCTCCTGAGGCGGCCTTCAATATGTGCCTGCTCACTAGAAGAGCCGAATTTCCAGGTTGAAAACCGGAAATTCGGCTCTTAGTTACCAGGAGCGGCTTTTTTGCCGCCCCCGGGAACCAGGGGAGCGCTGTCAGCCACCATTGTCTCACCATTTTGCTTTTCCTGAATTGCAACACCCGCTGCCAATTTAAAGGGGGCAATACACAGTATTAAGAACTGGGGTATGTAAATGTTTGATCAGGGTCATTTGGGTAGTTTGTGCAAAGAGTAAACAGTTGTTTGACAATAAATGACTTCAGCCAACCATTAACCATGAGTGAAAGAAAAGTTTTTGTGTTATCATTCATATTCTCTGAAAAATGGTAAGAAGAAATCATAAATTCTGCCAGGGTATGTAAACCTATTAGCACAACTGTAAAATGTGCAACCTGGCAATGGTATTTAGCTGGTGAAAACCTTCTAAAAAGAGTGACTTTTCTCTAATATAGCTACACTCTAAGGCTTAGTCCACACCAGGCAATTCTGGGAGGTTAGTTGCCTGGCAACTAATCGCCTCTTCTTTTGGGTGACTAATCTCCCTGAATCGCTATTCACATGCGGTGGCGCGCTTTCCGAAATCGCCCTGAAGTTGCCTCAGCATACACCGCCGCGTGTGAATTACTGCAGGCGACTCTTCATTTTAGCCAGAGCGAGACAGGTGTAAGAGATTCAGGGATTAGTCACCCAAAAGAAGAGACAATTAGTCGCCAGGCGACTAATCTCCCAGAATCGCCTGGTGTGGACTAACCCTAAAAGGCATGTGGTCTAAAGGCCCCAATACAGGGGCTTATAAAAGCTTCAGACAGACCTGGTCAGCAGCTTATTGGCCCTTGAGTGGGGATATCCGACGGGCTTCCCCAATCGATCTGGCCGAAAGTGTGGCAGATCTCAATCGGGCAGGTTAAAATTCCAGTCGGATCGCGGCTGCATCTGTGCGTTGATACGGTCCCACAGGGCCGCCATCAGGGGGGGACTGGGGGGACAAGTGTCCCGGGCCTGGGGCTGAAGGGGGGCCCGGCAGCGCTGCATTTTCCCCTTACCAGCGCCGAGCCGATCGCTGAAGTGCCGATGCGGAAGTGCCGAACAGACGCGAAGGCAGCCGACACTTAAAGTCCTGAAGTCTTTAAAAATGCTTTTATGGGGGGGGGCTTGCACCAATTTTTTTTTAACTTATAAGTGAGCCCTGGGGGGTTTACTTTTTTAGCGCTGATGTCTGTTTGGTCTTTTTAACTTTGATGTGGATTCGGCGGGGATTGGGGCGGGGCTTAGATGCTTGGGTGGGCGGAGCCCAGGGGGCCCCGACAATTTTGTTGTGCGGGGCCCCGTGATTTCTGATGGCGGCTCTGCGGTCCCATGATCCAACTGTCCATATCGGATGCATTATGATCGGATCATTGAGCCCTAGGGTCCAACGACTGGATCAGCCCGATATTGCCCCAATATCAGGGAGAGATCCGCTCGTTTAGCATCACACAATCAGATCTCTACATCAATGGCCACCTTAAGGCAGTGCTCCCCAACCAGTGGCTTGCAAGCATCATGTTGCTCACCAATATGTTGGTTGTTGTTCTCAGTGGCCTCAAAGCAAGTGCTTATTTTTCAATTCCAGGCTTGGAGGCAAGCTTTGGTTGTATAAAAACAGCTGTACTGCCCCTGTAGGGCTATCAAATGGCCAATAAGAGCACTTATGCACTATCCAGGAATAATTTTTATACTTTTATTGCTCCCCAACTCCTTTTACATCTGAACGTGGCTCAAATGGTAAAAATGGTTGGGGACCCCTGATTGAAGGGGTCAAATTCAAAATGCATTTATTATTGTAAATATATAAAGAATTACAAAACACTTGCATATGCCGATCCCAAAGTGGAGTCTTTATCATGAAAATAGCAAATATTCAGCAGAAAGAACATCTAAGGGCAATGGGGAATTTTGTCGCCCACCCCCCAATTTATTTATGCACGACCACGAATGACAAGTCACCTAAAAAAGAGTCTACATTAAAAGTAACTGAAATCGCTGGCAGTAAAACAAACATATTGGGATGGCTTCAGTATATGTTAGTTTTACCCCCATAGTGTGTTACAGATCACGTCCCAGTCTAGAGCTGGCCATAGACACAAAAATGCGATCTTCTGAATCCTCGAATGATCGGACTTCCCCATCTCCTGACCTGCCACTAACCTTCAGATCAAATAAAGTAGTAAAAAGCACAGATTAGCTGATGTTCTGCCCCTACAGGGATCGTATGAAAGTTGTGTCCAACAAAACCTAGTGACAGTCTCCCACTGAAAATTGTTACGATCGTCAATATCCGCAGAGATATTATCGGCAGTCTTCAGAAATTTTCTAACCTGTCCGATCGACCGATCTCCGCCAGACGAAAAATGTCGGGACTATCCACACACGGTCCGAAAATTGTACAAATCCTCAATTCATCATTGCATCTATGGCCAGCTTAACTGATTCTAATTAGAAAAAAAAATCCTTTATTACTAATAAAAATCCATTTTTAATGCCGGCCACATTTTGACAATTTTGTATGTTCAACTGGATATTGCTTCTGCAAATGTATACACAACTAAATTGCCCCTTCACCACCTCTCCTAAATAAGTGATTCGTCCAGTTGTAGTTCTGCCAGAATTGGAGTACCAAAGGTCTATAAACATGGAGTAAAGTGTCACTTCCAACAACTGCTAATTTTCTTACACAGAATTGGCTGAGTCCATGCATTTGCACAAATTAGCTACTACCACTAGTTAAATTTGTGTGTTGTTACTGCAAACAGTAAGGCAAAATAATAACTGACTGTAATGCAGAGAAACAAAGTAATTTTTATTTTTGACTCAAGGAACCATTGTTTTTAGTTAAACTGTGCAATCTAACTCTCAGTGTAGGATGGGAATATGAGCTCTGCCAAGCTGCCCACAAACAAAAGTTAACTAGTCAGCCAGCTCAGCAAAGTAGTCAAAAAGATCAGCAGGAGAGCAGGCGGCTAGGCTTAGGGAACTATCAGAAACCAGTAAAAACCATGAAAAGTCTGAATATTTTTTAATTGATGTATATTGCAAAGTTGCTTGAAATTATGTTTACTTTTCAAAAAGCCTAAGTTATGTTTTGTGGAGTTCCCCTTTAAGGGTAGGGACAGACAGGGAGATTCTGTCGCCTGGCGTTTTTAGCAGGCGACAATCTCCCCGAATTTCCTTCTCCCTGTCTGCCGCTAGTATAAGTGATAAAGCGCCAGCGCCTGTGCACACGATGCGCGGCGATTTCCGGAATCGCCCGAAGTTTCCTCACAAAGTATCTTCGGGCGATTCCGGAAATCGCCGTGCAGCGTGTGCACAGGCGCTGGCGCTTTGTCACTTATACTAGCGGCAGACAGGGAGAAGGAAATTCGGGGAGATTGTCACCTGCTAAAAACGCCAGGCGACAGAATCTCCCCGAATCTCCCTGTCTGTCCCTACCCTAATATTTGTTCACCTCTAATACAGTGAATATGTAACATCACAGCCAGGGTTGTATTTAGATCCGATGCTGCCCTAGGCAAAATACCGGCCAGGTGGCAACCCTAGGCGGGGGGTGAGGGAATTTAAAAAAAAAAAAAAAAACATTTTTTAAAAAAAGAAGCACTATTTAAGGCACAATTCTGCCACCCTAGGCACAGGCCCTCGGGTGCCTATATAGAAAAACGGCCCTGATCACAGCCCTATGAAGTTCTGTCCAAGGCCAATGAATGCAGCCTTTCTTTCAGCTGGATTTCTCCTGATTTTCTTCATGAGTTTAGTCTTCAGGATCTGGGATAGAGGGTAAAGGACAGAGAGTTCTTGAAGGTGATGCAAGGCGGCAGAAAACACATCTGTTAACCAAGTCAGGATTATCCCAGTTCATGATAGAAAATGGCTTTTTACATTCTTCACACTAGAGAGAAAAAAAAAAAGCATTTATGTTTTCAGAAAAAAGTTTGGAAAAAAATAGATTGGATACAATAAAGGTGATAAATATATTGAACAATTGCAAGGGTCTTTGTAGATACACTCAGTACAACAAAAAGAAAAACCTATACTTTACACACAGACATGGCTTGTTAATACAGCATTGGCGGCTGTTTTTGATACCAAAGTTGCTGCCAGACTTTCAGTTTGTAAGCATTTTGGCAGATTAATCCATGGGTCTACTGCTCCAGAGTGATAGTACTAACCTTATTTTTAGAAATGCCTCTGATCAAAAGCTTTATTGGGAAAGACAATTTTTATATTTATGAGTTTTAAGGGGGTACTATCTAAATTGTTTTATTTTAAGTCCTCACCCTACTTGCAAAAATAGAGGTTAGGGGTGCCACATTTGTTGTTAGGATCCCAACCCTCCTGCAGACATTTGTGTAAAAAGGCTTTATTACTCCATGGATCCACCGATGTTACTGATCCCCATGCAAAAGGTATAGTAAGCTTGATTTTATTAATTGCCTCTTCTTTATTCCTCCCAAATAATCAGTGTATGCCTCCATGTTTACTTAAAGGGCATGTAAAGCCAAAATATGATGTGTTTAAAACAGAGGCAGTCTTACTACAAGTCTGCTGGTGCGCTGCATGCAGCTTTCTGTGCATTCATGTAGCACCTCTGTTGATATGGTTCCACAAATACTGTTGAGTATGTTTGTTGGTTTTCCCAGCGTGCCTTTATTCCCATCACGACTTAGGATTCTGCGCAGTTCGCCTCTATAGTACTCCTGAGCATGTGCATATTGCTCTGTGTCTTCCCTGCCTTCCTCATTGTTGAACTCTGGTCTGCCCACCCTCTTGCTACAGCAGCCAATCGCAATCTTGAAAACGGGTTGCCATAGCAATGCTCATTTTCAAATTGGTACTTTTGCCTTGATGTCTGCAGTGAAGAATTCTACAGCTTGCAGATTATGTGAATATCGTATTTCTATTGATTTTACTGCACTACAGGCAAACTACAAACGGGTACAAAACCCTTCTAACGAGCGTTATGGATCACCAGTGTTCAGTGGATACTGGCAGCTTACAATGCACCAAAACCCCATGCTGTTAATCGTGTGTCAGGGCTTACTTGTGTATAAGCTGTGTATGAAGGAGCGTGATTGCGTAATTCATGCATGCGCATTATGCAGAAACCTCAGGCGGATTTAAAATGGCTACTGCGAACAAAGTCCGGACTTTGAAAGCCTGCATCTGAAATATGGCAGCGCATCTGAAAAAACTAACATAGCGATTGGGGAGGCACAGATGTGGTTATTGAATAAAGGTTAGAGCATTAGAAGTCTTTCCTTGTCCTTTAACTTTTAGTATGATGTAGAGAGTGCAATTCTGAGATAATTTGCAATTGGTGTTCATTTTTTATTATTTGTGGTTTTTGAGTTATTTGATTTTTTATTCAGCAGCTCTCTAGTTTTCAATTTCAGCAATCTGCTTGCTAGGGTCCAACCTACCCTAGCAGCCATTCATTGATTTGAATTAGAGACTGGAATATGAATAGGAGAGGCCTGAATAGAAGGATGAACAATAAAAAGAAACCGTGTAGTCATACAGAGCATTTGATTTTTAGATGAGGTCAGTGACTACCATTTGAAAGCTGTAAAGAGTCAGAAGAAGAAGGCAAATTATTCAACCGCGATACAAAATAAACAATGAAGACCAATTGAAAAAATTAGCCATTCTATGGCATGCTAAAAGTTAACATGAAGGCAAACCACCCCTTTAGGCTGGGGACAGACTGGGAGATTCGGGGAGATTCTGTCGCCTGGCGTTTAATAGCAGGCGACAATCTCCCCGAGCGTCCTTCTCCCTGTCTGTCGCTAGTTGAAATGACAAAGCGCCAGCGCTGTGCACACGCGGCACGGCGATTTCCGGAATCGCCCGAAGTTTCCTCACGAAGTAACTTTGGGCGATTCCGGAAATCGCCGCGCCGCGTGTGCACAGCGCTGGCGCTTTGTCATTTCAACTAGCGACGGACAGGGAGAAGGACGTTCGGGGAGATTGTCGCCTGCTATTAAACGCCAGGCGACAGAATCTCCCCGAATCTCCCTGTCTGTCCCCAGCCTTAAAGACCTAACCACAAAGAATAGAACTGGAAGATACAGAAGCCACAATGAAGCTACCATATTGACCTTAATTGAGTTAGGTTGAATCCAGCTTCATTTGGTGACCATCACCATGGCTTAACTGACCTGAGCCACTGCTGAACCACATGCTCGGAAGTTTTCTGTAACTGCAGGGATCTTTTCATAGTTTTCTATATTCCACAATCTCAGGGTAGAGTCCTATATACAAGAATATCATAGAACAGATTAAGAAAACAGCTTTAGGTGTGTAAATTAGAGTTTTGATGTACTATGCTGATTCCTGGGACAGGTGAAATGGTTGAGGTGTGACACTCACTGGAATTATATTCACACTATGCCACATTTATTAGGAGAAAAAATGCTTAAAAAACATAACTTGCAACCTTTGAGGAAGAAACAATCCATTTCTTGTTGGAGCTCAGTGCTACGTCCAGCACCCAATCTTCATGCCCCTACAGATACAGGGATAAATCACATATAATTTAGCAGCATTACTAGATCTATTACTAGACTAATGCACATGTTGCAACCCCAAAAAGAGATTTTTGGAGATGTTTAAATGGTATTGTAATCCAAATTAAACTATTGTACGGAACTGGCATAGCTGATAAGAATGATTCACATTGTAGCCATCTGTTTTGAAATACAGTACCAATATCCATTACCTCCATGACACTGGAACCACAACAATGCATATTGGGATCTATGTCATTGGAAATACTTAAAGGGATTCTGTCATGATTTTTACAATGCAGTTTTTATTTCTAAATTACAATGTTTACACTGTAAACAATTCACTCTACCATGTTAAATTTAATTCCTGAACCAGCAAGTTTATTTTTTTTTAATTGTAAAATTCGTGTGTAGGCAGTTATCTCAGGACATTTAGTCTGGTAATGTACTTTCAGAAAGAGCCAGCACTTTAGGATGGAACTGCTTTCTGGCTGGCTGTTTCTCCTACTCAATGTAAGTGAGGGACTTGGCTTTTTACGATTGAGTGTTGTTCTTATTTAGATCAGCAGCTGTTATTTAGTGTTCGGGAGCTGTTATCTGGTTACCATCACATTGTTCTGTTCATAGGCTGCTGGGGGGAAAGGGAGGGGGTGATATCACTTCAACTTGCAGTACAGCAGTAAAGAATGTCTGAAGTTCATCAGAGCACAAGCCACATGACTGAGGGCAACTGGAAAACTGACGAAATGTCATTTCAGATTTCAAAACTAAACTCTAAAAATGAATTGAGCTAAAAATGCCATTTTATATACTGAACTTATTGCACCGCCCTAAATTTTCAGCTTCTCGATAGTAGCAATGATCCAAGACTTCAAACTTGTCACAGGGGGTCACCATCTTGAAAAGTGTCTTTGACACTCACATGCTCATTGGGCTCTGAGCAGCTGTTGAGAAGCTAAGCTTAGGGGTCGTCACTAATTATCAAGCAGAAAATTAGGTTGTCCTGTAATATAAGCTGATGCTACAGGGCTGATTATTAAATTCTGATGTTAGTTGCACTGGTTTCTGTGCTGCCATGTAGTAATTATCCATATTAATTACTAATCAGCCTTATATAGTGACATTTCTATTCTGTTTGTACTGTATATTGTGAGTGGGTGCCTAAGCTCAGTAAGTGACAGCAGCACAGTGCATGTGAATCAGTGAATCGTCAGAAAAGAAGATGAGGAGCTACTGGGGCATCTTTGGAGACACAGATCTTTACTGCTAAAGGGCTGTGGTTGCCTTTGGCCGATACAGAAACCCAAAACATAATGTAGAACATTTCTAGCCTACTTCTTTATGATTTGCCAAAGATCCAAATTGCAGGCCTCAATCTTTCACTTGGCTTGGTATAACAGAATGTATACAAAAAGAAATGTATTTATCCAGTCTACGCAATGGATCTTCATATGAAACATGCACATCCCTCTCTTACACTGCCTATGGTTGCTATGGATGTACAGTATACAATGAACCACTGGATTCCCTTGACAAGTCGTGTATATGAGACGCTTCTCAGATCGAGGTGTCGTTTACAACTACACATTCAAACAGAAGAAGCCTGTTTAAGAAAATCACATAAGGACAGGTATTTGTATTACATCGCTATAACGGATGGTGCATGCTAGATTAGTTCAATAAAATACCTTTAAGACGAGTTTCTTAGATGCGGCAATTACATCCCAGAGGACTACAGCTTTGTCATAGCCACCAGATACAATGACAGACACTGGAAGACACAATCAGAGTTTCAGGTCACAGGATGGTATACAAGTCTAGAATTAGGTCACTAATTATACGGGACTACTGCAAGCACATTCTATTGTATATATTTCTAGTTATTTCTGGCCCACCGAGGAACACAATGACCCTCAGTTTATTAATTCAGTTGTTAACTGCACCAATGCACTATTTATTTTATTTTGATCTAATAAAGTAAAAAAATAAGAACCATGATCTGATTCATTGCTATAGCTATATAACTACACTGCTGTTTATTTAAAACTAATTTCATACCACTGCTTGCCATTCACACTGATTAGTTACCTTGCGTGGCTAATAACACCCAGTTACAGGCACTGTGATACTATATGGGTGTGTGGGTCAGGGGTGGTTCTCTCATTCTCATATTAAAGGAACAGTAACATCAAAATTGAAAGTGTTTTAAAGTAATAAAATATAATGCAGTGTTGACCTGTACTGGTGAAATGGTTGTGTTTGCTTCAGAAAAACTACTATTGTTTATATAAATAAGCTGCTGTGTAGCAATTGAGTAGCCATTCAGAGACATAAAGGCTTGGGTTACACAGAAGAAGACAGATAAGCTCTGTAGAAAATAATGGTGTTATCTGTTATCCACTATTTAACCTGTGCCATAAAGGCTTTTTTCAATTTCCTCCATTGCTACATAGCAGCTTTTTTATATGAACTATAGTAGTGTTTCTAAAGCAAACAGATATGTTTTACCAACTTGATGGTATTTTCATTACTTTAAAACACTTTTTTTGGTGTTAATGTACAGTACCTTTAAACACTATGCACTGTAAGGCTTGTACAGTGGTATTTCTATTCAAATGTCCCAGTGGGAAAGTCTATATAGGGCAGACTTCATGGAAGGATGTAGAGTAAAGGTATTGTAAAATTAGGGATTTTGCTCAGAACACTAAAACTGATACCCCAGCATCTCGTCACTTTAATTAACTGATCGTAACTCCTCACAGCTACAGTGAATGCAGTTAGAAAGGGTAACGCAAGCATCAAGAGGTAGGGATAGAAAGAGAAGATTATTGCAAATAAATCATCTGGATAAGAAGGCAGCAAGAGAATAAATGGGTTAAAGATCACCGAGGTGTAGAATGTTCCCTTAAATAATGTAACTGCTGTTACTTTGTAACCTATATGTATCTTTATATTGTAGCCAAACAAGCGGATCTTTGAAGTGGGCAATATCGGGTTGATCCGATCGTGGGCCCTAGAGCCCAACCATCAGATCATAACAACGGTAAACGGGCAGTCGGATCGCATCAACTAACAGATGCGGCGCGATACAAAGGGATTTTTAATCCTGCCGACTTTCGGCCGGATAACGATCGGGGCAGCCCGTTGGAGGGCCCCATACACGGGCCAATAAGCTGCCGACTGGATCTGTCACCAGCTTTTATCGCCCCGTGTATGGCTTCCTTTAGCCAGCAGGTGTTTCCCAAGAGTGGTAAGATAATACATCACTGTTTAAAGAAATAATAAAATTGCCCAAATTCTGATTGGTTGGTATTGACAACTTTACTCTTGCAATTGAGCACTTATGTTTGTTAATCTGCCCCTAGTATATGTACAATAAAGTGGTTTGCAGCATCACTTCTGTGTACTTCTGGTCATGTTCCAAGCATCCGTTATTTCCATTAAGGGGAAATCAAAACAATTAAGTATACATGACTCAGTGCTGAATGCCATGGGGGATCGGTATGGGTACTACAGCTAAAATTTTCTACACAAAACCAATTGCTTACATTAATATGCTATCATCTAGTGTAGTGTATAATAACAATAAGAAGCTTTTCTTGGAAATTAAAGTTTTGGTACACAGAGTACTTTTTATCAATAGATATCAATGCTATCTGTCTGGGTGACCAAACACTGACTACTGTACAGCATTTTTGTTTATTCTGAGTATTATTTCAGCACTTATTGACTAGAATTAGGAATGTGATGTGTATATATATGTATATATATATGTATATATATATATATATATATATATATATATATGATAGAATGAGACGGCACTTCATTTGATATTAATCGCTGGGTGCTAACCAAATGCATCAATCACAGTCCAGAGTAAGCACTAACGGCAGAAGTAATCAGAAATATATAAAAAATGTATTGTAAAAATGTATGTGAGCTGAAACACGTTGATGCACCATGCACAAATACATTTTTGATATATTTCTGATGACTTCTGCTGTGAGTGCTTTCTCTGGACTGTTTATATATAAAGCTTGGGCCAAACAATGCAGAATCTGCTGCAGCTCTGCTCTCAATGTGCCTGTACACGAATGCAATGCTGCAGCTCAGGTACAGGCAGATGTGGCAGATTTCAGTGCAAAATTTCACGTTTCAGAATTTAAATCCATGCATCTGTCTGCATCAGAGCCAAGGCAATGTATTTGTGTACAAGCAAAGAGCACCGGAGGTGCAGATTCTTGGCATGCTTTTCTATCTCCTGTTCATGTAAAAGAAACATATATGAACAGGAGATAGAAAGCATATGCAAACAGAGAGAGACTAAAGAATAGCTGGGAATTTCTTGGGTGCACACATACAAGCATTTGATTCTCTGTTTGCATGCATGACAATATGAAGATAACCTGAAGCTCCAACTTTGAATTAAAGGAACAGTAACACCAAAAAATTTAAGTGTTTTAAAATAAAGAAAATATCATCTAGTGTTGCCCTGCACTGTTAAAACTGATCTGTTTGCTTCAGAAACACTACTGTAGTTCATATAAACAAGCTGCTAAGTAGCAATGGCGGAAATTGAAAAATCGGCTATATGGCACAGTATAAATAATGGATAACAGATAACATCATTATGTTCTACAGAGCTTATCTGCTATCTGCTGTGTAACTTGAGCCTTTTCTCCTTTGAATGACTGCCCCCATGGCTACACAACAGCTTATTTATATAAACAGTAGTAGTGCTTCTGAAGCAAACACACCAGTGCAGGGCAACATTGCATTATATTTTTATTACTTTAAAACAATTTTAGTTTTTGATGTTACTGGTCCTTTAACAGCACAAAAAACTACAATCATAATCATCACACAATATGTTGCCGTTATTTTTAGCCAGGTACCTACAATGGTTTAATAAAAACTACTCACTGTCACATGAAAATGCACAGGAACTAACAGATCCTTTATGCACTTTATGAAGAACATCTGGTTGATGATTGCGAAACCGTCCAGCATTGATATCCCAGAGTTTTAAACTTTTGTCCCAAGATGCTGTGCATAAAAAATGGCCATTCGAACTAAAACTGCAGTCTGAAATGACATTGGAGTGTGCACTCCAAGAGAAATATAATTCAATGGAACACAAAATGCATACTAAAAGGTAAACATGTATACATACATATTGTATGTATATTAATGAGAGATAATGGGGCTTGGGATATCATAAGGCCTTCCAAACTGTCCACATCAGTAGAAAGGTTGCAAAACCTCTGTAAACTATAGCTGTTATACAAGTGCACCATGGTCTTACTTTTGTTCATGGCATATGCACTATTAACTGCAGCCACAAAGAGACCAGAAGCCACGAAAAGTTGAAGTCCTGAAGCC
>CM044437.1:59936861-59947674 GCA_024363595.1 Xenopus borealis
TCTGTAGAACATGAATGTAGTTTACAAAGTCTGACGTCGCATTATAAAGAGAGGGGGAGGGGCTGCAGGACTAATTTACTTTAGTTTTAGTAATTCAAAGAATGCTATATTTGAAAAACAACTAACATAACGTGTATAATTTCTTGTACAGATATTTGAAATTTAGATGTTTTCTTGACAACACTTAGTTCTCACTACTGGCCAGACAGTGATAATTAGTATTTCATCTGCTGGTTCCTGTTTGGGCAGCATTTAACTGCATAACTGGAAGGACATTCTTTGTATTATGCAGGTATTATCAACTGTTCTCCGCTACAAGAAGTGGATGACAATTTATGCACCCAGACACCCAACATCAATGACAAAATCTGAAACAGAGGGGAAGAAAGCCAATTTGTTTTTGAGACTGCATACAGCAATCATTCATTCAGATTTTGTATTTGTAGCTCAAGAGATAGATTAAAAGAAGTGGTTTCACTGTACTCTCCATTCTTCTATTTCAACATGTCCAGACATGCATCATATGAGCAAACAGATTACAGCAGTATTAGTAAAGAGCTTACCCAGGATAAGGATCTGGGATGTTAAATCTCTTGCACAGCAGTTTGTCAGGGTGCCACTCAAATGTATCTCTTGTAAGTTTTCCAAACATTTTCATTTTCACAGCTGCTGCTTTGTCCCCAACATCACTCTGGTGCAAAACCAAGCAGAATTGCAGGAAAAATTAAATACGTTTTGTCTGTAATTATATTATGTGTAGTGCAAACAACAGTGCAGTGCCCCACAGCAAAATTTATATTACTACTACTGGAATGGGACCCGTTATCGATAATGTTCAGAGCCTGGGGTTTTACAGATAATGGATATTTCCATAATTTGGATCTTCATACCTTAAATGTACTAGAAAATGCACACATTGAATAAACCCAATAAGGATTAATTATATCTTAGTTTGGATTAAGTACAAGGTATGGCTTTATTATTACAGAGAAAATTGAAATCATTCTTAAAAATTTGGATTATTTAAATAAAACTGAGTCTACGGGAAACTTTCTGGATAACGGGTCTCCGGATAATGGATCCCAGAGACCAAATTGCTACCAACCACAAAGCTCTAATGAAAAATGGAATGCAGGGGGTTGAAATATTTTCAGAGTGGAAATGGTGTCACTTCTGTAATGCAGATGCAGCATAAGCGTGTTATTTGGTTGGCAGTTTTGGCTACTGACAAGACCCTCTTGTCAGGTGACCCTACAGCTATTGCCACTTCCAGGCTGGTGGCAATTCTACAGTACCCAAGTATCAATAGTAGGCAAATTGTTGCTCCCTGCAAGTACATAGAGTGCATATAGGAGCACCACATTTATCGGCGGATTTGTAAATTATGACACTAAGAAACCTGTCTGACCTTGTAAATGTAATCTAGGACAAAACCCAAAAACCATAGGGAGCTCTGTGCTCCCAGAAATCTGTGCTAATGGACAGACCATAGAGACTGGAGGTTCAAGGTTGTGTTTGCTGCTACCTTATGTGTTCAGAAAACAAATTTCTATCATGAATTTCAAACCATGCATCTGGCACACCTTCTCTCTAAAGCATTTGGGAAATTCCACAGACTGAAGAGAATACTCAACATCTAAGTACATTTCAATATAAAAGGGTTGTTTGCCTTTAAATTTAATTTTAGTATGATGTACGGAGTAATATATTGAGACAATTTGCAATTGGCTTTCATTATTTATTAGGTTTCTGACGTATTTAGCTTTTTATTCAGCAGCTTTGCAGTTTGCAATATTGGCAATTTGATCCCTAGCAACCATGCATTGATTTGAATAAGAGACTGAAATATGAATAGGAGAGTCCTGAATAGAAAGAGGAATAATAAAGATTAGCAATAACAATATATTTGTAGCAGAGCACTTGTTTATAAATGGATCAGTGACACCCATTTGAAAGCTTAAAAAAAAAAAAGAAGTCAGAAGAAAAATTTAAATCAATAATGAAGACCAAAAGAAAAGCTGCTTAAAATTACCCATTATATAACATATTAAAAGTTAATTTAAAGGTGAACCACCCCTTTCACAAAAAAAGAAAGAGAAAAATAAATAAGCCATACCTCTTGATCTCTTGGAACTTCAACTTTATCAGTATTATCATCATATTTAGCCCTAGTGAATCGCGAGGACAGTGTTGAACTTGAAGATTTGTAGAGCATGGCCGATCTCATAAACTCCTCCCGCTCCCGTTCACGTTCCCATTCTGTCATATTTTCATCCATACAATGTTCTAAAGCATCTGCGTATACGAAATACATCTCACAGTCAACACAATTTCTGTCTCTCAAGGATACTAATAATCGTTAAAAATTGCAGTACAATGCATGCCAACTGGTTAATGTCCTCAAATATTACCCCAGGCTTATCATTTGACCAAATTTTGTAAAAACACAGCACAGTATTAACAGCCATACAGTCTTTGCATGTGTTTTCTATAAGCAGATTGCACCTGCGCGGAGTTCATGACTCCCTTTCTTTATTCTTATCAATCCAAGTATTACGGCTGCTTACAACTGATATAAATTATTTTGATGAAAGATTTACTGAAATAGTACCAAGGAATCACAGTGCTAAGCTTAGTACCTTTCTGGTCTTTATGAAAGTTTTTTACATAGGTTTCATATCTCTTCTGTTTCTCTGGATTTTTTTCAAATGGTCGGAAGTCTCCAGAATGTGTTGGAACCAGCATTCTTGACTGAAGACTCTCTTGGAGTTTTTCTTCTGCTGAACGTTTTTCTACTGCTTCCTCTGCCAGCTTCTGTGCTTTGATTCTCTGCTGCTCAACGGCATGTTTCATGTCTTGGATTCTCTCCCGATCTTTTTCAGAAAGCAACTCCAATACAGAGGCAGGACCTAACATGATATTTACCAAAAAAGATCCATAGTCAAAACATGATAAGAAGTTCTGGTGTAAAGTCTGGGCCTGGTTTTTCCAATGTGAAGCAGAAAAACAGATTCTCCCTCAATATACCAGTTAACTAAAACATACAATAAAGTACAAACGACTATACTACTCAAACATCTGATATGTCATAGGAGTTAATGAGTTTTTGAAATGCTGCAGTACTGTGAACCTGCAAAATTATTCTCTGGGCTGCTAAAAGTATACCAGCTGACACTGAATAAGTAAACATTGCACACAAAAGAATAGTTTTGCTCACATGACCTAAAAAAAATTAACAATACTTTGAATACCGGAAGGGATCTTGGTTCGGTTTGCATTCAAATTTATATCACACATATTAAGGGCAAATCTGCACCTATGCAGTAACCCATAGCAACCAATCAGCATTAGTATTTTCAGCCAACAATGAAAGCAAAATGTCTTTGGCTGCCATTAATTAGTGCCAAGATGCCAATGTACCCAGTTATTGATAAAGATGCCCCATAGTTTTCTGATGTTATGACTTGCCTCTAGATATACTGCATTAACAGAACAATATGATTATTATCTTGCTTTGTTTCTTTTTATACAGTTGTTTCAAGCTTGCCTCCAATGCTGCCAGGCAATGTGGCCATAATCATATATTGCCCTAGCCCTCCTCTGACTGCTTATGTGTGTATTGTGGCTTTTTTGGACAAAAGACCTAGTATGGTTTACTGGATGGTGGAAAAGGGATAGTAATGGGAAATCCCCAGGTATTAAACAGGAACAAACCCAAAAAATGTATGTTTATTCTGTCAGAACTTACAAAAGAGTGCTACCAGAGGCATTCCTATGTAATACTAAGTGCAACTCGGCAGACAACTGAGAGTATTGCGTCTCTTTTAAAGAAGAAATCAAACAAACAGCTCTCATTGAAGCAGTATACAGTTACCTTCAGTGTATCCTGTCCAGTATGGGGCACAAACAAAAGATTATAGGTACAAGATCCCAAGGAAAACTTAAAGCACACACCATCATGCTCTATCCACATTCTTAGGAGCCCTGCCTATTAGGACTATTTTATTTTATTGCCATTGCTGAATGTCCTCCAGTGTGGGCAACAGAACATCCAAAGTCACATTCCAACCAGGATTAATATTAATGTAAATGGTAAATATAAGCTTTGTTTAGTAGCCTTCATATTTTTTTTCAAACATCGATTTTCATTAATTCCAGTTGGAATGTAACTTTGGACATTTTTTTTACAATCTCAGGATATTTCTGTTGTGAACCAAACACAATATAGAAATATTACATATTAAATGACAGTTTATATGCAAAGGTAGTAGCCAGTAGCTGTAAGAATAACAGTTATCAGGCAGATTACCTACCCTGCAGAGGTGTTTCGCCCAGTATTTCTCTTCTCTGATCGGAATTAAGATGGTGCCTGCTTTGCTTGGAAGTTGCATCTGGGAGTAATGGAGTTTTCTGAGAAGCATCAAGCAGTGCTTGGAGAGCTGGAGAGGTTTGATTGCTTGCATTAAGTACAGGCCTGAAATAGTGCACTGGTCGGTAATCTTTAGGGAGCTCTGGTGGTGCATATACCTACAGAATGGAAATTAAAAGCTACATTAAAATTTGGAATTGAATTGAATTCCATAGCAAAAAAAACATTGAATTCTAACAAAAACAAGTTCCTGATGTTGTACATGTAATAAAAAAGGGGTAGGTTGGTGGGTTGATGTCAGCTGGAAGGGTCTGACTGGCATCTGGACTATGTTCCTTCTAATTACATCAGAACACAAATTGTGGTGCGCACAAAGCAGTTTTGTGTAAAATTGCATACTTTTTATGAGCGTTCCATACTTTTAACTTTTGCATGCAGTCTAAAAAAATTTGAAAGAATATTATTTCTGAACATCCATTGGAGGACATGGATAGGAACTGACTGGGTTCAGACAGTCCTGAAAAATGGATATTTTGAGAGACTTTTACTAGCAAAGCACTCAGGGAGGAAAGCCCACTGTGAGTCTATAGAAGCTCAAAGAAACTCACTGCAGCAAACCTCTGAAATCACAACCAGCTTCAAACGGATTACAAATTCTCAGTGGTTAGCAAAAGTGTGAGTTGTTTCATTTAACTAAGAGGCACCTTCTACGATATCTTCGGTTATTTAACAGGAAGAGAAAATTTGTTGGTGTGAGAATATTATGCAGTCTGCATAAGCAAAAAATGACCAAACTGTGTGGTAAACTATTCTTCCCCAATTAGATACATTTTAGGATTATTCTGTTACCAGACATTAACAAAATTTAGAGATAATTCCAGTCAATGTATTCTAGTTTGATACAAGCTGCCATATATAAATGACACTTTTAGAATATGTGCATTTCAAAAGAAGTGCTGCAGTGCATTGCCGAAGCCACCCGACAGTCCGATGCCTTTAAGAGTGCTATAGTATTCACATTGGGCAAGGTGTGATCCTCCTCCTGTAGACTGTAGTATTGTTAATATATTTCATAGGCAACAGCCCATCTCTTCTCTGGGAGTGATACAGAGACACATCCTGTCTTGATAGACATACAGTATGTCTAGAGCTGCAAATTAGAAGAATGAGTTTCTCTACCTTCTTTGATGCAGTTGGCTTCACAGTTGCACAGTATCCATCCAATATTTTACCAACATACTTAAGTTCCTTGTGAAGACCTTAAAAAGAAAAAGCTGCATTTTAGCATTATGGAGGCTACTGGAAATCTTTGCTTGGAGTTTTAATACATCTCTGCATGCTGTTTTCAATGTTGTGCACAAGAGATAATATTTGCATACATGGCCAAACAAATTACAAACTGGGTAATTTTGATAGATAGGCTGTGCAACATAAAAAATGTTTTCAATATAGTTCGGCAAAAATGTAATGTATAAAGGCTGGAGTGACTGTAAGTCTAACATAACAGAACACTACTTTTTGCTTTTCAGCTCTGGTTACCAGGCAGTAACCAATCAGTGAATTGAGGGAGGGCCACATTAGTCATAACTGTTGCTTTTGAATCTGAGCTGAATGCTGAGGATCAATGACAAACTCACTGAACAGTTGTGTCCCATGTGACCCCCCTTCAAGTCCCTGACTAACTTAGATTTAGAGAGCTGAAAAGCAGGATGTTGTGTTGTATTCTGTTATGTTAGACACCCAGTCACTCCAGCCTTTATCATTACATTTTTTGGCTATATTAGAAACATTTTTATTTTGCACAGCCTTTCTATTTACCCAGTTTTTATTTTTACCCTGAACTGTTCCTTTAAAAGGAACACTGCTTCTGGTCATCCATTGGAGGACATTGATAGGAAGAAAAAGCTGCATTTTAGCATCATGGAGGCTACTAGAAATAATTGCTGGAAGATTTAACACTTCCTTGACACACTTATACAATCGCTAAGCAACTTTTACTCACACAGGTTCGCATTCTCTTGAACACTCACTCAAACGTGCTCATCCTCACATTCTCTCTAAGTTTACACTTGATTACACTAAGGTTCATGCTCTTATCATATGCAGTTTTGGAACCTCTTCCAAAGACGTCATTTCCCTCTTGCACCAGAAAAGAGTTAATGTAATGCAAGTGGTTTATCTATAACATTGAAAAGGTAATATGACTTTGTAAACAAGAACACATTGCAGACATTCTTAAAAACAATCCAGATTGTTTGCTGCCAATAACTTTGCAAATAATCACAGAGGCACACCTCTGTTGACAGAACTACTTGTGCTACAAAATCCACCTCAGCACACTTAAGCTTAAAAGAGCAAATAAAGATATTATATTGAAACATCATCTTTCGCAAAAGCTATCAATAACCAATAAATATATCATAATAAATAGGGCTTAGTGAAGCCATCAGATAGTATAGCTGCCTAGTGAGAGATACATTGTAAGCTCTTGTGAGCAGGGCCCACTGATCCTGTAACAGCTGTTTGTTAAAAATTATTGTAAGACCCCCGATTGGTGCTTCATAACTTGCTGGGGCTATATAAATAAATCATGATCTGTGCTATATGAATCACAAAAAGCTTGCCATTTTTAATTACATGGGTAGGGACCGTTTATACTGCATCCTTGGGACATGAAGTTTTCAAACTATAAGACCAACAGAAATTTAAAGGAGAAGGAAAGCTATGGAGACATTTTATTGCCAATAGATTAGCAGCAATAGTGCAAGCTAGAAAACTATATTTATTCAGTAGAATATTTTACCATACCAGAATGAAAAGCTCTAGAAGCTCTCTGTTTAGGATAGCAGCTGCAGTATTAGCTTGGTGTGACATCACTTCCTAAGTCTCTCCCTGCTCACTTATAGCTCTGGGCTAAGATTACAGCAGAGAAGGGGGGGGAAGAAGAGGAGCAAACTGAGCATGTTCATACCCAGGGCAAGGAGGATTAAGCTGAAGTCAGGAATTCGGATACAGAAGCCCATGAATGTCATTTTACATTTTTTTTTTTTGCTATGCCAAAAATGATCACTGGGCTTCTGCAGTAGAATGGTCACCTACAGCACCAAAAGGTATATATGGTTTTATTTTTCTAAACTGCACCCAATGTTGCATCTAAGCTGTGCGCTGAAAAAACAAACTTTGAGGCCAAAGCCTAAAACATATTGTGTCTATAATTGCTGATTTTTTTTTACATACACATATTTATATGTGTATGGGTGTGTCGGTGTTTATAGAACAGCTGCGCTGTTAAAGTGGACCCATCACCCAAACACAAAAATCTATATAATAAAAGTCCTTTTCAAATTAAACATGAAATTTCTAATTTTTATTAAACCATTCATAGCGGTTTTAAGCTCATTTAAAAATCTCAGCTGTCAATCAAATATTGTCTGCCACTCCTCTATGCCTTAAGCTGGCCATAGACACAAAGATCAGATCCCTCGAATCATCAAACTTCCCCATCTCCCGACCTGCCACTAACCTTCAGATCAAATAAAGTAGCAAAAGCACAGATCAGCTGACGTTCTGCCCCTACAGGGATCGTACAAAAGTTGTACAATTAAAAACCTAGTGAAGGTCTCCCACTGAAAATCGTACGATCTGCAATAGACGCAAAGATATGATCGCCAGCTGACAAAAATTTTCTAACCTGGCTGATCGAACAAACAACCGATCGGCATGGCACGACAAATGTCGGAACACTCTACAAACTATCCGAAAATCGTACGAATTGAGGATTCGTTCGATCGGATCGTTGAGTCTATGGCCAGCTTTAGGCATAGAGGCAGGGCAGATAATTACTTTCACTTTCCATTCAGCACTTCCTAGATGTCACTGCTCCCCACACATTCCCCCAGTTCTTTTAACCATTTAATTGTGTAGCCAGGACATGGGGATAGACATCTGGTCCCCCATTCTGGTGCACACACTGTCGACAATGGCTCCTGCCTGCTCGCTATAATTATGAATTCCCAGACTGAAGAAAACAAGATTAAAATAATTTATATAGCGTAATTAATGTTAATTTTGCTTGACTAATGTTATAAAATATGATTTTTAATATTTTTTTGGGGTGACAGGTCCACTTTAAGGCAATCAAGAAAACTAGTGTTGGAACGGAATGAGTACAGTTTGGCAAGCACTGCTCTTAATGATATTAGCAAGCAAATTGTATAAATCGCTCACCTTTCCTGTTTTTGTACTCTTTTGGTGCTGTCCACCCAAAAAGCCCATCTCCACTTTCTTCCTCACAGAGTACAGTATCATACTTTGACATAGATTCTCTACCATAGATGTCATCATCTTCTTCTTCCAAAGCTCCAACACCAAATGCCTAATAGAAGAGAAAATAGGCAAATTCTGTATTTTTAAAATAGACATACAATTGTGGT
Organism: Xenopus borealis; assembly: GCA_024363595.1. Lineage (NCBI taxonomy): Eukaryota > Metazoa > Chordata > Amphibia > Anura > Pipidae > Xenopus > Xenopus borealis. Next base: position 59,945,664 of record CM044437.1, read on the forward strand.
AGAATCTCCTTTGCACATCAGGCACTCTATTCCATTGACTATAAAACTTTCTCAGTTCAGACCCAACCTTTGGCCAGGAGCCATCTTAGCTCATGAAAAGAGTACAGATATAGGAAAATATTGGTGTCAGGAGCCAGTCTTCCAAGTTCTCGCCAAAACTGTCCTTCAGACAAAGCCTCTGCACTAATCTGCCCTAGGGAGGCCAGTCCCACAGTTTGGGAGCTTCTTTGTTTTAAGGATTTATCCTCTTCCACCTATATTGCATACAGTGATTTGACTGCAGTGGATCCCTGGAACCAGAATATCTACATAGGAAATGTGCTGGTGCTGTTGGAAGGGATTGCCATGGAATGCTGTGAGCATTCATAAATTATCTCTTCCCGATATGTTTTGTCAAAAGTAGCACACATCCCAGGCAAAAGTCAGGTTTATTGAAAGTTTATTTATTTTCTCTATTCCAAAGCTCACCTGTCCAGACATTCCAGCCTTCCTCCCTCTGCTGTGTTTATAATCACCAAGCAGACTATTAGTCTCTTCATTTCCATCACCAAATAAATGAACAGGTTTGTTCTGAGAACCAAACAAAGCTTGGCTAGGATCCAGGCCTCGATAGCCCAAGCCATGTACATTATCTTTTATTGTGAAATCTATTGGTATTACATCTTTGGGTGCAAAGGTTACATTTTCAGGCACATATTCATCCTCTGCATCCTGTAACAAATGTATTTAAAATAAGAAATGTATTTGATGGAGGGAGCCAGTTAAACATGACTATGTAGAAACACTGACAAAATTTGCTCTAGTTCAATAACCCAGAAAAAAAAAAGTATGTATTATTCTAAGAGCACTAACCCAATAAATTGGTTGATGGATAAGCTTTGCCCATGCTTCTGTATAAACCACAAAGATCTTTAGATATTATTAAATATATGAACTTACTTCTGATCCTTCAGAGCCCATTGGGGGTAATGCGCAGCCATACATTCGAACATCGCATTCTATACAAAAAAAACAGTTCAATAAGTCTTCAGTAGTTTATATAATTATATGGTGTCACATGCATACCCCAAGGAGATTAATTTATTCTTTAAGAATATAAAATATCTCCTATTACTAGTTACACACAATATGGCGAAAAGTATCTAGAGATTAACTTTCCATACAATACCATATCCTCATATTGAACACTTGTTGCCAAGGTCCAAACTGTCTCTGGTGAATACAATAACTATTTTGTTTGTGGATTCTATCATGATTTTTTATGATGTAGTTTTTATTTTTAAATTACACTGTTTACACTGCAAATAATTCACTCTACAATATAAAATTCCGTACATGGACCAGCAAGTGTATTTTTACTTAGTTGTAAAATTGGTGTATAGGCAGCCATCTGAGGTCATTTTGCCTGGTCATGTGCTTTCAGAAAGAGACAGCAATTTAGGAGGGAACTGCTTTCTGGCAGGCTGTTTCTCCTACTCAATTTAGGAGGGAGCTGCTATCTGGTTACCTTCCCATTGTCCTGTTGTTAGGCTGCTGGGGGGGGAAAGGGAGGGGGTGATATCACTCCAACTTGCAGTACAGCAGTCAAGAGTGACTGAAGTTTATCAGAGCACAAGTCACATGACTGGGGCAGCTGGGAAACTGCCAATATGTCTAGCTCCATGTCAGATTTCAAAATTAAATATAAAAAAAATAGGTTTGCTCTTTTGAGAAACAGATTTCAATGCAGAATTCTGCTGGATCAGCACTATTAATGAATGTGTTTTGGAAAAATAAATTTTTCCATGACAGTATCACTAAGAAATCTCACAAACCCACCAAATCTCATGGATGTGGTGTCCATTTCCACATACCAGGCTTCTGCTTCTGTGCTCTCCGCTTTGTCCGAGGACCCACTCCTTGTCCTTCTTTCCAGCCCATCTGTCTCAGTAGCTGAATTCCGATGGTTATTCTAATACAAATGAATTGCACAATAGAGTAAAACAAGAAAAGACTAGACAGCAAAACAATC
>CM044437.1:59957476-59974481 GCA_024363595.1 Xenopus borealis
ATGTGATCGCAGGTGCCACTGCCTTTCATAGTGCTGGACAGGATCACGCTCACATAGCAATGCCAAATATGTTTTAAAGTTTGAACCGCTACAATGTTACGCTCTGTTTTATGTTTCACAGCACCGGGGCCTATCTTAATCACTGCATGGTTTCTGGTTGGTACAGTCCCGTAGCGTAATTGATTTTATTTTTTTGCTTTGCACCCGGGCATTTATATTATTGCTTTAGGTTTTTATCTTTATTCTGTGGGTTGGCATGTATATGCTAACTTTAATTCTTTTATGTTACCCTTAGTATTTTCCAGTTTTTTTGGATACGGTTTTGACTTTTGGTTCTTTATTGCTCTTAACACTTTTAACACGTTACACACGTCACTATTTTGCGTGTAGCACTGCTTTCCCGCCATAACATGTTTAAATTGACTGTTGTTTCACTGTTTTAAACACTTTGAGAAAGGCTGGTGTCACAGCCGAAACGTCAGTTGTTTTTGTGCCTAAAATAAATGATTTTTTATTTTTTATAAGTCCTGCGAGTGCCACCTGCTTTTTTGGATTACATTCTGCCTTATCTGGAGTGCACCCAGGCATTCTAAGTGCATTTTTTTCGTGAGTGCCTCGACCCTTCCATTGGTGACTATATATATATATATATATATATATATATATATATATATATATATAAACTTCATCTATGTATGTTCTTAAATATTCCTACTAGCCTGACTGGATATAGCTACTCAGTATAAGGTTAACAGCGTTACATTTGTATCTGCTACTTTGTTTTCATTTGTATTGAACTTGCTACTTTGTTTTCAGTTTCACACAAAGTTACTTTTGTATATGTATGATGAAGTTTATGCTTATTATGTGATTTAATTGTTGTTTTTTTCACCTTGTTTTTGGCCCACACGTCATTATAACGTCACTATACCCTGTCTTCCCACCACTGAGGGTTCTTAAGGCTGATGTTTGTTTGTATTGGCACTTTGAGAAAGGCTAGTGTGCTTGCCGAAACTTCAGTTTTTTTGTTTTCATAATAAACCTTAAAAACTCATAAGCCCTGTGAGTGCAAACCTTTGTTCTGCAATTTTGTATTTACATGATTGGCTGTGCACCCAGGCAACTTTCCCCATTTTAACGTGCGTGGTGGCTACTTGGACTATAACTATATATATATATAGTGTTTTTTTATGGTTTTACTGGTATATGTAATGGCAATTGGAAGCTGCATTTTCCTTGCCTTACTGCATTGTTGATTCAGTGTAGCAGAAGTCAGCCTTGCATCATTTGCATGCTTCTTCACACTTCTGGCTTCTGCTACATTGCTTCAAAAGACTGAACTGAAGTACTTCTTTCTGAATGTAAACAAGAGCTCAGCCTTATATGAAACATCAGCAAAAACCCCGGGGTCATTGAAGACACACTAATCCGCAGAACGTGCTGTAAATTGAAGAATCTTTTGCGACACACACACATGTCGCAGCAGACAGCATGAAAATATCCGCATGCAGACAGCCATCCTACTTACCTTCTTCGTACTGCTCTAAAGGCTTTCCATAAGTGACAAAATCCTCGTCGCTATCACTATCCTGGGCTGCCATCTTGCTTCCAAGCTACAGGCGCCTGGAGAGGTCAAATCCCCACGTGACCTGTACTCTGTTTACGCGTTCTTTCTTCCGGCAGGTGACTGTGCTGAAGAGTTGCCGTTTTCGCGGACTGTAGCACAATCTCCTGTTGTAGTTGAAATGGCTATGTAATAATCCTTAAAAAAATATGACTCGTGAGTCGTAATACTGCTCAAAAAGATAAATGTTGGGGGCCCGATTGTACGGGAGGGGCCCACACGACCCTGCAGTAATTAATACAGCAATTAGCTGAAAAGGGAGAGGGAGGCGCAGCATTAATTTGGATAGTTTAATGATTATTTCCCACTTGCACGTCACCCCTAGGTGGCGCCGCTCTGCGAGTCGTCGTTTGGCGGACCCATGTCTGAACAAATGCACAGTTTGTTACATACCTCCCAACATTTTGGAAGTAAAAAGAGGGACAATTTTTTTTTCCGCCATTTTGTGGCCACACCCCCTAATTACCATGTTAATTTTACAAAATTTGGGAGATAATGAAAGTTTGAAAATATTTCTCCTGTTACAATTACTTATTTTCTTATCTCAAAAGTGTCACAAAGTATCTTATTTGCACCTGTTAGCTGTTTCGGGCTCTCTGCCAAAAGCCAATTAGGTTAGAAACTTTGTTTTTCTGGCTGTTCAGTGCAGATAAAAGAGGGACTTTCCAGTACAAATGAGGGACTGCAGGTTGAGCTGTCAAAAGAGGGACTGTCCCCGGTGAATAAATTACACTGTGGGTCTCCCAGTAATGAGCCCATGAATAAATTACACTGTGGGCAGGTCCAGACTGAGAATTAAAATAGGCCCTGCCATTTCAGGTACAGAGGCCCAAACAGCCCCCACCAGCGCACTAAATACTGACTTTGTTCTTTGGGACCGGCTAGGCCGGTAAAATACTGGCCGGGTGGCAACCCTATGCTTGACCCCAATGTTATTAATAGGGAAAAATTCTAAATATATAGGAAGGCCGGTATTTTTTCCTAAAAAGGTGGCAACCCTAACTGTGGGTCTGGGTCTCTCTGTAAAGCGGCCTGTGAATAAATTACACTGTGGGCAGGTCCGGATTGAGAATTAAAATAGGTCCTAGCATTTCAGGTACACAGAGACCCAAACAGCCTACATAGAGGCCCAAACAGACTCCACCAGCCCACTGACTTTCTATGGGACCTTATAGCAGCCCCTCTGGCATTCTGCCAGAACTCACAGATTGCCAGTCCAGGCAGAACTGTGGGTCTGGATCTCTCAGTAAAACAATTACACTGGGTCTGGATTTCTCAGTAAAGCGGCCCGTGAATAAATTACACTGTGGGTTTGGGTCTCTCAGTAAAGCGGCCCGTGAATAAATTACAATGTGGGTCTGGGTCTTTCAGTAAAGTAGCCTGTGTATAAATTACACAAGGTAAAAGGATCTAGCATGAAAGCGTATGTTAACCTATGTACTGTGCATACCACCCAAGCAACTTTAGTTTGATTTAAGGAAAATTAAAAATATATCTACTAATTCTGTCAAGACAAGGTATATAATATGATTAAGATTTATGCTATCAAAAGCCGTGCAAAAAAAAACAAAACATCATGATTTTTTCTCCATGTAAAATAATGCCTGGTTATAGTCATGTAATTATTTGTGGTAAAAAATTAGCTTAAAGGGGCTATACATCTTTACATTAACTTTTAGGGGCAGATTCACTAAAGGCTGAAGTGACTAAAGCTAGAGAAAATTTGCCAGTGTGACATCTTTTATTTACTTACTAATGAACTCAGGCAGCACATCGCTAGCGAAGGAGATAAATGCTAGCTTTGCACTCTATCGCCAGGTAAATTTTTGCTCTGGCGAATGGACGTAACTTCGCAAATTCACTAAGACTTGCCTTCGCCGGCTCTGACCTGGTGAAGTGCATTGGAGTGGATAGAACATCATCAATCTTCAGTTACTTACATCTTAATTTTTGAGTAGAATATGTCCAAAAAATGCTGGTGTCTTTTAATTTTTTCAGGGTGTTAGCCTGCACTAGGCATAAAAATTATTTTCAGGTACCCAGTTTCCCCCATACATTTTCTACCATATGGCACATGATTTAACTGTGGGCATTAAAACAACGGTATTGACTTTTTAGAGTTTCCCTTGGCATGTCTAGTTATCAGTGTAAATGTAATGCACCATGTAACATAAATAGGTCTATTCCACTTTAAATTTCCCGACATATGCAAATTAGCCTGAACCCAAGAACTCTAGCAAAGTTGCTCTAGGCAAAATTGAACACTAGCACAGCTTTGTTTGATTTGCTCGCTCTGCCGAAGTAACCCTAGAGAAAATTTGTTTGTTCGTTCCTTCTATAGTAGATAGGCAGGGAGAAGAAATTGAGCGTCGCACGATGGATCGTCGACAGATCACTTTTCTGAAGAGGAGTGGAAGCAGAGTATCGGTAAGTTATTCCTTAATAAACACTCTGCAAATTTTAAACTGAAATGTGCATTGGTGTTTTTTTTTTTTTTTTTTTAATTATGTTACTGGTCCTTTAAACGAGTTGTTCATCTTTTGCAGTAGCTCACCTATTAGCATTACATGTTGATATTGATTTTCTGAGAAATTTGCAATAAGTTTTTGATTTATTAACTTTTTATTCAGCAGTTCTCCAGTTTGCAGTCTCATTACCCTAGTAACCATGCATTGAATTGAATAAGGGACTGGAATATGAATAGGAAAGGGACTCAATAGAAATAAAACTAATAAAAAGTAGCAATAACAATACATTTGTAGCCTTACAGATTATTTGTTTTTAGATGGTGTCTGTGACCCCCATTTGGAAGAGTCAGAAGAAGACAAATAATTCAAAAACCATAACAAATTAAAAAAAACTTTCCTGCTCTAATTTTACTAGCGTTGCTGCTAGCATTCCAGACAGCTACATGTTCAGTTACTTTTCTCTCATGTAATACTCCCTACACCTTCACTCTTTCATTATATTCACAGCAGCAAACCCCTCCTCTCTACCCACATTTTACCATCACTTTCACCGTTGTACATGATCCCCAAAACTCAGGAACAGCACTTCATCCCTTGCCTCCCTAAACATTTTCACACTGAACAATATACACAGGCTAGCACAGGTCTGGAACCCTAAGGTTTTCTCTTGTTTACCCACTTCTACCCTTAATATCTGACCAGGTTCTCAGCCCCACAGGCTTCCACAGATCAAAGCACCTTCCGTTCTAACCTTTCCTCAGGGTCGGTGGTTGGACAGCTGCAAAGGCCCACTCTGGCGCCCTTCCCAAGTCGCAACCTGAGCTGCAACCTCCCTCTGGTCCCCACCAGCTTACCTCTTTCTTCTTGGAGCCAGGTAGGGATCAGAAGCAGAGGTAGGGTCATGATGCAGGGAACGAGTCTGGGCCGGCAGGGCTCACCTAGGGTTGCCACCTGGCCGGTATTTTACCAGCCTGGCCGGTATTTTTGATGGTTGATCCCAATGTTATTAATAGGAAAGAAAGATAAATATATAGGAAGGCCGGTATTTTTCTCCAGAAACGGTGGCAACCCTATGCCCACCGTGTTTTTCCCGGTCACCCACAAGCCCAGTCAATCCTACCTTTCCTTTTGCAAGCTGAAATAATCTTTTGGCCATCTTTTTTTCTTTACACTGCTCTCAGTTTATACTGATGTTAGTAGCAATATTAGCACTGGTTGGCACTCGCATGGGTACATTGTCAGGGCATCACTGCCATATCTGCTATGACATATGCATGTTCCGCTCTGTAAAAATGGTGCTGTCCAGTGCACTGTTTGAACATTTAGCAAAGTTACAGCTTGGCGCATTGGAAATGCCACGCAGTAGAGTGTAAATAAATAACAGTCTTCGGGGAACCACTCATCAACACTAAGGGAAGCTGGGATTTAATAACAATGGAAAAAGACGTCAGCACTAGAGAATAAAAGCACAGCTCAAATGGCCACCCAATGAGATTTAAAGTCTTTCTCAATTGAAGCCACAAACTATTATTGAACGGAATATATTTAAAGCCATGGCATTACACAAGGCACCTCTATTTGGTAAATGACTGACAGTACACACCTTGACCTTGGGTTCTTTTAATCATCAGTCCTTTTGTGCAGTCCTTTAAGAAGTGTGATGCCTGTGGGCTAGAATTCTTATTAGCCTTTTCCTTTTCTTTAAAATATTTTGTGGCTCACACTCATTCTTGAGAAAACAAAGCTTTCTTTGGCCTTCATTTAGCCATGACTTTTATAGAGAGCCCACAAACCAATTTGGCCTTTTTCTAAATCTTTCAAAGCAACTCAGAGCATCCCACCCATGTGTGAAACTTGCTGTGAGAGTATGATGAGTCTGGAGACAGGAAACTACAGTGAGCTAAAATGGTTTATTAAGCAATAAGTCCAAGCTTTTCCTATCACATGTCTATGAACGGATGTTATTTGGGGGTGATGGTTGTATTCTTGCTGTGTGTGCTCTAACTTAATTTGTCTTGCACAATTTATATAACTAGTTTTCACAAGAGCGACAGAACCCCCCAATCTCTATTTGTCACATTACAAAGTACTTGGAGAAATGCTGTGAATTGGCAGAAGTGTAGGGAACAAAAAGACAATATAGTCTACAGTCTTTTTTTAATCTGGCCTAATAAACCACTTGGTGATACTTTATTAGCATATATAAAGAACAATCCCATCTCTATTCAGCAGCAGTGAAAATGTGCACAATATCAAACGTATTAGCAAAAGTGGATTTTCTATAGTAAGTACAGACAATCTTCTCATATACAGGTATAGGTTCCATTATCCAGAAAATTTAGAATTACAGAAAGGCTGTTTCCCATAGACGGCATTTTATAAAAAAAAAAATCCAAATTAAAAAAAACAAAAGATTACCTTTTTCTCTGTAATAATAAAACAATACATTGAATTCATTCCAAACAAAGGTATAATTAATCCTTATTAGAAACAAATTCAGCCTATTGGGTTAATTTAATGTTTACATGATTTTCTAGTAGACAATGTATGAAGATTCAAATTACTGAAAGATTCCGTTAACCAGTTCTGAGGATTCTGCATAACAGGTCCCATACCCGTATTTTTATTATTTTTTATATAGAGCTGACACATTTATGGCAGTGGCCAAAATGGAGTTTTGTTTGCAATTATTACACAGTGCTTTATAAAGTTGAAACAACTCAATCAATCATTCTATCCGTGTAGAGCTTATGTCCTTATCAAATTCACAGACACACATTCTAGGGTCATCCCTATCAGTGTATGAAGATTCAAATTACGGAACATCTTGTTATCCAGAAAACCCTTAGTCCCAAGGATTCAGGATAACATTCACAGACACACATACTAGGGTCAACCCTATCAAAACCCAGTCAATCTGCTTATATGATTCCAGAAATCAAAACGCCACGAGTGCATTGGCGCTGGCGTTTCTTCATTCAAACATGCGGCAGGCAGGGAGAAGGCAGAAGGTTAAATCTCCAAAGAACAGTCCAGTGTGTACTCGCACCCTGGCCCTTCAAATAGCGACCCTGGTGCTCAGAAAAAATGGGGAAACGGCAACCCCAAAATCCAGTAGCAGCAAAAAAATTTCGGCACACAGGTAATGCAAGCAGGTTTAACCTTGCTAATATTTATTGCAGCATGCAATGTTTCGGGGTTACCCCCTTTATCAATCATGTATGCTTGATAAAGGGGGTAACCCCGAAACGTTGCATGCTGCAATAAATATTAGCAAGGTTAAACCTGCTTGCATTACCTGTGTGCCGAAAAATTTTTGCTGCTACAGAAGGTTAAATCTCCCCATCTGCCCCAAACCCAGGTACTAGTAGTCATCTACTTGTTGCAACTACAAGATTGATATACTGCTAAGTATTAGCAGAGACAATTCTCTATGTCTATTGCAGGCTATTTTATTGCGCTTTGTAGCCACTACAAGTAAAACATTGTGTCATAGCCCTTATTGTAAAGTGATTCCCAAATGACAGGGTTTCCCCTCCCTAGGGGTCTGATACAATAGTGGGGATCAGAGAACTAAACCTTAAAAAATAAATTGGCTTAAAATGCCTTATTTTATAAACCCAAACTTATTGCCCATCTTAAAGTTTGAGCTTAATAGCAGCAGTGATCCTGGATTTCCAATTTGTCACGGGGGGTCACCTTCTTGGAAAGTATCTGAAATACTCACATGCTCAGTGGGCTCTGAGCAGCTGTTGAGAAGCTAAGTTTAAGGGGTTGAAGCTTGAATAAATTCCATTGGCATTATAAGGGAGATTACCATCAAAGAAAAACAATTAGGTTTTAATTTGTACAATTGAGTATGAACATTATCAAAAATACCTATATATTATGCAACTTAAAATGGCTTGAGGCTTTTTAAGCTTGTACAAAAGAATGGTAATTATGGCATAACAGTATCCTTTCAAGTATGACGTTCTTGTTTAAATACTTTAAAGTTAAAATCACATTCACAACACAGTAATAGTAGAACCTGCTTTTTTTCTGTTTTTCTTCAAGAGACTCATTTCTGTCTAGATAGGCCCAAACTCAACATATCTAGTTCTGGGCACATACGGTAGCTTATGTGCTCACTAACATATCATATCTAAAGCTCCCCATAGACGCAACGATCGTTCCCTGCCGAACGACCGATCTAAGGGAAGTCCGACCAATCTTTCAAATTATCGTGCGGTTAGTGGGATACAAACGATCGTTCGTCTCACGATTTTTCGTCCGACATTGGTCTGTTGATTGATCGGCCAGGTTAGAAAATCTTTATCGCTCCCCATGCAATCTACCTATGTTTGCAGCGCAAGCAGGCTGCGATCCTTCAGTTTTTGCTGGCAATATCGCCTGAAATGGTCTTTTTAGTTGATGGACACATCAGATCGTTTTGAGACAATCGTGGTCTCACGATAATCATTGGATCTTTCAAATATCTTTACGTCTATGGCCATCTTAAGTCTGGCACACAGGCAGCTTTAGGTACATAGCAACTTTAGGAATAAAACATTCCTGTACCAGAGGTTTCAGTCTTTTCAAATTGGAGCCAAGGTAGGTACTGTGTTTCAGGCTGTGTGTAAAAAGACTTTAGGCAATGACACACTGGTCGTTTTGTCGCCTACGTTAAAAGCAGGTGATAAAACAACCAAAATGCCATGCCTTTGTCAGCACTGTAAATTACTGCAGTAAATTATTCAAACTGTATAATTGCAAGAAAATGACCTGGTTGGTTATAAGTTTTGAATAATTTACATTGCAGCAATGGCATAGAATTTTGGCTTGTCCACACTTTAACTCAGGCTCCAAAATTACCCCTGTGTTTTATTAAGGCTGCTTGGCAAAAGCATCTCTAGTCAAGTGAGTGATTAACTTCTAAGGTCCTTGGCAGATTGAGGTCTGCAAACATTTCCTAGGCAGATCTAAATCCTTGTATGGGTATCGGACCTGCTCTCCAGAATGCTCGTGAACCTAGAGTTTTCTGTATAAGGGGTCTTTCTGTAATTTGGATCTCAATACCTTAAGTCTTCTAAAAATCATTTAAACATTAATTAAACCCATCATGGTTTGTTTTGCTTCCAATAAGCATTAATTATATCTTAGGCGGGATTAAGTACAAGGTACTGTTTTAGTATTTGATTAAAGTGGTGTCTGTGGGAGATGGCCATCCCATAATTCATAGCTCTCTGCATAACGGGTTTCTGGATAACAAATCCCATACCCATATTTAAACAAAGAGACCGAGTAGGCAGCTTCTTTACGCACAAATCTTTTATGTTAAATCTGCATTTAAAGACATTTATAATGTTCACTTAAAGGAGAATGCAAACCTACCTTTAAAAAAACCTTGCTGGAGTTCAGCCCACATCCTATAATATAAAACAAGACTTTGGCTTCAAGAGAAACACTGGTGGGTCTATTCAAACAAATTATATTCCTTTAAGTAAACAAGTGGCTTTGAAACAGGGAATGTGTGTACCCGGGGCAAATTAACTGAAGGGCTAGGGTGGTGTGCCAACCTTCCACAGACATGCCCCATTTCCCGTCCTTGACCTGCTCATACACGTCCCTCAACCAACCCTAGTCCTCCCCTTTCCCAATGTTGGGTCAACTATTAAAAATGGGTCCCAGACAACTGCCCTACAACCGGATTTATGGGGATCCGCCACTGGTGCGTACAGACAAACTTAATTATTTTAAGAGAAGAGAAAAAAGTACAATAAGTCAAGCTTAATGCTACATTGAACTCATTTTTGCAATATTATTGTAAAGGGATAATGCATTTAAAATATATATGTTTCCCATTCTGGTCTTGTAAGAGCAGGTATGTTTCTAAAATAACCATCTACATTGGTCTTGTAAGAGCAGGTATGTTTCTAAAATAACCATCTACATTGGTCTTAGTAAAATAATAATCTGTGGGGGGAAAAAAGTATTGCCATCAGGTGAACTTTCAGCAGTACGATAATATCTAAAGAATCTAACCTTGAGTTTTTACTTTGTGAGGTGTGGGGAGCCACATGATAATGGCAATGTTCTCTTCACAGAACAATTACTCATTTATTGTTTCTAAACTGGATACACCTTGACACACATTTTATGCTCATGAATGCCAGGGGAAAGGTACTGTATAGTCTACGTTTATTCTGTTGTAAAGGAAAATGGCACGTGTGAAATTACATGAAAAGTTTTAGCATAGTTGGCTAAGCCGTTTAGTCATCAAGAAACAATTCATAACTGATTTCTTGGAAAAAAAAAATAACATGAAAGTGGGAAAGAAACAGAAATAGCCTCTCTGCATAAGAGATTGTGATAACTGAATCATTCTAGAAAAAAAGCAGTTGAATCATAATTTCTCTTGAACAATAATCTCCTAATAGTCATTCCTCCTATATTACGTGCGCATTTGTTACCTTATTATTAATTTACAATGAATGACTTTCCGGATACAGTATAAAACACTTGACTGGTGCTTTCAGGCGTTTCACCTTAAGGGCAACGTCACAATTGCCCTTTATCATCCAAGGGAAATATGTGCTGCCTATGGGTAATAAAACCCTGGAATGTTAGTTTTTTTCTGGAGCTAGAACCAGACAAATATTTAAACTATAAACCAAAGTTGAAACTTGGAACCTGCAATCCAAAATAATATACAAAATTTAAAACATGTACATTTTATTCTTAAAGGAGAATTAAAAAAAAAAACCCTACCCCCCTGCCCTACATAGACACCCCTTCCTCCCCCAGCCGAGCTGCAACCCGAGTAAATGCCCCTAACATTTTACTAACCCCTCGGTGCAGATTCATGGCATAGGCATTCACGACAGCCATCTTCTTCTCTTCAGAAATCTTCGGGTCTTCTTCTGGTGCTTCGGCAATTTCTGTGACGTTCAGTGCATGTGCAGATGTCACAAACCCGGAAAATTGCTCCAACTGTGCATGCGCTGAAACACCACTCTCTTCCTGAAGATTTAGGAAGAGAAGAAGATTGCACCCGTGAACTCCGATGCCCTGAATCTGCACCGAGGGGTAAATAAAAAGTTATGGTCATTTACCAGGGGTAGCAGCTAGGCAGGGGCTAGCCACCGCGATTGGTCAATCTGACAGGTTACATTTCGGTCAGCTGCTGATAATATCTGTGCATGTATTGCTGATCTGATGATTTTCAGTGGGAGACCAGTGTCCCCAGCTTTGTCGGACATAAAGTATGGTACAATTGCTGTCAGGGGCTGAACATCATCTGATCTGTTCTTTTACTGCTTTATTTCAACTGAAGATTAGTGGCAGGTCGGGAGATGGGGACCTCCGATCCTTTGAGGATTTGAACGATCTGATCTTTGTGTCTATGGCCAGCTTAAGTCTAGTAGCGCATAATATGTTTTCTCTATATGTGATCTGCTGCCTTCCACCCCATCAAATGATAGGCACTACAGATGGCCTGTCATTTCACACATTACAGGTTTTATCAGAAAATACATGACATCTCCACTAATGATGTGTGCATATGCATTACACAAATCACTGAATTCTGTATTGTGCATGATCCTACTTGTGGTGGGACAAAGAAATGAGATGGTGCACAGATTGTTACAGTTTACAGTGACAGTCTCTTTGGGGGGATTGTCATTACACATTCACACACCCCAGTGAATTTGCGTTTCATTGTCCATTAGGGCAAACATGGGGCATTTTGTCACCATCCTGAAACTGTGAGATACAGTGTTGGGCTGGGGGAGGTAAGCCCTCCAGAAAACCAGAGCAAAACGTCCACCATTACAGTCGCTCTCCCCCCCACTCACTCTAAGGGCCTGCCATTCTGGTTGCACTCCCCTCTCCTGCCTTGAGGATAAGCACTGCCACAAGTGCATTGTATAATATGCCCAATGCATTCAAGCCCCTTAGAGTGCCATCGCTACACCACACAATCTGCCCGTGTTCCTGGGCTGGTTGGGGCCCAACAGGACCTGGGACCATCGGGTTTTCTCCAGCAGGCTAGTCTTATGCTGCTGGTGGATGACAAAACACCCTTAAGGGCTAGAGCAGACGGGGACTCGCGAGTCAATTTGGAGCGATTCCACAAATCGCGCCGCTGCGTGTGAATAGGCGCAGGCGTTTTCAAGTAACGCCGGTGCGCCCCAGGACCTGTCTATTCGGGGAGGTTCGGGGGCTACAAGTCGCGGCTACAAGTCGCCAGGCGACAAAATGCCCCCGAATCTCCCCGTCTGCTCTAGCCCTAAGGGCTCTTCCAGACGAAGGGCTCTTCCAGACGAAGAGATTTCAGGGAGATTTGTAGCCTGCGACAAATCGTTGCGTGTTTGGGGCAACAAATCTCCCTGCATCTCTTCCCCCAGTCTTGCGCCCGGTAAAGTCAAAGTCGCGTGTGCCTATTCACACGCAGCGCGGCGCTTTTGAAAATCGCGCGAAAATGCATTGGCGAGCGACTTTAACTTAAGCAAGCGCAAGACTGGGGGAAGAGATGCAGGGAGATTTGTTGCTTCAAACACGCGGCGATTTGTCGAAGGCTACAAATCTCCCTGTAATCTCTTCGTCTGGAAGAGCCCTAACTCACTAACTGATGTTTCCATTTTTTGGCTGTCCACTGCAAATAATGAATGGAAGGTAACCATGCATGAATATGACCATGGCTCTCCTTAGTCTTCCTTTTCACAGCTCTCCTTCAGATTCCCAAACTGAATTTTGATATTTTACTATAGCATTTGTATCCAGAAATTGTGGCAGTTATTTTAATGATTCATTGGTGGAGACCAAAAACAGTTCTGTCCTCAGAGTTTACTTTTCACTTAGAGCTTTTATAGCATGTACAAACAGCATACTACAATTTTTCTTAGGGTATAGTAGAAAAAAAAAAGTAATTTTGAGCTTCAGCACAAACTATCACAAAGAACAAAATGTGAATATATGGTTTTTATTCAGTAAAATGAACAAATGTTGTAGTCATTTTCGTACTGTATACGAAGCCCTTTGATTTTCCATTGTCCAATAAGGTTATACAGTTTTTTTGTTATTTCTGCTCAGTATCAGTATAGTAAGCAAATTCTTTGACACAGACACAGCACTATACCATCCCTAGCAACCAATGTTTACACAATTTCATTAGTCACTGACTCACTAACCAGATTAGAAATGAGAGAGGTCAGCATTTTAGAAGATATGATATTGTATACCAAACAAAGAATTATGCTGGAATCTCAGAATATTACAATAAACAATGAGTGCATGCTGAATGAAATACCATGTGATTTATTTAATTTCTTGTAAATAAATGTATCAGGTCAGGAAGAAAGCAATAGTAATTCACACATAATTTCACTGGAATATTGGGAAATAAACTATTGGTGGATTGTGTGTAAATTTTGGAATTTATAAATGATTTGTAAATGAGCCCCTTTTGCTGTCCTCATCTTTACCCTGCTATATTTCCAGGACTATCTAGAGCAGCAAATCCACATTTACCCCAAGTCTCACCCTAACTGACTTAAAACTGGCCTTCATCCACTGGTCTGAGCCTCCTGGAGGACCATCCCTTATTTCTGAAACTGGTCCTATGATATAATATAGCAATTTATCTTAATTGTACTGGTA
This sequence comes from Xenopus borealis, assembly GCA_024363595.1. NCBI lineage: Eukaryota > Metazoa > Chordata > Amphibia > Anura > Pipidae > Xenopus > Xenopus borealis. Next base: position 59,971,211 of record CM044437.1, read on the forward strand.
ATCCTCTGTGAGATACTGACTAAGCAGTCAACATGTTTATGAATGATCTATTCTCACTGCTTAACTGGAGCAAAGTTATCAGATCGTTTAAAGGGATTGCTCTTTTGAAAAAAGTCTTTGGGGCAAATTCACTAAGCGCCGAAAATGCGTTAGCATTGGCTTCACTGACGTTCGCCAGGTGTAGTTTCGCCAGTGTTACGCAAATTCACTAAAATGCAAAGTTGCGCTCAGTGAGGCGAATGGTAGTGAAGTTGCGCTATTGTTACTTCATCAGGCAAGGCGCATTTACACTAGCTATGCCTAATTTGCATACGGCACAAAGTTAAAAGTATAATAGAAGTACTGTATATGTTACATCCACTACATTACACTATACAAGCCCAGGAAACCTTTAATAAATAAAATAAAGTTGTCCTATTGCCCTAAACATTGTATGGTTGAGTTCCCATATGTTAGGAAATGTAGGGGGGAAGGAGGATAACCCCATAAAAAATTACGCTATTTTTCAAGTTTTTTTTTCAAACTCCTATCTATTGAATTGAACTTCGCCAGGTCTGACCTGGCGAAGTAAAGTCTAGCGCAAGAGGTAACATTCAGTAAAATGGGCATCTTAGTGAATTAGCGTAGTCACGTCCCTTCGTCAGTGCACAACTTCGCTTGGCGTAAGGGTATGAAGTTGCTCTAGTCCAGTGATCCCCAACCAGAAGCCCGTGAGCAACATGTTGCGCTCGCAACATCCATGGGGTTCATGGATGTTGCGCTCAGTGTCCTCAAAGCAGGTGCTTATTTTTGAATTCCTGGATTGGAAGCACGTTTTAATTGCATAAAAACTAAGTATAGTGCCAAGTAGAGCCTCCTGTAGGATGTCAGTCCAGATGGGGCTACCAAAATAGCCAATTACAGCCCTTATTTGGCACCCCAGGAATTTTTTTCAGGCTTGTGTTGCTTCCCAATTATTTTTACATTTGAATGTGGCTCACGGGTAAAAAAAGTTGGGGACCCTATGCTAGTCTATCTTCTTCGCTAGTAAATTTTCACCAGGGACACTGTTAGTAAATTGGCGAAGTTGCAAAATGACGTCACACTGGCGAATAAGCTCTAGCTTTAGACGTTTCGTGCTTTAGTGAATTTGCCCATTTATTTCTGGGGAACAATCTGAAAACAACTGAACTGAAAAAGTGTTTGGAAGGTGAACAACCCCTTTAACAAAATCAGTCAAGCAGTGACGTTGGACCCCCCACAAGAGACCCGAAATTGCTTGTATTGCTGGTCACAACAGAAACTGCCGGTCACCAGTAACCCCTTCAGTGGACCCCCTTGTAGAGGAAGCAGGCCCGCCCCTGCTGTAGTGCTGGAGTCTGCCTCCTCTGGTTACACCGCTACAGTCAAGCCATCAGACTAATTACTTCAATTCTCATAGTTAAACTATCAGACTATACACAAATTCACAAAAATGTAAGCATGCTTCTGAATTATTTCATGTCAGTTTCACTAAATTCTTTCAGAAATAACATTATTTTCTGTAAGCATTTGCCACAAAAAACTGTAAAATATTGCAGAGTGCATTCATAATTTATCAATGACTCTTCAGACCAAGTTGGCAGTTTCTCTGAGGTCCTCCAACAGGCCTGCCTGATATGTGGCCAGACATCAGTCAGTCCATCCAATTTACTTCCAAAATCTCCTAGGAAACTGCAACAGATATGTTGTTTCTTGGTTAAATTTCTGATGTGTCTCCTGGTGTGGCAAGTTTTGTTGCAATATCAACACTGTGACAAATTCCACCCCTGCTGCCTTGAAGTTGACCCCAACACTACCCCAAGTAGCACAAATTTGACCTCCTTGTGTTCTGCTTCCTGTTACCCATAGCAACACCCTAATAGATTCACTGTGTATCCCTTTGTTTCTGAGTCATCCCATTTAGTTTATATCTTTAAAAATAACCCCTTTATTGGAGCACCCTATATAGATGTTCTCTGGTCCCTGTCTGTGTTTCCAATGAGGGGGTGGGCGTGTCCTAATAGTCCCTGCCAGAAGCACAGTAGAAGGGGGCAGCCAATCACAGTCCTGCAAAGACAGGCTTCAGTTCTCTATCAGGTACTGCTAGCTGCTGATTCCTGTCTTACTGTGCAGTGAGCTTAGTGCCAAGGGCTTCCCAAAACAGCCTGGGCACCCACACGTCCAGAATTAAAATAAGCCAGGCATTTCAGGTACACAGAGACCCAATCAGCCCACAAAGGCCCAAACAGCCCCCTAAATACTGACTTTGGGACCTTATAGCAGCCCCTCTGGTATTTGCCAGAACCCACAGATTGCCAGTCCGGGCCTGAGCACCCATCAGGTAGACTGCAGCTGCACTTTATTTCCTAGGTCACCCCACACCCATCATTACACGCTCAACAGCACAGGCAGCTGAGAAATCTACAGCAGGTACAGTAGCTTAGCGGCCAGCAAGTATCTGCCGGTGCTTTCTCAAGTAATCACAATGAGCGACAGAAAGCAAAGTTGCCCAGGGCGTGATTTCCATGGCACAGGGAGTACAGTGGAAAAGGGGCGTGCCCCAACTCGCAGCCAGAAGGGTCCCCGCCCTTGGCAGGCTGAATAGAGAGTGGAAGAAAGGAGCAGAGGCAGTGTGGACAGTGTGCGCACAGCTTCCTATTCGTGACCCAGGCACCTGCTGCTGCTGCTGCTGCTGCTGCTCTGTCTATTTGCTCTTCGGGGCGCTTCTCTCGGGGAATTGGGAGATTCGGTGCCATCCAACAGGAAACATGACTGACGCCTTGCTGCCTGGCGGCAACCTGAATGGTAAAAGACTGACGGAGCAGAACTACTTTAGAAAGGTAAGCGGCGGCTTCTCGAACTTCGGAGTTGGCAAGACGTTAGGAGATTGGAATAAAGCTGTAGCTCCTACTACTGACTTACACAGCCCTCCCTAAATAAACTGTGTGTTTAGCCCGACTCCCCCTGTGCCTCGCTCGCAGTATTCCCAATCACACTCCCAGGCAATCATTAACAGGAGCTTCTTGGCCCAGGGCGATGGGAAACGTCGTGTTGTGTACGCACATATTGTGACTTCTTGGCTTGCACCACCACACTCTCTAGCACTCACCATGAAACTGCTGGAGCGCAGCCTGAAGGGCTTAATGCAGTTTCTCACAGGGTTCGGTGACTCGGGATGATGTCCCTAGGGTTCCCTGCTCCCTGCCTACAGTTCATTGGGGAGACTCAATTCTTCACATAGCATTAGTACCTTTACTATCTCTATTGTGGG
>CM044437.1:59996695-60016980 GCA_024363595.1 Xenopus borealis
GAAAATATTTCTATATTTTATGGTTGGGGGTCACCACAACATGAGGAACTGTATTAAAGGCTCGTCTATTATTTATTTGCACAATTGCACTTATATTCCTACTGCAGGAACTGGAGAGAGAAGTGTCACTATGAATTGCCTGTCGCTGTACATACAGGGCAGATTTCTGTCAGAAAATATTTGTTTCTGTATTTTCTGTCTGCAAATCACATTCCTGTCACTAAACACGCAGGACTGGGCTTTTCCATGTAAGCCACAGGCCTCACAACTTTTCAAACTCCTTGTTAAACAGCAAAAGCATATCAGGCATTTTATTTCTCTAAAATGCGTTCTATGCAATGCAATAGCAATTGTGGTCTTTCTGTGAGGTTTCTTCCCAAGCAGGTATGTTGCCTTACAAAGTCAGAAACCAGAGGCCCAATGATTCTACAGGGTAACACAAATATTAAAAACATTTTAGCAGTGTTTCTGGGGTAAACAAGCTCAGGTTCGTGTTTAGCATTGATTGAATTCATCTCTTTGCATTTCCAGGGCAACTGCAAACAATAAGATTCGAGAGCAGGTGCTTTTAGAGCTCAGCTTTGTGAACTCCAACCTTCAACGTCTTAAGGAGGAGTTAGAACGACTTAATATATCAGTGGAAGTGTACCAGCACACTGAGTAAGTCTCTTGTTTTATGGCAGTTCTTCCTCACAGATGATAAGATTAAAAAATACCTCAAATATTTCAAGAGAACATAAGTGCAATTTCTTTATGAGGACACTGACTAAAGTCCTGAATACCTTTGTTATTTTATACCTGTTTTGTTTAGTTTTAAAGCAATTATCCTATTGACAATATTGGTGATCAAGGTCAGCACTTCTAATGTTTTTCGCGCATTTAACTTGCATGCCCCCTATTTTCTCCAGAGACAAAAATAACTGGAAATCGTTTGAAACCAGGTCCAGACTGGGATTCAAAATAGGCCCTGGCATTCCAAGTAGACAGAGGCCTAAGCAGCCCCCCACCGTCCCAGTAAATAGTAATTGTCTATGGCAACTTAAAGCAACCTTTCTGGCATTTGCCGGAACCCACAGATTGCCAGTCCCCAATTACTCTATAAACTCTCATATAGAGAGATTATAGAGTAATTGGGGACTGGCAATCTGTAAATTACTTTTAGTAAAGTATACTTATTTTAGATATACAAATTGTCCCATTGTAACACATTTTCCAGTTAACTGTCTGTTGAAACTGTTTCTCTGAGAAAGAGCTCCTTTTTATGTGCTACAATCCATTATTTCTTTTCTTTCCTAGGCAGGCCTCCAACATTCCATTGATCCCATTAGGGCTCAAGGAGACAAAAGATGTAGATTTCACAACTGCATTCAAGGTAACATAAGATATTTACTTTTCCAAACGAAGATAAGTACCGATAGAGGCAATATGCACCTGTATTCAAAATAAGTCCAATGAATAGGATTTGTAATAAAAATGCATGCTGCTTGTTAATTGGTTAATAAATTAATTTATATTTTTGTTTCTTGTACTAAACATTCATCACAGCGCATTCAAATACAAATTTCAGTCTTTGGAACACTGGAGGAGAAGTAATTTAATTATCTTACCATTCCTCCTTAAACCTGCTTCCACTAATTTTTAAGCTCTGTATCTGTCCTAGGGGGTTGTATTAAGGGGGAAAAAAACAATGATCACCCATTTCAGACAGCTTAGAAGCATCCAAATTCTTCCAAGTACCCAAGCTAAATGTAATAAGTTATGTGAAGGCAACTTACCATTTTAATCTTTTGGAGTAAGTATAAAACAGCTTTGCAAAGTGCCACCAAATGTGAGTTAGTTTGATATCAGGACTGGGCCATGGTAGAAAATTCATCATTTTGTGCCTGAGCCACTCCAATGTAACACTTACCTTGTGTTTGGGGCTATTGTTCTGCTAAAATATGAACTCGGTCACTACTTCAACTTTTTAGTAGACTAAAACAAGTTCTACAAGATGCCTAAAGTAGAGCTAAACCCTAAAAATGAATATGTCTAAAATGTTTCATACTGAACTCATTGCACCAGCCTAAAGCTTCAGCTTCTCAATAGCAGCAAGGATCCAGAATTTCAAACTTTTCACAGGTGGTCACCATCTTGAAAAGTGTCTGCGACACTCACATGCTCAGTGGGCTCTGAGCAGCTGTTGAGAAGCTAAGTTAAGCTAAAGGGTTGTTGCAAATTATCAAGCAGAAAAGGAGGTTGGTCTGTAATTGAAGCTAATGCTATAAGGCTGATTATTAATTTCTTATAATAGTGCTGCCATGTTGTAATTATCTGTATCAGCCTTATATGGTGACATTTCTATTCTATGTGTATATTGTGAGTGATTCCCTAAGCTCAGTAAGTGACAGCAGCACAGAGCATGTGAATCAGTGAATCAGCAGAAAAGAAGATGGGGAGCTACTGGGACATGTTTGGAGGCACATATATTTACTGCTAAAGGGCTGTGGTTACCTTAGGCTGGTACAGAAGCCCTAAACATAATGTACATTTCTAGCTACTTCTTTAGTTAGGCTTTAGTTCTCCTTTAAAAGGTGAGGGGCTGAACAGCCTGAACTCAGCTAGTAATAATAAAATCACTCCCAAGTATGCAAACTTGTATATATTTACCCAAAAAGGCTTTAAGTTGTTATTTCTGCTGTTAGCTCTACAAAATTATAAATTATGGGGATTGAATACATATGCAAACATCATATTCCATATTTTTATTATTTTCCTAACATAAAACAATGTCACAAAAAAACTGACTTTGGGTGCTTTGAAATAAAATTATTGCAGAGAACAAAATTAATTGGCAATTGTTATTCATTATATTGACAGTTACCTATGGTATCATTAATTTTTATGGCACTGTATGCTTTTACAACATTTATAGTTATAAGAAGGAAAAAACATGTTCCATATACTGCACAAATAGCTTTTATGATTCTACATTTTATCATGTATGCTATACATGACAACATATGGTTTAGGTGATAAGAAGTGTCTAAAATTAGGAGGCATAGATAAGCGCTAATTTTGGAAGTGTTGATACTTGGCGGCTGTAGCTATTTATTTACTATACTAATTAACCGACACGTCAAGTAGTAGTCATTGTGAAAATATATTTGTCATAATGAGATTCGAATGCAAAGCGCAGCAGTAAGCATTAAGTCACAGTTCCACCCTCTGTAATAAAGAGAAACTACCTAGGCTGGCTTTTGTAATAAGTGTGATGCATTTCCGTCTTGGCTCTGTGTAACTGCTAAGTAGAGGATTTAAAGAAACATTAGACTAAAAGAAATGAGTAATCCTTTAACCATGCAGATTTTCATAATTCGACTACAATAAATTTAGCTAACGTGCTTGGTTTTTATTGGGATCAATCATACAAAAGTGCAGAGGTTCTATATAATTAATCTTTAGAAATACACAACTGACATTGCCTTTCTGGCTATAAATCATCCATGTGAAAGTGTATCCTAATTGAAAATGTATTCTTGTTGAAAATGTATCCTTGTGCTACAGGTGTGCAACCTTGTACCTGTGTAGGTATTGCTCACTGATTGGGCCATCAGGGTCATTTGCTTCAGACTGAAGGTTACATTCTTCTTGACACTTGCCTGCGTTAATAACCACCTTGCTTGCTTATTTTGTAGGATTTTATCTTAGAACACTACAGTGAAGATGCGTCGGAGTATGAAAATGAGCTGGCTGACCTAATGGACCTCAGACAGGTATAGACAGTTATAAATGTACTAAATAACTCATGACTTGTTTAGGCCTCTTCTTACACAAACATTGTAATTTCCTTATGATATGTATAGAAATGTTCTATAAGTATTTTTTAAATTTCGTGTTGCTAACAACTGCTGCTAAACGTGCACGGTTTCATGTAATTATATAGGGGTACTTGGGGGGACTGCAAGGAGTATATTGCTAATATATGAAAATAATATATTTGGCTAATATAAGTAGTTTTCAAATGATTTTTTCCAACTTTCAATCCATTGTTTAGCAAGTTAATCAGGGCTGTGACAAACTGCATGCAGCATGATTGATTTCTGTGCACATTCTCTGTATGCGATGTGTCCTTATAGTGCAATGGTACACAAGGAGATTTGTCACCAGCAGATAGAGATAATTGCCAAAAGATACACTTATATAAGACACATGTATTTGGCACTTTATTACAAAACTTCATTGTTGGTTTTTACTTTGTTGCATGCATGACTGGTTTAACTGAAAGCCTATTGTTTTGTTCCAGGCTTGCAGAACCCCTAGCAGAGATGAAACTGGGGTTGAGTTGTTGGTGAGCTACTTTCAACAGCTTGGATATCTTGAGAACAGATTTTTTCCCCCCAGTAGAAACATAGGGATCCTATTTACATGGTAAATTGTTATAATCTATATGAAAAATCTACAGACCGTGCCTAAATATATCTACACTGCATAAGGGCAATGGCACACTGTAAGATTTGTTGTCTGCGGTTAAATCTGTGCTACTGCAGTCTATTCCCTGAAAAATGACTTGCCGTAGCAAAATATTAAAATCACTGCAAGTAAAAATGTTTGTCGTGGCGATCTGGCTCAGTAGTGGGAAACTGCTACCCTCTCCCACTATTAAGCCAGATCACAGCAGGTATTATGTTTTGTACAAATTTAACTGTGGGGGAAAATCTTTCCGTGTACCATTGTCCTAAAAGTGCTAGCCCAGATTATTTAGATTGCTGATACAGTATAAATCCATGTTGTCCTGTTTACTGCAATTTCACTTTAGCATAAGTTTTTTTTTTTCACTGATAATTCTCTCCATGAGCCTGCACACGTGCTGTCACAATGGCTTTACGGTGCAGACACAGAAGATTGCTGATTCAAAAATAGGGGCTGGTTTTTGGCCTGCGGTTATGGCCATGACCCATAAGAATAAGATCCACTTGTGTGCAGTCATGTGCAATTTACACGTGAAAGCAGAAATTTTCAAGCTGACGTCTGCTCTGCTTGCTTGTGACTGCACATAAGTGGATCAATGGAAATGGTCCATGGAGTGAATCGACTTCTCTCAGCCTGAAAAAAATGCACAGGCTGAGAGCAGTGGAGCCAACACTCTTTCTAACCTGAGTTACCCATAGGATGAGAATAAGCCCAGTGTGGCTGTAGCCCAAAACTAATCCTCTCAGTGTTCTGTTCAGTCCCTTTTAGATACACAGGGAAGAAGATTTAGGCGATTGTGGGAACAGAACAGATTAAAGAAACCTGATAGTTGTGTTTAAGTGCATCAAGGCAAGCTCAGTTCCAGACATGAAGGTTGGGGCACTTGTTTACATTTCAGGGTGCAAAGACTGACTTCCAGAGAAGTTATATTTGCTACACATAGCTTCTAAATAAAACACGTGATGGTATCTTTATAAGAACTGGGAATTTGTTAAGTAAAAGTCCTGCACTCAGGATCATTTTTCAGCTCTTTGTATTTTGATATCTTAGAACAGACATGTGGTAATGAAGACGGTCTGTACTTAATGTGCAACCATTGTCACATAGTTTCGGTAAACAATGTTCTGCTTTAATGCTCAAAGTTTTACTAATTGCAGTAGCATAAAACAGGGGAAGGGCAGAAGTAAATCATGCATAAAACAATTAGAAGTGCCATCAAGTGTAACTAGAAGTATTGTGGAGAAAGAAAATAAAAACTCTTGGCGGACTATTACTTCAGTCTTTGCAGTGAAAGAGTTGAACTAGTGCAGTGTATCTAACAGAAATTTTAAACTGATAACCATGGTCTGCAGAGTTGCAACATTGTGAAACTGAATCAAATAACTCTTAAAAAGGTAAGTCTTTTAGGGTAGGGACAGACAGGGAGATTCGGGGAGATTCTGTTGCCTGGCGTTTTTAGCAGGCGACAGAATCTCCCCGAATCTCCCTGTCTGTCCCCAGCCTTACTGTATAATGCATATCTATACAAGACATACATTAGACACCAGAGAATTCCAGATGAAAAGTAATAAGGATACCTGTATCCTTAAGGACAGGATAACAAATATATGATTTATTAGTAATTCATACAAAACTAAGCACATATGCATACCTGTGAATGCATTTTCATAGGAAAGCCGCTTGGAGAAAATGTCTTAAGTGACATCACATTTATGATGCAGATGTTTTAGAACTAATAAACTGAGGTTTCTTAGCTGTATATGATATATATTCTAAATTCTAAAATGCTGGCAATTAAAGCTTTTTTGCTTTATGGTATTTAGGTGAAGAGAATGTAACATGCATTTTTCTTTTTTTAAGGTATGATTCATTTACTGGGGTCCCTGTAAGTCAGCCAAACATCTCCCTGGAGAAGGCCAGCATTTTATTCAACATTGCAGCTCTATACTCACAGATTGGAACCCGGTGTAACAGGCAGACTAAAATTGGCTTGGAGGAAGCAGTCACTACTTTTCAAAAAGCAGCAGGTAATTAAATTATGAATCACGTGTGACTTATGAGTTTCTGAAACTAGTTAATTAGCTATGAATTATTATAGTTTAGGTGGGGTTTTACATTTTAAATATTTGAGACCTTTGTGATTTTCTTTCTCTGAAACAAAATAGTTGAACTGACCCAAGTCTGTGGAAAGCAAATTGCAATACCTTGACTATACCTTCATATGCTTAGATGTCCTAATTGTTCTCCCATACTCTATTGCTTGACACAGGTTTAAACAAAGACAAATACTGTATCTCCATGGGGCAAATTTACTACAGGGTGAATTTTCGCCTCGAAAGGCTCCGCCACACTTTGTGCAACTTCACTAAGGTTAATTTTCAGTGAATACATGTATTTATTCAAATGTGGCAAACGAACACTGGCATACTTTCGCCAGCAAAGATTCGTTAGCACAGACATTTCTAAACAAATTGTCTCTCACATTACTTTCTTCCTGGCAAAACTTCCTTAACATACTTGAGTTTACTTCAATCAAAATATGGCGGGTACATATAGTTTATATATGTCTTTATTAGTAAGTGTTGGTGAAATTGTTGGAAGTGGCCACTTATTATTAAAAATGTCCAAGGAATCAAAATAAATACAAAAGAGATCCTCTATTGTCCTAGACATGAGCCCACCCTAAAACAAATGTGGAATGAGCATCAAATGGTTAAAAACTTTTTTTTACAAAAAAATATATTTAACGATTACAACTAATCCAGCATTAAAATATGAAAAAACGCCAGAATTTTGTCTTTTTTTAAATAACTTTTCGGCATACAGATTACAATGTCACTGATAAGATTGTGGAGGATGTAGCTTCACCATATCAATTCGTTAGGTATAACCTGGTGAAGCAGACGCTGGCCAAAAGGGTCACATATTGGAATGTTCGTACTGATGAATTTGCAGAGTAACTATTGTTCATCTGAGCGAAAATTCACCTGCAAAATTTTGTTAGTGCTGAGCTCTTTAACTAGCAAATTCTCCTCTACACCTTTTACTAAATTGGCAATGTCCCTGAAACCTTTTTTGGCAAATTTTTGCAAGCGGTGGCCAGTTTGCTATTTAGTAGATTTGTTAGGGCTATTAGAGACGAGCGTTTTTATCTGCACTCCGGTTTCATGCATTCAGCCGCAGGGGAGCAGACGCACTGAATTCTTTTCAATGTGGCTGAACTCACTCGGACGCTTGTAAGCGCCAAACACAGGTTGGGACGCAGCATGTTGCATTTTACCTGCTTTCGGCGCTACTCCCCTGCGGCTGAACGCACAAAACCGGAACACAGTGGAGCGCAGGTAAAAACGCTAGTCTGTAAGAGCCCTTACACTGATCATAAAAATATTGGGTGTTTTCAGTAATCTTGCTTGTTTATTGAGGTGCTAGTTATGATGCATACAAATGTAAATACACTGCTCAGGGTGGAGTGAGGTAAACGTTATCTTTAAATAATCACCTGAATATTGGACAAACCTACTAATAAAGCCAGTGATGTCGAAGGGCTTGGCAACCACTCCTAGAAATCAGAGCTCTGAACTACACCTTGTGCTGACTGCTTCTCAACTGCTGACGTGTACAATTTGGATTTGTGTCATGTGCAAAATATGCCAAGTATCTGCTGGATGGAGAGAACGAGAGATCTACATGTATTTTTTTGATAAGATGAGGGTGTCTAATTTCAAATACCAGTAAGAGAAGAAAATGTCTTTAAAACAAGGAACTTTTCTACGGTACAGCTGGTACTTTATAACTGAACAATGTTTGCTGGTTTTTGGCCGAGAGAACATTCGAGTTAATGATTAATCTGCTCTGATAATGAAAAGCATTGTTATTGAAATAACTTGTTTGGTCTATTTTAACATACTTTTACAGCAGGGCTTGACATGGTTATTTCCCATAGCATTTAATTACTCCTTAAAATCACTGGTTCCAGTCACTTTTACCATTTGAGAGTAGGGTGATAGGTAGGTGAAAATAAAATGCCTCCTAAATATATTAGGAGCCCTCAATCTGCCTGATAAAGAGTCTTTTCCTTATCTAGTATTCCAGCCACAAAGCAGTGCATAACTGCTGCTACAAGCTTCTCCAGTTTTTCATATTTTGTTAACATTAATGTGGTCAAGAGATATATAATCATGGGTGTCACATGGCAATGCTTGCTCTGCCTCCAAAAAAATTTTGTAGCTTGGTACCTGACAAATTCGTTATCCTGCACAGTCAATGTTAATATACAGAGTTAGACAACTGACAAAGGTTTGCTTTATGAAGCACTTTAGAAAATCACCCCAAACCTTCTTGCCCAGCAGGTTCTAAGGTAGATTCTTCTGGTTATTCCTATGAATTGGATTTAATTCTTGAGCCCCATTGTCATCCTGTTTCCGAAGGATGAGATTTTTAATGGAAGCAGGAACCACTTGTTGAGTAAATGAATTATGCCTTTTATTTTAAGGGTTTTATTTGGACCAATTACTAGACCCATGCCCACCTCTTTGAACTAGGCCCACTCTCATATGTTTAGAATATCTTGAATATCTTTTTGTTTTTCTGTTTTGCAATGGAAAGTTAGGTAGTGTATGGACCAACAAAATAATAATTCAGTTGAATTGCCAGGACTTCTTATAGTCAATGGCTGTTCTTGCTAGGCATTTTTTTCCATAATATTCAGGTAGAGTTTATTTAGCAGACATTGAGAAGATAGCATTCAAATGAGGTATACAAAGCACGGATAATAATAGGTAGTGTGTTACAGCTACGAAGGGGTGTGGGTACAGTTCACAAAATCGTCCTTGTACAATATACCATCAGGAGTAAAATGATGGGTACTTCTTACATTACATTGTGGGGTACACAAGCAAAAACAGTGTATTAAAAACATATTGTGGACCATTTTCAGCATTCAGAAGAGGATATTTATCAAGCCATTGACCCCAGATTTTATGGAAATTGTTGGGACTCCCTCTTGTGATGTATACTAAACATTCTAGGGTACACATGTCAATCTCTTGCTGGACATTTACATCCTAAAAGATACATGCATAAACTTGAAACCAATGACCCGACCTAGTGCATGTATTGGGCCATTAATTAAACACTTCCACTTATTTGCTGGGGTCATTACTTCCTAGAGCTAACCATAAAACTTTTTAAAGTGAAGTTCTGTCAATAAGCCCAGGGTTAAAAATGTGAAATGTAAATATTTTTCTGTGACATCCAGCCACACCTTTGCATATCCAAAAGTTGCAGTCATAACCATGCTGGTACACACCACTGCTCCATTTGGTATGGCTGCAGTCATACTAGTTAGACTAGTTACATATACAGTAGATAGGTCTCTTTTGTGAGATTACTTTACTGTTCCTTTAACACTGCAGTTTGCTGAGAGGCGCAACTGGTCAGACCAGTTAGAGTAAATATCCTGGTAGCACAATGTGTTATATACATTTCATAGCAGCTGAGCTAGGCAACTTGGGTACAAGCATCAGAACTTGCAAGACTCACCAAAACAAGACAAAACCAACATTTAACTAGATTAACTGACATTTTATGAATGTATCGGAGAACTGTACGCCTGTTCTGAGGTGCTGTGCTACAAACCTTAACATCTGGAAAGTCACACGACTAGAAATGCTAAAAATGTTGAAAGTCAGACGTGATTATATATTATGGCTCTGCAACTGGTAATATTACAGCAGTATCCCAATTTCCACCCTGTCCCTTTTTTTAAACCAATTGGAGCACTGGTATACAGTGGTCCATCCCTTAGAAGGCAAGCATAGGGCTTCTATATTCCTTATCCAACCTGCACTTACTGTACCTACAAGATTCCTCTTGTGTAACCCACAAATACACTCTGCTTCCTGTGCAAGCCAGTCATATCAGCCAGTATCTGACCAGCAAAGCAAGGACTGAGTTTGCCCAAGGCAGTTGAACAGGTTATATCCCCTTTAGGCATTCCCAGCTAATCTGAAGTGTTTGAACTGCTTAAAAAATTTTACATTATGAAACATGTATTATTACGATTATTATTTTTGTCATTACACTTTATTTATAAAGTGCTAATGTATTGTGCACTGCTGTACTCTAAATGAGTGTATACATTGAACATACAAATTACATACAAAAGACAACAACTCATACAAGAGGTAAAGAATGTACAGGTATTTGCTGTTTGGTAGCCTGGTGTCCAGAATTGCTTTTTCTCTGCAGTTATAAGCCAGTTGGGAATGGTTCACCTTTAGGGCTCTTCCAGACGAAGAGATTGCTGGGAGATTTGTTGCCTTTCGAAAATCGCTTGCAAATGCATTTGTACTATTATATTTGTAAAATTTGATTTATTAAGAACCTTCCCTTCATTTTTTAGGAGTACTTAACTATCTAAAGGAAACCTTCACCCATACACCCAGCTATGACATGAGTCCAGCCATGTTGGGAGCCCTCATCAAAATGTTACTGGCAGAGGCACACGAGTGCTACTTTGAGAAAATGATCTTATCTGGGATACACAATGAGTTCTGTACACTGTTGAAGGCAGCACAGGAAGCTGCAAAGGTATGCATTTTATTACTTTAAGTCTAGTTTAGGCACTTGCTCAGTAATTTATTTTATTTAGAACCTTAACATTTTAACTCTTTGAAGTGCAGCATTTTTTTGTGTTTGTATTTTGATCTTACTGTACCTGCATCTGTATAAACTGACTCCTTTAAATGAAACGTGATGGACACACACACAGACACACACATACACACACACACACACAATCAACTGAACCTTTAGGGACTTTGAAATAAATACCACCCTGTGAGATCTAGTTGTGTGTTTGTTTTTAGCTACTGCTGTTATTTATGCAGCGCATCAGTTGTAAGAGAAAATCAGTCTATACCCTATAGATCTTGACTTGCAAGTTTGGCAAATAAAACACATGTAAGTTTTGAAAGTTTTAAAATAACAAGCTACATTACATTACAGTTACTTGCACCAGTGTTTGAGGCTGCTGTAACTGCAGTAGTGAAGTAAATGACTAATGTAGGTCTCTGGGTGAGGGCAAACTATACAATGATACTGTGCTAAAACCCTGTGCTCTTGCATTAAATGTGTTTATGAATCAACCTATTTTGTCTGGAATGTGGTTAAACTGCACAGAGTTTGTCAACTAGCTCTTATGCTTAAAGGAACAGTAACACCAAAGAATTAAAATTTTTTAAATAATTCAAATCTAATGTATTGTTACAATACACTGCACTGGTAGTATGTGTTTGCTTCAGAAACACTACTATAGTTTGTATAAACAATCTGCCATGGGGGCAGCCATTCAAGGCGCAGGTTACAAAGATAACAGATGCACTCTGTAGAAAACCACTGCATGCCATTACAAAACGTATCTGCTACCTGTGCATTGTCTCCTTTTTCAGTTTGAATGGCTGCCCCATGGTTACTCAAAAGCTTATTTACATAAACTATAGTAGTCTTTCTAAAGCAAACACATAACTTTTACCAGTGCAGGGAAACAGTAAATTATATTTGAATTACTTGAAACTGATTGCATTTGTTGGTATTACTGTTCCTTTCATGAAAAGCCTCTGATTTCTACAATGTGTCACCACTTCCAAAGATACGAAAAGTCAAAAATCAGAGAAGAGTTGTTTCTAGTGCAAATGTACAGAATTTTTGTAAATGATTTTATATATTTTATTCAGTATATTATAGAGTTTTTTTTTTTACGCATTACAGGTCAGTGAAGTCCACATGCAAGTTTACACATTAATGAACCAGGCTCCAATCAAAGAAAATGTCCCATACTCCTGGTCTGTTATGGTGCAAGTGAAAGCAGAGCATTACAAAGCTTTGGCTAACTATTTTGTGGCGATTACACTCATTGATTATCAGTGTAAGTACTGACTTTATCTCAAAGCAATAGTCCGTATCTGTGCCTGAAATCAGTGTGTGATGTTAACTGGGATGAGTACTGTCTGAGAGTGATTTTGTTTGGTTCTTGAATATGGTAGTCCATTTCCTGCAGCAGTTGTCATACCCTGCCATACAATAAGACAGATATGCTAGCCAGCCTTATAATAGAGAATTCTGGCACAGATGTAACAGATCTTAATAGCCAACACACAGTCCAATATTAGCTGCTGATTCAGGTCACTCAAGACAGAATCAGCAGCTCACTGGCCACTGTATGTGCCTGCCCAACTGATATTTGTTTAGTAATCAAAACGAAATCTCTTGGGAAGGTTTGAAAATCAATTTTGGCAAGGACTGCACCTGGCCATTGATTCAGTCCCTTTTCGACTGGTCTGCATAGGCACCTTTTATTCTTAACTGCTGGCCTGAGGGCAAACAATCAGGTCTGACTGGTTTGGCCCACCAACAGGTTGGTCAAATATCCACTCATTTGGTGACCTTGCCATGTGAGCTTATCTGATATCCGTAAGTATTGTCTCATTTGCTTCCCAGTGTAAATAATATTTGTATCACAAGCCCAGTTACATTGTTTGTAGGGTCGTCAGCAAGGATAAGCAATACATATGTAGATCATAAAGCTGTCCTCGATATCTTTAGAGGTGTTTTTTGCTTAAAGGGATCCTGTCATGGGAAAAAAATTTTTTTCAAAATGCATCAGTTAATAGTACTGTTCCAGAAGAATTCTGCATTGAAATCCATTTCTCAAAAGAGCAAACAGATTTTTTTATATTTCATTTTGAAATCTGACATGGGGCTAGACATATTGTCAATTTCCCAGCTGCCCCAAGTCATGTGACTTGTGCTCTGATAAACTTCAATCAGTCTTTACTGCTGTATTGCAAGTTGGAGTGATATCACCCCTCCCTTTCCCCCACCCAGCAGCCTAACAAAAGAACAATGGGAAGGTAAACAGACAACAGCTCCCTAACACAAGATAATAGCTGCCTGGTACATCTAAGAACAGCTCTCAATAGTAAAACCCATGTCCCACTGCGTACTATTCAGTTACATTGAGAAGGAAAAACAACAGCCTGCCAGAAAGCAGTTCCCTCCTGAAGTGCTGGCACAAGTCACATGACTGGAGCAGCTGGGAAATTGACAAAATGGCTAGCCCCATGTCAGATTTCAAAACTGAATATAAAAAAATCTGTTTGCTCTTTTGAGAAATGGATTTCAGTGCAGAAGTCTATTGGAGCAGCACTATTAACTGATGCATTTAAAAAAACAACATGTTTTCCCATGACAGTTTCCCTTTAATCCAATCTTGTGGTTTTAAGGAAGTAGAAAGGACAGATGTTATTTTTACAGAGATAATTAGCTCCTCTAAAGAGTAGAAATTATTTCCTCTTTTCTTATCGTGACCCAGATTCTAGGGAGGTGCAGAAAGTAAATAGTTATCCATTTGCAACATTTAGCTAATTAAAATATATACTCAGAGCAATTTTTTTTATATATAAAACCTCTACTTATGCCATCTACAGCCAAACCTTTCAGAAAGTAGAGAATTGTCAGAGGAATATGAAGTATGTTTTGTTTTATAAGAATAAAGCCAGTGTTTGTAGGAGTGACCTTTATATTAACAATTATTTTAATGACACGTCTCCTTTTCAGTGAACCTGAGTGACGATGAAGATAAGCAGGAGAAGGCAATTTTACAGCTTTACGACTCAATGCCTGAAGGTCTTACTGCCCAGACCATATTAAAGGACCAACAACAGAGGAAATTGCTAGGTAACTTTAAGTAAACATTTACAAAATTAAATTAGCCTGCTGTCAGGCTTAACATAATATATATTTTCAGCTTAGTAGCATCTGCCAGTCATTTTGAAATAACCAGTTGTGTCTGTCCAATGGGCAATGGTACTTCAAATACAAATAATAAAAACGAATTTACTCGATCATAACTTTGAAATATAATCAATAAAGGAATTTTGCTTCACTTGGTAAATTTAAATTGCCACTGGCTATCCAAATGAAATATTCTGGGGACAGTGGCTCATAGTCACCCAGAGTACTCATGGGCCAATCATTGATGTTTATTCCAAAGGATTTAATATGGGGGAGCTACGGTTCGGATCCACTGAATGTCAGTATCCTTTTAAGTGCCACTTACAGTCATTCCCTTATTCCAGTGATCCCCAACCAGTAGCTCGCGAGCAACATGTTGCTCTCCAACCCCTTGGATGTTGCTCCCAGTGGCCTCAAAGCAGGTGCTTATTTTTGAATTACTGGCTTAGAGGTAAATTTTGGTTGTATAAAAAACAGATGTCCTGCCAAACATTCTCTCCTGTAGGCTGCCAGTCCATATAGGGGCTACCAAATAGCCAATCAGAGCTCTTATTTGACATCCCCATGGAATATTTCATGCTTGTGTTGCTCTCCAACTCTTTTTTAAATTTAAATGTGGCTCACGAGCAAAAAAGGTTGGGGACCCATCCCTTATTCTCTCTCATAATTAAGCATGAGAATTATTCTGCTAAATGTAAACATATTTATTTTGTATTACAGTTCGGTAATTACCACCCTCAGCCAAAAGCAGTTTAGGAACATTTTACAGACCTTTGCTCCTGTACCATAATTCAATATAACAGGGTGTGTATAGGCACCCAGCCAAATGCCTTTTGATGGTTGCATCCCTATATTTGTTTTTTAAGGGAAACCCGCCCTTGCATGTAACCACCAAGCAACGCAGGACATTGAGGACTGCACACTTCAATTTGAATCCCTGATGAATCAGGTCAACCGTAAACGAACACACCTCAGAGAGAAAGTGACACAGTACTGTTGTCACAAACTGTTTTAATGAGCAAAGGCATATGTAGATCCTTCAACAAATTGTGACGTAATACCTTGAAATTTTATATACAAGAGCATACAAAGTATGGTGTTTCGATGTCGCTGTAGGGCGTGCTTTGTTGACATTCCCTTGAAATTGCCTGATGACCGCACCTTTTTACTTTGGGCATAGTTCAGATCCTTGTTTGTTCTACGACAATAGAAAAACCACCGGAAAAATAGCAAGCAATCTTCATGCAACTTCTGCTGAGATTACTTCAAGTTAAAATGCAGTTGTGAATCACAGTGGATCCTGTATTTTGCATTTCATGCTTATTGTTTTTCTAATTTAGGAAAGGCACATTTGAATAAAGCTATTAGAAGTCATGAGGAAGCCATCAGATTTTCTACTTTGTGCAGTACTCTGAGACAGATTGATGTGCTCCAGATGATACTTTCAGCATTCCATCAAAGATCACTACTAAAATTCTCCCAGCATCAGAAACCTGATGACTTCCTTGATTTGTTGTCAGCGCCTGACATTGTTAGTAAGTATTGCTTGACCTTATTTCTTATTACTCTGAGTTCATATAGTGCAAACTAGCGTTGTCGGATCTCTGCTTGTCCTAATGCCAAATTGCAGAGAAGGCCAGAAAACCTTGTGATGGTTATAATGCCAGTAGACTTTAACATTAAACAGGTTGACTTGGGTTGAGAGGCAAATTATAATGGTTGTAGGACTGTTGATCTAAAGCCCACAAATGCGGCCTCAGAAAGTGAGAAATGCAAAGGGCAATTGCTCCCTCTGCTGGTGAATTCAGTTGCCTGTAAAATATGTATTTGATTAAGCAGCATATATGGAGCAACAGAGACTGATTTAATTCCGTTTTAGAACAAATTTCGAATACGCATCCAGTACAAGTTCAAGCAGTTACTGTGAGAGAGTTGTATGGAACATTAAATGGCAATGTTTCAGTATTATGGAACTTGTAACCAATTAAAACTGAATTTGGTACTAGTAATGGAAGCACTGTCTTCAGTAAGTGTGAAACACACCAGTGTTCAAAAACCTTATAATTTAAGTAGGACACATGAATATCAGTTTGGTTAGCTGTCATTATGAAGCAAGCTGTATTTTTGGGGTATAATGATTTTGTTTTATCATTTAGGTAAAACGGAATATCAAGCCGAAACCATTCCACCTCAACTTTCAAAGGATAAAGTAACAGATATCTTTCAGCGTCTGGTAAGTGCCAACCTCAGTCTTTTTTTTTTTTTTTTTTTTTTTTTAATAAATACTTTGGATCTGTTTACAAAAATGTGATTACTGTTTGAGTAAACATCTTAATCCATTTAAAACAAATTATTGTTGTGACTGTGTTAAAGGGCAAGGTAAGCCCAGGCCAAACATAATGTTGCCATGATAAGTATGGTTCTGATTGTTTCTGAATTTGCATATGTAAAATAGAGTTTGGATTTGGTTGGGGATTCAGATCTTTAGTGGTGAATTCAGTATTAGACCATATCATAAAATAGTAGCATCAGTGTATCCCTTCTTTAAGGGATGGTCTGCTTTTAGCAGTTGTAATATTCTAATAAATACTGGAAACCTGTTATCCAGGAAGCTCTGAATTACAGAAAGGCAATCTCCCATAGACTCCCTTTTATCCAAATTTTTAAAAATGATTTCCTTTTTCTCAGTAATAATAAAACAGTACAGTGCACTTGATCCAGACTAAGATATGATTAATCCTTACTGGAAGCAAAACCAGCCTATTGGGTTTATTTAATGTTTACATGATTTTGTGGTAGACTTAAAATATGAAGATCCAAATTACAGAAAACCTCAGGTCCCGAGCATTCTGGATAACAGGTCCCATACCTGTATACATCTGGTCTTGATAAATATTTTATTGGAGATCAATCATTAAAGAAAGAGTATCACAAAAACTGGTAAAACTGATCTGCCTGCTTCAGAAACTCTACTATAGTTCATATAAACAAAGCTGCAAAGTAGCAATGGAAGCAATTGAAATTGGGCTAAATGGCACAGGTTAAAGGAAGAGTTCAGTGTGTAAAAATATAAACTGGTAAATTAAATATAAAGTATGTGCAAAATAAAAAAATGTTTCTAATATAGTTACTTAGCCAACAAATTTAACTTATAAAGGCTGAAGTGACTGGATATCTAACATAACATGACTTCTTACTTTCCAGCTATCGCTAACTCTGAGTTAGTCAGTGACTTTAAGGGAGGCCACATGGGACATAACTGTTCATTGAGTTTGCAATTGATCCTCAGCATTCAGCTCAGATTCAAAAGAAACAGTTATGACCCAAATGGCCTCCCCTCAAGTCTCTGATTGATTGGTTACTGCCTGTTAACCAGTCAGTGGAAACCAAGAGAGCAGCAATGCAGGAAGTATTGTTCTGGCTGTTATGTTAGACATCCAATCGCTTCTGCCTTTATTGATTACATTTTTTACCATATTAAAAGCCATTTTTTTTATTTTGCACAGCCTATTTATTTACCCAATTTTTATACTGAACAATTCCTTTAAATAGTAGTAGATAACAGATAAGCTCTGTAGAACACCATTATATTCTACAAATCTTATCTGCTATGTAACCTAAGCCATTTCTCCTTTGAATAACTGCCCCCATGGCTATACAGCAGCTTAATTATATAAACTATAGTAGTCTTTCTGAAGCAAACTTACCAGTTTTACCAGGGCAGCAGTACATTATATTTGAATTACTTCAAAACACTTTTTTTAGGTGTTTCTTTAACAGCACACATATTTTACAGTGTACTGTCATCATACCAAATAACTGTATTTGCACAGCGGTATTAACATTACTTGCATATTATAGAAAGAGAAAGGATCATATTATTCCCAATTAAATATGGTGCAGTACTGTTTGGTTCTGAGCTCTCTGATACAGAATATACAAGTTTTGTTGCTACCCTAGTCACATTTATTTATATACAATATATTACCTAGCCCTTGTATCAGAACCAGTGCAGCATACAGTACAAGCTGCCAAGCTCACCATACACAGACCAGGTTCATTTACATAATTTGCAAGTTAATCGGTTTTCATGTTTTTGGACTGTGGAAGGAAATCAGAGTACCTAGAGAAAATCCACTCATACAGTGCTCTGGTCAGAAACGGCTGATTCTAATGCAAAAATGCTAACCACTGATTTACCATACCATGTCATTAGCATGTATGTGCTAATCTGCATATATATATATATATGTATATCTATATATATATAGATATATAGATACTGTCCGAAGAGACTTATTCTAGATATTTTACCTTCAATGTTCAGGGTCCACTCTCAGTATTTTCAGTGAAGCAGAGATGGTCTGCACCTAGGAAGATGTGCATAACAAAAGAAGATGGAGACTTTGGCTTTCTCTTAAAAGGTGACTGTCCAGTGCAAGTGATTTCGCTGGATCCACTCTGTCCTGCAGCAGTAAGTTTCTTTTATAATATGTGCAAACGGGTATCTGGCTGTGCCCTATTTTGCTTTCCTGCTTATGTAGACTTCTTGTGACAAGATCTTGTGACAAGATTTGCATACTAATGTAAATATTGAGACCATAGTCATTAATATTTTGGAAATCATTAGCTGGCTCTATTAGGCCTTTGGCACATATGTTATTAAAAGAAGACTTTAGACAATAATAGCACACGTCCTATTCATTGAACTAATGTTGAAAAGGAGGGGGAACTTACCCTTTAAGGATCTGGTAAGCAGCTATGCCACAAATAAAGCCCAGAATTAAATAGCATAGCCCTAGCAGATCACTGGTCCTCCTCTCACCAAATTAACATAGCCTAGCTTGTAATCGATTATATTACAGTATTATATCATGATATTAATATTACAATGTTAACATAGTTGCACATTTATAAAGAGGTTTGCAATTCTTAACTCCACAGACAGAAGGACTGAAGGAAGGAGACTACATTGTTTCAGTAGCAGGTAAAGACTGCAAGTGGAGCAGTACAAGCCAAGTTATGGACATGCTCCAAGCAACTGGGCAAGAATGTATAGAGATACAGGTCATCAGTATACAGGACCAGACATATAGTTTGGTGAGTTTCTTTTCTCTCTCTCAAAGTCACTGGGGGGAATTCACATAAGCGGAGATAGACCGTTCTTGGAGTAAAGGTGGCGTAAACTACTTTCTCCATATTCACAAACAGAAATCCTGCAAAATTTAAATAACACTGCATGATATTTTCTTTACTTAAAAACACTTTAATTTTTTGGTGTTACTTTTCCTTTAACACCTCTTGTAGGTGTACCATTGGGGAATTATCATATTAATAGGGATTAGCATTTTATAGTCTGGTATAATTTTCTGTCTAACTCTATAGGTGTAAAAGCAACATTAACAAAACAAGTAAAACGCTGGTTAAACAAAAAAAAAGTGTATTTTATACAATTTGGTATGTAAAAAGATTTTAACTCACATTTTACTAGTTTTAGATTAATGAACGAGGCAACATTAGCAATTTGAGTGAATATATTATCTTAAGGAAAAGTAAAGCCTCCCAGCCATTTTTTTTTGTTTTATCAGCAATTATACACATGGCCTAAGATAATAAAGCATATATCTGATACAAACCGCTCTATTATGTAAAATAGAATTTTTTGTTTTTATACCCTTATATCTTGTTACAGAAGTGGAATTACACAAATGTAGGCAGCCAGGTTATCCTGAAAATATGATGAATAATTGTCCTAGGTAAAATAAGCCCCTTTGATGGCTGACTGACAGGTTTAGTAAGAGCCACAGACAAATTCAGAAAAATTGTTGTTAAAATGTCATGTGAAAAAAAAAAATGTTGTTAGTATACCAAGACATATTAAACTTTAAAATCTCAAAGTCTTTATTAAGAAATAACTTAACAAAACTCCGCTTGCGCTCCTCTTCAGAAAAGGTGATCCAACCTTCAGCGCTCAATTTCTCCTCCCTGCCTTCCTTAAAGGAGACTATGCTATGGAGGAGAAACGATGGAGCACCACA
>CM044437.1:60019599-60030912 GCA_024363595.1 Xenopus borealis
GGTTGCATAAAATCAGGTGTACTGCCAAATAGAGCCTCCTGTAGGCTGCTAGTCCACATAGGGGATACCAAATAGCCAATCACATACCTTATTTGGCACGAACTATTTTTATGCCTTTGTTGCTCCCCAAATCTTTTTACATTTGAATGTTGCTCTTAGGTCAGAAAAGGTTGAGGAACCATGCTCTAGGACAGGGCTGTCCAACTGGCAGCCTGCAACCCCCCTTGTGTGGCCCTCCATGAGAGTCTGCCTGCTGTGTCTGCTTACCATGTGTAAACTTTAAATGGTATCACTACGGAGAGTAACTGGCCCCTACACTGTTTAAGGCACAAAATCAGACTAATCCCCTGTATTGTTCACACCCCTAAAGCCCTGTACTGTTCACACCTGAGACCCAGACTGAAACTGCCCACATTGTTCACACTTTATACAAAATGCTGATGGAGAATCAGCACTGTGTCACTGTATGTAGTGCATCAGAGTGGTCCTGATGGGTTTCCCTGTCTCCTGCTCTGTTCTGCCTTCCATATGTGTCTCAGACACTGCTTGCCCAGTGCCCCTTGTGTTTGCCATACTCTGCTTGCCCAGTGCCCCTTGTGCTTGCCATACTCTGCTTGCCATACTCTGCTTGTCCTGTGCTTCTTGTGTGTGTCATTCTGTGCTTGCCCTATACTATGTGTGGGATGTAAGCCTGGTAGGGGTTTGTTCTGGGTGTTTGTTAGCATTTGGAAATAGTTATTAGGGGTCCCTAAGGTGTTTAATCCTGTTTTGGGGGGATTCGGTATCCACAGAGGAGGATTAGGCATATGGCTGACTTAAATGTTTCACATATGAATGAGGAGGGATATCTCTGCAGTGATCACCAACCATTTGATTTTTGGTGTGCTACTACCATTAATGGGGATATGATCTTAAGTTCTTGTGGTAACGTGGCAACACTGACTTCCATTATCGTCCCTCCACCACGTAGGCCAGAAAGTTCGGCCCTCTGTACCACAGAAGTTGGACAGCACTGCTCTAGGAGCATGAGTGGAATGTGTAGGTGAAAGAAACTAAGAAATTCTTAGTTATAGTATTGCTACTGTTCATCTAATCTATTAAACTATTTTGCACCTATTTTTAAGTTCCAGCTTATTCATGCTAAGGATGATCCTAAAACGTTCATTGTTATTCAGCTTGGCTGCTGTTTCAACAGTTTCTCTTTTATACCTCCCAGGCTAATAAAAGTGCAACATACTATGCCGGGATGCAGAAGACCTACTCCTTAGTGTGTTTGACCATGGACAATGACAAACATACGAAGACGCAAAAGGCAACGAAAAAATTATCTTTTCTCAGCTGGGGATTTAAAAACCGCCAGAAAGCTGCAAGTACTATCTGCCTCCCTTCAGAAGTTAAAGGAAAACCAAAAACAGACATGGTGTTCACTTTTCCAGACAACTCCCTGAGCACTGAAAGTGCATTATACTAAGGTGTCCTGCACACCTACAGACTATTCCAAAAGCAGGAATCATGTGCATGTCAGGGACCACTGTGATCAGCCCATTACCCTGGAGTTGTGATGAATGTAGACTTTTACTCCCAACATTCTTGCCAGAAGACAACGTTGTTGGTAGGAGCCACTGGTGTGAACCTTTGATCACTACTGCTGCAGCACAAGTGATACATTGACTGTTAATATAGTACTAGCCTTCTCTGTGATTAAAATACTATATACAGTATATTTGTTAAAAAGAAAAAGGACTAAATGTAAATGTTTTATAGTCTTTTTTTCTGCTGTTAAAGCTCGAGTTTATTTGAAAAAAAAAAAGTGAAGGAAACTACTACTAAGTACACAGTTCAACTTCCATCCACTTATACATGGTCTAGATTAGGTATAAAATATACAATTACATATCAATCAGATTTTTTTTATACAACCTGTATATTATTTAAAACATTTTTTTTTTTTAAAAAGGCATTGAAAAAAAGTCAGTTGGTATCTGCAGAAGTCTCCTAATATGAGCAAGTTACCAAACCCATTACAGATCAGCCTGATATATACCTGATCCTTTTTTCTGATAATCATTTGCTGAAAGAAAGAAAAAAAACATTATCTAAGATTAAATGTATTATTCAGGGTTGTGAAAAGGAATAAGAATTTACATTGGGGGCTAAATGAAGGAATAGCAACAGATAAAATTCTTTGTATGACTGTTTCACATACCTGAATTAAAAAACAAAAAGTGACTTATGAACAGAATTGAATACAATCAGTCTGTATTCAAACCAAATCTAACTGGATGCTGCTAGAAATACTGTAAAAGTTAACCTGTCCCCTCGTTACTTACACTGCATAGAAGGGGAATAGCAGGAAGCTATTCTGGAGCTGAACTCCTTTTAATTGTGTTCTCAGTTTAACAGTTTGTTTGTAATGCAAATCAGATATAGAAATGATGATTATGGTGTTATACTGAAGTACTATGTACAGAATGATATCCTCTCCTTGTTTTGAAAAGAAATGTCTATATTTAAACTTGCTATCCGACAGTTCTGAGGTGAAGGGAAAACACCCCAGGCATGTCTCGAAGGTTATTAAACTCCATTCAGGTTTTTTTTTTTAGCTATTTTATTGCAATGTGATTGTGGTACTATTCCAATATTAACACTACAAAGGATGCATTTAGCACAGGGCTGCATAGGCTCTGCAGCTGTTGTGGGGGGGTGTTCACCTTCCAAACTCTTTTTTCAGTTGTTTTCAGATTGTTCCCCAGCAATAGACTTTTTTTTCAATAACTTTCCATTATTTACTGTTTTTCCAAAATCTAAGTAATTCAGGTGCAGACTTTAAACTGATACAATTTAGTTGATCCATTTCTCAGCAGCATCTCTGGAGTATTAGCAACTATTGTATCAACAGCCACCTTTAATGAAACCCAGAGATTCCGCTCGGCAGGTACAAAGTTAAGAAATATATCCATTAAATGTATGTTTAGAACAGTTTACAGGATCCACACACGGACAGATTCAGGGAGATTTAGTGGACTGATCACCTCTTCTTCAGGGTGACAATCTCCCTGAACTGCCTTCCGCCTGCTATAATGAGAAAATACCAGCACAATGGCCCTCGCGACACTTCAATTTCCGAATTCGCCTCATGAGGAAACTTAAAAAATCAAAGTGCCGCAAGTGCATTGCTGCAGGCGATTTTGTATTTTAGCAAGGCGAAGGCAGTTAAGGAAGATTGTTGCCCCCAAAGAAGAGGCAATTAGTCGCCAGGCGACTAAATCTCCCCGAATCTGTGTGCCCCTGCCTTACACTTCAATAATAGAAAAACAGATAATAGAAAGTAAATGGAAAAAGTCATTATTTCTGGTGATCAATCTGAGATCAACTAGTTGTTAAAGGAGAACCAAACCTGTAATAGAACCCCCCCCCAGTGCAAATGCCCCTAATTTTTTACTTACCACTCCTGAAGATTCTGGCCACTAGAGTCTTCTTTCTTCGGCCATTTTCGGCGCATGCGCAGTTGTAGTAAATTTCTGTTCCCAACAACTGCGCAAGCCCTGTAAGCCGCTGATGAACAGCACATTCTTCATTTGATAAAGAGTTTACTATTTTCACATTCATATAATCAAACATGGGATTATAGTATATTTTTGAACATACTGGACCTGGATCATTTTCCTGATTATAATTATTATTCTTATAGATGTGTCCCTGCACAATGTGACAACCACAAAAAAAGGACAGTTGAAAATGGGTGGTAATTGGGGGCAGTTACTGGTTATTGCTCCTGCAACAACCAACCACTCTCACAGTGTCACCGATTTAGCAAACAAATGTTATGCCTTCTTTAAGTAGCAATTAAATATTCCACAAAGTTCTGGAACACAGACAATTACATAGGTAATTGAAAATACCTATTACAGAATAAAAGTGCTGTAAATTTAATCTATGCAAAGGGGTTGTTCACCTTTTAATGAACTTTTAGTGCCATATAGAGTGATATTCTGAGACAATTTGCAATTGGTTTTCATTTTTTATTAATTGTGGTTTTTGAGTTATTTCGCTTTTTATTCAACAGTTCTCCAGATTGCTATTACAGCAGTCTGGTTGCTAGGGTCTAAATCATCTTAGTAACCATGCACTGATTTGATTAAGAGGCTGGAATATGAAAAGGCGAGGCCCTGAATAGAAAGATTAATAATAAAAAGTAGCAATGACAATAAATTTGTAGCCTTACAGAGCATTTGTTTCTAGATGGGGTCAGTGACCCACATTTGAAAGCTAGTAAGAATCAGAAGAAAAAAAAGCAAAATATTCAAAAATTATAAAAATTAATGAAGACCAGTTGAAAAGTTGCACCAGTCTACAACATACTAAAAGTTAACTGAAAGGTGAACTACCCCTTTAAGTGTATTTAAATGCATACGTGGGAATCTAATAGTCAGGCATTGGGAGGCACATTTTTCAGAGGTCGAATTCCAAATTCATGTGTGTCACATACTCAAAATTCAATTGGGGGGTTATTTAATAAAAAAAAAATGAATATCTAAAACTCAAACTAATATTACTGACCTGAAAACTTGAATTGAATTAGACTAAACTTGAACGTCAGGACGGCTCATAATATGGCTAGTAATTGGTCACTGGAACTTTACCATTAACTTATACATAAATTTGGCAGGTTTTATGTGGCAAATAACCTAATTCGAATTTTTAAAGGGGCATGGTTTGATAAATCTCAAAATTCAAATCAAGTTTGGATTATTCACAATTCAAATTTGAGAGTTTTGACCATACATTTTTTTTTTTTGGAAAATTAGAATTTTCAATTCGAGCCTTAATAAAGCTGCCCTTTAGTGTGTGATACAGAGCTGCCTGGCTTGCTAGTCTGAATTGTCTGGACCACATTAAGTGGAATTAGGAAAATCAGTCTGATAATACATTTGTTTTATTGTGCAATATATATATATTGTTTGTTTATATCTGTTATATAATGAAGTATTTAAAAAAAAACATTTTTGAACTCATAATAGTTTATGGTAAATCAATTTTATTAATAAAATCATCTACTTGCTCACAGCTTCAGACTGTAAATACAGTAGCAGATTGTACGGTAGCAATAGACACATTTGGGCTCATATTCTACCAGTGGGAAAAATCAGCCCAGTTGCAGGATCCTATAGTAGCCAGTTAGCAAGTGATGTTGATCCGTCTATTGCAAGTTACTGGTTGCCCCTGGTTACTGCAGATTTGACCATAAATGAGGTCTGATTTAAATACAATGTAAACTCTCAGGACACATACATATTCTTAGCATATTCGATGAAGAAAGGATGGTTGTGATTTTCAATGTAGAAATCTGCGCCATGTATCTGCACACAAGTCTACGTCTCTGGGTGCAGACAAAATAGAAAGCAAATGCCCATGGATGCAGGGTGAGAATCAGCCCAAGTGGCATTAGCCTAAGTCTATAATCACTGCCCATTATATTTTTACACAGGCTGAGAAACAGTCATGTCTGGCAGTAGGGCAAGACAGGGGTTGTGCTTTTTCTGCAGGTTGAGGGAAGTGGAGCGGATCCAATCCCTTCCACGTCCGTTTATCTGCACTGAAAAGTACAGCTTCTGTTCCATCTACCTATGTGTTTCTCAAACCGTTCTGGGAGGGGTCGCTGACTAAGTAAAGCCATACACATGCAGATATAAACTGCCGACAGATTAAGTTGGCAGCTTCTTGGGCAGTTTACGAGCCCTCCCGACAGGCTTCCCCCCCCAATTGATATCTTTCCAAGAGTCAGGATTAAAAATCCTGTTGGATCGAGGACCGAATCAGTTCATTGATGTTGTCCTCAATCCGACCACCTGTATTCTGCTTGTTGTGATCAATCAACCCAACCCCCTGATCAATATCTGGCCAACCGATTAAGTTGCCAGCTTATTGGGCAGTGTATGAGGCCCTCCAACGGGCTACCCAATCAATATCTGGCCGAGAGTCGGGTTTACAAATCCTGTTGGATCGAGTACCGCATCAGTACATTGATGTGGTCCTTAATCTGAACTGCTCGTATTCTGCTTGTTGTGATCCATCAAGCCAATATCACCCACCTCAGGTTGGACATATCAGGAGAAATCCGCTTATTTGGCGACGTCTAAAGAATTTAGCAAATTGTAACCATTCAGAATCTGCACCTGAATCACTAAGCTGCCAGCATGAAACACCAGCGACAGGACCATTAAACCTTAAACATCAATTTTGGAGAAACAAAAAAAAAAAATGCAATGCAACTGAAAAAAGTCTTTATTTCTGGTGAACAATCTGAAAATAACTGAACTGAAATAATTGGGATGTGGAAGAGAGTGGATCTGCTTCACTCCGCTTGCAGGCTAGGAGCGGCAGAACTTGCATCTCCCAAAGGAGAGAAAAAGGTTCCTACAGTAACAGCTGTCCGACCTCTCTCTCTCTCTCTCTCAACAATGGTTGACAGCAGTTGGACTTCTTGATCTGGCTACAACGGGTGACTATGTCATCGTGTGGAAAAATGAATGAATGTTAAGCGCAATGGCTCGTCCCAACACAGACTCTAGTTGTGCGACAGAAGCATTTGAAAGCTTGTGGATGCTTGGGAAATGCTGTAGAAGTTGCAGTGCTTTCACTCTCCCAACACCTGGAATTTTTTGAACTGTCTGCAGTACACTTGCATCTGGAAGCTGAAAGGATTTTTTGCGTATGAAAGGATTACAGTTTCCTTCTCTGCTTCGCTCTTGAACCTTTAAGACATTAAAGAAAAGGAACTGTGTATGCAGAAAATACATCTGAGAATTTTACTTTCATTTTTCCAACTCTTCCAAAGACCTGAGTCCAGAGGGTAATTCCTCTGCAGAAGCCCTCTCCAATCAGAAGTCTTCTTGCAGAAGAAGCCCTCACACCCACTGCTGTTGGTACCATCTAAATGGAGGTATCCCTATAAAGGTGTCTTCTAACTAGAGGTACCACCTATAGAGGGGATAATATCTTTTGCAGCAATGTTTGATTTTTGTTAGAGGTGTCAAGGAAAAAGGCCTGTAAAGCATCTTTTTCTCAAAAAACAAACATTTGGTGAAACCTTAGTTCCCCTACAACAATACAGAGTGACCAGAATGAACTCCACCCATACAACCCTCCTATTTCCCATGGAAAATAATTTATGAAAAAAAATGAATGTCACCAAAAAGGGTGATCAGTCACAGAGAATCTAACCTGGATTGGACGGATGAAACTTGGCCCCTAATCTGCTACGGCCGCTACTGATAACCCCCCATTAATTCTCCCTTGCTCAGCTACTTTGGATTATTTCTGGTGATGTTGCTATGCATTTCAATAGAGCGGTTAAAGTTACTGCACGTAACCAGGTGAAAGTAAGGTAAAATTAATTTGACTACCTTAAAAATGACATAATGGTTCTCTTTAAACAGGATAAAATCTCAGCTAGAAAAGAGGGGTTTAACATTTGACTACAACAGCATAATTACTCACTAGTTATTAGTAACTTACTAAATGAAATATCAGTTGTGCTGCTTCATTCTGGTTGGTCACAGGAAGTAATGCCATGCCCAGTTCTAGTACCACAAAATTCTGTACAGGGGGGTAGTACTGGTCACTCAGTCTGGTTCTCTCTGCGATTACAATGCCATTCAGGTTACAGGCCTTGAAACAAAATGCAGATAAAAAACAAAACAAAAACATTCTGTTATCATAAAAAAAATATTAATCAAGGCTTTTCATGCCTAGATTTACACTATGTGTACATCCTGGCACAAATGCTTTGCTTTATATTTGTTACTCTGATTTTCGCTCGTCTTCCCCATGACATAGATTTGCAACTCCTTCAAAATACAGGCAATCGGCTAACACGTTAAACTCCAGCTGCTTATCCAGTCCTAAGCTGACCATGCATGTAATGATCCACTAATGAGATGATCGTTCCCCGATATGCCCACCTTTAAGTGGGTGATATTGGACTGATCATAACATTGGTCCTACAGGCTGTTGAGACGATGACCGGCCCAACAAACTAAACCAACTAGCCCTCACCGTGATGGTATTTTTAAATCTGCCCAAATAAACATCTGGACAATTTACTGGCAGTCTAGTGGGCCGTTTGGAGGGTCACATACAAGCTGCCAATTCAATCTGAATGCGCCGTATTGTCAGCCTAGAGCTACTGTGTATGGCCACATTTAGTGGTTTGTCTGTATTTTACATGAGCTCTCTGTATAGCTTTGCAATTGGGCAGACAAATGAAAAAGAGAAATAAGCTAATATTCTCACACAGGTGGGTGGAAAGCAGGATCCTATGCTACATAAGGAAAGGTTACAAATATAACAGAAGCACAGCAAGTAGAAATAGGACAGCCCTGCTCTCCCCATAGCCTAACAAAAATACTCTATACTCCAGTATTATACCTTCTAATGATAGCAGGCCTTGACATTGAAAAAAGTTGCTGTGTAGGGTAACACTATCAAGATGCTGCTGGACTAGTCCAGGTCTGGGCCGGGCCGGCCAGGAGGGTGACGAGATCGATGGGGGGCTTAAGGGAGAAGGAAAGCTACTGAAGAAATATTTTAGGTAGGGGTGAACAACGGAGGGGAGTGCGACAGGAGGGAGGGGAGATTGACGGAGGGGAGGGGTGAATGACTGAGGAGAGTGATAGGAGGGAGGGGAGTGTGACAGGAGGAGAGGGATGAACGACGGAGGGGAGGGAGGACTGAACGACAGAGGGGAAGGTGACAGGAGGGAGGGGATGGAAAGGGAGTAAGACTGAAGGGTGCAGATTAGGGGTAGGCCGAAGACATTGTTAGGTAGCTGGTAGCTGCCCAGCGCCCACTTATTGCGCCATAGGCAGCTGCCTCTTCTGCCGAACCCTTAGTTCCGGCCCTGCCAGGGTCTACCTGGATTTTACCTGGTATCCAACTGAGCCAGCGTGACCCTTAGAATAGGTAAAGTTAACAGTTTTATCAGGTTGAAACAGGAATACAAATTCCAGAAACATATAAACAGTGTGTGCATTCTGTATGTGACCGCACAGTTAGGGTGATGGCACATGGGACACTGGGGCTCATTTATCAACACTAGGCAAATTTGCCCATGGGCAGTTACCTATAGCAACCAATCAGTGAATAGGTTTTTAAAGCCAGCTGCAAGTAGAACAATGAAAGCAGCAATTTGATTGGTTGCTACTGATTACTGCCCATGGGCAAATTTGCCCAGTGTTGATAAATGACCCCCACTGTGTCACCTCTCCTCTAACAGAAATGTCTGAAAATACTTTCGTATGAAAAAATCTCAATCATCAAATCTGAACTGTGCAAAAAAGCAGGAGGAGTTAAGCAATTCCAATGTTGCAGTGATTCTGACTGACTTCCATACAAAGGTATTTTTTGGCCTTGCTTGGGTAGATTATGGATGAAAAAAGGTGTGCCATTATATTCTATGAGAATTCGATTGTGACCGAGGATCAGAAGTTGAGTGCATCAGTGGCACTGTAAATCAGAAATAATGCAACTAATATTTCTAATAAAATGGCTTACTTTTCTAAAACGAACAAGTCTCCTTCTGAAAGCATTTCCTGACACAAGGTCACTCTCAGATATGTACAATATGCAGGTTCTATTGGATAGATGGAAATCCACCAGTCCCAAGCCATCTTCGAACACAACTTTTACTTTTCCTAGGGTAGAAAAAGCAATACGAAAGGCAACAGAAATGTGAAATGTCCATACTATTCGAAATATAAGTACTATAACAAAAGAAATCTATGTGTGAAAAAAATATGATTAAATGTGCAGTATGGTTTTGATCATGGATAGTTCCATTACAGCTATCACTTCCTGGAGCTTGAAGCTGCCCATCAGGAGATTTTACAATGAAATCTCTCAGGAGACACCCACTGTTACACCAAGGTGCTATGGAGAATTGGATTTGACTACTTGCCACCTAAAACTTGCTGAATTGCTGTTAGTCAATGGGAGATGTTAAGTCAATCTGGAGATGTTTGCAGCCTTTCTGACAATTGAGGTTTTTTTTTTTTTGAAGAAAAAAGTTGAATCAAGTTTGATCGAATTCAATTCAAATCTTAGGGACGATTCAATTTGTCCCAGTTCGAAAAATATTATTTTAATAATACATTCTGATTGGTCGAATTTATGGGAATTTAGGAGAGTTTGAAAAAAATTCGACCTTTGATTAATGTGCCTCTATGTATGATGTAGAGAGTGATATTCGAAGACAAATTGCAGTTGGTATTCATTTATTATTATTTGTGGTTTTTGAGGTATTTAGCTTTCTGTTCAGCAGCTCTCCAGTTTGCAATTTCAGCAATCTGATTTGAATAACAGACACAAAAAGAAAGATGAGTAATAAAAAGTAGCAACTACAATACATAGTAGCCTTACAGAGCATTTGAAAGCTGTAAAAGAGTCAGATGTTATTATACAAATAATAATACAAATTTAAAAAAAAAAACAATTGAAAAGTTGCTTAGAATTAGAAATTCTAGAATATACTAAAAGTTAACTTAAAGGGCACCTATTGCAAAATAAAGTTACCCCCAACCAAAGGTGCGGGCTGATAGAGCCTACATTCCGGTTGGGGATAATAGTACTTTTTTTTTTTTTAAATGCCCCCCGCCAGCGCTAGCAAACTCGCACCGGGAGCTCCTGGGCAAATAGTATGGATGCAACACATACACTATTTTGTATTGGGCCATACCCTGAATTCTTCACAAAAGATTTGGTTGAATCCCAAACCAACAGTTTTAACTTCCTTTCCTGTCCCTAATTTGCAAATTCATATATGGATTTGGTTCAGTCGGGCAGAAGGACTCGGCTGAATCTGAACCGAATCCTGGATTCGGCACATCCCTAGTAAATAGGCCATGCCACCTGCTGATACAGAGAAATTGTATTCATTCAGATTTCTCACACAAACCTTGTAACATCTTGGCAAGTTCTGTTCCTCTCCATTTCTCACTTCCAATAGCATGGCCACACGGCACAGATGTGGCGCCAGCCCTCACAGGAGTGCACTCGTTAGCGGCCATGAAACAATTGCGTAGGGTGACATTTATAGCAAGGCTGCAATCTAGCGAGAATTAACAATGAATACATTTAACTTTCTTTCAACAACAAAGAACTATACAGCATATCAAAAAAGTTGTTGCGGAGAAAGATTGGTGGTCGCAATAAAATGAACCAAGCCAAGTACGCCATGACATATTCCATCACAGCCTTGTTCACATTAATGGGAAACTGTCATGGGAAAACATGTTTTTTTTTTTTTTTTTTTTT
>CM044437.1:60050618-60114003 GCA_024363595.1 Xenopus borealis
ATATGTATCATATATGTGGAATGGCATCCCCATTGTTTTTATTTATCTATTCTTGTTCATGTTCAGCATCTTTCTCATGACTTTCAAATCTACTTTTCATCATTTCAGAATATTCAGCTGATGGCATAGGGGACCCTACAGCATCACCAACTCCTCCTCTAACCAAGCAGATAAGCAAAAGACCTCTCGGACAAAATAAAAAAACAGAAACTGAAGAAAAGCCAAATAAAGAAATAACTGAACCAGGTGGGTATTAGATTTTGTTACACTGATGTTTTCAATAAGACGTGTTCAGCTTACATATCTTTGCCTTCCTTTTAGCAGCAGCTTGAGAGCCACCATTTGACATTCCTTGCATCTATAATTTGTTGTAAATTTTGGTTGCCAAACATTCAAAAGGGCTAGCTTCCCTTGAACAAATCATAACACTTCACAGAGTATAAAGGTGTTTAACAGCTCAAAGCTGCATTCATAAATGGGTCCGTTTTTTTCAAAATATATTCTTGACTGTCAGCAACACGTTTATAAATGGATTGAAAAGACCAGATGAGTCATGGCGGCAAGTGCAATATGCTGAAATGCCCATGCATGCCCACCTTTAAACACTTAAAGCTATGTTTGCCTATACTTAAAGGGGAACTCCAGCTGCCAAACCAAAATTTGATAAAGAGGCCCACATAACACAGAAACCTCTAAAATACCCATCACAGTTAGTTTCTTTAAAAAGTATGGATACATTTTCTATGCTGAAATCCAGCTGATAAACAGTTCTTCTCTTTCTGCATAGTTTGAAATCCTGGCAGGGAAGGAGGGACTAAAACACTGATGTTACAAATTGTAATAACTTCTCCACTGCATACAGACAGCATGCAGGAACTACATAACCCACAATGCTTTGCACTGTGATGTTCCTATCCTTATTGAAATCACACGTGCAGGAAAATGTGGAGTTTGGAGGATGCAGGCTGAGGACAGCTGGCTGCTGATACAAAGTAACAGTAGTCAGCCAGCTCAGCAAAATAGTCAGAAAGATCAGCAGGAGAGTCTAGGCTTAGGGAACTGTCAGAAACCATTAAAAACCATGAAAAGTCTGCATATTTTTTAATTAATGTATATTGCAAAGTTGCTTGAAATTATGTTTACTTTTCAAAAAGCTTTAGTTATGTTTTTGTGGCATTCCCCTTTAGCACCTTACGTGACACTAGGCAGATTTGCTCCTGGGCAGTAATCCATGGCAACCCATCCGATAATTGCTTCCCAAGTTCGACCTGCAGCTGACCCAAAAAAAAGCTGATAACTGATTGGTTGCTGTGGGTTACTGCCCATGAGCAAATTTGCCCAGGGTATCTATATTAGTTGCATTCAGTTTTCTTAATCCAACTGGTTGCATGTGTCAGTTTATTCATTTACATTGCTGTATGTTTAAGTGCATCCTAGTTTCTCGGTCGGCTGCCATTGTAATGGTGTGCAAGAAAGTTGAGATACTTTTTTTCCCTCCATCAATTGGAGAGTACCATGGCATATCAGTTGGCGAAAGCTACTGGATCCCTAGTTCCACAGCTGCTATGGCTGATACTAGGTACCCCCTACTAGTTTTATTCAGCCAGGAAAATATGCATTTTCAGGTGTGATAACCCTAAAGCTGTGTTCCAAGTAGTAGGTATATTAGACGTTGTTTTTGGTAAGCTATCTTCATAAATACAGTTTGTCTAAAGTAGGTACTTTGCCCAAGAAAACTCAAGTTTACACTGATCTTTCCAGTAGTTTTTTTTTTTTCTTCAATTTCTGGTGGTATACTGTTACTTTATTGAATACAGTTGTGGTGCAAAGAGCTTGAACATTCAGTTCCAGAGAAGCAGAGATTGCCGTTTGCTGTAAATGTAATTGTAGCTATTTTGTCATAACCTATGCAGCAACATTAAAGTGATACTGACACTAAAAAATTATTATTCAAAATATTAATGTACATCAAAAGTTACCTGTAGCTCATGTTTATCGTTTTTTTACAGATACAGCTGCTTTTGTAAGTAATTCTTATTTGAAGTTCCTAAACCTGACTGTTTTGCCAACCTGACTGTCCCTTCTCAACATGTCAGTTATAGTTTCTAATGCTATACAGAATTATGGAGAGAATGCAAAGACAATGTTATAACAGGTGTAAAAAAAGGTTTAATTTCTGGTGTCAGTATCTCTTTAAGGGGCAGATTTAGCAAGGGTCGAATTTCAAGTTCATGGGAGTTTTAAATTTGACCCTTAATGTTGCTGCACAGATTATGACAAAATAGCTACAATTACAATGACAAAATAGCTACCAATTAATTTTTTTAAAAATTACATTTTTGGTGAATAGGACCGACTCGCAAACTCACTTTCACTAAATGAAATCTACAGATAGGAATACCCTACTGCATTATAAATAATTCCACGTTGCGTACTGGTAACGTTGTTACCAGTAGCAGAGTTTACTTCCTGTACAAATTACTCTAGGGACTCGTGACCCCAGTGAAAACGTTGTCTATAAAGCGATACCACCAAATACAGTGGGCTTGAATTAATAAATTGGTGTACGCATATTTTTACTCAAACAGAGCCATATAGATGGCTCAAAATTATGATCTAGTTCCATCTCCAACTCACCACCTCACCAACTCTTCACAGACAGCTTGCACAAAGGTAAACTTCAGTGATTAAATTAGCAACCTGGTCATACCACTCATGAAAGATGCCCACCCCTTAATGGGTAATAGAAGAGCCATGATCCTTCAGACTAGCAGCGATTATTCAGAGAAAATGCTCTTATGCTTTCTGCTCACATAAATGCACAAGCTGGTCCTCCTCATTGACATGTTTTGATGGCATGTTACACATTACAGCTCTCCTGCTTAATACCTGTAGGCTGGATGTTGCCCATAAAGCCAATATTTTGTTCATCCCTATACTACTCCAGGGCACTATAGACTTCTTTGCGAATGTGACAGTATCACTGCTGTCCTGCAGACATTTGGTGTCAACTAATTGGCCCGGTAGGTGTCCAACGTTTGACTGCACAGTTGCTTATGCTCTTTGGTGCCTGTGGTTGCCTGTGGCAGCATCTGTCCAGTAACAGAGTCAACCAGAAGAAGAAGGAATTGATTGTTTAATTTACACCACTGTTCCTACTAATCTTTAATATGTATGTATATATATATATATATATATATATATATATATTGCTGTAAAGTACTTCAATCTGTGGAGCTTACACATGGCTATTTGTTTTGTTTCTATTTATTTGGAATTCTCATTTCTTCAGGCGACGATATTATTGCATTGTACCTTATTTTACAGATGGCAGCCATATATTAAATAAAGGTCCAGCTATTCCAAGCATGTGTGAAGCCGAACAGCTAAGGACAAGAAATCTGCATCTCTCTGATGAAAATCAGGCACTATCTGTTAAACTTCAGGAACTGAAACAACAAATAAAATCCATGAGAATTAAGCTTAAAGAAGTGAAAAATGAAAAAAGAGATCTTTCCCAGTCTATGAAAAAACAGCATACTAATGGTATGTTATCACATTGCCTCAATAATACACAATTGTTTCCTGCAATCAGCGCTTTTACATCATTTACAATACAGTCTTCTTGTTACTGGAGGAGCCAGGAGCACAGAGGAAAGGTTTCTTACTCCTCTTGCAGAGAAGATTACTTCTTTAATAAGCAAAATGAAATACCTGCCTGCGGTCATCACATTTATCCTCCAGCTTTGATTAATTTGTTCACTTTGTAATGAAGGATCACACTTCAATTAGGAGAATTTCTAATTGTGCTTTATGTCATTCTTTTTTATACTCTGTTGTTACTGCTTTGCTAATGAGCTATGGCGAGAACTTGAGGTTAGAGCATGTCACAATGAGCTATTGATCCGCACTGAATCTGCTCTAATTATTTGTGTTACTTCATATATACTTTTGTTGGATAGCTAAAATTAACTGCAGCTCAAATAACAGTCTATAAATAAGTTTATCTTTAGGAGCAAAAATCAATGACAAGGCAGATCAAGTCACTTTATTATATTATTTGTGAATATGTAGGGTCTGTAAACAATTTTTGAGATATGCAGCAAGACTTCCAAATCCCCTCCAGGATGCAGTTAAGCTAGTTGCAACTATGACATGCTTTCCAGACAAATTTCCCCAGTGGAACAGCTGAGCTGGATGAAACAACCCTAGAGAGATATCTCTTAGACTAGGCTTTAGTAAACCACTATCTTTGTGCTACATGCAGAGTTGTTTTAAGGCCTTGGTGGGCCCTGGGCAACTAGTGGACCCACTACACCCCTGGTGCTCGCAGCACGCCAGATAATTTTTGAAACCGGTCCCGCCTCCCCTCCCTCCGTCTCCCTCCCTGTGTTTCCTTCCTCCCTGTGATTCCTCCATCCATCTTCCTCCCTGTGTGTGTCCCCTCCCTCCCTGTGTGCATATCCTCCCTCCATCTTCCACCCTGGGTGTTCCCTCCCTTTGTCTTCCTCCCTCCCTGTTCCGTCTTCCTCCCTCCCTGTTCCGTCTTCCTCCCTGCGTGTGTCTCTTCCCTCCTTCCATCTCCCTCCCTGCGTCTCGCCCCCCCTCTATATTTTGGCGGGGGGGGGGTTGACTGCCAGGCAGGGTTGCCTAGGGCAACGGCCCTGCTCTGGACTGTGGCAGGCGTCAGTGGGCCCCTTTACTTGCATTATTAAAGCGGCCCTGGCTAGATGATACTGCTCCAAGCTAACCCCAGTCAACTAGGTAAAGCTCATTTACAATGGCAGAGGGAAATCCCTGATAAGAGGCATGTGAAAAGATTTCCTGAGGTCTGGCATTTAAACTGGCCATCTTTCTCAGAGATAGATATATATAAATATTAACTTCTTAAACAGTTGCCCCAGGCATCCCGGCTGCCTGCACCTCCCCTCACCGTTGTGCGCGTCTGCGTGAGCATGCGCATGCGTGCTGAACCATCACTTTACCTAGTCACCTTGCACTGAGCTTGTGCATGTACACTGAACCCATGCATCACCCCTCATCTGTAGATGCGCAAACAGAGCAATCAACAAGCGGGACTCGGAAGACCAGGCTGGGGGTAGGCAGCAGTGAAAGGTACGTGCCTGGCGCCCCCCAAGCTTTGCGCCCTAGGCACGTGCCTACTCTGCCTACCTGTAGTTCCAGCCCTGGTCTATACTATACTTAGTGATTAAAGGAAAACTATACCCCACAATGGCTACAGATTATATAATCTGTGCT
Organism: Xenopus borealis; assembly: GCA_024363595.1. Taxonomy (NCBI): domain Eukaryota; kingdom Metazoa; phylum Chordata; class Amphibia; order Anura; family Pipidae; genus Xenopus; species Xenopus borealis. The sequence continues at coordinate 60,055,878 of CM044437.1, forward strand.
TACTCAGAGATCACCTGACCAGAAATAACAATCTTACTTTAACAGTAAGAAGTATTTGAGTAAAAGACAGAACTTTGTCCATTAATTGACTGATGAGAACTAACATGTATGTGTTCCTTTGGTTTTGTTTGTGTGCACCATGAATCATATGATCCCTGGGGTGGCCCTTCGCAATTTTCTGTTTACAATTACCCAATGACACATACTTCTAAAAAAGTATATTGGTATTAAGATTGTCTGTTTAGATGAAGCAGGGTTTCACATATGAGCTGTTTTATGTTCTCAAATAATAAGTCCAAGGGTTGCAGTCCAGAAAAAGAAATACCGATTTGGTCACCCCACTTTTTGTTTGCAAAGGAAAAATTACGAAGAGTCACAAGATTACGAGTTACCTATAGGTCACATTGATCATTTTTTACTGATAGGGTGCTTTTGTAAGTAAATCTTACTTGTTCTTGTTCTTAAAGGAGAATTCAACCCTGTTTCATTCATTTCTTTTTTCTTTACTTTTTAGCTGACACAGCAGAATTGGTATCTCTAAGAGAACAGGCACAAGAATTGGTTGATGAAAATGATGCACTGAAAACTACAGTCTACCGGCTAAATGTGGAACTGAGCCGTTATCAAACTAAATTTCGGCCTCTGTTAAAGGAAGAGGTATTGTCTGTTTCTCAGTTCTTGAATTGTACATTATGCCGTAATTTATACATGACATGCTCATTCCTGCAACGATGTGCCAGTCAGACCACATGTTTAACACTTTTGCGGCATTTAGGCTTTACCTAGATGTGCCTCTAGTAGAGTATATTAGTAATTTTTTATTTAGTACTTTGTTAATCATCAGAGCATAGGACAGTGGTGGAAATATAGGAGATCTAGATGCATCATAGAATTCCTCAGTTGGCAGTGCAGATTTCCAACAGGTCAAATAGAAGACAACTATATAATATTATATAATCCATTTATTTACAAATACACTTAAAACATATACAAGCTACTTTAGAGTTTACTTCTGGCCATTGACAGAACATGTCATGGAAATTATAGTGACACTTTTAAACTTTTAGATATAAAGTCATAGTTTTTTTGAAACCCAGATGTGTCCAGTATATGAAGTCCAGCAAATCATAAAGATGGGGAAGTAGGGGGTTACCCTACTGTGTCAGGTGGGGTAAGTATGGTAGGCAGTGACCCAGTAGCTTCAGAACATGTATCCTGCAGGGTTGTGTCCTTTAGCATGTCAGGCAGAACAGCCAAGTCCTGTAGGTGTAAGTACCAAGGCATTCTATTGTATGAAGTGTGGATGCTTGGAGAGTGGGGGGTTGGAAAGTAAATTTGGGAGGCAAAGTTATAAAAATATAAGTTGGTGAGGGCCAGTCCCCCTTTAATAATGGTTGCAGTTAGCCTATCTCAGGAGATACAATTTGGCCTGAATTTTTCATTTGTTAATGTTTCCGAGTACTGGTAAATATCTAACCACAAGTTATTTATAATTTGCCATAACCTAGTGTAGCTTTTGTTTCTGAAGTCTCAGAGAGGTGGGGTGTTCTAATAGATCCATTGAAAGGGGTTATTCACCTTTACCTTAAAGTGGACCCGTCACCCAATAAAATATTCAAAATCATATTTTATTACATTAGTCAAGCAAAATGAAAATTACACTATATAAATTATTTTAATCTTGTTTTCTTCAGTCTGGGAATTCATAATTATAGCAAACAGGCAGGAGGCATTTTATGGACACTGCCTTGCATCATGTCAGAATCTTCTTTGTGCACCAGAATGGGGGACCCAATGTCTTATCCCCATGCCCTGGCTACACAATTAAATTGTTAAGAGAACTGGGGGGATGTGTGGGGAGCAGTGGCATTTAGGAAGTGCTGAATGGAAAGTGAAAGGAATTATCTGCCCCGCCTCTATGCCTAAGGCATAGAGGAGTGGCAGACAATATTTGATTGACAGCTGAGATTTTTAAATGAGCATAAAACAGCTATGAATTATAAAAATTTGAAATTGGATTTCATGTTTACTTTGAAAAGGACTTTTATTATACAGATTTTTGTGTGTGGGTGATGGGTCCACTTTAAAGGGATCCTGTGGGAAAAAATCAGTTAATAGTGCTGTTCCAGAAGAATTCTGCATTGAAATCCATTTCTCAAAAGAGCAAACAGATTTTTTTTTATATTTCATTTTGAAATCTGACATGGGGCTAGACATTTTGTCAATTTCCCAGATGCCCCAAGTCATGTGACTTGCGCTCTGTTAAACTTCAATCACTCTTTACTGCTGTACTGTAAGTTGGAGTGAAATCACTAACAACAGAACAATGGGAAAGTAACCAGATAACCGCTCCTTCACACAAGATAACAGCTGCCTGGTAGATCTAAGAACAGCACTCAGTAGTAAAACCCATGTCCCACTGTGTACTATTCAGTTACATTGAGAAGGAAAAACAACAGCCTGCCAGAAAGCAGTTCCCTCCTGAAGTGCTGGCACAAGTCACATGACGGGGGCATGCTGGGAAATTGACAAAATTGCCAGCCCCATGTCAGATTTCAAAAATGAAATATAAAAAAATCTGTTTGCTCTTTTGAGAAATGGATTTCAGTGCAGAAGTCTACTGGAGCAGCACTATTAACTGATGCGTTTTTTTAAAAAAACATGTTTTCCCATGACAGTTTCCCTTTAACTTTTTTATATGATTTAGAGAGTGATATTCTTAGACAATTTGCAATTGGTATTCATTTTTTATTGTTTCATTTTTTATGGTATGCAGTGATTTCAGTAGTAGACTGGAATATGAATAGGAGAGGGCCTAAATAGAAGCAAGAGTAAAAGTAGCAATTTCAATAGATTTGTAGCCTTAGAGTGTTTTCTTTCTTTTTTTTTTTTAAGATGGGTTCAGTGACCCCTATTTGAGAGTCAGAAGAAAAAGGCAAATAAAAAAAACTATAAAAAATAAATAAAGTCCAACTGAAAAGTTGTTAGAATTAGCAATTCCATAACATATTAAAAGCTAACTTGAAGATGAAACACCTCTTTATATAATGCCACAAGTTTGGTAAGAATGATGTAAAATTGGCAAGTCCATGGGGTAAATTTATCAAAGAGTGAAGTTCCGCCACTAGAGTGAAATTCCGCCACTCTCCATTCATTTCTATGGGATTTTGAAAGGCGTATTTATCAATGGGTGAAGTGAAAGTTCAACGCCTTTAAAAATCCCATAGAAATAAATGGAGAGTGGCGGAATTTAACTCTAGGGGCGGAACTTCACACTTAACTTCACTCTTTGATAAATATAACCCCATGTCTTTGTATTGACTGGAGCATACTCTTTTTCAATTTAGCGAGTGAAGTTTAAGCATATCGGCTCTGGATATGTTATTAATTTGGCTGGTCCATCTTTCTAGGTTAGTACTTTTGTTGCCACATGTCTCAGTAAGGGTTTAAAAAATTGCAGATATGATTTAGGGGAGTAGACAAATCATCATCACTCAATGTGCAGTTTATTTTACACTATAAAGAGATAGAAGCCCCACTAGCATTTGCCAGAATTAGCATGTGGGCTGTCTGCACCAGGATCACATTTGTCTTCTGTAAGAGTTCTCTGTGCTCATCTGCCTCTTTTATCCCATCAGATTCCCAGGTCAGATATATTTTGGTTATGAATATCGTTCAGGCTGGGTCAAAGCATTTTTTAAACAAGTAGTAGTGAGTGAATCTGACCCGTATTGCTCCGGTGAGAAAACGACAAAAAATTTCCCAACTGCATTGAGATCAATAGGTTTTTTGATGTTCAAATTTTTTTTTCACTCATTGGAGTCTATGGGTGTGTTTTTCACTACAAAACCTGGTGAAAAATTTCAAGACCCAGGTTTCTTTTTATTTCTGACTACGACCAGCATTGTCCTCAAAACCGCATGTAAATGTCCGGCTCTAGGGGATAAAGTCAAATGGTTTGCCTAAGACATATTTGAGTGGAACTCCTATTATGTCTGCCATAATCAGCCAACCTGCAGCATTGTTTTGGTGGGCTGGAATCCTAAGACTATAGGAGGACTGGTTACTAAAGGATTCATTGAAAGTGTGTTGTGCTATAATTTTAGCTATTTCTTCTTAAATCTGTGCAAATGAACCTGTGTTTATGGTTACTTTTTATGCCTTCTGAATTGGTATAGAGCAGTGGTCCCCAATCAGTGGATTAGCAATATGTTGGATGTTGCACCCAGTGCCCTCAAAACAGGTGCCTGACTACCCAGTAGCCAATCACAGCCCTTATTCAGCTCCCCCAGAGACTTTTTCATGGTTGCGTTGCTTTTCATTACATTTTAATGTGGCTCATGGGTAAAACAGGTCAGTAATCCCTAGTATACAGTTTGTCTGTACACATTACTGTAACTTTTCTTTTAAAGCAAACTCCTTCTTAGCTAATATCCCAAAAACACTGGTAATACTTCTATAAGTAGTAGCAGCAGCAATGTTTATGTACTCAGAATGTTTATCAGAATGGATAAAAATACATTTGCTTTATGCATTATATGTATATCTAAATGTGACTGTAACTAATCTCATCCAGTGTTCACTACCACCGTCCTAATGATGTTGAAATTGTTTTTTTTTGTTTTGTTTTGTTTTCCAGTCTGCTTTTGGTCTATAAATAATTCAAAGCAAGTTTCCGTCACTGCTAGAGTATGAATATAATCAGCTTTTCGACTATAAGCAGGAGTGAAAAAATGTTAAAGCTAGTTTTGCTACTGCTTCAAATTTAATTTGAGATAATGATTTTTTTTTTTATTTTATATAATGCCAAAGCAGCAGGAAAGTGATGGAAATATACATTATATGGTTAAAGTATATAGACTTACAGTATACAAACATGTATGTTCTAAGCTTGATTACTCGCTGCATAGTTCTAAATTGTCTCTGTAAGCAACATCCGAACAAAAATTAAATCTAGCATCCTGAAAGACAAGTCTGGATTTGGCACTAATCCTGTCTAAAATATTTGTAATGCAACCTGTCTGAATGCATTATGTTAAATGTAAGGAATTGACGATGCACAGGCCAGCCTAAAGCTGGCCATAGACGCAACAATCTGATAATACGAATCAAGGTTTTGTAAGATTTTCGGATCGTGTGTGGAGTGTCCCAAAATTTGTCTTGCCATGCCAATCGGTCGTTCAGTCGATTGGACCGGTTAAAAGATTTTGGTTGGCTGCTGATGATATCGCTGCATGTATTGCTGATCTGACGATCTTCTTTTGTCAGACATAAACTTCTGTATGATTGCTGTAGGGGCAGAACATCGGCTGATCTGTTCTTTTACTACTTTATTTAATCTGAAGGTTAGTGGCAGGTCGGGAGATGAGGGATGTCCAATCGTATGAAGATTCGTACGATTGGATCTTTGCGTCTATTGCCAGCTTTAAACCTGCTGCTTTATCCATGGATCTGGGCAGGTTTTGTCCATTGAGTTACCTACACAATGGGTTGCAGTATTGTGTCAGGTCTAATTTTGCCAGTGTAGAATTAGACCTGACTCATTCATCACCACCCAGCTCAGTGCCTCCTGACACTTGTTGGCGGCTTTTGTTTATACACATATGCCTGTCCTTCCCCTTCTGGTGGCATAAGGCATGGGTGGGTAAGGTGTAGGTATATAAAGCATAGCAGGTTGGCGAGTTGAATATTTATTCCACAAATGACTAGTAGTATAATGACATTCTTGATCATTCTAAGCTTTCTTCTGTATGGAAATGGTTTGTAGAAGACCCTTTTCTTTTTTAGCACCAAAATGTCCCTATTCAAACATGGTCCATACAGAATTAGTTTATTGAGAAAAGAGTGTAAGAACTTTTCTGACCCTGGCCTCAAGCCAACAAGCCAATGTGTAAAGGAGAATTCAACCCTGTAAAAAATTATGGTTATGATTAGATAGGTGTCCAAACATTTGAAACCATATAGTGTATATAAAAATGGATAGAGAGAAATAAACATCTCACTACCATTGAGAAGGCTACTTTGTGTTACTATTTATGTATGTTCACCTCTATCTAGCGGCTTGTCTGTGAAAAGATGGAAGTTTAAGCAATAATAGGGTATGACCAATGGTAACAAAATATTTCAGGGAACATCCTATACAGGAGGAGGTCATTAACTAATGTTTGTTGAAAAAAAAATGCAGATCCCCCACCTGTAATATATCGCCCTTACTAATCTGATCAATGGGTATCAATAGTACAACAACAGAACTTTGCAGGAGACGGCATCTTTTACATTAGAACTTTACAATTTTCAATGTTTCTTGCCTACGTAGCTCAAGGGCACCCTCTCGGTTGGCAGCAAATACCGAGACACCTTCATTTTCATATGATCAGCGTTATGTGGCATGTTTAAATAATGGAACTGGAAATAATCTGAAAATATCTGTGCCTGAATTGAAAGCTAATCTTCAATCTCCTTTACAGTGTAACATATTCTAAAATGAAATATTGGTCTGAACATTTTTTGCTGTAAGGGAGATTGAAGATTACCTTATTGCTTATACCTTAGTGTATGTATGTATATATATATGGCAGCTCTCCCAGAATTTGCTTTAAAAAAATAAAGGGAAGGTTTGTTGTGTGTATATATATATATATATATATATATATATATATATATATATATGTAAGTGTATATAAGTGAATATAAGCATTAACTCCTAGTTGATGCTTGCCTCTTGGCACCATCCATAATGACATGAAGGGAACAAGTGACCTAGATTTCTCAACCCGCAATAACATCCTTTTTCCCGTTTGTAATTTAATTAACATTTATGAAAATGACTCTGTATCTGAAAACCTGGGTTGCACAATGATTCCTAATGAAATGAAGTCATAACATGACTTGAAATATTAGCATTAGACTTACTTGCATACTAAATCTATGTAACGTTGTTGAAGAATTGCTGCTTGACTTGTTTTAAGCTTTTTATAGCAGTTCATCTTCAACAGAAGCGGAAAGCTTACTGAACCGTGATTGAGAGTTTCTTTTCTCTAAGCTGTTTACACTAGAGAAGAAGAACATTTTATTGAAGTCCCTATGCCACCTTCTAATTCGTTTTGACAGCAAATCCCACAATGTTCCTCCAATGAGAAACCCCTTTTGACTCCTAATTTTCAGAGAAATCTTCAGCCTGACTCTTAGAAGAGGATGCTGCGCAGCCAAGACTTGCCAACAATTTATAGTTGATTGTTTTTTATAGTTGATTATTATTTTCATTGCTTGGGGGAAAGAGTGGTTTAATTAAGCATGAATTGTAGAAGTCTTTGAAGCCATGCTTACATTCATTTGTAAGAACATGTCTTTGTTACTCTAAAAAGAATTGGCATATGGAACCTTCCATTGAGAAAATCTTCTGCTTTCATTATAATTTGAAAGAGCAATCTATGATATACCTTTCCTTGTTTATAATGATTTCTTCTTCTGTAGTGGTTATAACTTTTATTACTTATTTTGTAAGGTATAAATATTCTTTAAAATATTTACTATTAAAAGCCAACTTGTGATGATTTTTAAGCATATATATATATAAAATATATACATAGTTGAAAAATTATTTTATTATACTTTTACAAGTAGGTATGTTTTTCTGTCTTGAGAATGTTATTGTTATTCAAATGAAGTCTACATATTCTGTTAAGGCTATCAATATCTAATGTTAGAAACAGCAGAATATCATGGGACTGTCCAGTTGGATGCGTCTGTGTTCCATGGCATCCCTCTTTTTTTTTTTTATCCGTTCGGCCTCTTACACACATAAAGCGTTCCAGGGAGAGTCAACTAATCGCCTCTTCTTCATGTGATTAATCTCCCTGAATTCAACTCGAACTGAATTTGCTGGCGTGATGGCACTCTGAGCGTTTAATTTCCGAAGTCGTTCGAAGTTCCTTGTGAGGCTACTTCAGAAAACTAAGTGCTCCGAGTGCCATTCCATCGGCGATTTAGATTCTAGCTGGTGGGAAGGCTTTTCGGGGAGATTAGTCACCAGAGGAAGCAGTGATTAGTTGTCTGGCTACTAAATCTCCCCGAAATGTTTTGTGGGTCTCTGCCCTTAGAGAGCTCCAAAGTTTTATTTGTATGGCATGCTTTTTAAATATGTTTTTCTTCATCAATCTTTAGAGACATGGAAATGCACTAGAATGTATTTTTTACAGAAATATTATTTTAGAGTATCTGGACACCTGATTAGAAAGCTCCATAATACAGGAATGCTATTTGCCAAAATACAGGAATGCTATTTGCCAAAATATACACTTTTGGCCCCATTGGCAGAAATAACCTCAAGTAGGCATATTCATATAACTTTCTACCAGTTTTTGTACTTTCTTGATCTAAACAGCGCAAACAGGGAAATTAAATTTTCTCCATGTTTAGTCCTTGGGAGGTAGATAGTTAGATGACATAGTTAATACCACAGCATAATAGATTTCTTCTAAAGACAGGGGCTTACATCTGCTTCTTTGTGTGACTTCAGTGGCAACCACGACATTGGTCTGTGTGAAGCTACACTGTGCTGATTTTGCCGCAGAAATGCACATAATCGTAGTTTCAAAGCAAAATTGCTCAGTGTAGGAACACACAGGCCAATGCGGTGCCTGCCAGTGGAGCTACATGATGGGAGAAAGACGTAGGTGGAGAAGATACGCCTCATGTGCCCCTAGCCTTATCTACCAACTGATAATGCATTATCTACCTGGCAAGGAGCAGACATGGAATACAAACCAAAGACTTTCCATGTTTAAAACAATAGGCAAAAAGTATGAAAGTCACAAACCCTATTTATTAAACTCATTAAAGAGTTTACACTGCCCTTAAATGCAGTCTGGCCACAAAAGTAACAGTGCTTTCAAATAAAAATGTTTTATTTAGAAATATGAGAGAATTTATCAAGAGCCTAAATACTTTGCCATAGTGCTGTCTACAGATAACTGATTTGATTTCTTCTTAAAACTTTTCAGAAAGTAAAACTAGGCAGTTTGCCTCAAAAGGGACCTCCTCCTCCCTGGCTGGTAAGTTTAAAACATTTTCCAGTTGAGCTATGATTTACTAAAAGATCTATTTACAGAAAACCGATGACCCCTTGCATGCTTAAGCATGCTCAAGATGTGCCTAGAAAGATATTTTTACTGGAATTCAAGGTTACAGATACCCACAACCATGGTAGTAATGATCACTCTCCAATATGCAGCATAACGGGATATGCAACATAATGAATAAGCATTCATCATAACAGTTCCCCTAGTTGGTCCACACCCTGGGTCTCCTTCCTCTGCGTTTAGCCCACTTTGGGAACCACTGTCCTTAGTTAATGTTGACATTACTCCAGTAGAGTTTGTTTTTGTGTGTGTGTGCACTTGCTTTATTTAAATTTTCTTTTCTGTTCTTTCTCCCAGCTGGATATGAAATATTTATCACCGCTGTTGCTTGCATATGAGGACAGAATGAGGGAAAAAGATGATTTAATCATTTCATTTGAGGTGGGATGTTTGTGTGATGTGACATGTTATGTCTCTGTGCCTCTAACAATGTTGTAGACATTTTTGGCTTAATACTGGTAAAAGTACAAGAAAAAATGTATTGTTCAATTCCCTTTTGTTTGGATGCGATTTGGTTCACAGGTACAGGCGAATCTGGCGAGCAAGTTGTTTTCGGTTAGGGCTGGGGCAGACAGAGAGATTCGGGGAGATTCTGTCACCATGGCGAATTATCGAGGCGACAATCTCCCCGAACTGCTTCTCCCTGTCGGCCGCCTGTTTAAATTAAAAAGCGCCAGCGCCAATACACACGTGGCACAGTGATTTCCGGAATCACACGAAGTTGCTTCGTGAGGAAACTTCAGGCGATTCCGCGTGTGTTTTGGCGCTGGCGCTTTTCGATTTAAACAGGTGGCGGACAGGGAGAAGGAAGTTCGTGGGAGATTGTTGCCAGCGATTAATCGCCAGGCGACAGAATCTCCCTGTCTGCACAAGCCCTTAATTTAGTCCTTCACCTTATCTCCTGTTCATGCCCCACTGTCCAAGCTAAGCTTCTACTCTCATTTGGATTGTCTATAGAAAAATAATAGTAAATATTTATTTTGCTATATGTTTTTATTTTTAAAAATAATTAATAATTATTTTCTAGTATATTTTATCATTAGTTGTTAAATGTGCAGCACTTTACAGTCTGGTTAATTTTCTATAAAATACAAAAAAAATATATATCTATACGTAGATGCTGAAGTGCTTTATTTTCATCCCCAGATGATGACCTATATACGCAAAACTGAGATCTTTATAATATTATGCACTTTCAGTGATAGCGGTTAATGTAACCACAAAGCAATTTGAACTCCATATCTTCAAAAGATACAGAGGTAGAGTTTGTGTGATTGGAGTGATCCTTTGTAATAATCTTTTCCTAAAAGATTGATTTAGAGGGTCATCAGAATAAATGACTGTGCCTAGGTTTAAATGGCAAGCAATGGATTTGCAATTTTCAGCCCTTTCTCAGAATTTACATAAGACTAATTTAGAAACATTAAAGATTTCTTATTTTTTATGCCTCTAAGAAAAAAGCAATTTTCTTCTATTGTTATCTTTCACATGCAGTCGTGATATTTGTTTAAAAGGCACATTTAAACTAATTAATTAAACGCAAATGGGTTTTTTCTCAATTTTTAAATAAATTATATTTGTTGATGGTAGAAGCAAGCCATTTTAAAGCTTTCATTCATTTGCTTCAACATTTATGTTTAACATGATCATTTACAGTGCTCAAGTGGGACATGGCCCACCACTGAGCATTTTACAGACACAATGGGGCTCATTTGTAAACACTGAGCAAATTTGCACCTGGGCAGTAACCCATAGCAACCAATCAGTGGCTGTCTTTTTACAGGCAGCTGCAGGTTGAACAATGAAAGCAAACATTTGATTCGTTTGCTATGGATTACTGCCCAGTTGCAGATTTGCCCAGTGTTTATAAATGGGCCAAAGTAATTCATTGACAAACTCACAATTATCCATCCTACCAAAGGTGCCAAAGAAGCTTTTAAATGGAAACACTATAGGACACTGATCTGCAACCCGCGGCTCTTTATCTTGCTTGCTGCGGCACAGTCTTGCGGCTGTATAGAAACATTGGAATTGCTGCAATTTGTGGCCATTTTGAGCTCACTTTCCCTCTCTCTCAAAGAACAAAGGAGAGTGTCTAGCACCCCCTCGCACTGGGGCTATAGCACTGCTGCCTTTCACACCAACGGAACATTTCCTCCCCGCAGCTCCTTCTGCACTGCTTCTGCACTGCTCCTTCTGCACTGATCAGTAGGTAATACTGGACTTTAGAAACCACTGTTTATTTTCATTCAAAAGCAATCTGGCAGGAGTTCCACATGAAATAAAATGCTAATGAAGAACTTTATTATGCCCACAAAACAGTGAGATGCTGTTTTTATCACAAGTAAACATTTTCATTTATTAGTGTTTGACATTCATTATCTGTAATGCTGTGTTACCTTTATCAAAAGGTCTGCTAGGCTAAATATTTAAGCTTGTTGAGGGCCTCTATAGATAATGAAAGTCATGTTACTTGTAATTTAGAACACAAACTACAGATATTAATATTTAGATATTTTTTAACCAAGAAACTGGTTGATTTCTTCAGCTAAAGGCTAAACTTTTGTAAATTTATTTTAATCAAACCACACAGCCACTTGCTTTAATGTGAATCATCAATCCATCATCTGTACTGTTTTGGAATACCTATCATCATATCGCTTACATTGGCATATGCTGTTTTTTCCATTTGTCGTATATTTTTGCATTTTGCTGGGCACTCTGTCCGATTGTACATTATTCTTTTCTACTGTCAACTATTAAAAACAAAGCCACATATTTCTTTTGGATAGGTTATGCTGCAAACAGAGCTTATCAAGCATCCCAATTTGTAGGAGATGCTGTTGTATTATTATTTTGGTCATGTGTCTAAAAGTTCATTTTATATTCCAAGCAGACACAATTTATGACATTTTTGAGTAACCTTTCCAATAATAGCAATATTGACAGAAGTGCTGGAGTAGGAATGTTTATATTTTAAAGGAAAACTATACCCCCAAAATGAATACTTCAGCAACAGGTAGTTTATATCATATTAAGTGGCATATTAAAGAATCTTGCCAAATTGGTATATATATTTAAGTAAATATTGCCCTTTTACATCTCTTGCCTTGAACCACCATTTCGTGATGGTCTGTGTGCTGCCTCAGAGATCACCTGACCAGAAATATTTCAACTCTTAATTGGCTCATGTGACCTAATTTTATAGTTTGTTTGGTATGTTTGTGTGCACCATTGAATCATACGATCCCAGGAGGCTGTCCTTATTTTTTAAAATGGCTATTTTCTATTTATGATTACCCAATGGCACATGCTTCTAAAAAAGTATGTTATTATGAAAATGGTTTATTTACATGAAGCAGGATTTCACATATGAGTTGTTTTATGCCATATCTTGTCTGGGGGGGGTATCGTTTTCCATTAAAGGAGTGACATTCTGAGACAATTTGCAATTGGTTTTCATTTTTTATTGTTTGTGGTTTTATAGTTATTTAGCTTTTTATTCAGCAGCTCTCGAGTTTGCAGTGTCAGCAATTTGGTTTCTAGGGTACAAATTACCCTAGCTACCCTGCATTGATTTGAATAAGTGACTGGAATATGACTAGGAGATGGACTGAATAGAATAATAAGTAATAAAAAGTGGCAATAACAATACATGTGTAGCCTTACAGAGCAATTGTTTTTAGATGGTGTCAGTGACCCCCATTTGAAAGCTGCAAAGAAACAGAAGAAAATCCCACATCATTAAAAAACTATGAAAAATAAATAATGAAGACCAATTGGAAAGTTTCTTAGAATTGGCCCTTCTACAATATACTAAAAGTTAGCTTGAAGGTGAACCACCCATTTAAATGCTGCAATGTATAAACTGAATATCTGAAGGCTCTGTCTGAAGCTCTAAAGAATTTAAAGCAGGCTGTCTGGACTTAGAACAATATACTTTCTCTCTTCTTTCCCTGTTTTTAGGAAGAAGTTAAAAATTTCAAAACACGAGTTAAAAAGGTTGTTGAAGAGAATAAGCAGTTACACCGAGAACTACAAGGGAACAGAGACATATCTAATCCTGAATGGTAATTATGTGGCTGCTTACTTACTATTGCAGCTCTTGTATGTATGTATAACTTTATTCATAATGCACTCCATGAACACACAACACTTTACAATTTTGCAGATTAGAAAAGTACACACAGGGAGGACAGGCATAATAATAAAAACGTTACAAGCATAGTGATAAATGTGTATGTATAAAAATAATTATGTGCCATGTGCTAAAAGAAACAGTAGAAATGAGGTCCCTATCTGTAGAGCTTACAGTCTATGCCGATGGATAACATACAGGCATAAATTAAAGGGAAGAGTGTGCAAAGGTTTGGGCCAGATGCCATGTTATAGTGGTCCATCTTTCTATTTGAAGAGATTTCGAGAGTATTCCCTATGGAGGAATTGAGGGCTAGAATTCAAGAGGTATGGTGATGCAAGGTAGAAAGGTTTGAGATGAGAGTTGGCAGTGGATGGTGTAGAACAGTAGTGTCTTTACTAATGCAAGGTCTACTTTTAGTGTGATCTACAGCCATAAAACATTGTTAGTAGTCTGTTTCATGTAAGATAGTACTCAAATACTGATTTATAACAAAATATACATTGCTATAACAAATAACTATTTCTTATGTAACCTTAACGTAATAACTAACTGAATGAAAAGAATGAAATAGGAGGGTGATTTAGACAAGCTGTTTATTGACAGCATCTTGAGATCTACTGATCACCAGCTAAAGGTCTACTGGTAGATCCTGATCTACCTTTTGGACATCCCTGGTGTAGAAAGACTGTGACTCTTGAGAGAAGCGAATGAGACTGCCAGGAGTGTGAAAAAAAGAAAAATTAAGAAATGTAGTGAGGAGGAGACTAGTCAAGGGCTTTGAATGTTAGCAGAAGGCTTTTGTGTTATTCTTTATTTAACAGGAAGCCATGCTAGGGATTTTACCAGTGGCTGAACAGAAGAATTCTAGCAGCAGAGTTTAAGATTGAGAATTGGGAGTCTGGGAGGCCAATAGTAGGAGATTTAACCTGGTTATATTGAGGCTAAGGGTTACATTTGTATAAATGTTTGTAGTGTTCCAGCCAAACTTTCACAATCTAGCTCAGTGGCTCCCAAACTGTATGTCTGTGGAGACTTACAACTATTTCAGGAGTGACTCAGTCTATCACCAAGATAAGTAAGAATGGAGATAATTCTTATTTGCTCCCCTCTATACAACCAAAAGCCCAACTTGAAGTTGAGTTGGGAATTAAATATGTCTGGTAACAAGTACCTAAACTTGTGTAAATGTAGCAATTGAAAACCCACATGTGACTGTGAAAGCCCACTACTATGGCTCATTGGGTCACATTTTGTTAGGGCTTTAGCTTGACTTTCATTTCTCCACCCATCCAGTTTAGTATTAAACTTCTATAGATATTGTAATAGAATTTACACCATTTCCTCTGGGAAACATAAATCAGGGTTCTGTTGTATTACTGTACTACTGTATTACAAAAAAATGCTTTTTTTCTTTTCTGTTAATTTGCGTTGATAGGCAGCTAATACAAGCACAAGCCAAGCTAGTACTTGAAGAAAACCAGAACTTGATGGAACAGCTACAGCTAGAACAAGCAAAAGCAAAGGAGATTGAGAGAAGCCATCTGATGGAAGGTAAGTTCAACAATTATCATTATTAATTTTTTTTTATCAGTGTAATATATATATATATATATATATATACATCCCATAGACCATAATAAATAATTTTGCAATTATTTCCCTTTTCTCTGTAATAATAAAACAGTACCTTGTACTTGATCCAAACAAATATATAGTTAATCCTTATTGGAGGCAAATCAATCCTATTGGGTTTGTTTAATGTTTAAATGATTTTTAGTTGACAAAGTACGTTGATCCAAATTACGGAAATATCCCTTATTCGTAATATCCTAGGTTCTGGATAATGGGTCCTGTACCTGTACTTCTTTAACCTTTGTTTTTGTTTTACTTATTAAGTGTATTATTAGATATTGCTGCTTGATTTCAGAAGAATGAGATAAATGTAATGGTGACATGTTCCTATTAAATCTACATACCTTATTTTATTATTGTATCATTGGCTTTTTTTCCTTTCTGTCAGTTTCTAGATTAACAAAACAGATGATGGTTTTAGAAGGGAAAAACAAGAGTCAAGAAGAAGACCTACAAGAGCTTCAGAAACAGCAGGAAGTTTTACGCTCCAAGTATGATGAGCTAAAAGCTAACATGGAAGGCAGAATAGCTGCAGAAGAGCATGTTGCTATGGTGAATGAATTAAAAAGGTACATTTCTTCACCCAGTGTAATAATGGATTATGTCTCAATCAGCAAATAACTCTTCAACATTCTGTGTTTAAATACCTCTACTTATATGCAGAGATGAAAGGTCAAAGTCTGAATTTATTCGCACATCTTTGCATTTAACCAGTGTGGTATGGTGGATTAGATTGCCTCTTCTCTGGGTCATCAGCCTCAGGGTGAAATCACAATCACTCTGCATAGCAAACATTTGTTCTGAACAAATTTATATTCTTTGATAGGGCTGTAACATATTAACCCCTCAAGACTGACATAATGCATGTCAGGAACAAAACTCAATGATGGGAAATGCAGGGCTATTATGCAGAAACCATTTAACAGCAAAGGGCAGTGTGGAATGTCCATAGCTAACAGGTCATAGCACAAACGGTCGTTGGCTAGCATTTTGCCTTGGTTAATTTTTATATGGAAATGTCGACAAAGACCAAAATCATAAAAATTAGAATTTCTCAGAGAAAAGTTTGTGAGAACTGCCATGGATATCATACATAGGGCATGGAATGAGAAATGTTAGTTTCAGAGTCAGTGTTTATGTTGCAAGAATGTAAAATTGGCAATAGGAAAACAGCAAATTAGGACTTGAGTGCTTTTTTATTTTTGAAGGCAGCAGCTGAGATGAACGAGTTTTTAGGCTTACTTGTACACGTGTCATGTTGATGACCCAACCCTGTCCCTGGCAAATTACTTTTTCTCAATAATTTCTTCCTGTCATCTTCAGCATTTGCCAGCAGCTAATAATCACAGGTATGGCACAGGTTAAATAGCCAATAACAGATAAGCTCTGTAGAACACCATTATATTCTACAGAGTTTATCTGCAATCTAATATGTAACCTGGGTCTTTCCTTCTTTGAATTGCTGCTCCATTGCTCCAAGGCGGCTTATTTATAGATTGCTATATAACGGTGTTTCTGAAGCAAACATTCCCGTTTTACCAGTACAGAGAAACGGTACATTAGTTTTTTTAATTTTAGCAAGATTCTCAGTCAGATGACTTCATCAGAATAAGTCTCTGATTCCTCCCCTACCCTGGGCAGCTTTGAATCTGATTTTGCATTCTCAAATAATTAAGAGATCCTCCTAGCCATGATGACTGACTCCTAGTTAGCTTTGATCCTGGGGAGGGATTATTTGCTCATGCGCACTAGTGAAATTTGGGCACAGGAAGCAACGTTTACCTAACTAAGTTGGCTGCAGCTTTCAGAGACAAAGCTTGTGAACGTTGATCAACCCAAAGTCATTATTTACTTAGTTTTTTGAGCTAAAAACATAGCAATGGGCCACAACTATTTGACAACTGTTATAGTGGGAAGTGGTTATTTGTTACCTTTTTATTCTTCTTTAAGGAAAGGTGACTTGATGTTATTATGCAAGGAATAATGGAGCTTTTATGTCAAATAAATTGCTTAATTTTCCACTTTCCTTCTATTCTGCAGCCAGATTCAGCACATACAAGATACAAGTAAAACTGAAGAAAAGGATCTAATGGACAAGATAGCAACATTGCAATTACAAAAGAAGAGTCTTCTTTTGGAGAGAAACGACCTATTAGCTGATAACAAGATTCTGGATGCTGAAGTAGAAACAGTGAAAAAATCAAATAGGTTTGTTGGTTTATTTTCTGCTCTCACTTTTTTCTGGGGTTCTGGGGTACAAACTTTATTATACATTTATTATTTTTTCATAAATGAATGATTGTTTATAATTAGTATAATAGTATGTTGCTAACCTGCCAGTTAGTGATGTGCAAGCCAGCCCGATATCCACGTGCCAGGCAAGTTCAGGCTGACTCCTGCACCAAATCTTCAGGTCTTGGTCAATCTCTTGTCCTGCTCTCCACACAACCTCCGGCGCCGAAATCAACTGTTTATGCAGTTTGAGCTTGCATCTATATAAAAATAACTATGTTTCAGAAGTTATCGCCTGACAAAACCACATAGATTTGAAATGGATCAAGCTATTATCTCTGATTTAATTTTTAAAAACCAACTACTGTTCCTGTATTAACCAGCAATATTTGATTAAACTTTTTTATTACAATTGTATTGTGCACTGAAGCTGCCTAAACAGAAGAATATCAAACAAGCTGATCTGTGCCCAGTTTTGAAACTAAATTGAATGCTAAGTTGTGTTAATGGCCTAGTTTTGCAACCTAGCAAGGCCAAAAAATGTTGTGACAATCCACACATGATATGAAATGAAGATTCCTTTGACTTTTATCTTTGTGTCTATGGCCAGCTTTAGCCTGTATGTGCCAGTAAGATGGGTGAGGGGATTACTGCTGGCATAATGGTAGTATGTGCATACCTAAAACAATTGTACATAGAAAATGTGTGTACTCCATTTATTACTCACTTCAACACTCCCACTGCTCATGTTCAAAGTTTTCAGAGCAGAATTCTTCTTCTTCTACTTCTTCTTCTTGCTCTTGCCTTGAATCACGATTTTGTGATGGTCTGTGTGCTGCCTCAGACCATCTGGCCAAAATACTGCAGCTCTAACTGTAAATGGAAGAAGTGTGGAAGCAAAAGACAGAACTCTGACTATTAATTGGCTCATGTGACCTAACAAGTTTGTTTAGTATGTTTGTATGCACCGTGAATTTTATGATCCCAGGGGGGGCGGGTGTCCTTATTTTTTATGGCAGTTTTCTATTTATGATTACCCAATGGCACATATTACTTTGTTTGTTTTAATCCAATGCCTTTACTGGCAGATTAACATTTGATGTTTCATTATCCAACTAGGATATTTTTGTATTGCAGTAGGCATATGGCTCAAGGTCCCTGTTTACAAGCCTTTCTATTACTAAAAAGCCAAAGTGAGAATTGTATTGTGTCTGTTGTTCAATTTATATTCTGTGTTAACAGAAAGCTACAGAGAAAACTAGGCCAGTTGAAGCAACAGCTGGAAGATGCATTGGAGAAAGAGGTTGCAGCCCATCAATATTTAGCCAACATTATTACACTTGCAGAGAATATTTCTTTGGAACGGGATGAACTGATGCAAGTGGTAAGAGCACAGCTTCTGTTATCTTTTTTCTTTCCTTGTTCCAAACAGTGAAATGGTTTTAATGCCAGCAATTACTATCTGACCTTTGATCACTGAACAGCTTCCTTCAACTTGGTAAATTTTCAGTGATTGTCATAATGAGTAATGTGGTTATTTTACATATTATGCAATGTGTTTATATTCCAATTCCCCTGTGTGTATCTGGTCTTAGTTTCCACCTGTCCTTCTTTTATAAATTGAACAGAAACCTAAATGTAAGTAAAGGGGTTGCAGTGGTGTTTTGTCTTTAATTATGTAATGTATTTAGATTTTTTATTGAAGTGTTCATAGTTCATAGTATAATTGTGATACTGGAATAGCTAACATGGTATATGTTTCAACTGTACTTCTTGTTAATACAGTACATGGCAGTAGTTGTTGCTTGTTCTTTGGAAAAGAGTCAACACTGGATACTTGTTCTCCTGGCTGTGACATTTGAAACACCAAACCAGAGTGATAAATAACACTCAGATTGAGATATCACCACATCTTTGGTTAGGCATTGTTCCCAAAAAAGTAGCAAATAGTCTTTCATTTGGATCTACTCTGTTCAGCACAAGCCAAACAGCCTAATTTCCTCCAGATGAAAGGGAATTGCACCTACTTCTGATCCAAATCTGAATATGGATGTTTATAAATGTAATGGCATTAATGCTTAAAGGAAAACTATAACCCCAAATGAATACTTGAGCAACAGATTATATCAAGTTAGGTGGCATATTTAAGAATCTTACCAAACTGGTATATATATTTAAGCAAAAAATGTCCTTTTACATCTCTTGCCTTGAACCACCATTTCGTGATGGTCTGTTTGCTGCCTCGGAGATCACCTGACCAGAAATATTTCAACTCTAACTGTAACAGGAAGAAGTGTGGAAGCAAAAGACACAACTCTGTCTGTTAATTGGCTCATGTGACCTAACTTTATAGTTTGTTTGGTATGTTTGTGTGCACCGTTGGATCCTAGGATCCCAGGAGGCTGTCCTTATTTTTTAAAATGGCAATTTTCTGTTTAGGATTACCCAATGGCACATGTGACTAAAAAAGTATATTATTATGAAAATGGTTTATTTACAGGAAGTAGGGTTTTACATATGAGTTGTTTTCAGTCAACAGTATTTTATGCAGTTTTTTTTAAAGTACTGTATTGGCAATTAAGGTACCTAAACTCATTGAGACTGTTGCTATAGTTTCAAGTAACTTTTCAACAAGTGTTTTGAGACATGAACACAGGGTAGGCCACCGATGTTATTAATCATGCCATAACCCATTTTCTTTGAGTTTACATATAAAATTCTGAAGTCCAAAGTCTGTAATTTTCTTGTTCTTCTCTACTGTTGTCATCAAGATAAAACAAATACTCCTACAACACCCTTGGACCTACAGATGATAAAAGGAACATATTTAAGCCATAATAATAGTTGGTTTTCTGACTTGTGTGGTGTAGATATACAACTGCTAATGTGTAACAAATCATTTCATTTAACATTTAATTTACTTGTACCCTGGCAAAACATGCTACTAATTGTGTCCTTGAGAAATTAGAGAACTGAACATGGCTAATTGTTTCTGGCACTAAAGATGGAAGGCTGCAATTGTTTGCCTAAAGCCTGAGCTACTCGCAGCAACATCTTTGCCTATGTTGATTTGCTTTGATGCTTATGCATTGATAATTTTAAGGTTACCTCAACAGCAGGATTCATGTCAAGAACAAAAACTTTCACAGTGAATGGAATTTTCACAGTGAAAAGATTTCACAATGAAAAGATTTAACAGTATAATCATGCAGTTAGTGTATATCTTACACTATAACCTAAAAACCACTTTGACTTACTCCATTAGCTTGTTTTATTTGACAGCATTATGAATTATAGCACACAGTCCAGAGCTATGTAGCTCCTGATTAAGACGTTGTACAAATGATTTTGAACCAGTGCAAGGTTTAAAAGTCAAGAAAAATATATATTTGTTAGTGAATCAATTATATACCACTTGACTTGTAACGCTTCACAGCATTTAAACTTGAACATGAAAGCAAAATTCCCTTTTAATGTCACTGAACTGGATGTGTGTATTTCCGATTCATTTAAGTGTAATCATAGCATGCTTTAATTTAAAGCTTTTACAATGAAACCTCAATTTTATATCCTCTGATTTTCAGTTTTCCCTCATTTTACCGTGTTGTTTTGGATCCCACCTATATATTAGGCATAATATATTTCCCTGAAAAAAAATGTAAAATGGGGATTCTACTGTACGTTAAAAAAAAAAAAAGACATGGATTTTAACAAATTCTCTTCACATGAGCTGTAGTAAAACCGACTGCAGAGTTTTACACCCAATGTAAATTCTGCAAATATCCAAAATGAATTTTAATCAATTTACATAGGTATTTAATGTAATGCCATGGTAAAAGTTAACACCCACAAAGTAAAGGATATTAAAGGTTCCAGTGGTCCGCTTCCTCTGCCGGTTTTAAAAATGTCTGTTCTCCCTCAGACTTGCAGTAAAATCCAAATAGTGTTGAAAAGAAAAACCAGCGCTCACTAGCACGTGGTAGAGGCCTGCGCAGGTCCATTTTTTATGACCCATACCCAACCTGTACCCGCAACCTGGACCTGCGACCCTCATTCTTACCCGCCTGGACCCCCTACCTGACCCGCAAGTACTTTTTCCACAACCTGGACCCGCAACAATCAGGAAGTGCTGTCATGCTGCCAATCAAGAATCAGGAGGTGCTGTCATTGTAACCAGAAGTGACATCACTAGAAGTAGGCATGGTCAGAAAAATGAGTAAAAATCGTTATTGAGAAGACCCCCGGCCCAACCCGCAAACCCCGCCAACCCGCGTCTATACCCGGAACCCCCCCAACCCGCAGGGTATTGCAGATAACCCGCAGGTACCCAACCCGCTGCAGGACTCTAGCGCGAGGTTAGACAAACAGGGAACAAGAAAGATAATTCCAGTATAGTGCAGTATTTTTCAATAATATTGGTACTCCACTCCACACCCCTTTGCAATATTGTATACTTCTGAAGAAGTCACAAGATGAAACGTGTCAAGACAGTGACGTCATCCCCAGTTACCCAGGGTTTCACTCGGTGGTCGAGATGCCGGCTAATACCAACTAGACTGACTACTCAGAGAACTCGGGAAGAGGCAAGGCGGTGACTCAAAGAGACTATATGCGAGTTTTTAAACAGAAACATTGTGAGTTCAATTTTAACTTTGTTGGTGATTAAAATATTTATTTTTACACTGTGTCAGCGCATTTTTATAGAACTGTGGAAACTGGACCTATATGGAGAGCCTTCTACTAAATAATTTCCTCAATGCACATTACTTCTTAAACGCTGGTAAGTACCCCACCATACAAGTCACCACACTGCATTGATTGGAGTAAACCATAGCAGCTCGGAAAGATTAAATTAATAGAACGGAAAAAGGGCACCTATTTTTGGTGGTGTAGCAATATAATTGAAAAATACTGCACTATACTGGAATTACCTTTCTTGTTCCCTGTCTAACCTCGTGCTAGTGAGCGCTGGTTTTTCTTTTCAACACTATTTAAAAGGTAACACCCCACTTTTTCCAGCATATTTGATCTTCATTTCATCAGTATTGATGGGAAAAAGGGATATAATAAATATAATGCATCATTTACATTTTGTAGTCCTTTGTTTAATTTAAATGCATGTTTCGCGTGTTAACACTCAACCTCAGATGCCAAAATTTTGAATCCGTTGCACCAGATCAGGTGCAAAAGAGAATTGTGGAGGTTCCAAACCTCAGACAGTTTGGGGCAAATTTACTATAATTCACCCAAAAATCCTACGAATCCATTCGAAATTCGATAAGCATTCGACTATGGAATGCTTATTGAATAGTTTTAGGCTATCTTTTTGCTCGATATTTGATTTCTCGATTAAATTGTATGATCGGATACCGATCGTTCGATTTCACGAAAAAATTTTCCTTCGAGCCTCCGAAAAATTTGTACGAATCAAACGATTGAGGCGTTCGATCATACGAATGGTATTCGAGCAAGTCTTGGCAAAAGAAGTCTATGGGGGGGTTCCCATAGGCTTCTATTGGTATTCGGTAGGTTCAATCTGTCAAAGTAGGCATTTAAAGGATTTTAAAATTTTAAATCCTTCGATCATCGAATGATCGAATATTCGATAATTCGAATATTCGGTATTCGATGATTAAAGATGCCAAATTTGCATATTCAATCCTCCGAAAAAAACGTACAATCGGAATTCGATCGAATTCGATTGAACTTCGATCTCTTCACACGAATTTTGTAAATCTGCCCCTTAGTTTGATTTGCTTTTTTGTGTGGTATCACCATTCCCTATATTAAAAGTGCTCTGTCTCTGAGGCCTTTAGAAAATTGGGTGTACAGTAGATGCCTCTGTACCTGGGAAGGGATTTAAAAAGATCATCAAACAATTGGACATCAATCATTAGCCTTCTGGAAAATCATTTACACGTGAAGAAGATATCAAACTGGAAACTTGCTCCCTGCAAGTTGAGATAAGGAGCAGAATCCATGATCCTGAAAGAGGTTTCTAAGAAACCCAGGATTTCATCGCGGGAGCTAAAGACAGCTCCTGCCACTATTGATGTCAAAGTGCATAATGTGAACCCTGGGGAACCCTGTAGCTTGTGCAGTAACTCCAAAGTTCCCCTGGGAACTTCTGCTATATGGAAGCGCAATGATTAGTTTGGACGCAAGTACCTGTGATAAATGGGTTACTCTGTATAATTACTGTGTCCATTTTTGCACGACTAGAACTATGACTGCAGTCATAAATGAAACCTTAGGACTTTGGAACAATATGCTCTGGGCAGACAAGGCAAAGATAGTTATTTGTTCACAAAACCAGAAGCCACGCAAAGGCAAAAACCAAAGAGTCTTAGAGCTGTTTTGCTGCATCAAAGTCTTAGCAGTTCACCATCATAGAATCTACTATGAATTATTCAGTGTGCCAGGATGCTTTGACCATCTATCAGAATATTGAAGCTCAGCTGAAAGTGGACCTTGTAACAGGATAGTGACCCCAAACATTCCAGTAATTCCCTCAATGCATGTCTGAATAAAGAGGGTTCTGGACTTGCCATGTCAAAGTCTAAAGCTCTTTGAGATACTTCAAGGGGGAATTTGAAATGACTGTCCTTGTAACCCCCCCATCTGAAAAAAATCTGCCTCTAGGAGTGGGCAAAAAATGGTCAGAGGTTGTTTCTGCCAAAAGGGGAAATACCAGACATAAGAGCCAGTGCTGTACCTACATTTTTCAAGAAGGAACTTGCATATCTGTTAATAAATTATTGCAAAATCAAATTTTCATAGTTTCTTAAATTACATTTACACACACACACAGTAGACTCAAGGCATTCGTTTTTTCTTTTGTTGTTGTTCTGTTGGATAACTGATTTTTTTTCATCTGTTACCATGGAAATGGTAACACTGAACACCATTCCCCAGTATTTAACATTGGTCTTTTTTTACTTTGAGTAGAGATAGAGTAGGAAATCATGTCATTAACCAGTACTTGCAGTTCATGCATGGGACCACAATTAGAACATAAAATATGATTTTTATAGCTTTCCTTTTAAGTGTTGTGCATACTAATATCCTTATGCATTCTGATGAAGGGTGCAAAACCATCACAAAATTACTGCAGTAGCCATTGTCATCCATTGTCCACAATGTTTGAAAATATAAATGACAACATAAATAAGCATTGTATGTTTGCTAGGACCTTTTTTTTACATAAATGACTCCCTGTTGTATTTCAACAAATAATATATTTAAATAGCTTTGAGAGTTAGGCTGTATATTTTTATGCACGTCTACTGTTTATTATTTTATAAATGCCATTCACAGTTCCAATATATCTTGGCATCAATGTTGATGTATTTTGTTTTCCTCTACAGGCTAAAAGCTTAAAATCTGAAAAACAAAGTTTCTTTAATAAGATGTTGGAAGGAAATGTACGTTTGGGAAAGTTAGAAGAATTAGTGAAGGTATGTCTTTGAATATTGAAAGTCTGTATTTAACTAAAAAATATTGTGTTTTTTTTGTTTGCATTAAAGATGCTGTTTTAGCAGCTGTCATGGGGATGAAGCAGGGATGTATACACAAGCCAAAATGCAGCTTAATGCTAAACATACTATGAAAAACTTATGTATTGTATCCTCTATTTTCACCAGACACTGTTTATACCTACTTTGTGATACAAAAATAGAATGTCTATGTGTTTTACTATCTATCTGCTATGGCTAGCTTTAATCTTTTGTATCAAGTTTTTCTATCAAGTGCACTAAATAAACAAGCCCCTTAAAGGACCAGTAACATCAAAAAATTAAATTGTTTTTAAAGTAATAGAAATATAATGCAGTGTTGCCCTGCACTGGTAAAACTGCAGTTTTTGCTTCAGAAGCACTATTATTGTTTATATAAATAAGCTGTTGTGTAGCCAGGGGGGCAACTAGTCAAAGGAGAAAAGGCTCAAGTTACACAGCAGATAGCAGATAAGCTCTGTAGAACATAATGTTATCTGTTATCCATTACATATCATGTGCCATATAGCCATTTTTTCAATTGCCGTCATTGCTATTTAGCAGCTTGTTTATATGAATTCTAGTAGTGTTTCTGAAGCAAAGAGATCCATTTTAACAGTGCAGGGCAACACTACATTATATTTTCTTTACTTTAAACACTTTAACGTTTTGGTGTTACTGTTCCTTTAAGTGGTTCTTAATGAATGTCATTATTTGGCTTTCCCCTTAGAGGCCTTTTAAGATTCTGTGCATTTTCGAATATTTTTACAAGGTACTCCTGATGCATATTATCATTGAGCATTGTAAATATATGCACAATTCTTTAGTAAAGAAAAAGCCTTTTAATGTGTATTTTTGTGCCAAGAAAATTCAGAATCAAGCAGTGACAAGGATTGTACTGGTAACCGACAATTAAGCTAACTAAAATAGATGCTTCAAATGGAAAATCTGAAGATCGTATAACAGAATATGAAATTCCTCAGCTTTATAATAAGCAATTAGTGCAGAACTCAAACTACATAACCCTCTAATGAATGTTTAATGAGGACATTGATAAAGCTGACATAAAGTCTACATTATTTCTTTTGCACCAGACAAGTAAGGATTACCAGAATGTTTACAGTATAAATGTAAAACATTCCTGCAAAGTGTATGTCATCACAGTAGCCATTATTTGGAATTGTATTTTTTTTGTAATCAATGTGGCCCTTACGGAGAACATTGTAGCAGCCAAAAACACCATGTATACCATATGGCACATGGATATTCTCAGGAATTAAACACACACAAAAATCCTTCCTCTTCTGTAGTCTTTAGGAGCCACATAAAAACCAATAGGGCTCTCATGTTTTAAAAAGAGATTAGCCTACAAACCATTACTGCTAGAATGAGATTCCCTTCTAGCATGATAAAATATGGTACAGGGCAGGTCTTTGATGCCTGAAATACATGCTGGAGAATATGCACAAGAGTCATCATGTGTCCCATTGGCCTACCACTGCATAATGCAGCCCAGGGGAGCCCCCAGACAGCAGATTGTGAGAAAATGGCTGACTGTAGTAAGAAAAGATGGCTATCCTATGATTACATTGGTTGTATCTGAGATTTCACTGGTGTGCACAAATACGATAAAGCCTATCCAGTTTTGATATGGAGGTGCATACAGGGATCACTACCACTGAAACAAAAAAGTCACATTCAGACATCCTGATTCTTGTTTGTGGTTTATAGTTACTATTGCAGTCTACAAAACCCTGCAGCTAATTTATTACTAGGATGTCTTTAGTAGCACTAGGCAGTGTTTTACATTTTCTGTTATGGAGTCTTTAACTGTTTGTGAACTGGCTTGTGTATATTCAAAGGAACCGTTCTTATACGTTTGTACTGTACATCCAACCATTTTTGGCCTTCCATGGGAACTGGAGCTATTAAGCATGCTCAGGCATTGTAATATTCCCAGAAGGCACTTACATCCCATCTGGTAAGTGCTGTTTGTTTCATAGTCTCTAGTCCTAGCTTCTCGACAATAAAGGGAGGCTTTCTCGCTGTAGCCGTCAGTTTTGATCAGTCATTTCATAATACTGTCACTCACTGTAATACTTGGTGAACAGCTAGCTTTGCTGCTATAGTCAGTTGTGTGCTGTCAGAGAATGTGCCACTGGTATTGTGCCTCTCTAAATTAAAACATTAAATACATTTCATCCTTGATTTCATAATCCTTTATAAAGCATGATATATTAATTACAGGTATGGGATACCTTATCCGGAAACCCGTTATCTGGCAAGCTGAGAAAAATGGGAAGCCTATCTCCCATAGACTCAATTATACACAAATAACTAAAATTTTCAAAAAAAAATTTCCTTTCAAAAATGATTTCCTTCCACTCTAATAATAAAACTGTAACTAATGTACATTGTACATGATCCTAACTAAGATACAATTTATTTTAATTGGAATCTTATTGGCTTTATTTAATGTTTAAATTATTTTCAAGTAGACTTAAAGGCGAGTTCAACCTGTAATAGAAAAAACCCTCCCCTGGGTAGACCCCCCCGGGCCATGGGAGTTCACGGGTACCATCTTCTTTTTTCTGTCTTTTTCGGAAGTTTCAGAAAATGCTCAGTTGGAGTAAATTTCCAGACCCGAACCACTGTGCATGCACCGAAAGGCACAAAAATTTCCAACATAATTTCAGAAATGATCATGACTTTCAGGGCATGCACAGTGGTTCGGGACTGGAGATTTACTCCAACTGCTCAGGCGCTGAAAACACTGATCTGATTCTGAAACTGACCAAAGAAAGAAGATGGCGCCCGTGAACTCCAGTGGCCCGAATCTGCTCGGAGGGGTAAGTAAAAAATTAAGGGCATTTGCACAAGGGGTGCAGGTAGGCTGGGAGGGAGGGGGGGAAGGGATTTTTTCTATTACAGGTTGAATTCTCCTTTTAGGTATGGAGATCCAAATTACAGAAAAAAACCCTTATCCAGAAAACTGTCCTAATCATTCTGGATAACAGGTCCCATACCTGTATTAAACGTGTTTGTAGAGCAGTTGGTGATCCACTCAGATGTTCATGTGTGAGCTTTAACCAGGTTATTCAGCTGACAATTATACAACACAAAAATCTACTTTCAGTATATTTTAAAACTGCAAAGTCAGCAGATGTAAATGAAACATATCAAAATGACTGTATAATATTGACTATACGTGCCTAGCCAACTTTACATGTTTTCACTAGTTCTGTAACATCCTAATATAGGCTGTAGTTAACAAAAATATTTATCACTTGAACAGACATTTATGTAGTATGGCATTTGTCAACTTCTTGATGAGCAATCGCACATTCCTTGGCACAGGCACTGGCAGAAGCCATATACGAGGCATACAGTTAGACTAGAAGGAACAAGACTAACACATACTATCCCAAGAGTGACTTTCTGAATTACAAGCAGGTAAATGCCAAGAGGAAGGGAGCCAAAATAGAAGAATCCAAGGAGCCAAACTAGTATTCTTGGCACGTGGTTGCAGAGTTTGGAGAAAAGGTCATGATCTATTTGTCCCTGTGAGCTTATGGAAGCCGATTCAATACTTTGTTCAGTATAGTAGTCAGAGAGGGTGTTTTGACTTGGTGTCCGAGTAGAGTCTCTTTGTACTTCCATTATTGTTATCACCAAACAGTTTGAAGATCCATGAGATGGGCTCGATGAAGCAAGATTTTTAGGTGTCAAAACCACCTCATTGCATTCTGAACTACAAGGTGCCTTGATTTTTTCACTGAGTTTACAGATAATATTGGTATCATCCGGCAATCCTTCCACCTCATCTTCCTGCAGTTCAGTCTCATTGCGACAGAATGGACAGCAAATGCATGGGGAGCCCCCTCCTATATTAAGTATTTTTGTCAGACACCTAGCACATACACGGTGAAGGCAATCTAAAATTTTGGGTTTGCGACTATTCGTATTAAACTTCTGATAGCATATTTTACATTCCAGTTCTTCAGTCGTGAGCTTTTCTTCCACTGTCATCTTTACTGCAAGATGTCATTTATTGTCGCCCACTAGGTACCTTGTTTATTGCAAAGTAGCATTTTACACCGCTTTGGATATCTAAAAAAAGACATGGAACAAGCATAGTCATTAAAGGAATAGAATACAGTTCATGCACTGTCCAGTGTGTCTGCATTCAAACAGTTTTAACAATGTTTTCTCCATGCCAACAAATACAAATCCATATAAATGGTTTCTTCAGCCTGCTAAAGGTTAGAACCCATTAACAGCACGGGGCCACTCTTTGGCCGTCGTTTCTCATTCATGAAAATGTCACAATAATGACATGCTGCCTGCAGTGACATGCTTTTCTAGGTTGTACAGTCCTATTTTAACTATCATACATTCACAACTGCATCTCCAGCAGAATACACAATAGGCATGCTTCTGACAACGCACTGTAAATTGCTTTTATAAATCTTTTCTAAATGTTATTTCCTCTGACCTGACTGTACCAGAAGTCTGTTCTCCAACCAGGTTCATTAATAAGCTGACTTCTGCTACATTGTTACATGAGGACTGCTTGAATGAATCTATACTAAAGTCAAGTACTAGTTTGCTGTTTGCATCTATTTCGATGCATGAGACTTGGGTGCATTGGATGTAAAGAAACACTATCCTTAACACATGTATGGGAACTAATGCTTTTTTGTCAATTGAAGTGCACACATATAAAGGGAATTATAAAGGGAATGCCTATGTGCTGGCCCTTTTGTTGTAGACAAGCACCTATAAGTGCCTGGTGCAAATCCTGTATCTGACTCAAATTCTGTTTTCCATATAACAAACTGCATTTATTTAACACATTGAGCAGGTTTAGCTAATTGGCCCTAACTATTTCTCAGAAGCAACAGCTATTTTTATATGGAAATATTTTCTATCCTGTAGCCGAGTACAGCGACATGAATAATATTTGATCTCTATCAGGAATGAAGTACTAAAGCCACTGTATTCCAATTCTAACCAGCTTATTTGTTATGTGCAAATGTGGGCCTAACAGCCCAAGCAGCACCAAAGGCTATAAAGAAGCTTATTTATATAAGCTATATTCAAGCTTGTGGAGCAGTTTTCCAGTGCAAGTTTATGATGCAGTATGCTGAAAGGAATACTACAACCCCCCCTTGTTTATTTTACTATAAGTAAACCTTTAATCCTGCACATGTAGTATTACAATGGGACATGTACATACTTGCTTTTCTAGCTCAGTTGATCTAAATAATATGAAACACATTCCATAGTACTTTACATTGAATGTATTCACATCATTGCCTTCCCCAGTGGGTCTTACAATCTAAAGTACCTTTATCATTCACACACACACTATGGTTCATTTTATAAGTATTGTTAACTTGCCTGTATGTTTTTGGAATGGTAGGGAGCAGAGAATCTGGAGAAAAGCCACACAAGCAAGGGGAGAGCATACTAATTGAATTCAGATATGCCATGTCTAGAATGGAACCTAGGACCCCAGCACTGCAAGCTATGCTAAGAATTTTACCAGCCAGTATAACTCATTTGTACCTGAGCAAATGAAGTAATTTAACAAAGTAGACAATATGGGCTAGAACAACCAGTGTTGTTCTCAGCTGCTGACCGTATAAAAAAAATATGCAATATTATGAGATAAATTGTGAGTCAGCTAGAAATGTCAAGGCATGGCACATTGTGTTATGAATAAATAATAAGAAAGCAACAAGCTACATTAGTGGATCAGCAGATACATGTGTAGGTGTGATGTGTAAGCTCCTGTCATTTAGGAGGCTGGGAGTTGTAGTACAACAGCAGCTAGGGTGGCACACATTTGAAATACTATTTATCTAGAGAAAAACAACATATTTAAAGGGGAAGGTCACATTTGAATCAACCTAGAAAAGGCTATTCTACAAAAAAAAAAACATTTTCATTGGAATCCATTTTCATGGTTTTGTGAATAATTAGAGTTCCTATTCTGCTTCTTACCAGCTTGATATAAAAATCAAATGCCGTCTAGTTGTTACAGTCACTGACCTGGGCAATCAAAGCAAAAAAAAGATTGAATGTGAGGCTTCAGTTGCATTTTGTTTTTCTCTTTCTGCTGAGGCCCTCAACTATTCTTATATTGTGGCTTCCGTGTTTAGGTTTAGCCTTAGCAAGCAAATGGCAATTTCAGTTCCAAATCTATAAACTGTGAAACAAAATACAGAATAATTGAAATGGCCAATTGCAGCTTATCTGAGAAGATAAAATATCAAATGAAAAAGGTTGGCACAAACTGGATCACTCTCCACGATGTAGTTAAAAAAATGTATTTATTTAGAACAGCAACATCGCAAATGCCTTACGCGTTTCGTGCCTTTTGGGCACTTAATCATAGGCCTATGATTCAGTGCCCAAAAGGCACGAAACCCGTAAGGCATTTGGGATGTTGCTGTTCTAAATAAATACATTTTTTAACTACATCGTGGAGAGTGATCCAGTTTGTGCCAACCTTTTTCATTTGATATTTTGTCACAGTGCCTTCCTGAGCTGAAGGCTTAAGGTGTGAGCACCTGGATCCCCCAATGTATTGGGTAAGTTAAACCCTCAAAAATTTACAATTTGGAGCTTGAAGCACTATACAAATTATTTATGTATATTATCTGAGAAGATCACTCTAAGTCTACAGCATACTACAATTGAATTCGTTTGTAAAGCCCAACTACCTCTTTAAGTAGGAAAACGGAATAACCGTGCATCTGAATGTTCAAGTTATTTAAGTTATTTTCAAGTTATTTAAGTTTCCATTGTGATACATGATACTGTTGTGATACTTTAGTCTAATTTACCAAACAGATGCTAATTTGCATCCATATTGGTGCTTCACGTGCAATTTGTGATGCCTGCAACATAGCTTTGCTTGCAGTTGCACTGGAATTCTGTTGGGAAAAACTATGTAAACTAAAATGGCAGCTCCCCTGTTTTATAATACATACAGCAAATAAGGCAGTGTATAGAGATTATCCATTTTACAGATTCTTGTTCCCCCATACATTAGTTTAAACAATAACTTTCAATAGGGGCTTGACTTGTCTTTTTGTTGCTTTCCTCTGAAAGATCAACTATGGTAAAAAAAAACAAAACAAAGAGAATGTTATGGGAGTGGCTTTATTTTAGGTGAGTGTTATTTAGAAACCCATAATCCAAAAATCTCCATATTATGGGGATGCCCTCTCCCGTTGACTCCATTTTAATCAGATAATTTAACTTTTTTAAACATATTCCTTTTCTCTGCAATTGTAAATAGGTAACTTGTACTAGTTATGTGTGGGCCGACCCGATACCCGCAGGTTCTTCGCTGCAGGTGGGGGTTGAGCTCTTCCCCTGCTCTCCCCACCCACCACCTTCAAATGCTGACTTCCGGGTTCTTCTTTTATAGACGCTGCTCCTGCTCACCCCGCAACCTTTTGTTACATCATTGGCGTGGGCGGCTCAGGTCTATACAAGGGACCTGGAAGTCAGGAGCAGTTGGAGGGAGGGTGTGCATGTGCAGGTCGGGGGAAATCCCAACCCACACATCACTACCTTGTACAAAGATATATATTGGGTTTATTGAATGTTTAAATTATTCTTTTAGCAGGTTTAAAGTATGCAGATCTAAATCACAGAGAAGCCTTATCCTGAAAACCCCAGATCCCAAGCATTCTGAATAGCAGGTCCCATACCTGTAGCCGTTAGTACAGTTGCTTTGTTACTAAGTTGCAAGTGTTGCCTGTATTGGAATGCATGTTCTGACCTGTCTGTGGTCTGTTCTATAAAAATTGTTATCCCGTTTATGACAGTGTTAACTCTGTTCCAGGCTTGTCCATTGATTGATCACATTCACTAAACTTCCTTGGCAACTTGAGTTCAGCTGTGATCAGTGAAGCAAAGGATCCACAGACTTCCTAAAATAAAACTGATCTGGATCTGAAGCTTCATGTATAAACCCAATTCATTTTGGTGCTGTGGGACATGAAGGCTGTATCCTAGTGAAATCTATTGCATCTATTAGCTAACATAACACTGGCTAATTAGATACATGACTCATAGCTTTCATTGCAGTTTGCGTTTAGGTAAAGCTTGTTCAGTTCAGTTGTAAGTTGCCTTTCTTTAGCAAAGACTATGCTGCAGTCCATTTCAGACTAGTAGTTCAGTGTTTATCCTATTCAAGTTATTTGTTGGTGTGTATGTTAATTAGAACAATCACACAAGCACATCAAACTTAACACTGGGGAATGCCCCCACACTCCACAGTCTCAAGGAATGATATTGAAAACAACACAGATCTATATTTATTAACAATTTCTTCTCCGGGGAGTTTCGCCAATGACTGTTTTCTGGGAGGACATGGGTGACCTGTTAATATATGACCTTGAGAGTCTCTAGTGTCAGAACTATTTATTTCTTCCTGCAGCATGTTTTGTGCTATTAATAATAAAATGAGAAAGTAATAAATATGGATTAATGTGTATGTGTTTAAAGTCAGAGGAGTTAGATTTTGTGTGCAAGATCTACTTACCCCATGTGATGCATAAGAAATGCATAACAGTTTTGCTTCCTATTAAATCTTCAGTCAATAGGATGTCTGCTTTAAATATATTTTAAGGAAAGAGCCACCACTTTTGCTGTTGATATGGATTTTTAGCTGGCTTTCTAGTCAGGATTATTTGCTATATAGGACGTTACCGGGACGAGATAGGGTTGATAATGAAACAGATTTGTATATTAAAAAAGACCCACCTGACTTCTTTTTCTAGCAACTCCTCATTGAGCCAAAACATTGGCTGAGCATGGCTGCTGTATTTTAATCATCCTTGCAAACCGCACACTCATTTCACTTGTTACAGGTGTACAAGAAGAAAGCTGCTGGAAAACTGCAAGACATCAGTCACAGACTGTCAGAGCAGGAGGAAGACTTTGCAGGGAAAGCAGTCCAGTATCAGCGTGAAATGAGGCACCTCCAGCGGCTGCTGCAAGATAGACAGGAAACCCTTGATGAAGTGTTGCAGCAGAAAAGGTAAGTCAGTCACAGCGAAAAACAAACCAATTAGACGTGTCTGTTGGAAGGAGGACAGCTGCAGGGCTGTGGGCACTTGGCTTTTCATCTTGGTCCCATCTGCCGAGGCTCTGCTCTCTCTCATGTGGTTTGTGTACAATTCATACAGAAAATGGTGGATACCCTCCTCCCACCCCCAAAAGAAGCCCAGCTGCAGAAAGATAATCACTAAGAATCTGTAGTCATGGCAAGGTCTGTGTCTAAGCAGAAGACACTGCAGACAAATGTATAGTCTGCTAAGGAATAAGTTTCCAAAGCCAAGCTGAAAGCTACAAAAGCAGAGTTATAGAATGCACTTAAAGGGTTTTATTTCCATGTTTTTATTACTATGGATACGGCATTTATACACACAATACTTGTTATGATTGAGGGGCTGATATATGACAGATTGTTTTATGTTTAACTGAGAAGTAACTATCATTATCGATTGTATTACATTCAATTCATAACAAAGATCTTATCAGATTTAATCATCTCCATCGAAGCAAATCATCCAGTGTGGAACAGAGCTTGTACGAATTAACAATTCAAGGGGTGTTCGAGTTTAGCACTGCCACTTACTTCTAACACCCCATGTAACAGATTGAAATGGAAAGGAACTTAAAGGAGAATTAAACCCTGTAATAAAAAAAAATTTTAAACGTTGTTTTTTTTATTACAGGGTTGAATTCACCTTTAATACAGTTAGACCCTCTGACCAACTGATTAAGATGTTAAACTTTTGTAATTGTCAGAAAAAAAGCAAACACTGGAAATCTGTTAGGCTCAGTTCCATAGTAATTATTTCCCTTAGAGTAATTAATGGTTCATTGATTCATATACTCTTTCATATATTTTGCTTGTGTTACTATTCTTTCATTCTGTGTTCAACTGCAATGCCCTTTGGGTATAGACCTACAGGGCAGAATTGCATCAGTTCACACTTGCATTGCCATACAATGAAATAATGAGAATCTAACACAAATCAAAAAACATATACAATGCATGAGTACACGTCCCTAATGTGTAAAAATACTATGGTCTGTAAAACTAAAAAATTCAGCTGTCCACCATCAGCAAAGTGAATGCAGCACCTCTGCTGAAATTAGGGTATTTGCATGCATGTTATGTTTGGTCATCCTTCAACAAGAATTGAAAAAAGGAAACCATATAGATATCAATATACATGTAATGAATGTATATATGCCTGCAGTGTAATTGCCATTCTAAATACAACAATCGGTATCAGTAGAGGCATATAGACACTGCTGATTTTACATGCAATCCAGCTGCAGTGTCAATTCAATATTAATTTGTGATGGGTTCAGGGCTTGTACTTAGAACATCAGCAGCCACTCGCCAATTAGTTTTTTTATGCTTCTGATAAAGGTGCCAGCACTTGTATTTTACTAACTACAGTGCCTGCCATTCCCTGTACTTCATTCGGATGTATGGCATCTGGATCAGGTCCAATATTTTGTATAATCTATTTCCAATTATATTTAGATTGGATTACTATTTATGTCCATACATAATGGAGGTTTGCATTGCATTGTTTAGTAAGCATTCATAAAATAAACAAATATATACGTTTTAGCCTACCACAAGCCCTCCCTCAATGTAAATGACTGCCCTGATGTTATACATAGAAATAACATAAACCTGTTGCCTCGCTATAAAGAAACAATATTTAGTCCTATCTGCACTCTGTTCTGTTTAAATGCCTTTATTTCCCAGTTATTATTGTAAAAGTAGCTATGTGCAGCTGTACAGAAATGCTGGAGCAGATTTCACAAAGTGTGAACTGTTAATCCCTGTGTAAATGAGTAACTGACACTGGTAGATATGCCAGTCGTAATTGCCTTCGGCTCTCAGGAACCACACGCAACCTCCATCTGTCCTGTTGTCTGGATGCTGCAGTGAATTCAACAATCAATTTATTGTTGCACCCGTAGGGGTTTGAACAGAATATTAAACTTCTGTCAAAGCTGAACCGGAACTCTCTACATCACATTGTTTCTTTTCTTTTACCATGTGGGCTTGCATTAGCAGAAGATGAGAATTCCATGTTATCATGAACCATTTGTTTGGGTGCAGAATATTCTGGTTTATGGACAAAAAATTAGAAATATAGCTTTTAATCCTGCAGGAACCCCAGAATGCAGATTTAGATGTAAAATACAACTCTCGGCAAATGTAGGCAATATGCTGGAAGTAATAGTTCTCCACAGACTTTACTTTCCTGTTCCTTATACAGTACCCCTTTCGTCTGACATTGCATGGCTTGCACTCAAACATGCAGAATTCATCCCACTTTGAATAGTCTGTTGTCTCCATATTCATTCCAGTTCAGAGTGGAGGTTGCCGATTCTTCATGAGACATTGAGCCAATGAGGTGACCTGAGAAACTCTCCTCAGGGGGCAGCACCCCACTATGTACCAGGGCAGCAAAAATGCCATCAATACCAAAATTCTTCTCTTCTAGCGCAGAAAGCACAATTATGCTCTCAGTGCTAGCATCCTGGCCTTCTCTGCTGCCCTTGTAGACCTCCCGGGGCAAAAAGGTGAGCGCACGGGGAGAGGGGGCAGCAGCAACCACAAGCTGCCTCAGGCGGTGGAGGGGCCAGAATCGCCTGTGCACTGGGCGATCGGCAATACATGCAGAGATATGATTGGCAGCGGAAATAAATCTTTTAACCTGTCTGATCGACTGAACAACCAATGGACATGTCGGGACACTCCACACACGATCCAAAAATAGTACGAATCGAGGATCTTTGCACCTGTGGCCAACTTTACAGTATGGCCTGTCCATAAAGTATATCTCCACCTCTTTACTTCCGCCTCCAATCCCCATGTACAATTCCATACACAATTTAGACCTAGTGGCTCCAAGGCACCATTTAATCATGGTGCACACCAGCACCCCCTATATTAGGAAACCTTAAATTTCCTACTGGTTCTCCATCTCACTTTGAATGGTGGGAACATAACGGTCTCACTTCAGCACTCTCCTTGTTGACACCAATTCCATAGAGGCCTTATCAGAGAATTTTTCCATACCTCCTAATGAAAATGTTGGGCCTACCAAATTTTATTTCACCTGCTGGACCTCCTCAGACTGGCATGATACATTATAATCCTTTTATGAAAGGCATTGCAAGGCTGGTGTAGCTCCCACTGGTGCAATTTTGTTACTATATAGACCATTTAACACACCAAATTATCTTGGGATACTGATTTTGGTAAAAAGCTATCAGAGAAAGAATGGTCTCAAAAATGGGAACATTTTAAGGGTAGTTCCTTAAAGGAGAACCAAACACGTTTTTTTAAAAAAACCTACCCCCCTACCCTGGGTAGACTCTCTCCTCCCCC
Source organism: Xenopus borealis (assembly GCA_024363595.1). Classification (NCBI taxonomy): domain Eukaryota; kingdom Metazoa; phylum Chordata; class Amphibia; order Anura; family Pipidae; genus Xenopus; species Xenopus borealis. Next base: position 60,092,973 of record CM044437.1, read on the forward strand.
CCAGCCTACCTGCCCCCCAGGGCAAGTGTCCCTAATTTTTTACTTTCCCCTCCATGCAGATTCTGGCCTCAGGAGTTCACTGGCACCTTTTTTCTTCATTGCTCTTTGAAATCAGAGCAACATTTTCGTGCTGAAAGTCCCGAAAAAAATTCCGCTCTGATTCCGAAGAAAGAAGATGGCGCCAGTGAAGTCCAGAGGCCAGAATCTGCACAGAAGGGTAAGTAAAAATTAGGCCAAGTAGGGATGGGGGCTACCCAGGGTAGGGTTTTTTTTTAATGCGTTTGGTTCTCATTTAATTCTCTTAGAGGCTGGATATAAGGTTTTATTCTGATGGTGCCTTACCCCAGCTAGAATTGCCAGGATCTATCTGGAGACAAAAGAGAATTGCTTTTGGGGGTGTCCGACTTATGGGACAATGGTCCACATTTGGTGGACCTGCCCAAGGTGGTCCATTTCTGGATTCACTGTACTGGATATTTTCTGTTTCTGCTAAATGCATATTTAATGCTAAACCATGACCCTTTTGTATATCTTTTAGGCTGTCTAAAAAACCAACGACAGTTGCTAAACAGCCTCTTCCTAGCGCCACGTTAAGTGATATCAAAATCTTGAAAATCACACTTCATTAACTTTGAGTTGGTACAAACTAAAATGGATTGGATCCTTTGTAACCAACCTTTATTAACCAATACAGGTATGGGATGCGTTACCTGGAAACCTGTTATTCAAAAAGCTCTCTGAATTCCTGAAAGGCCATGTCCCATAGACTCTATTTTATCTCTCGCTTCCCCAATATTTCAATAACAATTCAGCACACTCTCCAAACAATGCTTTATTTGGATAATCAGTAGTGTTTGTGGCTGATTTATTAAACATTTCTGCAAGAACCCTACTAGTCCCTCCCACTTCCTGCCTCCTCCTTTTTCCCAGCATCTAGGCTGACCTGATAGAGAACTGAAGCCTATCTTTACCTGTGTGGTTGTCCCCTTCCTGCTTTGCTTTTGGCAGGAACGGATAGGACATGCCCCACCCCCTCTTTTAAAACTGGGACAGAGACCATAGCACATCAATTGGGAGCTTTAAACAAAGAGCTATTCTTGAAGATATTCATTTTTAGCACTGTGTAACCAGCACCATATATTCAATATTGCCTAGAAGATTTTTCTTTTCCTAGGTCTCCTTTAAAAAACTATTTTAAATGAAGTGTGTATATATATATATATATATATATATATATATATATACATATACACACACACACTCATATACCCATATACTCATATACTCATAGGATGAAGGTAGAGTATTGTTATACAGGTCATGGAATTTTGAGGTGACCAATATATATTGCAAAGTGGTACTTTATTTATGATAATACACAAGTTTCAGTGAGTCATGTGACAGAAATTACACCACTTATAATATAATAATACACAAAAGCCATGAATATCCTTTAAATTTGGGAAACAATGGCGTCCAGTTCGGATGCTCGGCGGCCAGGGACCCCTGTTATAAATGGCGAGCTCTGACGTTAAAATGTGCCGTTTATATAGTGAATAAAGTACCCTCTCTTGTAAAATATAAGGATATTCTAAGTTACCGAGGAGTTTCATGACCATATAAATACAAGAGGCCGACTGTCAGATTTCAAAACTGAATATAAAAAAATCTGTTTGCTCTTTTGAGAACTGGATTTCAGTGCAGAAGTCTACTGGAGCAACACTATTAACCGATGCGTTTAAAAAAAACATGTTTTCCCTTTAATTATATATTGTGTAGTTAATTACCTGTGTGCCTAAGCTACCCCTTCTAAACCCCCACCCCTCTGCACTGCTGAAATTGAAGAGAAGTGTGTTCTCCCAGCACATAAATGAAGCACAGGCTTAAGGTAGGTCTATGATTTATAGTAAAAGGGTGTCCATGTCACTTCAAATGCAAACAAGTTGAATGATTGTATTTTACTTGTACTTGACTGTTAATAGGAAGTAGCAATATTTTCTTGCTATGCTTAAATTGTTTATATATATATATATATATATATTCTATTCTTGTAAATACAAACATACACTGTACTGACGCACTACAAAGCAGAATTTTCCCAGTAGTGTCATTAAATGAACTTGTGTCTGTGTCTGGCAAATGAAAATGATTTTTAGCATCTCAGGAGGCGTCTTGGTACAACTAAAAATAACATGAGGCGGAAGAGACCTGATTTGATTTTCATGATTGCTCTCCGAAACAATTAGCTGTTTTTTTTTTTTTTTATTCTTTTTTCAAGGCAAGTGGAAGGTGAACTTGAAGTCATCTGGGAATCGACCTCCAATGAAAATAAACAGATGAAGGAGCTTTTACATAAAGCTCTCATGCACAACAAGTGGAATACCAGCGACACGTCACAAGTCGTCCAACAGAGCTCTGTCAATGAATTTGGCTTCGCTTACTGTGATGTCAATGCCTCGCCTCGTGAGGATGATCCTATAAAGTAGAGTTAAAGGCAAAAATATATTTTCTGCATATGTTAGTGTCTCACTTACATGACTTACTACTTGCACAGGACATACATACACTTGCATATATTTCATTTATACAGGTAAGGTAGTTTTGTTCACTAAACATTAAATTATTATTAAATTTTAAAGCAGTAAGGGTGTGATCACATAATTCCTCTGCATTTACCCATGTAGATGTTATAATGGTACTCGTTCTCCTTCCCGAAGGAAGGGGAAAGAGAAACCACACAAAAAAGATATTTGCCCATTTTAAGGGTGCAATTTGTCCAACAACTTGAAAAGGACAGCAAACATAATCCAGGCAATTAGTGCAAAAGCCCTGCCTGTGAAAACAGTGATTTTTCATCCATATACTCTAACATATTCAAGATGGCCAATTGGCTACATAAGTCCTCTCTCCTGCCCCACACTGAGGGTCTTATTTACTAAAATCCGATTTTTTTAATAAAGAAACCTTACCCACACTCCCATTCACTATTTTACCTTATTTATCATTAAAATAACTTGAAAAAGTCGGGTCAGGAACGCAAAAACAGAGCGAAAATCAGAATCTTATGGGTTTTTTTTCTGACTTTTCCCCCCCCCCGACAACTTTTTTCTAATTTTGGTTCTGTACATTACCACAATGAATTTCAAATTAAACCACTCAGATGCAGTTGAACTGCAGACTTTCAGCTTTAATTCCATGTGTTGAACAAAAAGATTGCCTAAAAATGTGAGTAACTAAAGCCTTTTTTAACACAATCACTTCATTTCAGGGGCTCAAAATTAATTGGACAAATTAAAAACAATAAAAATTTGTAATACTCCTTTGCTGGCAATGAAGTCTTGAACTCATGGACATCACCATATTCTGGGTTTACTCCTTGTTAAAGGAATTGTTTGGTAAAAACTTGGTAAATAGGCTGTGCAAAATAAAAATGTTTTCAATATAGTTAGTTAGGCAAAAATGTAATTTATAAAGGCTGGCGTCTAAGTCTAACCTAAAAGAACAGAACCCTTCTTCTTGCTTTTCAGCTCTCTTGGTTTACACTGACTGGTTACCAGGCAGTAACCAATCAGTGACTTGGGGGGGGTTCACATTGGTCATAACTGTTGCTTTTGAATCTGAGCTGCATGCTGAGGCTCAATTGCAAACTCACTGAACAGTTATGTCCCATGTGGCCCCCCTTCAAGTCGTTGACTAACTCAGATTTAGGGAGCTGAAAAGCAGGAAGTTGGATTCTGGCTAATATATTAGACATCCAGTCACTCCAGCCTTTATAGTTTGCATTTTTCCCTGACTAACTATATTAGAAACATTTTTTATTTTGCACAGCCGGGCCTTTACTGCAGCGGCTTTTAGTTTGTTTGTGAGCCTATCAGAAGTTTAGTCTTCAACAAGTGAAATGCATGCTGAATTGGGTTCAGTTCAGGTGACAGACCATTCAATAATATTCCACTTCTTTGCTTTAATAAATAAACTCCTGGTTTGCTTTGGCTGTATGTTTTGGGTCATTGTCCATCTGTATTATGAAACACCTCCCAATCAATTTGACTGCATTTAGCTGGATTTAAGCAGACACTGAGTCACATCATGAATAGACACTAGTGCCCCAGTCCCACTGGCAGCCATGCACATCCAAGCCATCACACTGCCTCCCAAATGTTTTACACATGATGTGGTTTGCTTTGGATTATGAGCCGTTTCATGCCTTCTCCATAATTTTTTCTTTCCATCTTTCTGGTAAAGGTTGATCTTGGTTTCATCTGTCCAAAGAATATTTTTCCAGAACTGTGCTGGCTTTTTTAGATTTTTTTTTTAGCAAAGTCTAATCTAGCCTTTCTATTCTTGAGAGTTATGAGTGGCTTACATCTTGCAGTGCATCCTCTCTATTTACTTTCATGCAGTCTTCTCTTTATGGTAGACTTGGCTATCAATACGCCTACCTCCTGGAGAGTGTTGTTCACTTGTTTGGCTTTTGTGAAGGGGTTTCTCTTCACCGTGGAAATGATTCTGAGATCATCCACCACTGGTGTCTTTCGTGGACGTCCAGGTCTTTTTGCGTTGCTGAGTTCACCAGTGCTTTCTTTCTCAGGATGTACCAAACTGTAGATTTTGGCACTCCTAATATTGTACCAATTTCTCGGGTTGGGTTTTTTTCCTGTTTTTGCAGCCAAAGGATGGCTTGTTTCACCTGCATGGAGAGCTTCTTTGACCACACATTGTCTGTTCACAGCAAAATCTTCCACATACAAGCACCAACCCTTGTTGATTTACCCCCCTTAAATCAACTCCAGGGCTTTTATCTGCTTCATTGATAGACATAAAAGGAATTGCCCACACCTGCCCATGAAATTGCCTTTGAGTCAATTGTCCAATTACTTTTGAGCCCCTGAAATGAAGTGAAAAGGCTTTAGTCCCTCACATTTTTATGCAATCTTTTTGTTCAACCCACTGAATTAAAGCTGCTCAACTGCATATGAGTTGTTTCATTTAAAATTCATTGTGTTAATGTACAGAACCAAAATTAGAAAAAGCTGTCTGTCCCAATATTTTTGGGCCTAACTATAAATCTTGAAAAAATTTGAGGCTTTCTTTTCAACTGACAAATTGAGCCATTTAAAGCCGTTGTCAACAAATGTCAATAAACAGGCCTCTAATTAACGTGATGTATAATGTACAATGCAGGATACTAGGGGAGGCCCATTTGTCAACATTCTCATTTCAGTGGTTTTAGAGGTTTTTGAAACTACATTTATTTAAAGATCAAAATATAAAAAGAATTACTAGTGGGAAAAAACCTCAAACCTTTAAAAGCCTGATCTAATTGGATTAGCCAGCCCCATTGACTTCTATGAGCCCCCTTTTACTCTACTTTTACTAAAAAAAATTGATTTGGGTTTTTTGCTTTTTTTTTTTTTACAGAAAAGTAGAAATTTAAATGTTCAAAGATAGGCTCCTTAGAAGTGCTTGAAGGTATTGTAATCTTTTGGAGAAAACATAACTTTTTTAGTAAGAAGTTTTATTTACATTTAGGGCAGATTTACTAAATTCACATGAATTCATATGAAGTATTCGAATATTCAATCGAATTTTCAAAAAGATTTGAATTTCAAATTAGGCAAATTCGAAAATTAAATTTTTTTAAAATTCGATGGTTGAATACTTCCCCTTTAAATTTAAATTCGATCACCTACTTCGCCAGATTAAACCTACCAAAATGGGGATCATTCCCTAAGATCGAATAAGGAAATTTGATCAATCGTTTAAAATTTTTCGAAAATTCGCATGGAATTTGATAGAATTTCCCTATTCGATCGATCGAAATGCACTAAAAAAATTCGATTGCAAATTTTTTAAATTCCCCACTATTCCCCCACTATTCCCTGGTCGAATTTCGAATTTTTTTGGCATTCGAAATGCGACCCTTAGTAAATCTGCCCCTTACTGTGCATTGATGCAAACTATAAGATTTGCAAATGGTCTTCCACTGTCTGAAGTGGTTGCTAAACAGTTTTTGTGTTAGCAAAAGCTGTATTCAATTCACACAAAGCAAAAATTGTTCATGCAAAGGCATAACTTTTTGCATTGCAAATAGTTTTTCCGTTACCGACTTTTATTACATTCCCTCATTAGTGTTCTACAGGGCCAGGGTTGTTCCCCTTGTGCTTGTCCTGTTTTTCATTGTATAGCAAAGGTATAGTGGTGAGAATAACTCCTGAGCCCTCAGCTGCAGTAAGAAACTACATAGGAGCACACTTGTCAGTGGGTAGAAGTACAGTAAAACTTGCCAACACTGTGATCTTATCCATAATCTGGTTTAACATTTCATCAAAACTATAGTAGAAGTTAACTTTTAATATCTATCTACAGGTCTACACATATAGTTGCAGACTAACCAACCCTAGGTATCAGAGTATATATAGCAAGGTTTCTCCCTTTTTTAGTACTACATTTAATTTACAATCTATTTGAATGTAAATGCAAGTAAAATATGTCATTTTATTTTGTGCTGAGAACAAACCAAAAGAGAACCCCGTTCAATGCAGAAGAAGAATGATGACAAACCTCTCCTCTTTACAAATGAACTACCCTAAAAATGTTGAATAAAGGGAATATTGTTGTCTCATTTCATTGCCATTGGCACAAGGCTTACTGAATGAAACTGTAGGCTTGGGAGCTGCTAGCAAGAGCTTGCAATCTTGAAAAAACAAGGCTGAATAAGCAGAGTTTCTGGCATCATTCACTGTTTGATGGCTTACTTATTTTGTAATAACATTGATTTAGTAAAAACAGAGGTTTTATTTATAAACAAAGAGTATGTGATTCATTACTTGCCAATGTAAAGTAGCAGGTACCATCTTGTTGTTGCCTGATGTACTGTAGTAAGGAGAAAATCTAGTAAGATACCCACAGGCCAGTGTAAATCCACTATGGCTGATTCCATGGGGAAGGAGAATTTCTAAATGGTCAGAACCGATTTTGTGTCAAAGATCACGGGGATCCAGGGAGAATAAGAAGGTAAGAATAGCCAATATATGTTGCACCACAAAGAAATTGTGGCAGAAAGCAAACAACTGTGTTCAATTTGGTTAGTATAAATGGTTGCAAAGGAGTACAAAAATACGTGACACTTTGCTCCTGATTTTTTTGCATTTGCAGCTTCCCCCACAAGAATAAATTAATCCTACAACACTCCCCCTACTTCTGGACTGTTTTATCTTCTCTTTGGTGCAGGGTTAGAGACAATTTGATTTAGAAATACAATAATGTATTTAAAAAATATGTAATGGCCCTTTATTAGCAAATTTTCAAATGGTCTTCATTTTTATAATTTCTTTTTAGTTTATTTGCCACTCCCACCTTCTGTCACTTTCCAGCTTTCAATACATAATTAAAACACGTAAAACAAATAGTAAAGGTCAATTGCAAATTGTCTGAAAATATCACTGTCTACGTCGTACTGAAAGTTAATGTAAATGTGAGCTACACCTTAATGTTTTAGAAACAGAAAATAAATCAGCATTGGGGCAGTAAAACCAAACTGGAATGAGAAAGGTTGCCAGGTTCACTAAGGATGTTATCTAGAGTTTTAGAAATACTATTTTACTGGGCAATAATTGTATATCTTGATGAGCTTATCATAATATGCACCATGTAGAAGTGATTATTAACGGCTGTAAAGTAAAAGTGGCATGTGCCATTCTAGCATTGTTCATAGCTCTGTGTTTTATGATTCACCCATAGGAATGTCAGATGTTCTATCACTGGTCATTAGCATTCACAAGAGGATAATGCTAGCGCTATGCAAATTCACTAAAGTGCAAAGTTACGATAAGGTCGGCGAAAGGTAGCATAGTTGCGCTAGTGTTACTTCGCCAGGCAAAGCACATTTACGCTAGCGATGTCTAATTTGCATATGGCGCGAATTTAAAAGTGTAATAGAAGTATATGTTACAGCCACTACATTACACTACACAAGCCCAGGAAACCTTTAATTAAAAAAAAATTAATTTGCCCTACACATGTGCCCCCTGTATAGTTGAGTTGCCATGTTAGGAAATGTAGGGGGGAAGGAGGGTAACCCCCAAAAATATTTAGCTCTATTTCAGACTATCACCCTACAAAGGTAAAACACGCCAGCGTGTTTTTGGGACTTTGCATAATTTGTCAGTGCGCAACTTTGCCTGGCATAAGCGTGCAAAGTTGCGCTAGTCTACTTCACTAACGAAAATACGCCAGATTCAGTGTTAGTGAATTTGCGAAGTTACGAAATGACGTAACGCTGGCGAATTAGCGCTTTAGTGAATTTGCCCCTATATATTTAATTTGATATGATTCACCTTTAAGTTGTCTTTTAAATTTAATACAAGCTTCATCTCACTTAAATAACAGTAATAAATTTCAAAAATATCTTCTGTTTCTGATATTCAACTTACTCTTCACTTATCCCCCTCTCTCATCATTCTCTCTTCATGCAGTAGTCTGATTTTGATTGACAGTCAGGTCTTATATGTCGCTCCTATATGTATTAGAGCTCACTTTTTAAAAACTACCAGAAATCCTGCCTCTCTGCATGCAGAATTGTGCTCAAGTCAGATTGTGTTTATGCTGGAATCAGTCACTGGAGATAGCTGTAATGTAGTGAAGATTGAGTACCTTGAGTATTTTATAACCAAAATAGGATTTAAAATTGATCATGTTTATAAAAATCCTTATTTCCATGAGATGGTGCTAATATTAAAGGGAAACTGTCATGGGAAAATGTTTTTTTTCAAAACACATCAGTTAATAGTGCTGCTCCAGTAGACTTCTGCACTGAAATCCATTTCTTAAAAGAGCAAGCAGATTTTTTTTATATTCAATTTTGAAATCTGACATGGGGCTAGACATTTTGTCAATTTCCCAGCTGCCCTATGTCATGTGATTTATGCCAGCCATTTTGGATGGAATTCCTTTCTGGCAGGCTGCTTTTCCTTTTCAATTTAACTGAATGGAACACAGTGGGACATAGACTTTTACTATTGAGTGCTGTTCTTAGATCTACCAGTCAGCTGTTATCTTGTGTTAGGGAGCGGTTATCTGGTTATCTTCCCATTGTTCTGTTGTTAGGCTGCTGGGAGGGGGGTGATATCACTCCAACTTGCAGTACAGCAGTAAAGAGTGATTGAAGTTTATCAGAGCACAAGTCACATGACTTGGGACAGCTGGGAAGCTGACAAAAGTCTAGCCCCATGTTAGATTTCAAAATAAAATAAAAAAATATGTTTCCTCTTCTGAGAAATGGATTTCAGTGCATAATTCTGTTGGAGCAGCACTAGTAACTGATGCAGGTTGAAAAAAAAACAATTTTTTTATCTTTAAACATGCATTTTTACCTCAACTTAAACTGCCGACTTATAGCTTTATAACTATAAAGGGAAGTCGGGCACGGGTGGTGGGAGTGCTAGTTGGAAAAAAAACCCAACCTGCACATCACTAGTGCACATGTATTCATTTATACAATTACCTATATGAAGCAGTGTTCTTGTTACTGTACATAGTCATACAGTACCTCCCAACATTTTGGAAATAGAAAGAGGGACAAAAAGATTTGCTGAAATTTGGCAAAAACATTTTGCCCACGCCCATTTTTGTGACCACTCCACCATGTTACAAAATTTGACAGGTTATGAATGTTTGAACAAATTTCTGTGGTTTTTATGACAAATGAATTGCAATTTAAGCTGCAAGTCTCCCTAAGAGACCTGCTTATCTTAAATTGATACAATTGTTTCTTTGCTTACCTTAAATTGTTTGGTATTGTTTTTTTTGCTTATCTTAAATTCGTATAAAAGTATCTAAGTTTACCAGCCATGTATTCTGGGCTCTCTGCCAGAAGCCAATTACGTTTTAGAACTTATCTTTTTCTGGCTGTTCAGGGCAGGAGATCAAAGAGAAAGTCAGGACTTTTTAATAACAATCCAGGACTGGTTTGGCTGTCAAAAGCAGGACTGTCCCATAGAAATGTGTGGGTCTGGTAAAAACCGACCCTAGCCTGCCCTTCGTCAACCTACCCAAGCCTGACTTTTGCCTTCCATTAAAAATGAAGTCGGAAGCCGGCAGTTCAAGGTGGCGGGCAGGGAGAGCAGGAAGAAGAGCTCAAGCCTAAACCACCCACCACCTATAAGTGGGGGTGCAGAGTCGACCCAACCTGCAGGTATTGGTCTTACCCACACATCACTACTGTCCTGAGAAAAATGAGACAGTTGGGAGGTATGCATACAGAGTATGTGGGTAGCTTCAAAACTAAATGTAATACAACATCTTGAACTATGTTTAGGTCTGCCTCAAGTTCATAACCATTTACCAGAAGAACGAAACTGGGAACCACTAGGAGATAGTAGAGAAGGTGCTTTCCATGCTACAAATTTACAACCAACTTTTACAATCACTTCAACAATTTTTCATTATTTTAGAGGCCAGGTAAGTATTTGTACACCATAGATTTCACTTGACTTATTAGAACATTCCTTTCAACTTGAACTGCAAGCTTTGAGCTTTCAGAAATTGACCTCATACTATTTACTACGGTCCTTGATTCCAGAATCACATTTTTTGGGGCTAAATGCTGATGTCCATTATAATTGAAATGCCCCTGCCCTGCATGTCATTGCTAGTAACTTGGATACTGTATATACAAGGATCCAAATACATTGCCCTGGCCTTAGTGGGTATAGCAGCTTTATAATGTTAAATGTATTATCCGCATATAAAATGTATATAATACTTCTTAGATAATGAAGAATGCAGACTGATAGCAGCGTACATATTACTAATGATTAGAAATAATCTTGAAAGGGACATTGACACAAGACGGTTATCACAGCAATATAGTGATTAGGCCGTTTTTTTTATGATCTTCTTTAAATCTGGATATGTTTATGGATTTATATTCAATTAAGGAAGCAATACAGGTCTGGGGGGCATAATGTATTCTTTTATTGCACTGCACATCCAGGTATAGGATCTATTATCCGGAATGTTCGTAGAGGAGCAAGGTGTTGTTTTATTATTGCAATGGGAACATCAGAAAAAGGAAACAATTTGAATGATGGCCCAGAGTTTTCTGGTTAATGAGATTCCGGATAAGGGAAAAATAAACAAGAGAAATGCATGTGAAAACACACTGATCTGACAGTTTAGGAGGTACATGTAATACTTAGGCAATTGCAGTGACTAGTTGCTTCTAGGCTACACTGCCAGCTTTAGAATGAGAGGGCCCTCATATCCTCAGAATTCTGAATGTTTTCCAGATTTCAGCATTGCTAAATGAAAAAATTGTGATGTTTTAGTCAAGTCCCTTAACAGCCTTAGCCATGAACAGTTACATCTAAGGACACACTGAAACACCTTCTTGCCAATCTAGCCTGTTTTTGGGTATGGGAATAGTCCCATCCCAGTTCAGACAACTAGATGGCATACTTTGCTGACAGGGTAATTATAGGAACTGTGAAGATAATTTGCTTGTTTTTAAGTACTCAAGGGGGCCCTTGGATGATAGAAGTATAAAAACTACAGTATATATATATATATATATATATATATATCCGAATCCAAAGGGTGCACTCCGTAGACAGGGTTAATACCTGGGTGCTCGTCTAAGTGAAGTAATCATAGAAACGAAGAATAGCGACACTCACAGGTTTTTCTTCATGGTGCAAAAGTATAAAGATTTATTGTGCTCGACGTTTTGATCCCCCACAGGGATCTTTGTCAAGAGATTTGTTCACTGGAAATCTCTTGACAAAGATCCCTGTGGGGGATCGAAAAATACCGGCCTTCCTATATATTTTTCTTTTTTTCCTATTAATAACATTGGGATCAACCATCAAAAATACTGGCCAGGCCGGTAAAATACCGGCCAGGTGGCAACCCTAGTTGTATACCAATCAATATATTTGCACCTACAGTATAGAAAAAAAATATACCTGGTCTCTCCTAATCCCTGCTGGTCACAGAGTCATTGTTTTGCTGTTTGATAGCAGGCCCGGATTGGCTGTGGGTTCTGCTGCAAGATGCCATAGACAGTCACTGTTTTTTGGGCTGGGGTGTGGACGAGGTTGTTTGATTTTGTGCACTTAAATGGGCCTATTTCTCTAGTCCGGGTCTGTTTGACAGTCTTGCAATAGTGGCACATGGTTACCCAGACACACATATGATTTAGACAGAATTACCTGTAATGACACTTGAAAATGTTCTAGCGCACTAGGTTTCTTATCTTAATTATTGATCAGGAAGGGGCATGAAGTTCATGAGAGCAACCCAGATGCAGATATAAAGCTATCAAACTTGCAATATGGATCCTTTTCTGCAGCATCAACACTGACAATAAAAGTCCCTCTGCAGGTTATACAGTAAGCTGAATCATGTTACACATCTCCAGGGCACATTAATGGTTACAAACACAACAATTTGTTTTATCTAAACTGCGCTTATAGATGTGATAATGCACAGAGCTTATTATGTTGCATCTTTCACCAGTTGGATTACACATTATCCAGTAATTAGACTAAAAGGTGTACAAACCAAATACTAATTTCTTGTAAACTACATTGTTGTTTTAACAATTGGTATGCTCAGGAACATAGTGGTAGTTAAATCAAGTTTTATGTGGTGGTGGTGGGAGGCAGTCTCCATTCAGAAAAAAGGTCATTTCTGAACTGCCTGCCATCTCCAGCATGTTCCATCATCAGAGACAAACTGACGTGATTTTGGGCAGTGCCAGTCCAAGCTAGACAGGTGATCTAAGCAACAGGAACATGCTTGAGTGTTGATAACAGGGTGAGGTAAGGGACAAGTGGGCAGTGAGGGACAAAGGCCTCAACTAGGAGTAGGCAGGCCTTACTACACCCACCATTACAGCCCGGACACATGGCTGTTTTGCCTATGCCTGATTTTTGGTATTTTAGTCAATGGTGTTTGCCAAAGGAGTTACCCCTATATGTAATAAAAGGCACTAAATTTGCCCAGGTGAAGTAACAAATGTCAGTCAACAAAAAAGATGTTTGCTGCAAGCTGCATCTGACTTTTGTATTACTTTCCTTGTTTCCCGTCGCATTCGACTTGACTATAGGTTGCTATAGGTCAGGGGTGTCCAACCTGCGGCCCAGGATGGATGTGAATGTGGCCCAGCTGGAAATGCTTGGTTCCAGAGGAAATGTCAAAATAATAATATGATTTACTGTAATATCCAGGTGTCCCATATTCCAGTGTAAAGCTCTAACTGGTTATCCAACTGGTATTGTAGTTTTTTTTCTGTGCATTTTCTTTACTTTTACAAATCAAAAGTGTTTGTTTGTCTCATGTGCAGCCCCAGACAATTTTTCTTCTCCAATGTGGCCCAGGGAAGCCAAAAGTTTGGACACCCCACTATAGGTTACTGCTCCTAGGTATATTTTATGCATTTTATTACATAACAGCATTACAGTTTAACCAGAGTAGATAAGTTCAGAGATAAACATTCACTTTTGGAAAGACATCAATCTTGGAAAAGAAGGTAGTTCTTGGGGACCCTCTTAAGAGCAAATTCCTCTGTGCCATTTGGCAATTTAGCTGTATTCTATAGTTATGCCACCCAGTGTGCTCAGTCTAGAAGCCACAGGTGATCTAATCCAGTGCTGTCCAACTTCTGTGTTACAGAGAGCCGACATTTTTCTGGCCCACATAGTGGCAGAGTAGGGCACACACACAGGCAGAGTAGGGCACACACAGGCAGAGTAGGGCACACACACAGGCAGAGTAGGGCACACAGGCAGAGTAGGGCACACAGGCAGGGCACACACACAGGCAGAGTAGAGCAAGGCATGTACAGGCAGAGCAGGGCACACACACACAGGCAGAGTAGAGCAAGGCACACACAGGCAGAGTAGGGCACACACACAGGCAGAATATGTCACACACAGGCAGAGCAGGGCACACACAGGCAAAGCAGGGGGGACACAGGCAGAGCAGGGCACACACAGGCAAAGCATGGGGGACACAGGCAGAGCAGGGCACACACAGGCAAAGCAGGGGGGACACAGGCAGAGCAGGGCACACACAGGCAGCATAGGGAAGGCAGAACAGGGCAGGAGACAAGGAAACCCATCAGGACCACACTAAGATGAACTACATACAGTGACATAGTGCTGGTGCCCCATTAGCATTTTGTATAAAGCGTGAACAGGTGAACAATGTGGACAGTTTCATTCTGAGTCTCGGGTGGGAACCGTACAGGGTTTTAGGGGGGTGAAAAATGCAGGGGGATCACAGGTGTGAACAATAGAGGGAATTACATTCTGAATTTGAGGTTTAAACAAGGCAGGGACCAGTTAATCTCTGTAGTGATACCATTTAAATCTTACACATGGTAAGCAAACACAGCAGGTAGGGGGCCACAGAAGGGGGGTTGGTTGGCCCACAGGCCGCCAGTTGGACAGCCCTGATCTAATCAAATAATAGTGAAATGCTTATATACACAGATCCAACAAAAGGAATTATGACTTAAATCCATCTTTCAGGCCTTGCTGTATACCAACCAAATTATCTTTTGGACAGGTTCAAAAATCCTGTTGCATAGAATCTGTATGGCTATTTGAAGCAGTACTCTCCCAATGGGCCTGCATAGGTGCTTACCATGATCTGATCATTGGCCCAAAGGCCGAATAATTGGAACGGTCCAATATTTCCTAGCTCATGGTGGCCACATTAGGTAAAGATCTGCTTGTTTGTCATCCTCGCCAAACAAGCACAACTTCAGGTCTTGATTTAAAGGTTATGTATAGGGAAAAAACCTATAACCCTTTAATTTCTTTGATGAAAAAGAAACCAATCTCCAATACACTTTAATTAAAAAAATGTGTACAGCTTTTATAGAAATCTGATTGTATGAGTGAAATTCTCCCTTTGTTTTTCTTGCTCTGACTTCTGTGGATAGGAAACTTCAGACATTCACTAGCTGCTCGGCTGGGAATCCATCATTCTTTCAAACAGCAAGAGGCATGCCCCCTACCTTACTTCCCAGCTGTACAGAACTCAAGCATCTTTGTTTGTTGCCCTGTAGAGCAGCGACTGTGTAGAGAATCATATTAGATTTTATTTATGCCTTTACATCCCCTTTAATGTTTCCAACTCCAGTGGCAGGGACAAAGATCATGGAGACAGATTTAAACAGATAAACTGGGATTCTCATTGAAAGGTTATTTTGCTGCAGCATTGGTTCTGCAGAGTTGGAGAAAGTTTGTATTAAACAATAAAAAAGCTATTAGATTACATGACAGCACAAGTCTTGCTGTATCGGCTTCTATGGCAGATACGATTTGACTTGTACTGTTTTGATCATTTATGATGATCCCTAAGCTTAACCTCCTGACTGAAGCCCAGACCACACTGAGCATGTGCACAGTCTTGGTCTTGCAGAGATGTATAACAAAGTTACAAGATGGTGACCCTCTGCAGCCAGCTTCTCTATACAGTAAGTTTATGTTTAGTATACAAAATACAGCATTTCTATTTTAGACTTTAGTTCCCCTTTAAGGCAACACTCATGTACCATTATATACATCTGCATTCCCTGGCCCCTTATTTAAATACGTTGTAAAGCAAAGAGTCTCTAGTACTTTCAGTCCCCCAGACTAGGATTCCCAAACTTAGATTCAAGAGGATTCTCCACCGAGAAAAATTCCTACTAGGCATACGTCATTCATCTCAGTGTTATCTGAGATTGCACAGATTTTGCTGGATAATTTTACACTGTAATCAAAGGTCAGATGGGAGGATAAGTGTTCTGAGGCAGAAAAACAATGTTTAATGCATTTCAGGGATAAATATATGAAGCCAAGAACAGCATCAAGTTTAAACTAATGGTTGCTGGATCATCATGGTTTAAACCTGGATAATAGCAAGCAAAAGCAATGTCCATGCATTTAGATAGACCTGGTCTCCTACAAAGCCACCATATTTGCTGGATCTAAGTCTGGACAATTTCTTTCTGGATTTAAGTCTTCTGGTAATTGGAAGACATATAATGATACATAAATGTTTTACCCATTGTGCTGCTCAGAAATGTAGACTACACGAGGCATTCTATAAAACAGAGAAACCCAGTAAAACAGAGAAATTGGAGGATGAATGACATTTCCAACCATGGAAGCAGTGCCAGAACCAGGGTTAGGCAGAAGAAGCACTTGCCTATTTGGTGTGCAGGCAACCCTCTCCGGTCATTTGCCTGATTCTGTGCTTACAAAAGAAAGCCACAACTTCATGATGAAACTGATTTTAGCTAAGCTATTGTTTCTCCTACTCAATATACAGCAGTGGTGTATCTACAAGGGGAGCAGGGGGTGCAATTGCACCAGGGCCTGCTCCCTCTTGGGGCCCACCAGAGAGGCTAGGAGAACTCTAATGTGCAATTCATATGGGGGAGAGCCTGATCGGGGGGCCCGGGAGCCAATCCTGCACCAGGGCCCACCAGCAAGTAGTTACGCCACTGATATACAGTAACTGAAGGAGTCAAAGTGGGGCTTGAATTCTTACTAATTAGTGCTATTCTCATATCTAGCACTAGGTGGGAGCATTTTAAGTAGTGTCACATGACTGGAGGCACCTGTAAAACTTAAAATTAGATTTCAAAATTAAATACTAAAAAAAAAAAATCTGTTTGTGGTTTAGAAAAAATGGATTCCAATACCGAATTCTACTGGACGAGCACGGTTAATTGATGTTTCATTAAAAATAAAAAACTTTTCCCCATGACGGTATCCCTTTAAGTGGATTGAATGATTAGTTTTCAATAAAACAAACTTATAGACAATGTTATTCTAAGGTGCAAAATTCTTTTTTTTCTGCAAACATTTTAATGCAAAACCTGGTCATAAAGCTTTTTCAAACTCAAGTTTCAGTTTTATCCATAGAAAACAAAATATCAGTAATATGAGTGGGAAAAAAACTCACCAACTAAAACTTGAGAAGACAAGTCAGATGTGTATTTTCAACATTCAATCAATTTCAATTTTCAAACTTTTTTTTTTTGGAAAAACATGAAACGATTCAACCTGAGACTTTGTAGCAGCTCTCCAGTTTGGAATTGTATCAGGTTGCAACAGTCTCACCAAGAAACCAGGAAGTGGCTTGAAAGAAATTATTAGAAGAGGGCCTAAAGATGGCCATACACTGAAGATCCGCTCATTTGGCAAGGTCAACAAACAAGTGGGTCTTTCTCCAATATGGCCATCTTGGGTAGCCCTCGGCCCAAACAATGGGATCAAAAGGAAGGCCATCAGGAGGAGCACTGTATCAATGTAAATGTAAGAGTATGCATTTTCACACTGAAATCTGTTCGGTGTCTGTACACAGGTGATGCAGTGAAGATAAAGGAGGCAGTAGATGGAACTGGATCAGCTGTTTCTCTGCGAGTGGAGAAACAAAGACTTCTGACCTTAGGGCCTTTACACACAACTGTTTGTTCCTTCATCCCCCTGCGGTTGCTCCTTTGTGGGTTCCACTGCTGAGCAAGGCAGGAACAAACACAGCCCAT
This sequence comes from Xenopus borealis, assembly GCA_024363595.1. NCBI lineage: Eukaryota > Metazoa > Chordata > Amphibia > Anura > Pipidae > Xenopus > Xenopus borealis. Next base: position 60,110,521 of record CM044437.1, read on the forward strand.
GTTATCTGATTGGCTATACTCATGCACCTAATGCAGGTGGAACACCTCTATGTAAAAGTATTTTTCTGAAGCAGGACCCTCTTTCACTCGTGTGGTTGTTTCTTTTTTGTACGTCATCTTTCTGTTCAATATATAGCACTGTGGGGTGTGTTGGCACTGTGTAAATACCTTTTTTATAAATAATAAAAATAATAAATACATTATGAATGCAGGCAGCTGTCATTTCAGAGGAAAAGGCATGCTGGCTAAACTATAATGAAAAAAGCATCAGGGAAAGCCTATGGCAGCTTATGGTGATCTACATAAAAGGCACCAGCAGAAATAATGCACATGTTTATACCTTTCCTGGAAAAATATAAATATTTTTTTCTTGATATTATTGTCCATAATACTAGATGAGAAGAATGTGTTAAGGGCAGTATTCTAGAAAAAGCTGAGATCTTGCATGAATAAGACAAATATATTATTTACAGTAAAGCAAATGTTAAAAATAGAACATTCATAATATTTCCAAGTAATAACAGGCTTTCACAATGTTTTGCTTGATTTTGAAGATTTATTTCTATGTGGATGACTGCTGTAATTATTTTCAAAGTTCCTTTGTGTGTAGGTTTAGCAGGACAAACAGCACTTTGTATAGTGAGCCAGGAAGCTGCGCATGGCAATCTGACCTCAGCCTGTTCCGACACATTCTAGTACACATAATCTGCAAAGTGTTGGATGTGGTCATACAGAACCCAGAAAGGCAATAACAAGCAATGAACTGACTTAACATGATGCTTTTAAATTCTTCTGGGGCAATTAGGAGCATGTTTAATAATTACCGACAGTGACCTCTGCTCTGCAGCTCCCCAACCCTCTGCTGGGCTGGCAATCTTTACCTTCTGAACCTTACCGGTAGGGTTTAAAGAAAGTGGAACTTGAAGGATTTTAGTTGTCAATCCAGAAGCCTTCCACAAACCAGGTACTGTTCTTTCATAGTCATATTTTATTTTAAATAGTGTTAATTGGTGCCATGTTTGTTTCTGAAAGTCTGACCCTTCTCTTAATCATATTCTATTCTATTGAGGAGCTTGACTTTTTATTTGTGGTTTAAAAGAGCAGAGTACTTGGATGATTACAAATTCTCCTTGCCACAATTGAAAACCTTAATGACTTTTCACACATTATTCTACAGCAGTTTCAAATTATTTGTGTTACTGGGTAATCTGTTCTGGGTATCAAACATCTTATATTGCCAACATTCTAACTGTATTGAGTTGTCCACGTGATAGACAAGGGGTCAACCCTCACATTACATCATTTAAGATATAAAACAAAAATGTTTAGCGTCATCATTTCCCTTGATAGAAACAGATTATTAATTATTAATTAGTTCTCGGCAGCCAACAATAAAAATAAAGCTGTTTCTTTCAAGGAGTGTCAGGCTACTGAAAAATAGCCCTTTGGTTGCTATTTGCTCTGCATGAAGATTTATCCTAAATTATCCTAAAGTATAGCAACACTTCTGGCACCAACAAGTTTTGGATAGAACCTTAGTTATTCTACTTTTATAGCCAAATGGAATGTTACAGTTGAAAAGCAAATGCAAATGATAATGAAGTTAAAGCACAAGGGATGCCTTTTGCGGCAATGTGGTTAAACAAGAATGTAACAGATTTGCTTTTTCTCTTGATAGGGCAGTACATGCCTTTAATGTTTTTTAGGATTCTTGCAAAGACATTCTTGTGCCTGCAGAGTAAAATCATAAAATGTTATCCTAATATGTACAGACACAGGTTTATGCTGCTGAGGGACACCCAAGACAGTGAAGAAAGATGGTGGCATGACTCGCTATACAAACTTCCCTAGGCCAGTGCTTTTTTTTTTTAATGGAAATGATCTCCAGGCCAGTAAAAAAAAACGGTAACTAAACTCACTGGGGGTAGCTAACATATTGGTGCCCCAATAAATAAAACAAGGGCTCAAGCATTCTGCATAAAACAATCCCACACCTGTACTGCATGTTGTATTTTAATATACACACATGGATTGCCATTAAGCTTACCTCATTTGAGGCAACAACACCCCTAGTATGTCAGGAATGGGAGTCAAAACAGGCCTTGGCATTTCAAGTACACAGAGACCCAACCAGTCCCTCACCAGCCCACTAAATAGTGACATTTTGGCATTTATAGCAGCCCCTCTGGCATTTGCTAGAACTCGGGTTGCCAGTCGGGGCCTGCCTAGTTTGTATATATGTATATATTGCTGCAACTAATATTGCACTAGTAGCATCTGCAGAGTATGGGTATTCTGGATACATTCATGATGATGATGTGTAAACTATCTGCTTAAAAGAGAACTAAACCCTAAAAATTTATATGGATAAAATTGCCATGTTTTATATACTGAACTTATTGCACCAGCCTAAAGTTTCAGCTTGTCAATAGCAGCAATGATCCAGGACTTCAAACTTGTCACATAGGGGTCACCATCTTGGAAAGTGTCTGTGACACTCACGTGCTCAGTGGGCTCTGAGCAGCTGTTGAGAAGCTAAGCTTAGGGGTCGTCACAAATGATCAAGCAGAAAATGAGGTTGGCCTATAATACAAGCTGATGCTACAAGACTGATGATTACATTCTGATGTTAGTTGCACTGGTTTCTGTGCTGCCATGTAGTAATTATCTGTATTAATTACTAATAAGCCCTATACAGTGACATTTCTATTCTATGTGTACTGTATATTGTGAGTGGGTCCCTAAGCTCAGTAAGTGACAGCAGCACAGAGCATGTGAATCAGTGAATCAGCAGAAAAGAAGATGGGGAGCTACTGGGGCATCTTTGGAGACACAGATCTTTACTGATAAAGGGCTGTGGTTGCCTTGGGCTGGTACAGAAGTACAATACATAATGTACAATATTTCTAGCTACTTCTTTCGTTAAGCTTTAGTTCTTCTTTAATGGGCAATAAATGTAAGATAAACCTTACTAACAGTATAACACATTTGCGCTTACATTTTTTTCCTCCACATTAGTACCGCTGTTTTAATACACCCCATGTTTTGTGTATGATCCGGGAACGAGATCATTTTCCAGAATACTCCAAAACTGCTTTTTAATCAACAAGTCTATATTTTCTATCATTTGCTGATCCACTGTAAAAAGTGCCTTTTAATGAACAGTCACACAGCAGTTAATGTTAAAAGGGCACACATCCAGGTTTTTCAGATAAAATCTGAAGCCATCAACACAGTGAAAGGTTCTGAGGCACCTGCCTCTTCTCCTTGTTCTGACCCTTCATCTCTATTTTGCATCAGAAGTAAAAAAACACAAGTAGGCAATGAGAAGGGCATCCAACCCTATTTAGCCTAAAGCAGAATTCCTTCAAGTACAGAGTTCCATAATTTCTGAGCTCTCACTTTAAGAAACCCTTTTACCACCTTGCCATAAAACCACATCTGATTAAAAGGGATGCAATTGCATTCGCTGGATCTGCTGCT
>CM044437.1:60117801-60128980 GCA_024363595.1 Xenopus borealis
ACTGCAGTTTTACCAGTGCAGGGCAACACTGCATTATATTTGTATTACTTTAAAATAATAGAATTTTTTGATGTTACTGGTCCTTTAATAAACAAGTCTATATCTTGTGTTATTTGTAGATCCTCTGTAAACAGTGCATTTTAATTAACATAGTCACATGGCAGTTTAGGTTAAAAACGCACACATCCAGGTGATCTAGAGGAAGGTTAAAAACTGAAGCCATCTCCAAAGAGCTTGACCTGAGGTACAGCGTGGTCAAGGCATGTATGTATATAATTATCTTACAGTTAGATTGCATGATGCCATCAAATTTGTGAAAAGTTTAATTTTGCAGTTTGAGCCACATCATTTTCCACCACATATTTTATTCTGGCATGCCCTTGCTCTCTTTCTATTCCATTGTGTTCCACAACCGCCAGGTCTTCCCCAGCTCCTTCCAACAATATGGCCTCTTGTTTCACCACATACAACACCTGAACATTAAGCAAATAACAAACAGTTCAGCAGATATATTCACCGACAGTTTCCCCACTTCTATCCCCTAATTAACCGACCCTTCCAGTGCACCCTCAATTTTGAAAGTTGTCCCCTTAGACTCCCCTTATACACATTACAAAAAAGAAACCTACCTGCATCTCATATAGGTGACAAAACTCCCTGGAAATGCAGCGTACCCACATGAACTCAACCTGAATCAGTGTTTTAATGTTATATGCTATCTTACACACAACATATTGCATCTCACCTGCACGCAGCACCCATCAGTACAGGCCCCACAGACAAGAAAAATCTGATGTGTAAACATGAAATATTTTCCATCCAACATGACACGCCTATTGGCAAAATGAGATTAAAATCTGACCCACAAAATCTCCCATGGTGTTTAGCCCCACCCGAATTTTAACTTTGATCAAACCAGGAAATGGAAAAGTCTGGTGAAAATTTTAGTAATTAACCACTCCCTTTAAATTTAGTAGTCCTGGGGGGGGGATGTTACCAATTTACCCAATAAATGAAATTCACCATTTGCTTGTTAATCTGCCATATACAAGAATTATATAAATATATATGTATTATAGCAATTATTTGCACCCTTCCTCAATTGGATTCAATTTTCTCTTTATCCTACTACTTATACCCAGCACTCCCAGAATGCACAGTTAACCACCAAATGCCTTTTTGTTGTTAATCCCTGTGTAACAGTTATTCACAGTCAACACTTGCTTTGCATATTGTGCACTTGCTGTGCAGCCTTTAACTTATTGATTAATTAATTGCAATTTATCCAGCACAAAACTACAATTAAAAAAAAGGTGCACTTGTCTTTTTTGTATGGAGAATGGCAGGTGCCAAGGATACCTCCTTATATATAAATCAGTATGTATCGCTTCTCCTGAATGGACTTATTGTAAAGCAGCTATAGCATTGACAGTGTTTCAAAAGGAAGAGTTCATTTGGACCAGTAATATAACAGCAACAGAATAAACCATATATGCCCCACAGCTGTTAGGCAGAAATACGCAGACCCTTGCTAGATAGTAAGTCAGAGTATAGTTCCAGGTATTTTAACACTGCAACTTTGAACAGAGGTTGATGTTCTAGAAGAAATCAGTAATTGGATAATTTTTGCAATATTTTCATACAGGGGCAGACAGACGGACAATCCGCCCGAGCACTCGCAGCAATGGTGAAGAAACGCAAGGGGCTGCAGAATGGGGACGCAGACCAGAAATCCATTCAAAGCCAAGAATCCAACTCCATGAATCTAAAGCAACAGGCAAGAATTGGCTTTCTGATTTGTTAATGTGTAACAGTTGCATGCATCTATAACTTTCCTCCTATAGTGCTTTTTGCACATGCAGCACTTTTACATAACTGCAAAAGAACCTACACTGCAATAAATATAGATACACCGAGTTACAACAGAGATAAAGTACTGTGGGCTAAGAGACACTGGAGTGGTTTCTGCTTAATCTCTTCAGACAGACACCATAACTACCCCTGCTGAATGCTGAAGTGTTGTCTGACAAGGTGTATTGTACAGCAGATGTTTTATACAAGGTGGCGTTCCTTCCTATGTATTCCTTAATGACATGGAATCATCTGAAGGTAGCCAGGGTTATCTCATGTATGGTCACATTTCAATGAAGAGATTGTTCAACGTTTACATGCATTCTGTGCAAGCACACTACCTTCCCTGCACAAATATTGCCTACAGGGTAGTGCTTCTCCCCTTACACAAATGCCTCACGGAGGGAGAAAGCTTCCATGCTGGAATACTAACCCCCACGTCTCTTTATTTCTGATCTACAATCCAATATTGTTCTAATAATCCTAAACTATGTTGTATGAAACCAATGTAAAGGGGTGGTTCAACATTAGGTTAACTTTTAGTATGTTATGGAACTGCTAATTCTAAGACTCCTTTCAACTGGTCTTCATTAGTTATTGTTTTTAATTATTTGCACTTCAAAGCTACAGACTTATGGCCTATTCATAATTCAATCCTTAAAATCAATGCATGGTTGCTAGGGTCATTTGGAGTCTAGCAGCCAGATGGCTAAAATTGCAAACTGGAGAACTTCTGAATAAAAAGTTAAATATCTCAAAAACCCGAAATAATAATAAATGGAAATGAAAGTAATCTTAGTGGTGGGAGGTAGGAATTATATACTGTTAGTGTAGTTATGGGGTGTTATACACCACAGTCTAGGACAGGGATCCCCAATTTTTTTTACCGTGACCAAAATTTGAGCAACACAAGCATGACAAAAGCCCCTCGGGGTGATGTGATTGGCTATTGGTGGCCCCTAAATGTCTTGTTGTTTTAAATAACCGTGCTAGACTCCTAAACCTGTGTTTAGTTCTCTTGTGCATTCCACACACTTTGTTACGTTCAAACCCAAGGACAGAAGCCCTTTAAGGTAGTAGTCCCAGGGGAAAATAATAAGATCTCTGCCTGTATTGCCTAATTGATTATATCAATGGGAGAGTGTCACTACTATTTGTTGGACATTGTACGATTGCTGCTTGTCAATTAATGGCCTGAGCATTGTGTGATTTCAGCAGCTTTATCTGCCTGTGTATGGCCACCTTTAGACCCAATATCATCAAGAAATACAAAGGGAAGGAATGCATCCCTGTACAGCAGAGATCCCCAACTTTTTTTCACTCATGAGCTACATACAAATGTAAAAAAGAGTTGGGGAGAAACACTAGCATGAAAATAGTTCCAGGGAGTGCCAAATAACAGCTGAGATTGACAGTTGGTAGCCCATATGTGGACTGGTAGGCTACAGGAGAGAATGTTTGGCAGTACATCTGGTTTTTATACAACCAAAACTTGCCTCCAAGCCTGGAATTCAAAAATAAGCTCCTGCTTTGAGGCCACTGGGAGCAACATCCAAGGGGTTGGAGAGCAACATGTTGCTCATGAGACACTGGTTGGGGACAACTGCTGTACAGTCAGGAAAGTCACTTCACCTTGTCAGCCAACACTATGTGGACTGGCAGCCTACAGTAGACATGGTTTGGCAATATACATTGGTTGTCGTTTGCCTCCAAGCCTGGAATTCAAAATTAAGGAATTTTGTTTTTTCCACACCTCTTCCTCACTCTTTAAATGTGGTTGTGTCAGTGTAACACTAGGCTTGATAAAGGGCCCGGGTGGCCTGAAACATTGCCTTTCTTTTCTGTGTTTTGGGTTCAATAAACCTCACACTTTTTCAAATCCTCAGTGTGCTGCTGTCATTTTCTACAATGGTAGTGAGAGAGAACACATCACCCATTGAAATTGTTGTATGAAATTTTGCATTCACACAGTTAACTGTAATCTCCAGTATATAAAGCTATTTTATTGTCAGTGGCTGACACACTCTCAGCAGCACACACTTAGAATATAGGCAGTTAGTTACATTATGTAAGTTAAATAGTTTCAGTGTCCAGATTTACTTTGGCCTTGACATGCTTCTAGAAAAAAAAGGATAACATTCCAGCTGATAAAGAAAATACCATGATAATTATGCTGCTTTGCGTCACTGTTTACTGCACCTTTTTAAAGTGAAAATCCTGCTGTCACATAGGAAAATACAAAGTGCAAAGTATCGAGTACCTTATTGATTTCTGTATATATATATATATATATATATATATATATATATGTTCACGGGACTACATAAACGCAAAGTTGTGGCCCTGATCCAACAGATTTTTTGAACCTGCCTGTTCGAGATCTGGCTGACTTTTGACCAGATGTTGATTGGGGAAGCCCGCTGGATGGCCCCACACATGGGCCAATAAGCTGCCAACGTAGTCTGTTAGTCTGTGTATGGGGGACCTTAAGTACAACTCCTAGGCCTTCAGTCTGCAATTTAATAATCTGTAGCAAATAATACACATGCTAGGAGTGCTAGTGGAAGTCAAGATTTAATTGGTACTCAAAGGCAGCTGTCAGATACAGGCCTATAATGTTGCACTTTGCACCTCATACTGATATGGCTTATGCTAAAGATTTGGTGGTAAGTGCTAAGTAGCATGGTACATATTTCTGAGCAGTGCTTCTATGAATGCAGAATTGGATCAACCTTTGCCCCACACAAATGAGCCTCATAACCTTTCGACAAGGTTTGCTTTATATTGTAAGAAAATAGATATTGTTTCAGTATATGTTCTGCACATGCAACTGAACATTCTTGGCACTTGAGATAATTATTATAAAACTCTATATGGCTGTTGGATGAACTTTATGGCGTTTCTTAAATGACATATAATTACTTGTTGAAGGCTAGTCATAGACAAGAGGGCAGAGAGTGTAAATGAGTTTGAAAGTAAAATATCTTATAGCCAGGGTTAAAGTCCCCCAAAAAAGTGTTAAATCAGTATTTTTGCAGTACGAATTATGGCACACTGGAATGTATAACGCTGTCACTTAAGTAATGTTTGAAATGAAATTACAAATTAATATGAAAACAATCTATAATTATTCTGATGTATGGAAGAGCAAATTGTGTCTGATTGCATTTAGCTAGAAAGCTCCCGATACCCCTTTCTACCCTTCCACTTCATGTGGGCTATGTGTTAAAGTTGTATAACAATCAGGGATTTCATGATGTTTTAAAACCCTTGGGGCTGATGGAACCACCCAACCAGTTTTTTTTAGTAATTTTATTTCATTATATATTAAACAGGGGCGAGTCAGATCATACTGCCGCCTGAGGCGGCCTTCACTATGACGCCCCCCGGCGCTAGTGCAGAGCACTTGAAAACCGGAAATTCGGCTCTTAATTACCATGAACGGCTGGCAAGTGCTTCAAGTGCCTCAACTCGCCTCATTGGCGGAGCTCCCCGACGTTAAAACATAAATCACTCTCCCTTTATACCATACACCATCTATGGGTGTGTCTGTGATGTGGTTTTCTTTTTTTTTTTGTTTTATATGATACAATATAATAATAAGAATGTCTATAATTTCCAACTAAGATATTCCTACTTAAATCTACCTTTAGGTACAATTGAACAAATGTTCTGCTCTACATTGTTAAATGTTCTGCTCTACATTGTTAAAGACTAAGGGGCAAATTCACTAAAGCGCAAAGCATCTAACGCTAGCACTAATTCGCCAGTGTGACATAATTTTGCAACTTTGCCGATTTACTAACAGTGTCCCTGGCAAAAATTCGATAGACTAGCGCAACTTCGCACCCTTACACCAGGCGAAGTTGCACACTGAGGAAGGGACGTAACTACGCTAATTCACTAAGATGCCCATTTTACTGGCAAAGTTCAATACAATAGATAGGAGTTTGAAAAAAAAAAAACTTGAATTTTTTTTTCTAAGTCCCAAAAAAACGCTGGCGTCTTTTACTTTTTTAGTGTGATAGTCTGAAAAATAGCGTAATTTTTTTTTTACCCCCCCCTACATTTCCTAACATATGGCAACTCAACTATACAGGGGGCACATGTAGCGCAATAGGACAACTTTATTTTATTTATTGTGTAGTATAATGTAGTGGCTGTAACATATACTTCTATTATATGTTTAACTTCACGCCATATGCAAATTAGGCATTGCTAGTGTAAATGCGCTTTGCCTGACGAAGTAAAGGTAGTGCAACTTTGCTATTTTTCACCTCCCTGAGCGCAAATTCGCATATTAGTGAATTAGCAGTGGACTGGTGAAAATTCGCCTGACAAAGTGCGGCGAATGGTTGGAAGGCGCAGCTAGTGAATTTCTGCACTTTAATGAATTTGCCCCTTAAGGTTCATTTAAGTCACATGTGGAGCCTGTTTTTAGTTATACTTCAGAGGTGCAAACAACTTAAAACAATTTTATTGACAAAGACAGACAAAAGACTCTAGCTTTCATAAAACTAGGGTGCACTATTTTTAGTACCATCACCAATGGTCAGAAGCAGTGATCCCCCAACCAGTGGATTGTGAGCTAATCCTTGGATATTGGTCCCAGTGGCCTCAAAGCAGGTGAGTACTCTTGAATTCCTGGTTTGAAGACAAATTTGGTTGTATAAAAAACAGGTGTACTGCCAAACCAAGCCTCCTGTAGGCTGCCAGTCTGCATAGGGGCTACCAAAGCCCTTATTTTACACCTCCAGGGATTTTTTTCATGCTTGCGTTTAGTGACATAACTAGAGTGTGCACTCCGATCCCCATCCTCCCACCCAAATCCTGCCTCACCTCTACCCACTTCCTTCCACACCTCTGCCCACTTCCTTACTCTTGCTAGCTATAAAGGAAGGAAATCCCTGCTGGTACCGCTTCCTCTGTAGCTACTCCACTGATTGCTTTGCTCCCCAATTCTTTTTACATCTGAATGTGACTCCTGGGTAAAAAAAGTTGGGGACCCCCCAGTCAAGAGTATTACATTTAGAGCTAGGTCACCTTTTTCAGGGCTCTTTTTGCTTGGTCATAAACACAAATAAACACAAATGTTATAAATTCAGGGGATGCAGGTAAGCATATAATGTGCACCATAATAAATATGATCTAAAAATATCAATTTAAAAGATCTGTAGAAATATATCCAATACCTCATATCTCAGTGACTAACATACTTATATGTTACATACTTATATTGATTCAATAAAATTGTTCATGCTTTGAATGCTTGTTTTCAGGCTTTGTCTTGTTTGTGGGGTACAGGAAGGCTTTCCTTAGAAGGCTGCTTATTTGTTCCATGCTTATATGCCAAAATAGAAATGTTAAAAATGATGAATTCCTAAAGAACCAGACTCCTTCTGTTTCTCTTCAGGTTGGTCTAATCAGTGGAATAAGCCTTATTGTTGGAACCATAATTGGATCGGGCATCTTCATTTCCCCTAAATCTGTCCTTTCCAACACAGGAGCACTAGGACCGTGCCTGATTATTTGGGCAGTCTGTGGAATTATCGCTACACTGGGTAAAAATAAAACTATGCCGCGTGCACATATATGTAGTTATGTCTTTTAAGCAAGCTGTATCTTGGAACATTTGTGTTACCAGAAAATGAGCCCACGTGTCTGTGCTAATAGGGGTTCACCAAAACCTCAATGAAACCTTTGTGCACTTGCTTAACCAACATTATAGAACTGATGTCGTTTCCTAGAGTTAGAGAAGTTGCATGATAATAATGATACAAACCTCTGTTGAATGCTCTGTTTAGATGTCCCATGCATGCTCCCTACTCCCTGACCTCCCATAAGTAGCCATGCAAGAGGACATCTATCAACATCAGGACGGGGAATATTGAGCAAAATTGCTATGTTTAACGGGGTGGTTCACCTTTAATTAAAATGTTAGTATGTTATAGAGTGGCCAATTCTAACAACTTTCTAATTCGTTTTCATTATGTATTTTTTATAGGTTTTTAAGTTGTACCTATACAATTGTACCAGGGTCCGCACCCCCAGTGAGCCCTCCGGTCCCTAGTTACGTTACTGTACAAATGTATTGTTATTGCTACTTTTTATTACTCATTTTTGTATTCCGGCCTTTCCTGCTGATATTTGGTGGTTTGGACCCTACCCTAACAACCAGATTTATGAAATTGCAAAATGGAGAGTTGCTTAATAAAAAGCTAAATAACTCAAAAACTACAAATAATAAAAAAGTAAGCCCAGTTACTAAATTTGAACAACCCCCTTTAAGGTATCCTTAGTTGAGTGAGTCCAGCAACTAGGAGAAGCAAAAATAACGTTAGGTAATTGTTCTTTTAGTGCATATTTAGTAGTTTCTTAGAAACAATTAATTTATACATTTTATAGCTGCTTTATTGTTCTATATTTAACTGGAGTTCTACCTGTATTATCATATTTATCTGTTCTCTGTTTATTTTAAGGTGCATTGTGCTTTGCTGAGCTAGGCACAATGATAACAAAGTCTGGAGGAGAGTATCCCTACCTCATGGAAGCCTTTGGGCCAATCCCAGCTTTCCTTTTCTCATGGGCCAGCCTCATTGTCATGAAACCATCCTCATTTGCTATAATATGCCTCAGCTTTGCTGAATATGTGTCAGCAGCTTTTTACCCGGGCTGTGACCCCCCAGTGGTTGTTGTCAAGTGTCTGGCTGCTGCTGCCATCTGTAAGTAACAAGGTCAATATAAACCAATGGAAGTGTTGAGAATTATATTTGTTTAAGTTATACTATTTCCTTTTATTTCCCTTCCTAACACTCCTCTCTTTATTCTTTAACTTTATCTACCTGATCTCCCACAATTTCATCAACTCCCATACCTGTTTTCCCACTCCTTATTCAACTTATTCTATCCTCATTTCTCACAATATCCTCAATACTTTCCGTTTTCATTTTTGGCAACCCAGGAACGTGCAGTCCAACCAATAGCGTATCTAGCAGGATAAGTCACCTCCAAGATTGCAGTTAGTATTTTACAGGTCACCTCTGCTTAGATGATATGTTGACACAAACAGATTTCCTATTAACACCAAAGGATAATTGACAGAAGCTTATCCAACATTTAATAAATCACACATTTTGGTTGAATGCCCGTTTATCTTTAGACCTAGCAAGCAGGTTCCACAAGAAAGAGTCTGAATTTGTTAATAAACACTGACAACTCCTTGCTCTAGAAACTCCCCGCAGTGAGCAAGCTGGGCTGGCCTGATAAATGAACAAACACAGTGTAACCTTGTTTGGGAATTCTCTTATTCTAAAACTGTTCAGTTGGTGAGTTTGTTCAGCGTATATTTATTATCAGGCTGCTGAATGTAAAAGTAATCTGTGCACTGGGTATGGGGGCCAGATGTTTTATTTGTCCAGGACCTGCAGAACCTTCTGATCCCCTCAAGCACTAACCCTCCCAATAAAAATCACTCTTTTAAAGCACTGGCGTAGCTAGATATTTTTCAGGCCCCAAAAATGTTTAGCAGTTGATTTGTTTTACCGATATTTAAACTGTAAATGTGTTAAGGGCCTCATGGGGCCCCTACATCTCTATAGTTATGCCCCTGTATTCAAGAGTTTCAGTGAAGGAAATAATCATAGATATTCCCTAATGTAGTAGAGAAATCCAGGCACTGCTGCCTGAGAACATATTTTTTTTAACATACCTTTTTATATAATTTGATAGTAAATTATATATAGGGAATCTCGAACCAGTGAATGGGGAAAGTTGACAAAACTGCTTTTAATTCAGCACCATTCCTGTGATATATCTGTCTCCATTTATAAAAATTTTAAGTTCCAAAGATTCATAGTTAAAAAAAGGAAGCAATATCTCATTACCATAAACAGAGAGTTAAATATACATTGTTAAATCAGACTGAAAAAAGGCAAAGTCCATCAAGTGCAACCACTCCAAATGAAAACCCAGCATAGACACACCCCTCCATACTTTCTCATAAATTATATATGCCCATATCTATACTAACTGTAGAGTTTAGTATCACAATAGCCTTTAATATTATGTCTGTCCAAGAAATAATCCAATCATCAATTAAAAGCATCAACAGAATGAGCCATCACGACATCAGCCGGCAGTGCATTCCACAACCTCACTGTCCTCACTGTGAAGACCCACCTACGCTGCTTCAAATGAAAGTCCTTTTCTTCTAGTCTGAAGGGGTGGCCTCTGATATGGTCATCCTCTTTATGGGTAAAAAGGTCCCCTGGTATTTGTCTATAATGTCCTCTAATGTATTTGTAAAGTGTAATCATGTCCCCTCGCAAGCGCCTTTTTTCCAGAGAAAACAACCCCAACCTGGACAGTCTCCCCTCATAATTTAAGTCTTCCATCCCCCTAACCAGTTTAGTTGCACGTCTCTGCACTCTCTTCAGCTCATTTACATCCCTCCTAAGGACTGGAGTCCAAAACTGCACTGCATATTCCAGATGAGGTCTTACTAGGGATCTATAAAGAGGTATAATTATGTTTTCATCCCTTGAGTTTATGCCCTTTTTATGCAGGACAGAACTTTATTTGCTTTAGTAGCTACTTGTTATCTATAAAAACCCCAAGATCCTTCTCATTTAAGAAACTCCCAACACACTGCCATTTAGTGTATAACTTGCATTTATATGATTGTCGGTAAAGTGCATAACCTTGCATTTATCAACATTGAACCTCAAGTTAGAAATCAATTACAGATCAAGATCACAATCAAACAATAATATCCCACATATTCACATTTTTAAAACTCAAATGTTCAAATTGTATTGAATTAAAAAAAATTAGAAAATTCAATTTTCATAGACCTTTAAGGGTAGTACTACACGATCGTTTCTCGTTGGATTGTTGCCCGAGGACAAAATGCAGGCGACAAGTCAGATGGAGATGCAGGTGTAAATATTCTAATTGGACTTACTGAAAAGTCGGAGGTGAGAACTACATCACATCTGACGCAACATGACTGTCGGATGTGAACACAGAAAGCAGCGTCTTGATCCGACAGTCATACCGTGTAGTTGTTACCTCCAAATTTTCATTCAGTCCAATTATATCTTGACGAGTGCGGCTCTATCCAACTTGCCGCATACGTTTCGTTGCCAATCCATCGAGAAACGCTTGTGTAGTTCTACCCTGAGACAATATAGATCTTACTGCCCCATTAAAAATGAATGGGATGGTGCCATTTTTGTTTGCTATCAACATTTTTATCCATGATTTGACACAATGGTACGTCACCTATTTGAGTTTCTTTTTATAGTATATGTTGTAAAAAAAAAAAAAA
>CM044437.1:60129133-60150498 GCA_024363595.1 Xenopus borealis
ATGATTATTGTTATAATCATTATTGTAAGTGGCATCGTTCTGCTAGCACAAGGTACGTGTTTCATTGTATATACAGTGACAGCAACAAATCATTCATTATTCTTTCAAATTGTTTTCTATGGTATAGATGTACATACTCTGCTTCAGTAGATTGCTCTTTGTTATCGCCACGTAGGAAGCTCAGTTTGATAGACATCCAATCAAATACAACACAAAAACATACAATTTCTAACCTCAGATGCCACACTTGGGAAACAAAGCTTCTCCCACTCAGCAAGGAATATATCTGAATGTCTATATTCCATGACAAGGACATTGCCTGTAAACTGCTGAGTACTGGCTATAGAGGTATCCTGAAACCAAGGGTGGGGTAAGAGGATAGAAATATTAACAAATTATTGAGTACTACTTTGAGTGCAGTGTCAGTGGTATTTGCACAGAGAGAGCTAAATGTTTGGACATTTTATTCCAAACCAAACTGATTCACTATCTTCAGCTAAACTAGGGCTACATTATAGCTGAGGTTACTATATCTTCCAACAGTGCTATCATGAACATACATGGAAACGATCAGAACCAGAATGTCCGAAATACAATTTTATTCATGAGATTTGAGATAAACTACATGAACAAATAGACTACTTCCATGGATGGTGACCAAGGAATCTTCAGTAGCTTAAATCATATTTAAGGCTGGCCTTAAACTAATTTGGATGAACATTTCACCTATGCCTATCTATATGGCCATTGCCCACAGCGACAATATATTGGACTTAGTCATAGGCATAACATTAAGCATTACAATGACACTATTTAAAAGCAAAATAGCCAATAGAAGACAAGTGGGTGGTGCTGTAAGTTATATCATTTAAAGAGATACATAAAAGTTCTGAGATCTCTTATATACTCCTAAAGCTAGTATTATTATATACAGGTAAAGTCAAAATAGGAAATACATTTTCAAATGTTGATTATCAACAGAGATCTCAGAACTTGTATGTATCTCTTTAAATGATATAACTTACAGCACCACCCACTTGTCTTCAATTGGCTATTTTGCTTTTAAATAGTGTCGTAATGTTTAATGTTATGCCTATGACTAAGTCTCTTGGACACGAAACGTGTCAGGCTGATGGCTCTTAAATTTTGGAAATAAACGTAAGCTTTTTAACCTTTTACAACCTGACTGTGGCTTCACTATTTCGGGGGTTCCAGGCTTTTGCCAGTTTCTTTACAAGTGTCTTGAAAGGAAAACATGTTTAGTCTCGTTATTTTGGGGGTTGCCACTTAGGTAAATTAAACTCCTCAAGGATATTTCAAATATACTAGCTTTGTTTTGTCCTAGTCACTTGGAGTGTTTTAGCCAAGTTTAGAGCTAGTATAATTCAAATATGATTTAGAGTTTCACATGCTCATTGTACATACACACAATGAGTATCTCATGAAGTATCTGTCTATCGGATTATATGTTTCTCTTTGTACCCTTATTTGTTTTGATTACTTAGTAATTGCAATTCAGATGTCATGCAAGCATGATAATTACGTTCTCCGTTTAATTTTTTAACAAGTAGTAAAGTCAGATAGTTTTGTTGCTATGGGTAACTGTACTGGTGTAATTTATTACCTTTGTTAATTAGATCCATTCTGTATTCTTTAAAGACCTCTAAATACAATTCATTAACCATACTCTGGTTTTGCTGGACAATTTCCAGCATCCTCTAACATATGATCAATTATTAAAGCATGCTGGGGGGTGTGGGGCTGTGGGGCAGCAGCATCACAGTTGTATTGTTAAAGCAACATCTCTTAGCAAAAATGTTCTTTACTATTCCAGGATCAGTAAGCCGATAAATGCAAGAGAATGCCTTAGTGCTAATTGCATGTGAAAATGGAGCTGGAAGCATTAAAGTGGACCCGTCACCCAGACACACAAATCTGTATAATAAAAGTCCTTTTCAAATTAAACATGAAATCCAATTTCAAAATTTTATTAAAGCATTCATAGCTGTTTCAAACTCGGCTGTCAATCAAATTTTGCCTGCCACTCCTCTATGCCTTAGACATAGAGGCGGGGCAGATAATTACTTTCACTTTCCATTCAGCACTTCCTAGATGCCACTGCTCCCCACACATTCCCCCAGTTCTCTTAACCATTTAATTGTGTAGCCAGGACATGGGGATAGACATCAGGTCCCCCATTCTGGTGCACAAACAAAATTCTGAGATGATGCAAGGCTTGTCTTACTAACAGTGTCCACAAAATGGCTGCTGCCTGCTTGCTATAATTATGAATTCCCAGACTGAAGAAAACAAGATTAAAATAATTTATATAATGTAATTTATGTTCATTTTGCTTGACTAAAATATGATTTTTGAATATTTTTTGGGGAGACAGGTCCACTTTAAACAGTTTTGTAGCATCAAAAACTCATCATCAATATGCCCTCCTCCTCAGCTCATTACAGTAGAATATTGAGAAGGCAACATTTCTACAGTGATCTTTATAGGTTTAATATCAGAAATCACTGATATTAGGAAGGCTTCCCACTGGTAAAAATCTGTAATTATTTTTGGGTCAGCCACTTTAGTGAGCACAGTGGGGCATTTATACAGTGTGTTCTCATTGCCTTGATTTGCTTTGATGTGTTTGTTTGTTTGTCTGTTTGCAATGCCTCCTTTTCAAATATATAATTTTGCAAAATGTGATATTTGCTATATGTCTTACTTTGCTGACACGTGATATTGCCTATCCCTATATCTTGTGACTCATATCCCATTCACCTTATAAGCTTCAATAAGCATTTGTTTGCATATTTTCAGTGTGCTTGATATATATAGCCCCTGATATTGTACAGTACTGGGAAATGTGTTGACACTTTATAAATACTTGTTAATAATCAATGAACACTATCTTCTCCAGGAAAAACCCAGAACTTTCA
Organism: Xenopus borealis; assembly: GCA_024363595.1. Classification (NCBI taxonomy): domain Eukaryota; kingdom Metazoa; phylum Chordata; class Amphibia; order Anura; family Pipidae; genus Xenopus; species Xenopus borealis. The sequence goes on from CM044437.1 coordinate 60,132,073, forward strand.
AAATAGTTTTGACGGTGCTACAATCACAGCTGGGGGTATCAGTTTGGCTTTGTATAATGGCCTGTGGGCATATGATGGATGGTAAGCTTTTGTTGTCTGTTGAGAATTATTATATACTAACCAATTGCTGGGTGGCTAAGGAAGATTGTGAATCAGATTAGAGTACATACACCTAGAATTCTGTTTTTATCAGTTGCATTGATGATAGTTCTTACTGTGCTGAGTCTGACAGTGGAAGCATAATTAAGAATTGTAATAATGTCTGATATATGAAAATAGTCTTTTATAAACTACTAAACAATTGATTGAGAATTTGGATAATAGTGCTGCAACATCCAACTGGGGTATTATTTGCTGTACTGTCCATCTAACAACAAGTAACATATCTGGCTCATCAGTGTCGCAGGTTCCCCAGACCTGCATGGCTTGCATGTGCCTCTATCCTGCACTTTAAGGTCCCCTCCAGTAGCTATCAGCCTAAAATCCCATGGCGTCATGGCCAAAACATCACAGGTGTAGCCTTTTCTTCCCTATAGAGAGATGGTTTGGCTGCTTCCACAAAGCAATTCCAGATCCAGCCCACCCCACCACAATTTTATGTGAGCCAGCTGTACATTTCAGTGCAAAGTAATGAGCCCCTTTAATATAAATGTACAGAGAAACCTGAAGCTCATGATGGCATATCACTAATTTATGAATTTAAGTGGTTGTCTGTTTATGTTGCTGTGTGTTCCCATACATATTTGATATGATTGCTTATTAGCTTCAGTTTGGACTTGCATTTCTTGAGTTTAACATGCTCACTGGCAGCCTACAGGTGGCTCTGTTGGGCAGTACTCATGTTTTTAATGCAACTAAAGCTTGCTATCAACCCAGGCACTGAAAAATAAGCACCTGCTTTGAGGCCACTGGGAGAAACATGCCACTCCCGAGCCACTGGTTGGGAGTCACATCTCTAAAACATTGGAAATATAAATGCAGTTAGTCCTCTACGTTTCTTTCTCCGTTAGTTTCTTAGTCTTGATGGAGTATGTCTTGGCCTTCTTTCTTCTATCCATTCCTATATTAGTTATTTTGGTAACAGTTTGAATAAACAGTACAGGTATAGGATCCGTTATCCAGAAAGTTCCAAAAGTTTTATAAGATTATTTCATTTTTCTCTGTAATAACAAAACAGTACCTTTGATGTGATCCCAACTAAGATATTTTTAATCCTTATTGGAAACAGAATCATTTGGGTTGAGTTAATGTTTACATATCTATTATTATTCGGAAAACAGCTGGCCCCAAACATTTTGGATAACAGATCCAATACCATTATATATAATATTGCTACATCAGCAGATTTACTGAGAGCTTTGAAAAGTAGCTGCTTTACTATATATAATATTATAATATGGATTAGCATGTCAAGATTGTGCTTGTTAGTGTAAACATTTACAGTTATTTATGGGGCTAAAACTCCTCAGATCCTTAGGATTCATAGTAGTAATTTTGGTACAAATACCAGTAATATTCTAACAACCATTTACTACATTTTCCCTTTCTTTAGGAACCAGCTAAATTATATCACAGAAGAACTTAAAAATCCATACAGGTAAAAATCCTGAATCTAAGTGCCTTCAGAATTCAGTAGTAAAAATCCTGAAGGAGAAAGCTAGGCAATTTATGGAGCTTGGATTTAGGATTCATGGTGCCATTTGCAAAAATGACAGTAGATGCCACTCACTATAACATTAGAACAAAAAATATATTACATTTCAATATCACATTTTACTCTTACAAGGTGTTTACAGAAGAAGTCTGATCAGCTCAACACCCCCCTTTTCACATTTCAAAAAGTCTCTGACCACTTGCATAGAGAACCTACATGTATTATAATATTATTTTTCAGTTGCCCCTTTGCAGCAACCATAATCTCCACTGATTTCCATCTTAAAGGACAAGGAAAGTTTAAAATAGAATAAGGCTGAAAATGCTGTAGTTTTTATACTAAACATAAACATGAACTTACTGCACCACAAGCCTAATAAAACAAATGATTTATGCTTTCAAAGTTGGCCACAGGGGGCTGTATTCTTGTAACTTTGTTAAACGTCTTTGCAAGACCAAGACTGTGCACATGCTCAGTGTGGCCTGGGCTGCTTAGGGATCTTCAGAAATTATCAAAAACATAAGTATGATTGTTTCCCTGCACAGTATTATCGGACTGTCTGACAATTCCTATTCACAGAAGTAAATGAAGGGAGAATTTCACCGCATACAGTCAGGTTTCTTATAAAAACTGCAGACATTTTAATAGGGATGCACCAAATCCACTATTTTGGATTCGGTTGAACTGCTGAATCCATTGTGAAAGATTCGGCAGAATACCGAACCGAATCCGAACCCTAATTTGCATATGCAAAGGGGGAGGTTAAAAGTGAGCCACGCGGCTGAAACTTTATTTACTTCCTTATTTTGTGACGAAAAGTCACATGATTTTAAGGATTCGGTTTGGCCAGGCACAAGGATTGGGCTTGGATTTGGTGCATCCCTAATTTTTAAATTGAAGTAAATTGGTGTTAGGCTTCTTTTTCATTAAAGAAAGTAAAAATAGGATTTAGCTTTTTTGCCTTTCCTTGTCCTTTAATTATATTTCTAACTTAGTGAACTAATTTAACCTTTCTTCACCTGTAGTTGCAGGTTTTTCTTTTAAAGCATTATTTTATGGAAAAAGAATCATCTCTAAGGAAAACCACCAGAAATATTTGCAATGGTGAGAAAAAGTCACCAGAAATGAACGTTTTCCATTCTTTACTAAAACATACAGGTTTTTGCAAACCAGGCATAATTAGGCCAATGTGGGAGTTTGGTATGGTTAGAGGCATATATGATGTTAGCTACAGCAACTCCTTAGGTTTTCTCATAACATCTAATGAGCTATACATTACATTTATGCCAGCATAAGCATTCCTATTTTATAAAAGCACTGTGACTGTTACAGAAATGTAAAAATAATGTTAACTGAACAGCTTTCTTTTTTTCCTCTAGAAATCTACCCCTAGCTATAATTATTGGAATTCCTCTTGTCATTGTTTGCTACATTTTGATCAACATTGCTTACTTCACTGTCTTGACTCCGACAGAGCTTCTGCAATCACAAGCTGTAGCAGTGGTAAGTTAATAGATTTATGTTTAGTGTAATCTCAGAGATGGGGTTGGTTGTTTAGTTATTTTTGTTTATATTGCGGAGATGCAGACTTTCAAGCACTTACGCAGTGAGGAATCACATCCATAGAGCAAGAAAGCTTAGAGTAATATTGTCATATATACTTGATGTAATACCATAAATCCACTGGTTCTTCGGTAGAGGGACAGTCAAACTCCCTGCTTCAAAATCAAAGACCTATTAGAAAACAAGGCACATGTAATCCAGAAATACACACTATTATGTATGCAATGTGGTAGCACTGGTAAATAAATATATGTACTTGCAGATTCTTAGCAGAACTAAAAAGTATTGCTGGGGATGAGGCTACGTATTCTTAGGCTTAGCCAACCTACGTGAAACAAACAATAGCCACAATAATATGGAATTAAATCCCATCTAGCTGCTACTGAAAAGCTCTGACAATAGCTAGCAATGAAGCAGACAGTACTGAAACAGCTTTATATATATATATATATATATATATATATATATATACACACACTTATCCACTGACAGCACGTTAATCATATCCTCTGGGTCAACCCTAATAAGCAAATATAGTAATAACATGCATTTAACGACTGATTACGGTTCATCTATCTTTAAATTATTCATATTTATTGCTAGAGATCACAGTGGGGAGAATCCCAGATATGCGAAGAGAATATAAGATTCACCATCCTACTGTACTTATGTTATAATGTTATACAGTTAATTTGGTATTAACCGTGCCCCTGTTTATCATTAATTTTGTAGATGATCTATTCTTAAACAGCAAAAAAAAAAAAAAACAGCCAGGGGGCAAGTATATTGAACTGGATAATGTAAATTAAGCCTTAAAGGGAAACTATCACTATGCTGGAATATCCACTAAATTGTAGAGGATGTTTTTTTTAGAAATTGTTTTTAATTGTGTTTTTTCTTTAAAAAATTATCTATAAATGGCTTATAGAGCTTTAATAATGGCTACAGTTAAATATATTTATGTAGTAGTGACTGCTTCCCTTTGATGTAACTATTCATGTGGATTTGGCAAAAATAACTCTGTGAACAGTGTAATGTCATCAAGCAAAAATTAAGTCTCACTGTTAGACTGCAGCAAGATGGCTGACATAGAACTAAAAGGGATGCTTTGTATTGAATACGTTTTTGATGCCAGCTTTTGGAAACTAGCTGCCTCAAATTGGGAAGATTTGTGTCTCCTTTAACCTCGGCTATTATAGGCATATTATCTCTATAGCAAAGGGATATTTGAATTATTTAAATCTAAAAAATATTTTTAATTTCAGACTTTTGGGGATCGAGTGCTGTACCCTGCAACCTGGGTGGTTCCATTGTTTGTAGCATTTTCAACTATTGGGGCAGCCAATGGCACCTGTTTTACTTCTGGAAGGTCAGTTTTGTTTAGTTTTTATATGTACAGTATGGACATCATTTGCCTTTGGATAAACATGAAACCAGAATTGAGCAGAACACACAACTTGGAAACCTATTTGCAAGAGAAAACAAGGAGATTTCTTCTTAAAATATACTTCTAAAATAGGAAACATAGCACATGACACAAGGATAATATGACTCGGATTATATTTCTGTATTGTAGATACATGTTAAACAAACAGAGAGCAGCGCTGTATAAATAAAGTAAAAATTCATAGTAAGTTAGGTTGAAAAAAGACACACATCCATCAAGTTCAACCTTTTAACTTTTTTAACCTGCCTTAACTGCTCACTGATCCAGAGGAAGGCAAAAAACCCAATCTGAAGCCTCTCCAATTTGTCTCAGAGGGGGAACAATTCCTTCCTGACTCCAAAATGGCAATCGGACTAGTCCCTGGATCAACTTGTACTATGAGCTTTCTCCCATAACCCTGTATTCCCTCACTTGCTAAAAAGCCATCCAACCCCTTCTTAAAGCTATCTAATGTATCAACCTTTTCCACTGATTCAGAGAGAGAATTCCACATCTTCACAGCTCTCACTGTAAAAAACCCCTTCTGAATATTTCGGCGGAACCTCTTCTCTTCTAAACGGAATGGGTGACCTTGTGTCAGCTGGAAAGACCTACTGGTAAATAAAGCATTAGAGAGATTATTATAAGATCCCCTTATATATTTATGTCACAGAAAAGTAGGCAGCACATCGATTCTTGCCTTGTGTATATATATATATATATATATATATCCAACTCTTGTTCCATTTATAAAAAGCCTTTATTAGTGCTTTTGTGGGCATCACAGTGACGTTTCAGCAGGCCATGCGGCCTTTTATCAAGCTACTGACGTGGTTCAAACAAACACTTTGTAGTCTCTAACACCATCTAATGGTCAGTGATATATATACATTTCTTAAAAAACAAACAAGACCAATTGTAACATGGTTATAAATTAGCATTAAATACCAATATTGAACAAATATAGGTGAATTACTTGACATGATGTCAATCACGCAATGCCACTAAAAACAGGGATCATGATTAAAAACTCAATTAGTATTCAATAAAAAAAAAATGAATATCAATTTTATATAAATATGGGTTTGAAGTCATATTCTTTATTTAAACCCCATGGTTCTAGAGTTTCCAATTTTCTTATCCAAAATGCTTCCTGATGTTTGTTATCTCCCTGTGATTTTGTTTCTATAGTCTCTATTTGGAATTTTAGTTGGTTCACTCTATGTGAATGCTTAATATAATGGCCGGCAACCGCTTGTTCTCTTTTTCCAGTATTTATTGCTGACTTATGTTCCCTTATTCGTTCACAAACCATTCTTTTTGTCTGGTCTGCTTATACAAGCTCACACGGGCATTTTATCATATATATGGCACAAGGAGAACTACAGGAATATTGATCTTTAATTCTAATGGGATATCCTTTTCTGGGATGAAAAATACATTCTCCCTGTTGGACATTATAACAACAATTACAATTGGAAATGTCCCCACTTTACCTTTCCTGTCTCAATTAGAGCTCTTACTTTGCCTTATATCTGTATGTACTAGCATAGAGCCTAAATACCTCCCTTTCTTATATGCTATAATGGGTGGTCTAGTGAACACCTTTACTTCAGGTCAGTTGTCTGTCAATTAAGCATTCACATAGCGTGAGCCAACTAAAATTCCAAATAATAGAGACTATAGAGGATTTGAGCAAGGTCATTATTACATAAACGCTTCATTAAGATATCCCAGACCAGTCCTCTTGCCTATCAAATCACCTATCTGATTCTGAAAGATACATGTTCCGGGGTAAGGCTAAAACAATGTAAAAGCACTGTGAATGTCAACAATACATAAATTATACAAAACAAGGTCTCTATCATGCTTTATTTTGTACTGTATACTTAATATAGATTCTGTAGCCAACATATTTCCTTTGACCTTCTCAAACTAGCACTTGTTCAGGCCTGGTTTTGGAAGGGGTAAGTTAGAGTTGGTTCTGGTTGGAATATATCCAACCCATGCATCACTATGAAGAAGCATTGAGAAGGGTTTACAGCACTATTGATAAAGTGTTATCTGCTGGTGTGGAACAGGAATAGCTAGCATTTGTAGTTCTGTATGACTTTGGACTCTCTTAGATTAGAAGATCTATTCAAAAAGACTATCACATACAAACCTGACGCCGTCCTTACCTGACAGGGTTTTTTAGGCAGCCTGATCACTATCTGTCAGAGCCACTTTTGGTTAGTGAAACGGCTGTTCTGACCCTCATTTTAAGGTCAGTATAATTCTGGTGTAGGCAGGATTGGCATAGTCAGAAGCAAATATTAGTCTGTACAAGGTCAGATTAAGCCACTGACACCGTCAACTATTGGAAATAATGAGAAATCACCAGCTGGAAAACATACCAGTGGCTTCAGCTTTCTGAAATTGCCAGAACTTTACTTTCCAGGATTCAGAAAGCTGAATCGATTCATATGTTTTCCCAGCAAATTGTAAATTTCTGGAGGGAAAGCATTTAGAAAATATATGATTACTGTCTTTATTCAACAGTCAGTATTCTCCAAACTCAACATGTCTCTCCTCCCACAGACTTGCCTATGTCGCTGGCCGTGAAGGTCACATGTTGAAATTTTTGTCCTATATCAGTGTCAAGCGTTTAACTCCATCTCCTGCAATTGTTTTCTATGTAAGTGTCCTGAACCCATTTTACAGATTCCTCTACTGCTTTTTCATAGAAGTCACTGCAGGCCTCATGGCCCCCCCTGCACTAGGTGGGCTCCTCTGCAGCCGCAGGGTCTGCTTCCTCTGTAGTTACGCCCCTGGGCCTATTTATAATGCTGTGTAAAATGATTTACTCTGGAAAATAAATGGGAAAAAAGTCAGATAATTTATTTCCCACAAAAGCAGCCACTGCTTATTTGCACAACACATAGGGGCAAATTTACTATTATTCCCCATAATGAGCTTGACCAAACTCGCAATTCAATAAGCATTCGACCATCGAATGCTTATCGAATTGTTTTAGGCTATCATTTTGCTCGCAATATGATTTCTCGATGAATTTATACGATTGGATACTGATCGTTCGATTTCACGAAAAAATTGTTACATTTCCTTCAAGCGTCCAAAAAATTTGTACAATTCGAACGATCGAACGCTCTACGAATGGTATTCGAGCAGGACTTAGTCTCAGAAGCCTATAGGGAGCTTCCAATAGGCTTCTATTACAATTCGGTAGGTTCAATCTGGCGAAGTAGGCATTTTAAAATTTTTATTCCTTCGATCATCGAATGATCGAATGATCGAATGATCGAATATCCGATCATTTGATCTATTCGATGATCGAAGAGGCTAAATTTGCATACCCGATTTCACGAAAAATTAGTACGATCGGTATTCGATCGAACTTCAATCATTTCACGTGAATTTTGTAAATCGGCCCCATAGCCACATTAAAACTGCAATCTAGAGTACAGTTATGGGACCTGATCGAAGAATCGTTTGAGACCTGAGAATGCTCAGGATGTGGGGATAATGGATCTTTCTGTAATCTTCATACCTTAAGTCTACTAGAAAATAATATAGACAATAAATAAACCCAATAGGCTGGTTCTGCTTCCAATAAGGATTAATTATATCTTAGACAGGATCAAGTACAAGGTACTGTTTTATTATTACAGAGAAAAAGGAAATCATTTTTAAAAATGTATGCTCTGAGCTTTGTGGATAACAGATCCCATACCTTTACTAGCAACTGAAACTTGTACACTAAGGGGCAGATTTACTAAATTCACATGAATGATTAGAATATTCTATCGAATTTTCAAAAAGATTCGAATTTCGAATATGCAAATTAGGCAAATTCGACCATCGAATATTCAAATTAAATTTTATTCAAAAATTCGATGGTTGAATACTTCCCCTTTAAATTTTAATTCGGCCACCTACGTTGCCAGATTAAACCTACCGAAATGGGGATCCTTCCCTAAGATCGAATTGAATATTCGAGCGATTGATCGCATTTTCCATATTCGATCGTTCGATCATTCGAATTGTGGTAAAATCCTTCGAATTCGACAGGCGAATTTGTAGGATTTTACCTCCCCACTATTCCCTGGTCGAATTTCGATTTTTTTTTTTTTCATTCGAAATTCGACCTTTAGTAAATCTGCCCCTAAGAGAAGGATGAGACTGATATACAAAGGGAAGAGTCCATAAAACTCTAAAATTAGAATTAGTATTCATTTGTATAGAATTTGGAAACATGCCTACAGAAATAACAAGACTGGGTCAAAGAGAAATAGAAAGGGGGGTTCAATCCAGTGCAACATAATACGGTTTAATGCTGGCTGCAGAAAATAAGTCATATCTATTTGCTTCATTTCTTTTATCTTACAGGGCATTATTGGGATGATTTACATTATTCCAGCCGACATTGACACCCTTATTAATTACTTCAGCTTTGCTGTTTGGCTGTTTTATGGCTTAACCATTGCTGCTCTTGTTGTCATGAGATTCACCAGGAAAGAACTGAAACGACCTATCAAGGTAAAGTCAGTAATAAAAAAGGCGCCATAGCTACTCATTCACCCTTTCTGTGGTATCCTCTGTTTCTATCTTTCTGTGTTACGGTTTTCTTATATTTTTTATGTATTTAGCTTTGCAGTGTTATTTTCGCCATTTTTTGTTGTTGTCCTGTTCCATCATCATCATCATCATCATCATGTCTTCTTATTCCAATATGCCGCCTGAATTCCTCCATTCTTTCTTTTGCATTTTGCTCATTCTTTCTCCTACAATGTATTCAGTTGTATGATTGTTCTTTATAATAATCCTATCATGGCTATCATGGCTTCTAGTATTCCTGCATGGTGCCCTTTCTTTGCAGCTCTTTGTTTACTAGAACACATAGGAAAGCATTCATAAAAGTGGAGAAATCATGTTTTGGAGTAAAAGTGGTGTAGACACAATCTCTGTATTCACAAACAGAAGACGGAGAAGAAAAACATTTATCACTAGATTTCCGCCTGACATTTTTAAAATGAAAATGTTCCTCTTCCCATTGTCAGCTCTCCATTCCCCCCACTTTTAGGTGCAGTATGGGGGGGTCATTGGCATATTCCTGGGGATTTGCAGCCTAACGATTGGGTACAGGCCTGTTGTTTGTATAACCTGAACTGAATAACAATAGGTCGACAAACAAGAAATTACGTTTTTTTGTTTTTTTTTAATGATATATAAAATGTACTTATTTTCAGCATAAAATAGGTAACAAATACTGTTTTGCCTCATATTTGTATTATTTTGCTATTCTTTTGTTAAACATATGATGCAATGTTAGCATTTTGAGAGCATATATCTTATAAAGCTTTATTTAAAGGTGAAGTAAAGTCACACTACACAGCCCACTCCCCATCATCCCCAGAACTACAGAGCTTCCCAACATCCATCTTGTAGATCAGAGAGCAGGCCCATAAATATGGAAACTAAACTGGGATCTTGAGCTACTGTACATGTTCCTAGTTGAGATACATAATGGGAATAGAAGTCCCATAAGTCCCAAATATGCCGGCCTGATTAAAATTGGTGGTGGTTTTACTGATCTGCAACCTTGGCTCTCCAGCTGTTAAGGAACTACAAGTCCCACAATGCAATGAAGGAGTCTGTCATGATTCATAAAGGCAAATGCATTGTGGGACTTGTAGTTCCTCGACAGCTGGAGAGCCAAGGTTGCAGATCCCTGGATGGATATAACTCGTATAACTACTGGCAGACTGATTATAGCTAAATACAAATTCAGAAAAATGTTGGGGAAAATGTTGTCTATAATATTGGGCAAAAGACTATCTGGAAACTGTTTGTTTCAACAACAAATTCACAAACTGAGATGCTAAGAAAATACTATATTCTAATAATCATACTTTTTTCTTCCAGGTTCCAATAGTAATCCCCGTTATCATGGTTTTAATCTCGATTTATCTGGTTTTGGCACCTATCATCGACGAGCCAGAATTAGCTTACCTGTATTGCGTGCTATTTATTTTAAGTGGTCTTATAGTGTATTTCCCATTCGTGCATTACAAAGTCAAATGGGCGCAAAAAATAACAAGTAAGTCGCGTTTTTGAAATAATTTCATTTAAATTGCAATTTAGCACACAATGTTTTCATAGAAGGTATAGTCAGTAACTAGTATTCAGATGACGCTATGTAGTCAGATTCCCCATGGATAAGTTAGTACAGGTATGGGACCTATTATCCAGAATGCTCAGGACCTGGAAATTTTCTGGATAACGGATCTTTCTATAATTTGGATCTTCATACCTTAAGTCTACTAGAAAATCATGTAAACATTAAACAAACCCAATAGGCTGGTTTTGCTTCCAATAAGGATTCATTATATTTTAGTGTGGATGAAGTCCAAGGCACAGTTTTATTATTACAGAGAAAAAGGAAATCATTTTTAATAATTAGGAATATCTGGATAAAATGGAGTCTATGGGAGATGGGCTTTCTGTAATTCTGAACTTTCTTGATAAAGGGTTTCTGGATAATGGATCCCATAACATTAAAAAAAAAAAAAATATATATATATATATATATGTGTTTAGACTATGTCTAATTCACCCTTCCTTTATTGAGCTACCAATTCAACCCTGAAAAGGGATAGTGCCTTTACTAATAGTGATGGGCGAATCTCCCCCGTTTCGCCTCGCCAAAAAATTCGCAAAACGACGCGCAAATTTTCGCTGGTGTTTCGCGAATTTATTCGCCAGCGGCGAATCGCGGAAATTCACAGCGAATTCGCCTCTGGCGAATAAATTCGCCCATCACTATTTACTAATGATTCATTTCTATAACCTCTGCTATAAAACGCCAGGGTCTGCTGATTCAAATTCAATTAGCATTAAATGTGTTATATATAAGGTACTGTATGGAGGTTAATAACTTATTGCCAGCAGTAACGTAACTAGAGGGGCAGAATCCGTTATAATCCAGCCAGAATCAGCAGCACATGAGCTGTTGGGGGTTCCCTCAGGGGGTGCGGGCCCTGGCCCAATTGCACCCCCCTGCTCCCCTGGTAGTTGCGCCTCTGATTGCCAGTCCCCTGTAATAAAAAAAAATGTATTTTATTCAAAAGGCTGTCTCAGCATACTATTCATATTTAGTATTATGTAGAAGCAGTACATGAAACAATTTGCAGCATTTTGTTCTGAAATACAAGGCTTGGCATTTGACCTGCTATATAGTTGCTGAGAGACGGGTTAATTACTCTAATTTTATATTAGAAATCAGTAGGTCTGAAAAAAAAAAGAGCAATAAAAAAAGAGGGTAATTGTTCTTTGGGTTAGTGGTTGTGGGAAGAGTTGGACTGAGGAACATGGGGCCCACTGGGTACCCAATCCAAGCCACTGGCACTCCCCACTTCCACTCCACCCTCAGCCCCTCCCACTGAGATACTTACTAACTTTGCTCTCAATTAGTCTGAAAATCCAGGGGAAAAATGTAAATATGGTGGTACATTCCACAGTGGAATGCACAGCCATCTTTATTGTTGCTTGAATCTTTTCCAGTGTTGCACGTTGGTGGCTTGTGAGCAGCTGGCAAGGCATAAAAGGGTCAGGGCCAACTGGGATTTTTTCCCGGTATCCTGGTGGGCCAGTCTAACCCTGGTTGAAGGGATCAGTCACCCAACAAAAAGACAGTATTTTTGGGTACAGGTCAGAAAGAGGCAGAATAGCAATGCTAATATTATAAAAAAAAACCATTCAAAATAAATAAACAATATCCTTTAGTACCTAACGTCCTGGGCTTTTGTGATATTAATTCTAAACTATCAGTATCTGTATGGGGGAAGAAGAAAAGGTGGATAGTTTGCTGGGAAAAAATAGTTTACTGCATTTGTGCCTGTCAAGCACTTTATTAGGGATGTGGAAAGCTCGAAAAGCCTTAGACAGCAGTTTCATTCATGAAATGTGATTGTGGCAGCAAAGTAATACATCACTATTTTTCAGGTCCATGATTATATAATGGGAGCACAATAATAAAGCGCTGATATCAAAACTGTATAATTGCAGCCTAGATAAAACGGTATGACTCGACTGGTGAAGTTACAAGTTTGTGGCTTTGCTAATTCCTTTATGGATTGCAAGTTCCATCTTATCCTCCTTGGCACATTTATCACAGCAAGTTAAACTCATCAGCATATTTTAGCGATTAATCACTTCATTCCATTATCCGCTTATTCTACTACATCGTCATTTTTATTACCTCAGCTTAGTTATTCATTTATGGACTTGGCTTATAGGCATCTTTTATTGATTGTGGAAGTACAACATATTCTTATTTCTTTTTGTGGACTGGTTAAAAGCAATCCTGGCACTATCATAAGAAAGAAATAAAAATAGCTGACACTGGTTCTGGTGGGAAGTATGAATGTATGAAACAAAAAAGGTCTGTCATGGTTTCTTTTAGATAAAAGCTGTTCTCTTGTCTACATTCTAGGACCAATAACTACGTTTGTCCAGATGTTGATGGAAGTGGTTCCGCCTGAAGAGAAAGCAGAATAATAGCGACCAGAGCTAATGAACGAATGTAGCCATGGACTGAAAAAATCTATTTAATTAAGTTCTGTGGGGCCCAGTTGCCCCTTTTTCTGTACATATTGTAAATGTTGAATTACGTTCATTCGCTTATTAAGGTAAATGGACTTACAAATGTATTTTGCAGGTATTAAAAGATCTAAGCAGCGGATATTATGAAGATTTGCAGATTGTGATACAGTAACGTAACTAGGGTTGCGCAATGTCTTCAGTGTGGGGGGGGGGCTGGTCCAGTTGCACCCCCTGCTCCCCCAGTAGTTCTGCCAGTGTTGTATTCTTTACGTGGAATAGAATGGAGAGTGGATACAGAGACTCTCTCTATTTACATTACATTTAAGTAGACATATGTAAATACTGTCTTTGTAAAATTTCAAGAAACTAGTTTGCTGACATCTCCCAAAGCTTTCCAACCCTTTTTCTGAGAAAAAATAGAAGTAACATATGAAGAACAAACCATGCCCTTTATAATGATGGGTCTGAAGTTTGTCTGATTCCATTACCTGTTATTTCCATGAGTTCCCTCTACCCCTAAAAAATGACTTCAACTAAATAAACACGACAAATACACACATTATGGTTTGTGACATTTTATTCTGTAAATAAGTCTTCTAATCTAATCATCTGAAGACACTTTTGCATGAATTTAGAGCCTTAAAAGTATCCCCCTCCCAGAAAATACCTGGTTGTGGGTCAAGTGCCATTTTGCATCCATCGTGTTTGTAACCTACAATTTCCAGCTCTCCCCAACAGGTCCTATGAACCCCCAGAGCATCTGCCCTCTATAGTTATGCCACTGGAAATGTGTATAGCTTTCAGCTATAGATACATATACAAGGGTGACAACCCAGTGGCCCTTGCTTTAATTAACTTGCTATGGTCTGGGTGAACACTGTCTGCAGGCTTCTGTTCTGCCCATAGTTGCCGCCTGCTGCCAGTACCGCCTACCATGTGACCCTGCTATGCACCTGCACATAACATTAATCCTACATTACAGGCAGGAACAGCACAGTCAACATCCCCGGGTCGCAATTCTTCAAATAACTTCAGCAGCAGCGTTGGACTGCGATGGCCAGCCTAGATCAGGCACTCCTGATTTCCCCTCCCCCACCCGATCACATAAAGCAGATGCAAAGCATGTACGCACAGGAGAGGGGGGAGGCACAGAGGGGCCCTGCGACTGGGGAGGGGGGCCCTGAACCTCCCAGTCCAACCCTGCATATACAGTACTGTTATTTCATATTAGAGAGTGGCTGGGCTAAGTAAAGGTATGAGACTGGTTATCCAGAATGCGTGGGACCAGGGCTTTTCCAGATAATGGATCTTTCCGTAATTAGGACTTTAAGTCTACTAGAAAATCATGTCAACATTAAATAAACCCAATAGGCTGGTTTTGCTTCCAATAAGAATTGATTTTATCTTAGCTGGGATCAAGTACAAGGTTCTGTTTTATCAAAACAAAGAAAAAGGAAATTGCTTTTTAAAATTCGGGATTAGTGGGATAAAATGGGGTCTATGGGAAACTTCCAGTCCGTAATTCGAAGCTTTCAGGATAACAGGTTTCTGGATAATGGATCCCATAGCTGTACAAAATTGTGTTCTCACACAAAATCCTTTGTGCACTGGCCTTAAAATGTGTGAGCACATTGGGCACACTGAGAATGTATTTTGATGCCTTACCTATTATCATGCCATACAATTACTGTACTTTAGAAGAAAGCTACAATGAAGTGCACAAAAAAACCCATATATTAGTGTAATCTGTTGCTTTAAAAATAAAATCATTCACACCAGGTGTGCCAGTTTTTTATAGTTCCACGTGCAACTTAATGTAGAGCCTCTCAACCAGTCAAATGATGAGCCAACCCAGCTGATTAAACAGGGATTTGCTCCAACTCCTCAGTGGGATGCTAAACCCGTCATATGTGATAAAAGCAGATACATTTACTAAAAGGTATAAAAGATTATAGCATCCTGGCTACTTACAAACGAACAATGGGCAACGGTGCACACCAAGGCCTATAGTTCCACGTGTTTTGTGAGCGCTTAATGAAATGCTTTGATGAGCTTGATAGAAGTCTGGTAAGTAGGTTGGGTCACCAAGTTACTGGTGAAGTATGATCTCCGCTGAGTTGCACATGACAACATAAGGGGCACACATTCAAACTTTAAACCCCTATTCGAATGTGAGATTTATCACAACTCAACTATGGAAACGGTCCTAATTTGAATATCGTCACCTAAAACCAGCCGTGTTCATGTTCAAGTCAATGGCAGAGGTCCATTGAACCATTTAGAGATGTTTATAAGTCTTCCTGGAATTCAAGGGTTTTTTTGGGAAAAAGTTTGTACGAATCGAATACAAATCAAATACAATTCGATTTTTGGGCCGGAACCATTCAATCGAATATTAGTCATTCAAAAATTCACATGGATTCGAAATTTGACCTTTGACTACACTATTTTATGATTTTTGTGCACTTTGTTCTGCTCATACAGTTATTTGGATAGGAGAGAAGAGGAAAGCTGCAGACATTTTATAGTAGGAGACTGGTGATGTTATATTAGGAGTTTGTCCTGCCGCTCCCCAAGTTGTGCATCTGAATGATGGGCAAGTTAAAGGGTAAGAGTCACCTCCTGTCCATCACCAATAAAGCAATGGCCAATGCTGGTCTCTGTGTTCCCCAGTTGCAATTAATAAAATGCAAAATGCAGTGTGCAAAGTGCTAATAAAATGCTAATAAAATGGCCATTTGTAGTCTTTTTGCCATTTTTTTACACTGTTCTGCATTGCACATACCCCTGCATCGGTTGTCCTTTTTATAAAGTGAATGTACCTCCCCCACTGTAAAATATTGTCACAACGCAGTTCCATGACCACATACAAGTTTGAGGCTGAGTACTTTTATACAGGTCATGGAACTACAAGGTGATTTAGAATAGCATCATGTTTTGTAATAAAAAAATACACAAGTTTAAAATATGTCAGAAATTACTTCACTAAGCATTGTTTATTATAAGGTGGTAGTTTTCTATTGAAAAAAGTCCCCCAGTATTTGTCTATAATGCCATCTAATGTACTTGAAGAGTAATAATGTCCCATTGCAAGTTCCCTTTCTCCTGAGAAAACCCCAACTTTTGCAGTCTACCCTCAATTTAAATCTTCCATCTCCTTTACCTGTTTTGTTGCATGTGTCTGCACTCTCTCCAGCTCATTTATATGAGAACTAACCCCTTAATTAAAAAAAACCCTACCCTACACAGACCCCCCTCCCTGCTCCCCCCACCCTAGCTGTTATCCCTGGTAAATGCCCCATCTCTTTGGTGCAGATTTAGGGCATTGGAGTTCACGGCACCATCTTCTCTTTGGCAATTTTCGTGGAAAGCATAGTTTCGGCACATGTGCAGTTGGAGCAATCTTATTATTAACATGTATTTCTATAGCGCCAACTTATTTCGTAGCACTGTAAAGTGAATGTGATTATACAACTAAAACACATGAATTACATACATAGAACATTAGGAGTTACATACATCACCATAAATACCGGTACAGGAGATGAGGAAGGCCCTGTACAGAAAAAGCTAAAGGGAATGATACACAAGGTGTGGGAGTGGGCAAGATCAGAGTAAAGTGGGTGAGAGATGTAGTAATGTAAGCGGTATTGCATTGGGTAGTTAACAGTGAGGGTAGGCTTCTCTAAAAAAGTGGGTTTTAAGAGATTTATTGAAAGCTGAAAGATTGGGAGAAAATTCCAGAGGAAGGGTGCAGCCGTTGCAAAGTCTTGAATGCGAGCATGTGAGGAGGTAATGAGAGAAGAGTAGAGTAGCAGGTCAGTAGAGGAGCATAGTAAGCGGTTGGGTGAGTATATGGAGATTAGTTCAGAGATGTAGGGAGGGGCAGAGTTATGAAGTGCTTTGAATGTCAGGGTCATTAATTTGAATTTAATTCTGAAGGGCAGTGGAAGCCAGTGCAGGGATTGGCAGAATGGCATGGCAGAGGAGGAGCGGTTGCTGAGGTGTATAAGCCTAGCTGTAGTGTTCATTATGGACTGGAGAGGTGACAGTTTCTGGAGGGGAAAGCCAATTAAAAGAGTTACAATAGTCTAGACACAATATGACAAGAGTGAATAAGAATTTTGGCAGCATCTTGGGTGATAAATGATCGTATTTTGGATATGTTCCTTAGGTGGAAGTGTCATGACTGAGAAGTGAATGTCAGGGCAGAATCTAGAATAACCCCAAGGCACCGGGCCTGGGGAGATGGGGTGATAGTGGAATTGTTAACTACGATGGATACTTCTAGGATGTTACTGGTGTTAGTTGGAGGAAAAAGAACCATTTCCGTTTTGGAGAGGTTTAATTTAAGGTAGCGTTGTGACATCCAAGTAGAGATAGCAGACAGGCAGGAGGAGACAC
Source organism: Xenopus borealis (assembly GCA_024363595.1). NCBI lineage: Eukaryota > Metazoa > Chordata > Amphibia > Anura > Pipidae > Xenopus > Xenopus borealis. Next base: position 60,149,724 of record CM044437.1, read on the forward strand.
AAGTTAGGAGTTTAGTCCTTTTTTAAGGACTGGAGCCCAAAACTGAACTGCATATTCAAGGTGAGGCCTTACCAAGGATCTCAAGTTAATACTGGTTGCTATGCCAGACAGCTCTTTATTAGCATAAGCAGCCACTGACTGCTACTGTCTAAAGTTACACAGTTTGTTATACACAAAAATCCCCAAATCAGTTTCAGTTAGTGTAAAACTAGTATTGGGTAAGTCTACATAATTAAGTAAAGAACTGTTTATCAACACTGAACCTCATTTGCCATGTGCTTTCCAGTACTTAAATTAAGTCAAATGTCTACAAATACCATCCACAGTCTACAACAGAGAAGGAACCCTCCCAAAATACAAATCATTATTAAGGATGTGGACAATTTCTATTGGTGCTGAAACAAATTAATATGAAACACTCAAACTTTACATTTTCATTACCACTTGATTATTAAAACAAGCACTGATAAATAAATAGTCCCCTATATTGAACATGTTTTGTTAATAAATGGCTCTTTCATAGTAATTGACATTTTATGAGAAATGCAAACAAAAAATATATAGATGTTGGCATCGATTTATTTTATATTTACATTTAGCAAGCAGAACAGAAAAAGCAACACAATATTTTTCAGTTTAATCACAATTCATGTAACATGTAACCACAGAAACATTAAACAGGCAATTACATTTAATAAATCAAAGAATTCAAATTAAACAAACAAGTAATCGTTAAACAAACAATGTCATATAATGTAAAATCAAAGTCAAGAAA
>CM044437.1:60152113-60168886 GCA_024363595.1 Xenopus borealis
TGCAAAAGAATAAGAAATCAGGAAGGGGGCAAATAGTTTTTCACACCACTGTAAGTCTATGTTGCGTACCTATCCAACATTCTTCACAGGGCATCTATTCTAAGTAGATTAAATATTTCTTTGGAGACAAAACATTACTCCTTTTTAACTTGTGATATTAATGACCGAGTTGGGAACAAGCTTACATGTAATAAAGGACACTATCATCAACATAAAACTGTTCAAGTGGGCCTGAAAGCAAAATTCAGTCTTTAGTTAAGTTACATTGAGATTTTATTTGAATATAAAATATTGTTGAGCTAGCTATGACCATAAATGTTATAATAAACCAGGCACTTTCAACGCCACAGTGGCATCAGGGAAAACAATAGGGATCAAAACTCATTTCCTTGCCTATTACACAGGGCCCCAGCTAAGTGTAGACAGAAGTGGCTGCCTAGGACACCACTGAAAAAAAAATGCCACTCCTGGTTAACTAATTCCAGAAAGGCAGGGTAACTAAGCAAGGAGCAGAAAAGCAGAAGGGGTGCTATACCTATCAATATCGGTGCCTCCATCAGATCTGAAGTTACCATAACACTTGAAATGTACCAATTCTCATTGATAAAATTCTCCCTTCAGCAGGAGAATTGACTTGAAAGCCTAGTAACAACAAAAGTAAAAATGATTACACATTTGAAGTTTGGAACTGCTGAACAGGTGCCTACATATAAACTATTTCTTGGCAACACGTACTATTTTATATAGGAATGGCTTACTGTCTTTGGTCCTGTAAAGCATCATGAAAGATATTTGTATCTTTATCTTCCTGTATGGACATGGTTGTTGCACTCCTGCGAGTGTTGTCACTGTGCAATATGCACAAATCCATTATTGTCACTCAACATGTGCAAATCTAACTGCAGTTGAAACTGAAACAATTGGGGGAATGTCAGAGTGATGGGAGTCAAAAACAAACTCGAGATATCCAGGGGTACAGTTGACCTTCAAATGACCACATGACCTTCAAATTAAATTATCTGTAGGCACAGGCATTTGTGAGAAACACACATTCATTTTGTATGATGCATGCGAAGGGGGCACTCAAGCCTATGAAGATTATCATTCAGCCAGGTCATGGTGTATCTAATCTAAGTAATTCTAAAACAACTGGACTTGCTGGGTAATCATTGAAGATGTTTCACTACTCATCTGAGCAGCTTCCTCAGTTCAACTGACTGGTGTGGGGAGTTCTCAGCATATTGACTCTTCCACTGATCCAATCACAATGGCACATTATAACTCTTCAGAGAGGTGACATATGAAATTTACAGAGGTGTTGATTCTGTGTAGTTACTGTGATAGGATTACCAATGCGTCATGCAACTCCTAGACACAGGTGTTACTTGTGAGAGGTGCATGAATGAATTTGTGAATTTTTATGAAGCCACCGGGTACAGATGTGAGAACAGCATTGTATGTAGTAGAGAGGGTGACAAAACAACTGCTCACCAAGCGAATGGCTCAACACAGGAGGGCAAACTCTACAGGACAAGACTCGTCTGTCTTTCTACACCTAAAACACAAGGGACACTCCTTTGAAGATAGCAATGTCCAAATCTTGGATAAAGAAGACTGCTGGTTTGAACGAGAAGATTTAGGTCAAGGTGGAGAAACCGTCCCTGAACACATCTGTACCCCGGCAGTTTCAGAACACAACACATCCATTCATGCAACTCTCAAAAGTAACACTTGTGTCTAGGAGTTGCATGATACATTGGTAATTCTTTCACAGAAACTACAAAGAATCAACACCTCTGTAAATTCAGATGTCACCTCTTTGAAGAGTTGCAATGTGCCACTGTGATTGGATTAGTGGAAGAGTTTATATGCCGAGAACGTCCCACACCAGTCAGTTGAACTGAAGAAGCTGCTCGAACTAGTAGTGAAAAGTTTTCAATGATTACTCAGCAAGTCCAGTTGACTTATGACTATGCCGAGAACTCCCCTACACCAGTCAGTTGAACTGAAGAAGCTGCTCGGATGAGCAGTGAAACGTCTTCATTAAAATATCTCGGCAAGTCCAGTTGCTTTGAGTTTTTGATAAATACTCAAGAGCATTATTGATCACCTTAAAATTTGGTGGAGATGCACTTGGTTGGTACAGGAACAGATCATGGAACCATGGGGCAAATTCACTAAAGGGCGAATTTTCACCAGTGACAGGATTTGCTGCACTTTGCACCAGGTGCAAATTCACTATGTTAATTCACTAAAATGCAAAGTTGCATCTCAGCAGCCAAAGGCCAGTGAATTTTCCCTAGTGTTACTTCAGCAGTGAACGAATTTCATTCTTAAGTTTCCCTAGCGTTCATTCATGCCTTGCAAAACGCTTAGTTTAGTTTGAATAGGGCGGGTACATTAAAGTCGTATGGACGTCTTTATTAGTGCTGTTGGTGCAAATGCTTCAAGTGGCTATTTTTTATTACATATGTCCAAGGAACTTTAATAAAGGCAGAAGAGATCATCTAATGCCCTACACATGATCCCACCCTAAAACAAATGTGGCATGCTCCTCAAATGTCTGAGAAAAAATGTTAACGCAAAAATCTTTAATAGATATGATTTTTTAAGTCAATCCCGCTTTAAAAAAGTAAAAGTCACCAGCGTTTTTCTTTTACAAATGAATGCATTTCTGACATACAGGATATGATGTCACTGACATAAGGCAGAGGAAGATGTAGCTTTGTTTAATCAGTTCACCTGGTCTGAGGTGGAGAAGTAAACTCATGCGAAAGGGATAACATATATACACATTTGCATCTTTGTGAATTTGCGGAGTAACAACCATTCGCCAGAGCAAAAAAGTCAACTGGTGATAGAATGAGAAAAAAATGATAACGGACAGTCTCGTTTATTAGCGAATGAATTGTCGATGTCCCTGCGGATGAGATTTCTGGTAAATTGTCTCTAGCGATGGCCACTTCGCCCTAGTGAATCTGCCCCTATGTCTTTTCCCAAATGGATAACATCAGGATTTGAACACCGATTTATCAAAACTAAATTTCGATTTTTTTTTGCTTGATTTGAGAAAAACCACAGATGCTAAATAAATAGGTGCACGTATTTCTATGAATAGTCAGGATTTATTAATGAAAAATACTGAAATAGTGGACAAGTAAAGTTGACAAGTAAAAGCTGGCAAGGCTGTATAGAAATGAATGGGAACAATTATATTTTTTTCCTGGGGAAAAAGGGACAGAAATAAAAAGATATAAATGAAAGTGCTCCTTACAGACTTTGCAAATGGATGAACAAGCAAAAAAGCATGGGATATTTTTCAGCCTTATTGAAAATAAATGGAAAAATCTAATTATCGACAGCTGCGATAATATTTTGTTGTTCAATAAGCTAGTTTTGTTTTTTTTTTAATCTTAAAATATATATAGTTATGTCCATAAATACTGGGACAGAGACAGCTTTTATCTTATTTTGGTTCTGTACATTACCGCAATGAATTTCAAATGAAACAACTCAGTTTTAATTCAGTGGGTTGAACAAAAAGATTGCATAAAATGTGAGGAACTAAAGCCTTTTTTTAACACAATCACTTCAGGGGCTCAAAAGTTATTTCATGGGCAGGTGTGGACAATCCATTTGTTATGTCATTATCAATTAAGCAAATAAAAACCCTGGAGTTGATTTTGGGGGGGGGTGCTTGTATGTGGAAGATTTTGCTGTACATAGACAACATGTGGTCAAATGAGCTCTCCATTCAGAAACAATCATTAAGCTGCAAAAACAGAAAAAAAAACCCCATCCGAGAAATTGCTACAATATTAAGAGTGGCAAATTCAATAGTCTGGTGCATCCATAGAAAGAAAGCACTGGTGAACTCAGCAACGCAAAAAGTCCTGGACGTCCACGGAAGAGAGATAGGCATATCGATTTCCAAGTCTACCATAAAGAGAAGACTGCATGAAAGTAAATACAGAGGGTGCACTGCAAGGTGCAAGTCACAAAAAAAATTAAAAAAAAAACCAGCACAGTGATAGAAAAACATTCTTTGGACAGATGAAACAAGATTAACCTCTACCAGAAAAAAACAGCTCATGATCCAAAGCAAGTTGACTCTGCCCAAATATTTATGGACCTAACTGTAGTAAAAACTACACAAAATAGTTTCAAACATTTTTATCTCTAGCTCTTATGGCGGACTGCTAATGAGAGGATCCTAAGTGAACCAAATACATAAAATAAATTTGCCAGGGCACATTAATCATATGTTGCGGCAAAATATTAATGAGTAAATATTGAACTTTTTGGCCACAGCCACCAACAGTTTGATCAAAAAGCACCTTGCTTGCTTTGGGGTTGTGTGGCAGCCAGTGACCCAGGAAACGTTGTGCTACTACTACTACTGTAAACATTCCATTAAATTCTGGATGCCAATATGAAAGTCAGCCAAGAAACTTGAGGTATTAAAAAAAGGAAAAAACGGATGGCTCCTAGACAAGACAATGATCCTAAACGTGCCTCAAACACCACCACTATTTGGAAGAAAAGAAACATGGATAAGTATGGAGTATAGAAGAAACCAAACTTTTTGTTTTTCATGGTTACAGTCCAGACAAATAAATGAAAATCTGTAAGTAAAAATGCATTTTAGATCAAGAAAATCTCAGAAAAAAATGCAAGTTTTTTTTTTAACTAAAAAAAAATTTTTTTGACCAAAAAATACCTTGAAAACTCAAATTTTTGTGGAAAAAACAACTCAACCCTTAATAAAGCTGGGTCTATATTGCAGATCTTCAGCACAGTAGCACTATGCTTCAAAATGCACCCAGAAATGTGTACAGACATAAAGCAGAACTGTTCAAAAGTGGCGAGCAAATAGTACAAAACTAAAACTTATTATGAAAACTGCAATAGGGTGAAGGCATCCATTAAATTTGGGAAACAAATTCCCCGCCCAAAAAAGTGTACTTTCAGTAGTGACATAAATCTCATTTATTGCTATAGGAAGCGAATGATTTCAGTTCTATTAAGGGTTGAATTGAAAATTTAAATTCATTTGGTCAAAATTTGAATTGTGAATTATCCAAACTCGATTTGAGTTTTAAGTAGAATTCTGAGTTTGATAATACTCTTAATTCTAACTAGAATTCGACTATTTGTCAACCAAAACCTGCAGTGTTCATGTAGAGGTCAATTGGAGAGGTCCAGGGACCAATTTGGATGTTAGTAACCTTCCTGACATTTTTTCAGAGAAAAAAACTCGAATAATCGAATCAACTTTGTGAACTTTAGGCGCATGCACAGTAGAACCAACCAGCAAATGCGTCCTACTGCACATGCGCCGCCGGATCCAAGAAGACGACGTTGCTGGAGAAGATGGCGCACGTGAACCTGGCTGGAGGGGACCTGCATGGCAGGGTAAGTAGCGACTTAGGTGCATTCGCCCGGGGGGGAGTGGTAGGCGGGGGGGGGGGAGGAGGGGTTTAACGCCGTAGGAGTTGAATTCCCCTTTAAGGGGAAAAAGTGCAAAGATGCCAGTAATTTGGCCACTATTGTTTAACTGGTTTGAAAAGACTTCTACTGCAAGCCTCCTTTACTGCAACCCTCCCTTGGGTTCCTCGAATGCAACAAGTGAACTGGGACATTGGTGAGATATTTCTTCCCAAACTAGAAAGCAGGGTGAAGTAAGTCTGCAGTTACACCGTAGGAAATAATACAACATTCCTTGGCAGACAGGTGCTGTTTTGTTGCAGTGATTAACAATGGATTTCAAACAGTATCCATGGTGACCACTGTGAGAATAATCTAGCTAGAATATCTGTCATAAGGCATTCCAGGGCGGAAAAAACAGGCTACTACTTTCTGAAATTCAATTTTTCCCCCACAAATGTGTAATTTGTTCTAAGCCTAAAATAACAAATTGATGATAGTGTCCCTTTCAATGAGGCTCCCTTGCTCTCTGATCTTTAAGTCTACTGATTTTTCTCCTTCAACCTGGGGGTCACTTCTCTTGCTCTTTAGGTTAAAGGGACAGTAACACCAAATAAATTAAGCTGTTTTAAAGTAATGAAAAAATCAGTACTATAGTTCATATAAACAAGCTGCTGTGTAACAATGGTGGAAATTGAAAAAAAGGTTATTTGGCACAAGATAAATAGTAGTTATACACCGCTTATCTACTGTGTAACTTGAGCCTTATCTCCTTTGAACGGCTGCCCCCATTGCAACACAACAACTTATTTATATAAACTATAGTAGTGTTTCTGAAGCAAACAACAGTTTTACTAGTGAATACAATACTGTATTATATTTGTAGTACTTTAAAACAATTGAATTTTTGATGTTACTGGTCCTTTAAAGGTCACCTATGGCTTAAAAAAAAAAAAAAGTTACCCCCAACCAAAGGTTGGGCCGCTTTTCTTGATGCACGAGATCAAAAGCGCACATGTGCGCCTACTGTCATGGCAGCTTGCTCCTGGAGCTCCCTCCTTTTTAAAAAAAAAGAAAAAGTACTGGTACCCCCAACCGGAATACGGGCTCTATCAGCCCGCACCTTTGGTTGGGGGTAACTTTTTTAAGCCATAGGTGCCCTTTAAGGTCATCAGTGTAAGGATTTTGAGGTGCTAGTTAGGAACAATTATCACTAATATGCTAATCAGAAAATCAGCAGAAGCATCATTCTTATATTGTTTGCTAAAACTATTAAGTTAGGCTATTCTCCTATATTTTCTTTGGTTTATATTTTGAAAAAAAAGCTCAACAGACAAAACAATACAACCAAGTATAGGTCAGATATTCGCCATAGCATTCTAAATGACAAGCCAAATAATATTTAACAATTTGACAAAAATAGAAACAGGTATTTTTTTTTTAAATAAACCATCAGAACCAGTATGTTAAAAAAAAAAGTATTAGTGATTTCTTTTTGATAAATCATAAATCAGCATTCTTATGTAAACAAGATGTTATGACCCCCAAATGAAGACTACTTTAAAGGGGTGTTGACCTTTAAGTTAACTTTTAGTATGTTATAGAATGGCAAATTCTAACCAGCTTTTCAACTGTTCTTTGTTACTTTTTTATTTTACTCATTTTCTATTCAGGCCTCTCATATTCATATTCCAGTCGTTTCAGATGGCTGAAATTGCAAAATGGAGAGCTTCTGAATAAAAAGCTAAATAACACAAAACCCCCCCACAAATAATAACAAACGAGACCCAATTGTAAATGGTCTCAGAATAGCACCCTAAGATAATGGCAACCCCTCTGAAAACACATGCAATAAAAACACAGCTTGCTCAGGTGCAGTAACCTATAGCAACTGGATGATTGCTTTTAAGCTGGCTGCTGATTGGTTAATATAGGTGAGTAGACCTTTGGCAAACTTTGCACCTTTTATTGCATAAGGTTTTAAAGGATGGTTATTACAAATGACTTACACACAGCTCTAAGCTGTACTTTGGTTATATTTTACACTGACACTGCAAAGGTTTAGTCAGGTCTAAAGTAACAAAGTTAACTGCAGAAGAATTAACAATTATGTTTTGAAGACAGATAAGAAATAAAAAAATTAAAAGAAATGTTATATTGTCTGTTTGTCTTTTCGTTCAGTTGGATGTTTCAAAGCAGGGAATGAAGTGAAGAAAGTGTAAAGCTAATCAGAATCAGTGTCAGATTCACTGAAATCCGAAGATGCTACTTCTTCACTTACAAAAGAGAGAGACTTGGGCTTCCTGGAGACTAGGAAAGAAAAAAAAATAGAATTTTATTTTATTTCTGAAAAACAAATAACATGAATAGCATTAAAGATTTACATGACTAAAGGAATTTAGGGTAGTGACACACAAACAGATTCGGGGAGAACTGCTTCCATGTCTTCCCTCTATAATGAAGAGTCGCCTACGCTAAGCACGTACGGTGCTTCATTTGCCGAAGTCGCCCCCGAATCTGCCCATGTGTCACTACCCTTAAAGGGCAAAAGAAAACATAATCCTAAACAACTTTCTAGTACACGTATTAATAATTTTTAGTTCTTTTAAAGTTATTTGTAAAAACAATTGCTATTGAAATGAAAGTAGCATTTACTCAACTCTTGGGTGTTACAACAATGTTGCAAAAGCCTTGGTTTCCCAGGAAAGACAGGTCTGTTAATCAGCTTAAGGTGGCCATACACAAGAGAGATCCGCACATTTGGTGATGTTGCAAAACGAGCGGATCTCTCCCCAATGTGTCCACCTTGGCATATATTGGCCGATATTGGACTAACGATCTGAACACAATGGAGGAGACATGGGGGCGGTCAGATTGCAGGACTGCATCAGCAAACAGATGCGGCCGCGATCTGATGGGATTTTTAGTCCTGTCTGATCAACATTTGGCCAACTTTCAGGGAAGCCCGTCGGAGGGCCCCACACATAGGCCAATAAGCTGCTGATTCAGTCTGTCAGCAGCTTTTATCGGCTCGTGTATGGCCATATTTAATCTTACAATGTATCAGTACAGAGAATAGAAAGGGACAGACAAACACTGCTTTAGATAGCAATACATCTACAAATAACTTAAAAAACCAATTGTTATGACTATGTAACTTTCTCCTCAGAGCAACTATCCTAAACAGCATTGAATGGACTAGCAGTCTCGAGGCCTTGCCATTATACAGTTATTCCTATGGCTTTTAAGGACTGTTTATGCATTAATGCAAACCTGATGCTCCACACCAATATTCATGCAGAATAAATATTGGTACTTTTGGGGATCTTTGGGGAGCGAATTCCTGTACAGACCAATATGAATCATACATGGATATCAGACATCCACTTTCCCGTCTTCAATTCATGCTTTTATGGCTCCTTGTGTGCTCACTGCCTAAGAACATATTCTATAATAATTTCAGTTTTCACTGGAACTTTTTTCTGACTGTGTAGGGATAACTTGCAATTAAGTTTCATGTGATCGAGGCCGTTTCATCAGCATTAGGTAAATTCTCAGCCTGTATGATTTTAAACATGCCAAATTGTTCTAATCTGCATTCTAGTTAATCAATAAAAATAAATTTACAGACAATTAAGTCTTTTTTTTGTCTCCCTAGGCTTTGCCCTGATCAATGTATTATTAGGTCCTGATCTGTCTGAAAACATTTCTTACCAAAAGGTAAACCATCACAGTCATCAGATTCTTCCCAGTGGTCAAAATCAAACCTCACATTTGGATGCTGAGGAAAAAGTTAAAAGTTATTTCAAAAAATCAATTTACAGTGTCAAAAGAAAAAAAAAACGGTACATTGCAGATTAAAGCTAGCCATAGATGTGCAGTTGTATCCTTATGTCCAATGGATGAACGTTTATTGCAATCTCCTGACCTCCTACTAAACATTCAGATTAAATAAACATATTAAACATTTTAAAATATGTTCTGGCCATTAATACAAAGACAACAATCGTACGAAAGTTATGTCGGACAAATAGCAGTGACAGTCGCCCATTGATATTGTCAGATAGGCAATACAGGTATGGGATCCGTTATCCAGAACCCAGTTATCCAGAAAGCTCCAAATTATGGAAATATCTCCCAGATTTTTAAATTTGATTTCCTTTTTCTCTGTAATAAAACTGTACCTTATACTTGGTCCAAAGTAAGATATAATTAATCCATGTTGGACGCAAAACTAGCCTATTGGATCTATTGAATGTTTAAATGATTTTCTAGTACATTTAGGGGCAGATTTACAAAATTCACATGTATTCACATGAATAATTCGAAATTCGAGCGAATTGTCAAAAAGATTCGAATTTCGAATATGCAAATTAAGTGACTTCGACCAGTGAATTCTGTAAATTCGATCGAATAAAAAAATCTATTAGAATATCCGACTATCGAATGACTTCCCCTTTAAATTTTTATTCGACTGCCTAGTTCTCCAGTTTCAACCTACGGAAGTGTCTTTGGCGAATTTTGATCGAATTATAAAAATTCGATCGAATGGTTAAAATCGATCGATTCAAACGATTTGATTGTTCGATCGAATTTTTATAATTCGATAGTTCAACCAATCCAATTGCGGTAAAATCCTTCGAATTCAAAGGATTTTAATTCCCTAACTATTCCCATGGTCAAATTTTGAATTTTTTTCAATTCAAAATTCAACTAATAGTAAATCTGCCCCTAAAAGTATGAAGATCCAAAGTACAGAAAGATCCCTTATCCTGACAACCACAGGTCCCAAACATTCTGGATAACAGGTCCCATACCTGTACATGCAGAGATTGTTTGTCGACAAATCCACTCACCTGTCTGATCTAAACAGCCAATGAAGATGCATACAACTTTATCTTTTGTGTCTATTGCCAGCTTAACACCTACCTTTTCTTTCAGAAGGCTGTTCCAAGGTCTGTTGCTTGCCTTCATTAATGTTATTACAGGTTCCCCACTCTTCACGCAGCACTCACATTTTTCTTTTAGGATTTCCTCACTAAGTTTCAAATCTGCCACATATTCCTTTCCTCCAGCACAACAACTGCACAACAAACACAGAATAAGGAAAGGACAGAACAAAGAATGCTTGTCCAGTTAGTAAACCAAACCCATGTACTAATAAATATTGTGTAAGGAAGAAGCAGGTTCTTCTTCCCTAAACAATCTGGATGATATAATTGGCCTGGAAGTGGTCTGGGATACGAATGCACCCTGCAGTGATAAGTAAATGATGTGCTGCAAGAAATAACTGTTTACCAATAAATATGTCCCACATTTTTAATAAAAGTGGGTGTGATAATGAGCTTTCTGAGAAAAATCATTTGTCTTCATCTTTTACTGCAGAGTGTTCCTGCTCTCACTATTTTGCCCTTGTTGTGTCTGGTTGGACCTGCAAAAGCATCTAGTTTTCAGCCAATGGACTCCACTATAACTCCACTGGTAGACCCGACAGTATAACCAAGTCAATACAAAGCTGACTAGAGAATCAAGGTGTTTGGACAGCACCTGAAGCATTATTGGCAAAGAAATCTGCAAGAGCTCCACCATTCTATGACGGGTGTTTTATGATGCTTTAGGAGGGGTCTCTTACCTTCGCGACTGTTTCTGCAGCTAGCTGCGGACACAAATGTCTAGATAAAGATATATAAATCTTTTTTCAGGGTGCGTTAATCAATTCCAGGCCTGTTAACTGTTCAGTTTTAGTCCAATTTTTTTTCTTGTCATGGCCGCCCCAATATAATGGACCTACCAATGGCAGTTTCCACATCCTGGAAAGCTTGTGAGAACCTTTACTTGCATGAAAAATGCTAAGCTTCTGTTTAGGTCTCTCTCTTCAAATTGGCTTCTGTACAATAGAACTATTTCTTGGCAAAAAGTATCCTATTTAATATTATGAAAGTTTTCATACTATAGTTAGAGAGAATAATGAATAGCATGTGATCCCTGTTTAGCTTCATGTGCAAGAACTGAAACAATCGCATCCTACACAACCTATGTAAATGCATGTTCAAATGCCAAGTGTCAGCTTAAATGGCCGCCTCCATGGCTACTTAACAGCTTATTTAAATAAACTGACTGAACTGTTTTGGATGCAAAGGGATATGGTTATCCAAAAAAATGAAGTAATACAATTGTACTACTGCAAATTACTTATATAGAGCTGTGGGGTGAGTTAGAAAAAAAAGACATACATACAGAAATCAAAAAGGTAGGGTTTCTGGTATTGATACTGACCAGAGTTTTATCATTCACAGGACTGTGGCCACATCACTAACTAAGCCATGCTAAACATGAATAGTTGCTGAAATTCATAGCTGGTCATAATGGGATTTATTGTACTGGTAATTTATAGCTCTTTGCGTAGGAGAATGTTGTTAGAATTACCCTACTTTGCTGTAAATTAACAACCCAATGTATTTTTTAAATGCACAAAACCGTATAGTAGTATTCATTAAATAGGTTATGGTCATGGGAAAAGTTTTTTAAAAACACATCAGTTAATAGTGCTGCTCCAGTAGACTTCTGCACTGAAATCCATTTCTCGAAAGAGCAAACATATTTTTTTATATTTAGTTTTGAAATCTGACATGGGGCTAGCCATTTTGTCAACTTCCCAGCTGTCCCTGGTCATGTGACTTGTGCCAGCACTTTAGGAGGGAACTGCTTTCTGGCAGGCTGCTGTTTTTCCTTCTCAGTGTAACTGAATAGTATGCAGTGGGACATGGGTTTTTACTATGGAGTGCTGTTCTTAGATCTACCAGGCAGTTGTTATCTTGTGTTAGGGAGCTGTTATCTGGTTACCTTCCCATTGTTCTGTTAGGCTGCTGGGTGGGGGAAAGGGAGGGGGTGATATCACTCCAACTTGCAGTACAGCAATAAAGAGTGATTGAAGTTTATCAGAGCACAAGTCACATGACCTGGGGCAGCTGGGAAATTGACAATTTGTCGAGCCCCATGTCAGATTTCAAAATTAAATATAAAAAAATCTGTTTGCTCTTTTGAGAAATGGATTTCAGTGCAGAAGTCTGCTGGAGCAGCACTATTAAAGGATGCATTTTGAAAAAACATTTTTTTCCAATGACAGTATCCCTTTAACAAAGAAAAATGAAGTGCATTTACCCATAACTAGAAAAGGAGAACCACATTCCAAATAATTGTGCATATTTGCAATACAGAGTTATATACTATAGTCCATTATGTTTAGTTAAAACACACTTACCTAAACACAGCTCTAGAATCATAAAACATACAGGCATGATCTGTAACATCACGCAACTTTATCGTCAGGATTACGGCTTTATCTTTTTGAAACCATTTCACTTCTGGATGCAAGCTTGAAAAGAAATGTTTTGTATATATAAATCACTATAAACAGCCCTATTTATCGCCTATCCATCATTAGTGGGAGCATGCAGACGGGTCATTTTAAGACACAAAAGTGGAGGAATAATTTTTTTGTAAATACAATCTCCGTCTTCACAAAGGAAATCCCCATAAATACTGACAAACTCCACTTTTCAGTTTTTGGTGACGGAAAGACAGATTACAGACACTTTTGTGAATATCAGTCTTGTGTAGTTTTCCTCAGGAGATCCCTAAAGCTCCTTATCCAGTGGGCTCACCCATTTATGTGACACGGTAAAGGCCAGAAATCCGACAATTAAGACAAAACAGTGGAATAATCTTTAAGGTTAAATGAAAGTTAAGGAACAAAACAATGTTAATGATTATGCCGCCTGGGACTCTAAGGGAGTTATAATGTTATAGGTAAACCCTTTTGAAATGAAAAAATAAAGTGGTATAAGGGGGATACCTTATTATTAAATATACATGCTTTATTATATAGTTATATATGTAGGTGAAACCATAGCAACATGAAAACGAGGATAAAAACATAAAAGCAATATAAGAAATTTCAAACAAGGAACCCAGACCCACACCACAGTGGCAAGACACTTCAATGATACAAAACATTCTCATTGGCAACTTAAATGGGTAGTTGTAGAAGTAGTCCAACCCTTACTTAGAGGTGGTAACTTTAAATAGAAGATGTTGCAACGGGAAGCTAAATGGATCTCCAGATTGAATACCCTCAGCCCAACAGGTTTAAATGATGCCTGGAACCTCAAGTGTTTTTTATGACAAATATATAATATCCTTGCTTCTTTGTTTTACAAATATTAATAGGATGCCTGCCTACAGTAGATTTTCCTCTGAGTCGGGCATATGGTAATAGAATTCTAACCCTGGCATTCTATACAAATGCAATCAAATATGAATATGGTCCTTTGTACAAATGTTTTGAAGAATTCGCCTGGTTTGGGTAAAAAGTTGTGGAAAGGCCAAATGCTATCATCACGGCATTCCACGCTTATTACCAACGCCTTTATGATTCCCCACCCCAAATGGATGACAAAGCTTTATATCGATACATTAAACAGCATGACCCCGATCCAGTGACAGAAGAGATGGATGACCATGTTAGAAGACGATATTACATACCAGGAAATTGAAAATACAATTAAGAACCTAAAGTTAAACAAAGCACCTGGACCAGCAGGATTTTCCTCACTTTATTATAAAAAATTCCAGAATCAGCCAATTCCCCGCTTACAAGTACTATTTAAACATATTGTTACTGGTCACCCTCTGCCCCCAGAGATGAACGAGGGTAGGGTAACCGTGATTCAAAAGCCCAACAGAGATCCACTATCTACGAAAAACTATAGACCTATATCGCTATTGAATTTAGATATAAAATTGCTAGCATTTATTTTAGCTACCCCATTAAACAGGATATTAACTACAATTATCCATTAAGACCAAATTGGATTCATCCCATCTCACCACGCCCACTATAATATTAGAAACATTGTCAATCTAATAGCACATACTAATAAATCCAAAACACCACTCTGTCTTTTAGCTCTTGATATCGAGAAAGCATTTGACACCATTAACTGGAAGTATTTCTTTACATTGCAAGAGGAAATAGGGATAGGCCCAAACTTACTCTCCCATCTACGGATCCACAAAAGTACATAGATATCAGGAGGGTCAACAGGCAAGGATGCCCACTTTCTCCAGCATTATTTGCCCTAGCAATGGGACCTCTAGCAAGGGCCATTAGAGAGCAGGCCAATACTAGAGGCTTACAAATCAAGGACAGGGAATACAAACTTCCAATGTTTGCAGATTACCTTCTCATGCATGTGAAGAATGCCCTTACCTCTCTACCTAACTTACAGAATTCTCTCTCTGAGTTTGCAAGGTTTCTGGTTTAAAGATCAACCATGATAAATCTGAGCTGCTGCCCTGTAATGTGCCGAAACATGTTGTTAAATTGTTACAACTTAACTTGTGGTTTTCATGTACAAACCGAGTCTCTACAGTACTTAAGAGTTAAGATAACCAGCCTGTTACCCTCTCTATATAAAGCCAACTACCAGCCAACGTTTCACTCTCTGACACAGGATTTGTCGAAATGGGCCAAGCATAAAATCTTGTGGATTGGTTGAATCCACTGTATCAAAATGGCGTTGTTACCCAAAATCCTCTATTTGTTCAAGATGTTATCAATCAAGGTGCCTCTAAACGATTTATACACATTACAGTCTAGAATCAACACCTTTATTTGTCAACACAAGCACCCAGGATATCAAAGCAAACAATGTGCTTGCATAAAGCAAATGGATGTTTATCGGTACCCCATCTGGTAAAATATTATTGGGCTGCATGTATAGCACAGCTCGCAACATTGCATGCAGAACCTATGGTCTCAATTTGGGTACAGATAGAAGACAATCTCATATATCCATACCTGTCCCATCAAATAATCTGGCTACCTCGAATACCATTTAATAAATTAACGGACCCATCCTCAACAACACTGGATATGCTATACCTGTGGAACATGTTGCAGAAGAGATTTCCCTTCATATCCACTATATCACCTTTAACTCCTCTAACAAATAACCAGGATTACATACCAGGCCAGTCAAGAGTAACATTTGCATGGTGGTCCACGAATAGATGGACTGCGCTTCAATCATTGACAATACTTGGGAACTTTTGGATACCTACAAACACCCAATACAGGAGGTATTTCAGGCTACTCAACTGGCTCACTCTGCTAGACAACAATTGAGGAAGACGACAGATGGCATTTTGAAATCCACAGCCTCCTCAACAATCCCCGAAACTGGGGTATATGACAAAATGGGAAACTGATCTTGGTGTTACGCTTACGGCTACACACAGTGGACCCACTGTAGCTTAACAGCACATAAGGGGAGCACTTGTGTGACTATCAGAGAGACTTCTATTAAGCTGCTCCATAGGACTTACCTGGTCCCTTCAAGCCTGCACAAACTGTACCGCTCCGATAACCCAAAATGCTTTTGAGGATGCTTGGACTTGTGGTCAATACTTCACACATGGTGGACATGCACAGTTGTGTCTCAGTTTTGGGATGCAGTGCCTAATCTCCTCTCCAGAATTATTCACACTAAATTCCGCAAGGACCCATAGTAATGTTACTGGGCAAAAAAACACATAAATACACCAACTCGACCCATAG
This sequence comes from Xenopus borealis, assembly GCA_024363595.1. NCBI lineage: Eukaryota > Metazoa > Chordata > Amphibia > Anura > Pipidae > Xenopus > Xenopus borealis. The sequence continues at coordinate 60,168,162 of CM044437.1, forward strand.
ACTGAGCCAACATATACTGATGGCTGTGAGACTTATTGCAGGTCATTGGAAAAAACCAGGACTGCCCCTTGAATATTTAAAAGCAAAGATTATCGCTATTGCTACCAACGACAAGCTCACCTATACACTAAAAAATTACTTGGCAGCGTATGACAAATTTGGCTCCCTTGACTGGCACATGAACTCGATTCTCAACTGTACCTGGCTTTACATGCATGACAAGGGGACAGGTTTAGAGTTTATTTAATAGTTACGCTTATAAGTAACCACCGTAGACTGAATGCAAATAATACCCCATCGCCAAACATTATTACAAGAAACATGTATAGTTGTGCATTACCTACTGGCAGAAAAATGTGGTAAAATATTCTTTAAAATGTTGTGTGAAAGACTAAATCTGGAAACGGACTATTTAAGAGACAAATTCACAGAAATGGAGAGAGAAGATTGTGGGAAATCACAAACAAACCTATGCACTTTTATTTTGTCTCAATATCATCACTTTTGTGAATTTCCCCGATATGTTTTGCTTCCTGAACCCATACATGAATGCTAGATTGTCTTATTAATAATAATAGCAATTTAATTAACAGGCTTACCTATTGTGCTATACATGGCTTGACAGGGTTGCTTACCTTTTACTTTTCTGTGGACTATTCTGCAGTTTGTTTTGTTGGCCCATATTCTCTGCACCTTTTTGGGAAACAAAACAATAAAACACATTA
>CM044437.1:60190790-60206168 GCA_024363595.1 Xenopus borealis
GCACCATACATGCTACGTCAAAATCAGCCAGTGAATACACCTACATTTTTTCTCGTCAGTCATTCAGTGACTGAGCACTCTTGCTTCTAGCTAGCATTTAAATGCGGGTCACTGAACCCAGCATCTGAATATATGCTTGGGCTAAAATTGGATTGTCATTTTTGACACTTGGAAAGCTTTGACAAGTTAAATAATGCAAAACTACGCAAACAATGAAAAAGAAAGACCAACGTTCTATATGATAAAAGCAAATTCAAATGTCAACTACCCCTTTAAGTTTGTTCAGAATACAGTTCTCCTTTGTGGACAACTTAAAAACTTACCTGCAAAAGCCGAAAGTTTTGATATACTGGCAAATATCTTTAGCAAACTTCCTGTTCTCATTGGCCTGTAAAATTCCTTGAGTTAGATCACTTAGCTCTGGTGGAATTGTAGCCTCTGTGTGTTGTAAGTAACGCAGTATATCAGATGAATGGTGAATATGTTTTTCCGTCATAAGCAAAACAGATCTGGCTACTGAGAAACTGCCTTCTAGAGGCATGACCTACATTTAGGGGAACAATTAATATGATGATATACATAAATGCATAACTAGTGGAAATCAATGTAAACAATTGAAAACTAAAGTAATTTCTATGTTTAAGTCAAATAGAATAGCACAAGGTCAGCATTAAAATGCATAATACTATCTTGAAAAAAAATACATTATAAAAACCAACTTAAAACTTGCAAATCCTACAGAGGTTTTTTCCCCTTAGTAAAAAGGTAAGGGTCTTAGGTATTTTAAAAGTGGTGATTTTAAGGGTAAGGTTATGGAGAACAGGGTAATATCCCTTTAACTCAATCCACAGAAGGAATGCCAATGGGCTTTTAATCAGTATCCTAGGACATATCCATGTTTGCTACACGTTTGCATATTTTTGTTTTCTGTTTTTAATTGGACAGGTTGGAAGGTTTGGGTTCTTCTGAATGCCTTGCTCTGTCAGCATTTTTAGATTTATTATTCACAGTATCAAAGACACAAAAGATGTGTCACCACATGTAATATACAAGCAACGTAAGCAAATGGACCATTTGTCTACAAGTCAATAGTTCCTTGAGGATTAAAGGGAAAGCCTGCCGTTACAGTACAGGACTGTGGGAAAAAAAACATACTGAAGACAAAATAACAATAACTGGGACTTTTAATAAGTAATCCAGTGAACAAACTGGAATAGAAAAAGTTTCTTCCCAAGTGCTTCACCCATTGAGGCCAACAATGCTGAGCCAGGAGAGCGGTGTGAAATTGTAGATTAAAATTAGATGCGATAGAGAGAGATATAGTTGCAGCATTCTAATAGACACTTCCTGGCTGCACTAGATGAGAGCATTTGATGTTGGTTTATAAGGTACTCACAGGATCCAAACTAATTACCCATAAAGAGGATTACCACACCAGATGCCAACCCTTCAGACTAGAAGAAAAGGACTTTCATTTGAAGCAGTGTAGGTGGTTCTTCACAGTGAGGACAGTGAGGTTGTGGAATGCACTGCCAGGTGATGGCTGATTCTAATGCTTTTAAGAGGGGCTTGGATGATTTCTTGGACAGACAATATCAAAGGCTATTGTGATACTAAACTCTACAGTTAGTATAGTTATGGGCATATATAATTTATGGGAAAGTATGGTGGGGTGTGTGTATAGAAGGGTTAAACTTTTTTCAACCCAGTTTAACTATGTAATTATGTGTAGTAACAAGCATGAATGGAACCCACCTCTTACTGTGTGCACAAGCAAATTTGGGCCAGAAAATAAAATGCACACTTGAGGGTCCTCTGGACAGAATCAACCCCATGTGTGCATTGACATGGAGATCCCTAACTGTCACTACAAACTATGCAACATTAGCCTAAACCTAAAACCTAACATCACTATTGTGAAAACTGCTGAAGAATATTCCCCAGAGCCTTGCCTCCTATGGAATGACAGATGACAACGTTTCAGAAGAGAAGCCCTGTGGATATACTGTATTGTTTCCAGAGGTGGCCATGCTTAACCCCCAGAAGTCTGCACAGACATGAACAGTTACCTAGAAAAACCTTTTGTGGCATATCAATTTTATTTTCTACCAGGCAGAAGAAAATGACAGCCGTGGAAAGGAAAGCAAACCCATAAAGACAATGAGTGCCAAGAAATCAATACTATGGAGCGTAATGAAATATCTTACATGCTCCGTTTTACTTTTTATGTAACCCAGCAAAGAATAGAGGCGCAGACCAAAGACATTTTCACTCTCTGGAAAACTGAAGTGAATTATACATGTGGCATCTGTGATTTCAAGAAGAGGTAAATATTCATCTGTAACAACTGTGGAAAACAGCAGAAAATAAAGGTTACAATATGGCAGAAAAATGCAGGGTTTTTAATATTTTATTGCAAGAAAGCTCCCAAAATAATTTAAAATACAGATTCATACAAGAAGCAAATATATTGCAGAACACACTGCAGCCTAAACTTAGAGACCTCACGGTACGATAGGTTTTCTCATGATTTCAACAGTACTTGCTCTTTATGTCAGTAATACTGGGCTGGGGATGACATGATTTTTCAGCAAATTGTTTACATTTCTACTCCATTCTATGGGTGGATAATGCTACTTCCTGTCTATTGTAAAAGAGATCTGCAAGCTGGAACCTAAAATGAAAGGAGAACTAAATATTTGAAAAGAAGCAGACTGAAAATGCTGTAAATTATTTTGGGGATTCTATCAGGGGCAGGATCTTTTCTTTCCAACATCAACACCAACAATTCTGTCAAACCACAAAAGTTTTGCTTTGAGGCCTTGCTTACAATGACATGTATATTTATTAAGTAGCATTTTAAAGACAACCCATTTTTCTTCTGTGGTTAATACTGTGAAAAGCCTTTCCCAATTAACATGTTGCAGAGATGCCCTTTTACTGGCAAAAGTTGCACGTCTAAAGTTTAGTGTTTTAGTTACTCCTTTACAAATTTGTTTCTGCATCTCAAAAGAGACCATGTTATGATAACTATTCCCTAAATCAGTGATCCCCAACCAGTAGCTCGTGAGCAACCAATTGCTCTCCAACCCCTTGGATGTTGCTCCCAGTGGCCTCAAAGCAGGTGCTTATTTTTGAATTCCAGGCTTGGAGACAACTTGTTTGCATAAAAACCAATGTAGCTCAATGTAGGTTGACAATCCACATAGGGGCTACCAAATGGCCCTAATGGCCAAAATTTTTCATGCTTGTGTTGCTCCCCAACTCATTGTACTCCTGAATGTTGCTCACGGGTTCAGAAGGTTGGGGATCCCTGCCCTAAATGCTCACCCACACAAATGCTAGAGATGAGTTCAGTATTATTAGTAGGTCCAAAAGAGAGTCATTCCTAGTAGGTGCTTGAACTAGCTGAAATAAAAAGTTGTCATTAAGCATATTTACAAACCCATTAACTTTTTCCAATTTGGCAAACCCATTACCCAAGTCAATGTCTGCATAACTGAAGTCATCCATAATAATAACTTGACCTAGTTGTGAAGCAGCCTCCATTTGTAATAGTAATTTGTAGCTTTTTGCCCAGTCAAAAAACACCAAAGATATTCCACATCTTCCCCAGAGCCATCCATGGATTTTTCTTTCGAGCACAACTTTAATTCAGGTTTTACATATAGACAAACATCCAGCCCTTTTTAATACTTCTGTACCTCCTAAAAAAGGGTGTAGCCATTTAAACTGACAGCCCAGTCACACTTCATCCCACCTAGTCTCAGTGATACCAACTATATCCGTTTTAAGAGCATGAAATTAACTCTAGCTCTCCCATTTTACCTAGCAAACTCCTTACATTTGCCAACATACAGTGGAGGTTACTGCTTTTTGCTCTGAAATGTACATTACTTAATGGAGAATTGCATTAAAAGACCCCCCCTCTAGATTAAACACTCCTCCACCCTCTTAGCCATTCTGTCCTCGAGCACAGTGAACCCCCTTCCATTGAAGTGCAATCTGTCAGAACTATATAGATTGTACTCCAAGAAAAAAATCAGCCAAGTGGTTTAGGAAACCAAACCCTTCCTTCCTACACCAAGACTTCAGCCACAACTTTAACTCCCTAAGCTCCCGCTCTCTTCCTAAACATGCATGTGGCCCAGACAACATTTCTGAAAAAAATTAAATTGAAAGCCCTTCCCTTAATAATCTTTGCTAATAATCTTTGCGCGTACATCCCTAAACTCATTCTTTAAAGTCCTCCATCCACAATTTATTTTGTCATTAGTACCAAAGCCCTTCCCTTAATCTTTGAGCATAGCTCCCTAAACTCATTCTTTAAGGTCATCCATCTACCATTTATTATGTCATTAGTACCAATATATACTAAGACAGTTGGGTCATGCCCAGCCCCACCCAATAAATTGTCTACTCGATCAACCACATGACAAACACTGGCACCAGGAACACACCAAACTGTTTTATTTTAAGTATCCAGACAACAAATTACCCTATCCACTTTCTTAATAATTGAATCCCCTATAACCACAATCTATTTTGGTCTTGCTCTGCTCTCCACCCCAGCACTACAGAAACTGGTCTCCCGGCTGTTAGAGAGATCAGCCTCACCTAGAAATGCCAATCCAGAGTTCACTCACAGCTTCTTCACTACTTTTACACATGCCTGATTTTCTGTCACCCAGCTAACTGCCTCATCATACTGCTGCTGTTCTGTTCCCCCAACTATCTGAACCCCTAAGTCTTGCTCGGTGAGCAAGAGACTCCTCCCAAGATTGTTAATGGACCACAGTGTTGCAATGTGTTGCTCTAGTACTCTAAAAGTTGCCTGAGCTAGGGCCAGACACAATATACAGTGTATACAGAATATAAGTGCAGTTTGCACTAGGGGGATGGGCAAAACAGAATCTGACACAGCCAAGATACTCCACCACCCAGAACTCTCCACATCAAAGAGAACTTTGTCCACTCACTGAGCAAATATAAAATAGATTAATCATAAAAAATGGGGGCACCCTTCTTCTCTGAGATCTCTGGAGGACTTGCCTTCAAAAGAAATTTAGCTTGAACCCATTATTAATCCCTGGCTGTTCGGACTACAAAGACCTCTTCTCACCATGCAGTGCTACAACAAAAACAAAAAAAGGAAACATCATAAAGGGAATACTGCTGAATTGTCAAATAGAGGTAGAATTCTGTTGTATCTACCTGTTTATCTGACGATGAAAAGGAACAATGGTTCCTGCTACGAAAGGTGGCAGGAAAGAGTTACGTGTATGGACACCACAATGCAAACCCCATTATAGACTCTTACAAAGGAGGCCTCAAAACAACTGACTGACCCCAAAGAAAGAAAGTGGATCTAACCTTGAGTTTACTTAAATTATTAGCAGAAAAATCAGAAATGCCTACAGCTCTGGCAGAGTTAAATTTTGGTGAACTAGCACACATCAGAGGCAGGTAAAGCGATAAATCTACCAGGATAGTAATTTCATGTCTCCTCAAAATAAAATTCTTGGACTTGTCCACTTATGTCACAGCTTCAAAATAGGCAATAGCGATAATTGGCTTTGCTAAGATACTGCACGTGTTTTAGCAGAGTCAATTCTTAGTATTGTCTATAGCAGGGTATTTTGTAGCCACACAGCAGTAGCTGCTTCTAGTAGCACCTTATAGCTTTCCACATTTTCACAGTCCATTTTAAACTGAATAAAACAGAGCTTAAGGGTAGGGGCAGACGAGCAGATTCAGGGAGATTTGTGAGGCAACTTCGGAAATCGAAGCGCCACAAGTGAATTAGCGCACACGATTCCTTTTTGAAGAGCAGTTCGGGGAGATTGTCGCCGGGCAGAAGAGGCGATTAGACGCCAGCCCCTCCTCGAATCTGCTCGTCTGCCCCTACCCTTACAAAAAGTGGATGCCGTGGACATATGAATACCACCATCCTATAAACAGGTAACTTTTCTCCCCGTTTCCTTTTGAACTTTGAGCTATATAATAAATTCAGTTTAATATATGACGAACATTGCATTATTCTAGAAATAATGCATGGTTGCTAGGGTAATTTGGACCCGAGCAACCAGTTTGCAGAAATTGCAAACGGGAGAGCGGCTAAATAACACAAAAAACAAATAAAAAATTAAAACCAATTGCAAATTGTCTTAGAATATCACTCTCTACAACATACTAAAAGTTCTCAAAAGTGAACCACCCCTTTAAATGAAATAAAAAAAACTAAAGCATCACACTTTTTAACATACTGCTTACCTAAAACAATATGTGTTCCCCGACTTAACATCTTCTTCCATTGTTCTAACACATTATTAAAACTTTGCGCTTGCTTCTTTTTCACCATTAAACTGAAAATTGAATGGTTTTGGACAGCCTAAAATGAGAAGACATCAATGTCAATCAACATGTATTGTACCCATCTTCAAAACAACATTTCAAATATGTGTAAAGGCTATGTCTGTATATTTCTTTAATCTTTTATGTAATTAGGCAAGACAGATGCAAAACACAGATATAGAGAAAGAATGCATCCCTGGTGGGTCCTTCTTCCTTTATGGAGCACCTATCTTAATTCCATCTCCCCTATGCTACCTGTGTGTGCCATACTACTCCTGTCTTATTCTCCCTGTGTGCCATACTTTCCCTGCCCCCTGGGTGTGCCATACTCTGCTTGCCTTATACTCCCTGTGTGTGACATACTTTGCCTGCCCTATGCTCCCCGTGTGTGCCATACTCATCAGGGACAGCTAGAGGGCCGCCTTTTTATACGTGCTAATGGATACTGACAAAAAAAAGAATGATTCTGTGAAAAAACACCTGACAAATAGAAACAAATTTTAATGGAGTTAAGCAAGGATAGAATTTAAAAAAACAAAATGACCCTTTGAGGAGACTGCTCTCCTACATTAGGGCAGAGAATCTGAACCACTTGCTAGCCAAGACAGGAAAGGCAGAGGTCTTGACTATAAGTATGTGCTAATAAAAAAATATATATGAAAGCAAAAAAATTATACTTTGTGCAAATTAAGCAATTATATTTACCAAATCTTCCCTAAACTAACTATACTATCCCTATACAGTACTAAAAAATGTTCATACTCACTTTGTGAACCAGCTCAGCCTCTTCATCAGAGCCAACAAATATCAAGACCTTTTGAGCATTGTCTGGTGTGAAATCCAAATTCCGTAACAGTACTGATATTTTTTCACAGTCTAAACAAAGTTGTATCACCTGGAATGAAAGATACAAATAAAACTTTTGACACTGTAACATTTACATGCCCCTAGTGATTTGTGCTTTTAAATAAAAACACTGGCAGAGGTTTATGTAACCTCTATACAGGACAAGGGTAAACCAAGGGCTTGTCCATGCCACTTTTATGCCTCAAGCATTCCACTGCCATCCCAAAAATAACCACGCATCTTGATAACTTGCAATGGAATGGATTATAATAATGCAAAAGATCAATGCAATGTGTATAACCAGCCTAAGACAATGGTAGGTTAGGAAACTATTAAAGGGGCAGTATGCCACCTTCCTCAATAAGAGTACAATGAACTAGGCTAACAGGGGACTAACAACGTTACTTCAGGTTTGGTCCTTGCAAAGTAGATAATTTAAGACAATAAAGGCAACAGTTTTATGAAAAATACAATGGAATAGCATAGAAACAAGAGCAGTCTGCATAACATGGCAGTATATATATATATATATATATAGATAGAAAAAAATAACCGCACTCCAGGGACTTCTTCTATGAAAACAAAAGAGATTTATTCAACGTTTCGGCACGCCAACTGGTGCCGTCCTCAGGAAAGAAAAGACCCCCCAACAGTGCTGCTATTTAAAGCAAGTAATTGGCGCCAAACATCATGTAGTGACTTCATAACATAGTGACGAGTATCAGTGTCCATTGAAATGCATAGTAAACAAAGCCTTAGCCATGAATATAGTCGTACAGAATCTGAAAGTGAAGATGAACCCATTTGTGACCAGGAACAGCTGGGAAATTGACAAAATGTCTAGCCCCATGTCAGATTTCAAAACTGAATATAAAAAAATCTGTTTAATCTTTTGAGAAATGGATTTCAGTGCAGAAGTCTACTGGAGCAGCACTATTAAGAGATGTGTTTTGAAAAAAATGTTTTCCCATTAATAACTTTACTTTTACCCTAGTGAAAGGTGATTTCAAAGATCAGATGGATTGATGGAAAAATTCTTGCGTACCTTAAGGCAGAGACAGTGGATGAGACAATTATGGATGAGATAAAAAGACTGTTGATAATGGCTTTAGACTCAGGGTACTGAATGAATGTGCTAAAATAATTTGTAATTGGTTGGTGCTCTACTGCAGCATTAAAAATAACTCAATTGTTTTAGTATTTGTACTGTATCTTAAGATGCATAGATTTAGAATGCTGTTGTACTGACCCCTGGAAATATGCACAATATATTCAGTTAATTCCTTTAAAATTTCAACCTTTTGTTACAGATTATAGTTTGAAAAGTGGCTTAACAGACCAAAAATCCTTGGTGCAATGTATCAACATTTAATGGAGAAGGATTTGCAATGGTTTGGTAAAACTTCATACTATTCCTTAGGACACTTTTATAACCCACCATTTTCAAATAGTGGGCCCTTTCTTAAACTTGTAAGTGGATGGTAGCAAACTGTGATGGACAATTATGAAAAGTAAAGGTGAATTTTTTACATTCTGGCAGCATCATACTGTGGAGCATGTTTTCATCAGCAGGTACTGGACATCTTATTAAAAGAATAAAAAGAGGGGAAAGCTGGGATTACCAGTAAATTGTAATTGCAATGAGGCTGTGACCAAATCATTCATTCAAAAACAAGGGGTCCTTTACACTCACCCATTATCAAAGTGCATTAAGCTACTAAAATTCCCTCCCCATTAAACAAAACAGGAATTGATTATCCATATATTGCAATATATTCAAGCTGGCTAGCTCTGCCAAACTCATCACTGGTCTGGCTAGTCCTGTCCTACGCTGACATTTACCTAACTATGGGTTGAGTGCAGAGGACCTCTTGACTATTGCCCAATTAAAATGTCTAAAATAACATTTGAATGACAAGAAAAAAAATGTAATGTCCTTCAATAACCCAGTAAAAGCCTGATCCCAATCAAATTGAGACTCTGTGGTACTATATAAAACTAAGGCCATAAGCATCATCCAACTACAAGAGTAAATCGGTGTGGAATGTCTTTGGCACCCTGCCTCCTTTGCTCCTGATCTCCATATTATAATATTTTCTGATGCTCTCATTACATGCAATACACTCTCCTACCATTAATAGCAAATAGGTGAAGGGCTGAGAGAAAACAAAATGCAGAACTTGCTGCTAAGTGACGTTTATTGCGCACTACATGTTTCGGGTGTTAGCCCTTTATCAAGTGTACAGTTCTCCTACCATTATCCATTTGGCTTGTTTTTTTTTTTTTTTTTTTTTTTTTTTTTTACTTCACCTTCCCCACATAATGCCCTGATATTTCTACCTGCAGGCTTACTGAAACGGTGTCTAGAGTCAAGCTAGAATTGCATAAAAAGGCTACATACCTGTAACTGTAATTCCGAATATTAGGCCCAGAATTGCAAAACTGTTATATGCAACAGTATTAATATATCATTAAAAATAACTATTGATTTATATTTAAATTGTCAATTAAAAAGTGTAAAACAATTTACAGTGCAGAACAATACCTGTTGCACACTGCCATACACCGCAGCTTGTTCCATTCTTGTGATTATGACCTGAGGTTCTTTTGTATATTGCAGTAAAACATTCATCTCCTTGTGCCAAAATGTCCCAGTAGCAACAATCTGCTGAGGTGCACATTCTCTGCTTTCTACTGCAACTAATCGCTTAAAAAGTTCCAAAATTTCAATTACCTAAAAGGATCAAGTCAGCAAAGTAAATATATGAAATATTATTAATTATATATTAAAGAAAAACATTATCGATACGCTTGATTGGTAATGGTCAGTAAATCAAACAAAATAGTGACAGTTCTACAACACTGATTAAACACAGTTTTGAATACACCACAATTGTGTAGACTACGCCACTGCAGAAACTAGTCTATAATACAGAATATAACAATACATTTTGTGAAAAACAACTGATTAATTTAGTGACCAGTGTCCTGGGATAGAATCATGCATCATCCAACATATTTGCAAAATACTACAAAGCCTTGCACGGGCAGTTAGTGGGCATCTTCCAAAATAGTTTCTATTTCCTGCATTGTCTGGCTTCCAGAGTAAGGCACTTCTAGGTTAAGTAGGAAGAGGAGCCGTTCAAAATCAAAACAAATAAGTCAATAAATTATGTTTAATAAAGTGAAATGACACAGTGAATAAGTATTGAACATATGAACAAAAGGAGGAAAGCCAAGAAACCTGCTGAAACCTGACAGTATTTAGAAAGCAATCCTGCCCCATAACAGTGCAAATTAATATCAGCTGATTTAGGGGCACATTTTCCAAGGGGCATGTTTACTAACATTGGAGATAAATATCTGGATAAATTTGTAGAGATGTTGCCAATGGCAACCAATCAGCAATTAGATTTAAACAGCCACCTATAAGTTAGAAAACAAAAGAAAAGATCTGATTTGGTTGCTATGGGCAACATCTCCAGAAATCTCTCCAGATATTTATCTCCAATGTAAGTAAACACGCCTGTTAGTATTAAGTGATGGGGTATAAAAAAAGTTTTCATAACCAAGGTATCACACAAGAAGCATCTAATGATGGGTAAAAGCAAAGAGCTCTCTCAATACCATTACTGATGGCATTGGTTACAGAAATATTTCTAAAGGTGGCCATACATGGGCCGATAAAAGCTACCAGACAGGCCAAGTCGGCAGCTTATCGGCTCGTGTATGCGGCCCTCCGACAGGCTTTCTCGATCGATATCTGGCCGAAAGTCAACTAAAACTCCTGTCAGATCGCCGCTGCATCTGTTCGTTGATGCGGTCCCGCGATCCGACCGTCCATATGGCCTGTTATGATCCGATCTTTGGGCCCTAGGGCCTACGATCAGATCAGCCCGATATCGCCCACCTCAAGGTGGGCATATAGGGGAGAGATCTGATTTTTTGGCGACATCGCCAGACGAGCGGATCTCTCAGTGTATGGCCACCTTAAGCTTCTGAATGTTCCAGGATCACTGTTGCGGCCATAATCCGGAAGTGTAAAGAACATAATTTCACCCTAAACTGGCCACGACCAGGTGCCCCTCCCAAGATTTCTGACAGAGGAGTGAAAAAAATAATCATAAGAGTTGTCCAAGAGTCAAGGAACACTTGCAGAGAGCTTCAGAAAGACCTTGAATTAGCAGGTATGTTGTTTTAAAGAAAACAATTAATAATGTGCTCAACCGACATGGCCTCTATGCATGCTAACTGCACAAGACTCCACTGCTGAAGAAAAATCATGTTGAAGCTTGTTTAAAGTTTGCTGCACAGCATTTGGACAAGCCAAAGAATTCTGGGGGAATATAGTCTAGTCAGATGAGCCCAAAATTAAACTCTTTGGATGTCATTGCAAACACCATGTTTGGGGGAGAAATGGCACTACACATCAACCCAAAAACACCATACCAACAGTAAAGTTTGGAGGTGGGAACATGGTGTGGGGCTGTTATTCAGAATATGGTACCTACTGCCATCTACCAGGATGCTGAAGAAGAAACAAAGGTGGACATTTCAGAGTTCACAGAAGAGGTCCCTGGAACCTCCAAAGATTTGAAGATCGTTTGTGTGGAAGAATGAGCCAAAATCAAACCTGAGCAATGTATGCAACCAGTTTCTCTATATAGGAGGCATCTTGAAGCTGTCATTACCAACAAAGGCTTTTCTACCAAGTATTAAATTTCAGTTGCGTTTTCAAAAATTATTCCGTGTCATACATACACTACACATAACTTAATGTATGCACTTATTTGTTTTGATTTCTTTGTATGTGTGGAGTACTTGGGTTGTTACCAACATCTGGTGTTAATTTCATGCCAATAGCCCCAATAGAAATATATTTACTGAGAAAACGGTCACGTGTTCAATACCTATTTTCCCTGCTGTATAGGATGTGATGGAACAGAGTAAAATGTAATGACATTTCTAATGAGGATACTGGACAGTTTTGCCTCTACTTTGTTGGTAATTCTTGGGTAGTCATTTTCAAGTACCATTGTACCACAGTTACCATGTCATACATATTTAACTACATTTTTTACAAAATATTACCGATTGCAAAAAAGTAGCAAGGACAACTGCCCAGAAATGGGTCAAGAGAGAAACTCAGAATTTGACTTGAGAATTCAAGATAACCTGCTGAAATATTTTATACTACCAATGCATCATCTAAGGGTAATGGCAGATGAGATTAGTGACCTGCAATAAGTCTTTGCTACCGCTGGTGACTAATCTCCTGCAAATGCTTTCCCACCAGCAATACTGTAAATCTCCTGTGAGAAAACATTTGCTCCTGGCAAGGAAACTTCAAGTGACTTTGGAAAGTCGTCTGAAAGCAATGCTTATCTCTACCCTGCAGTTTAGCAGTTAACATGTCATGACATGTACTCCCTTTGGGAGAATTAGCTAAAAAATTTACAAGTATCAGTGCATATCAGGTTATCTGCAAATGCCATCTAAAATTAGTCTATAAAAATCCATTGTGGTTATGTAACATCAGGAGCAAAGTTTGCAATACTTATCACCTACAGCAACCAATCAGCATGTAGCAAACATCTTGTTGGTAGCTATGGGTTACGGCTCCTGCACAAACTTTGCACCTCTTAATCCATATGGGGGGCATGACTTGCAAAGCTTCATTTGAAACTTGTAATACAGCCATAGGTCTGCTAAACTTACAACAAAATTAAGTATTTCTGACATACAAATAAAGTATAAAGCTATGCTTATCAAAGAGTCTTGTTATACAAGATAAGGTAAAACTTAACATTATCAGCTTTCTCCATTATTTTGAACCTACCTGTGATCCTGATTTTAAAAAAAGGACATCTACTTCATCTAAAACAAGATGACAAAGCCTTACTAGCAGCAATCCCTTACACTTCAGATATCTAAGAAGACTATATGGCGTGGTCACAATCACTTCACCTAAGTATGAACAGGAAAAGAAGATGGAAAAAAGTGCAAAAGTGAATTTATAACAATGCAATGAATGCCTTTTTGCTCAACACATTACATATTATGTACAGTCATATGAAAAAGATTGGTAATACCTCTCAGCTTGCATAATAATTTACCCCACTTTCTAAAAAAGATAAAATGGTATGTCTTTCATTCCCCAGGTGTTTTCTGAACAAAGATTTTTAGTGAAGCAGTATTCAGTTGTATGAAATTAGATCGAATGTGAAAAACTGGCTGTGCAAAAATATGAGTACCCTTGTGATTTTGCTAATTAAAATGCATGTAACTACTCAATACTGATTAGTGTCAACACCAAATTCGTTGGATTAACGCGTTAAGCCTTGAACTTCTTAGGCAGGTATGTCCAATCATGAGAAAATGTATTTAAGGTGGCCAATTGCAAGTTTTGCTTCTGTTTGACTCTCCTCTGAAGAGTGATAGCATGGGATCCTCAAAGCAACTCTCTGAAAACAAAGATTGTTCAGTATTGTTTAGGGGAAGGCTACAAAAAGCTATATCTGAGGTCAGTTTCAGCTGTAAGGAATGGAATCAGTAAATGGAAGGCCACAGGCACAGTTGCTGTTAAACCCAGGTCTGGCAAGCCAAAAAAATACAGAAGCAGCATATGCGTTCTAAAATTCAGCGCAATTTGCACAAATAACATCTATATGCCAGGGTGATGAGAAAGAAGCCCTTTCTGCACTCACACCACAAACAGAGTTGCTTGTTGTATGCAAAAGCTCATTTAGACAAGCCACAGTCATTTTGGAACAAAGTGCTTTGGACTGATGAGACAAAAATGGAGTTATGGCAACAACAAAAAGCACTTTGCATGGTGGAACACCTACTACCTACTACCAAATTTGTTGGAGGTTCAATCATGCTGTGGGGCTGTGAGGCTAGTTCAGGGACTGGGGCCCTTGTTAAAGATGAGGGTCGGATGTACTCAACCCAATATTAAATTCTTCAGGATAATGTTTAAGCATCAGTCACAAAGTTGAAGTACAACATTCTAGAATGGCCATCACAGTCCCCCGACTTTAATATCATCGAAAATCTATGGGATGATTTGAAGCAGGCTGTCCATGCTCGGTATATATCGAATTGAACTGAACTGGAGAGATTTTGTATGGGCGAATAGTAAAAAATACCACCATCCAGAAACTCCTTAAAGGCTATAGGAGGTGTCAAGAGGCTGTTACATTTGCAAAAGTAGGCTCAATTAAGTATTGATGTAATATCTCTGTTGAGGTGCCCACATTTATGCACCTGTCTAATTTTGTTATGATGCATAATGCATATTTTCTATTAATCCAAAACGGCTCGATCCATTCTTATGTGTTCCCCCAGCCCCTAGGCAATGAGCCTAGGCATGGAACAAGGGGCTCCTGGGTCACGATCGCCCAGGGGCCCCTAGGCAGCAGCAGGCATGTGAAATCTATGTGCTCTGCTGCTGCCTGCACTTTGTGAACAGAGGAGCGGCTTGTAAAAAAAACTTGCTCTGTTCTAACTCGTTCCCCAGCACCTAGGCAATGAGCCTAGTCGGGGAATGAGTGGTCCCTGAGGCGCGATAACCCAGGCACCCCTAAGGCAGTAGCAATCTGCAATGGAAGTACTCTGCTGCTGCTGTATGTTAGTTCTGTGATTTTACTGCAAATTAGGCGATTGTATTGCATGTTTAGCCATTTTATTACGTTTTCAGCTTTATGAAGGTGTTGTTCGCATTTGACCATGCTAAAATATTCAACCGTTGATTCTGACTGCCGATTACACCAGGCAGGGGAAAAAAAGCATTGATTTTTGTGGTTTTGTTGGATTTTAGTGATTTTATACCATTTTGCTCTGTTCTTTGTTACTTCATTTTGCCCATGGAAATTTTGTCTGCTATATATCCATTACCTGCTTTAGATTCATCCAAATGTGTACTTTCGGAAAATATATGGTTTTCTAGGGTCTCTATATTGTTAGGAGGTCTTATGGTGCATAATGCACATACCAGGTGCTTGTATTGTAGCAGTCAGAGAGTCATACCTGAAAATTCATATGTACTATTATCATTTGGGGGTCTCAGTATGCCACCTAGTTTGGTAAATCTTTTCACATCAGGCATGAAACTGTTCAGTACACCCCTGGCGTTCATATTTAGGATGACTTTTGCTGGTATGTTACAACATGTGG
>CM044437.1:60212885-60233158 GCA_024363595.1 Xenopus borealis
TTTTCCCATGACAGTTTGCCTTTAGGGATAAGAAAAGCATAACTCATTGAATAACCTTTTTATTAGGTTTGCAGGATCCATCTGTAGAATATGGTTATTGTATAAGAAGAACAAAGGTCTTTGGCCAAAGTCTTGGCAACTTTCCAGTTTTTCCTCTTGCAGCGTTATAGTCTCTCACGCTAGAGGTTTTTGCAACTTTCCAGTTCCGACTCAATTTATAGGAGAATTGGAAGTCTGTGGCAGGCTTCCCAGTTTATCATTACATTTTATTATCCACTAGATGGTGCTCCAGTTCAGAACCAAAAAAAAAGATTTTCTCCCTCAAATTCTAAAGAGGCCACACATGAAGCACATAGCTTATTCCTGTAGCAAAGATCCCAGTAATGAAGATTCAAAGCAGCATTAGCTATTGCCCACCAATGTTGCTGCACTTTTCAGGCAGGAAAAGGAATAGATGGAGTTTATTGGGTTCCCATGGGCACAGTTTGGTAGATTTGTGAGAGGACGGGAGATGTCAGCACCAAATACTGTTATTTCCCATCAAATTAAACTATAAACATATGTGAATAAAATAAACCACAAGTGTAGGATTTTAAAAGAAGAGAACAGAAGATATCTTCTTTCTTTGTTATTTTTGTCAGCCACCATCAATTTTGCTGCATGTATTATGCAATGCAATCATACACCACTGATCAATAGTCAGCATTCAATTGTCAGTATTTTGCTCCTTACGTAAGGTTTAAATGACTATTGAAGAATGGCAAAACACAACACTGAGACTTCTCAAAACTGATTTTATCTAAAACAATATAATTTTTTACATTCAATTGTGGCTCACGGGTAATAAAGTCTGGGGACCTCTGTGATAGCAGTAGGGATGTACCGAATCCAGGATTCGGTTCGGGATTCAGCCTTTTTTAACAGGATTCGGACTAATCTTTCTGCCTGGCCGAGCCAAATCCTAATTTGCATATGCAAATTAGGTCCAGGGGGAAGGGAAATCACGTGACTTTTTGGCACAAAACAAGGAAGTAAAAAATGGTTTCCCTTCCCACCCATAATTTGCATATGCAAATAAGGGTTCAGATTCGGTTCGGTATTCGGCCGAATCTTTTTCGGGAAGGATTCGGGGGTTCGGCCGAATCCAAAATTGTGGATTTGGTGCATCCCTAGATAGCAGACAGCCTTAGCTAGAGCTTTCAGGATAAGAGATCCATACCTAAATAATAGCAAAGTACTTTTCTATTACTTTTCTTTAAAAATGTGTTTGCTCTTTTCAATAATGGATCTGTACAAAATTCAGCATGACCTCCTATATTTTTCACTTTCATCATCAATCTTTTATTGTTTCTGCAAATATCTCATCAGGAAGAGAATTTCACAACTGCACAGTTCTTTTCACATATCAATAAGAAAACATATTTTCCAAATTTTGTATGTACTGTGACCAACATATATGGCCCGCTGAATATCAAGCCTTAAAAGGGGTTGTTCACCTTTGAGTTAGGTTTTAGTATGATGTAGAGCAGCAGTTCTCAACCTGGGGGTCGGGACCCCTTTGGGGGTCGAACAACCCTTTTACAGGGGTCGCCTAAGGGGTGTCCAAACTACAAAACCATTTTCCGGACAGGGTGAGAAACGGGTCAAAAAAAGAAAGCAAATAATTAAAGACCTGAAATGGCCATTCTATGACATACTAAAAGTTAACTTAAAAGGTGAACCACCCCTTTAAATTTACTTTGCCATCTGAACAAAAGCAACATAGTAAATATGTAAATCTTACAATATACCATTGTAACAGATCTTTAAAGAGGTACTTAGGAAAACTATTTTTAAATGATAGATGCTCGTCAAAAGTAAACTTGCCCCTTGCAGAACTGTGAATGACAGAAGTCCAAGTCTTAGAGCAGGGGTCCCCAACCACCATGCCATGGACCAGTCCTGGAGTGGGCTGCAGAGCCTAGCCCGCAATTAACAAGGTGCACCAAAATGTAAGTCGACCCCAGTGAGCTCCCCCGGTCCTTGAATTTTTTTTTGTCTCAACACCATTCCCTGAACCAAAAAAGGTTGGGGACCCCTGTCTTAGAGAGACAACTATCAGGGGCTTTCAGCAGTGCCAGAAAGAGCTAAGCCACAAAGAAGGTCAATCAAGGTGTTGCTTTGGGTAAAGACTTATCTTGTGTCCTACAGCTTAAACTATAGCTTGAAGACACAAAGCTGCTTTCCTATATCTGCCCTTAAATCAAATTAGGTTACACCTCTGACAACTAATCATGATAATATTCTGTTAACAGATAAGAAAAAATCCAAAAATGCAAGATTATTTACATCCCTACCAAAAATAAAAGGTCATGGGACATAGGGTTAACTCTGCATCCAGCCCCTCCATTAATTTCAAATATATGACAACAGCTGAAACTGACCATTTTCGGCTATTTGTTGTCAAGAATTAGGTGATGGACACAAACAAGAAAAAAAAAAGTTAGACTTTAGTGTTACTGGCACTTTTAAATATAAACCACTTCCTGATTTGACAAATGGGAAAAAAAACAAAAAACAAAAAAGCATTTCCAGCTTATTTAAATAGGAGACAAAAACAATTTTACTTGTCAAAGTCATGCTTTTCGTTCCATGTCTGTTTCTCTTCAGATTTCTTTTCACAATGATTTCTAGGCAAAAAAAAAAGAATGTTTAAAGTACATAAGCAGCATATGAAAATAAATCATTACTAGAAAATTTTGCAATGCATTTTGTTAAGCGTTAACCATGAGTGTTGGGTTTCCTTATGTACAGGTGACTGTAACTTACACTCAGCTAACATAACAGCTACTACTTTCCAATACTGAATTAGCAGTATAACCCAGTGCAATATCATATCAAAGATGACCAGACAAACCAATAAATGTATGTTGGCGACCAAATTTATTGTATTGCAGGAATGTGGATTACTAATACAACTTTATCCTCCCCAAATTACAGTTAAGTGATCCCAGTGGTGACCAATAAAAAGGACAACTATGTGGGAGTTTTAAATTTGGAAAGCAATGCTGTTTCATTCTTAAAGGAACATTAAACTAAAGAAGTAGCTAGAAATGTTGTACATTATGTTTTCGGCTTCTGTACCAAGCCAAGGCAACCTAAGCATTTTAGCAGCAAAAGTCTGTGCCTCCAAAGAAGCCCCAGTGACTCCCCAGCTTCTTTTCTGCTGATTCACTGCTCATGCTCTGTGCTGCTGTCACTTACTGAACTTAGGGATCAACTCAAAATATGCAGTACACATAGAATACAAATGTCACAGTATAAGGCCAATTAATATGGATAATTATTACATGGCAGCACAGAAAGTACAACTAGCACCAGAGTTTAATAATCAGCCCTGTAGTATCAGCTTATATTACAGGAGAAACAGTCTAATTTTCTGCTTTTGCCACAAACTGCTGCTCACTAAGCATGTGAGTGTCCCAGACACTTTCCAAGATGGTGACTGCCCGTGACAAGTTTGAAGTTATGGATCATTGCTGCAATATTTTTTGGGTTTAGCTCTCCTTTAATAAATGTGATAAAAATGTGTGTAGGACTGTCCAGACAAGGGATGACTTACATAGTTGGCATACATATCAATATATATACATTTTTAGTAGCATTTTTAGCTGCTTAATACACAAAATGATTTGATATCCTTAAAAGTTGAGTGGTTTAAAAGTGTGTAGTGGTGAGCACAACTTTCCATTTTTTGTATAAAGGTGGTCAATGGTGCACCTAGAAGTAAAGAGCAGGACCAGACTGGCAATCTGTGGGTTTGGGCAAATGCCAGATGGGCTGCTTGCTTTAAAATGTAAATTGTTGCTCACCTAAAAATGCAAATTAGGTCTATCTTTAATATGTAAATGAGTTAATCACTTTAGAAGTGTAAATGAGCTGTCCATAATAGCCAGCCTCAACTAAGCCAATGCCTGCATTTGTTAGTGCACATGCCAGTACTGGCATTTGGGAGGAACCAGGAATTCTGACCAACTTTAGTTCGTAATATTAGAGTTGCTTGCTATATACCCAATCCCTTAATGCTATGATAGGTTTGTTGGCAACAGGAGGATTTGTCACTTCAGCCTGTATATGGAACACTGTGATATGTAGCATTAATTGCATGAGACAGCCTAGTCTCTTCAAGTATGACACACTTTGACCCTGTGATACACATGGTCTTTTTATCTGCCAGGGTGCATGGTCTAGCTGGGGGCACACAAAGGAAAATTTAGAATATAATGTAAATATATGGTCACTAATCCATCAGATAGAATAGTTGTGAAAGAAACTAGGGTGAGATATTTGTTGCCAGGACCAGTTCCAGCACATAGGGTGTAGAATATTGCTGGGGATTATATGATAATGGACTCAAATTATCTATTAATTAGGAATGCACAGATTCCTGGATTCGGCCTTTTTCAGCAGGATTCGTCCGAATCCTTCTCCCTTCTCACCCCTAATTTGCATATGCATATTAGGGTTCATAATCGGTTCAGTATCATGCCAAATCTTTCAGAAAGGATTCGGGGGTTCAGCCGAATCCAAAATAGTGGATTCGGTGCATCCCTAATATTAATAAAGACTAGTTCTAGTTAACCTTGAGGTTGGAAATATTTATCATGCTTTGCATGTGCAGGAATACATGGGCTGCTCTGATACTTTTGCCATGGCTGCTTTTTCCACCCAGTCCGGCCCTGGTAAAGAGTCACACATGCCTCCACTGTGTGCTCCAAACATGCATTGGAAGTCAATGAAGTATACATGACATGTGCATTCATGTATATTTGCTTTCAATTGGTTCTACTTATATGATGCCTATATATATATATATATATAATGGCTTATGATTTGTGCTCACTGAACACTGCTTGTAAAGAATTTAACTTTTCCCATCATTTAAAACATTTTTATCTGCTCTTTTATCCTCCTCATGAAGAAACTTTGGAAAAATTAAGCACCACATGTGTTTTACCACTGGCAATTTACATTATGGACAGTAGGGAAGCATTTGGAGGAAATTTGCCTTATCTAACTTGTTCTCCCTGCAAAACTCAATATATAGGATGTACCAATCACCATCTCAAAAATGAGAGAACATATTAACAGTGTTCCCAAGTGTTGGTGTTATAGAACACTCACTTGTGCTTCAATAGCAATGCATCTTGCTTAAAGATACAAGTCACTGATTAAACATCACGCTCTAACAAATAAGGGAAGCTAGCTATGTGCAGGCGTTTAATGAACCTTCTTGCTTGGGGCACATCAGCCAACTGGTTTAATACAAATTGCTACTTTCAATAAATTGTTGTAGAAAATTATAAAATGTTTAATTTAGTACCACCTTGATACAATATTGTTTTTATAGCCCATTAAATGGATCCAGAATGTTTTGAAGGGGTTTATGCGATTTGTTTGTAATGATATGATATTTCCATGTCTTCCCCTATAAAAGCAGATTTTTAATGTAAATAAGTGTGCCCATCACTAAGGCAATTCATTGTATTTTTTTGGAACAGAAATAAATTCATGTTTAACCTTTAATACAGTCCAGAGTGCAAGTACCTAGAAATGTTGTTGCTGATGTGATTGTACCTGATGTTACTGGTTTGGGGTATATACACAGGGGCCATTATACTAGCAAGTGAGTTCTTTCTAATTTTATCACCTAGCATATGCAGTATTAACATCCAGTGATGTATGCAGTCTGCAATTGATGGATTGACACCCAGATCCTCAATGCTGCTGGACATGTTCATATTTAATTGATATTATGCAAATAATTTCTTCATTACAAGTTGAACCAAGGAGTCTGGGTTATATACATCCAGGCTCACTTATAACATTTGTTAGTACAGCCTTTTATTCAGAGCTGTGCTTTCTCTCAAGTGAATATTCAAATTCAAACTACTGGTCTTGGAATAGAGTACCTGGACTCCATTTCTGTTGTCTTCTCATTTATTGGAGGACCTGAGGAACAACAAAGAAGAATGTGATTTGTAATGCTTATTACCAAATTGTAAACTGACATTTTTATCTGTTACAATACCTTATTTTAATAAATGAAATATATAAAATAATGAATGGGAGAAAGCCATGCTTCTATTATCCCTACCTGCATGAAATATTGGCAACTTTTTTGTTTTATATATCTCAGGCCAAAGCATCTGTGCAGGATTATCCACTTCCTTGTATCGCTGTACATCTTGAACACTTGTAGGCGTGATTTTTTCACAAGATTTTACATCAGAACAGAAACAAGCAAAGCTTTTTGCCACTAGTTCATCATTAACACACACCTTAGAGAGAAATAATTAGCATTATTTTAAGCAAATGTTAAAATAAAATGAATATTTTAAATTAAATAAATTAAAAACCTATTACCGTGGATTCTGTAGTAGTGATGTAAAGATATACACTTAAAACATTGTTTTCTACAGAGAATACTTTTGCTTCACCATGAACTGACTCTAGAAAACAGAAAAATGTCTTAAAAATAGTTCTAATTATAGTTACTATAAAAGCAGATAGACAGCAACAGACAAAGATAAACTGACACAATATTGGTCATTTACTATTTCCTGCAGCCCTTACAGATTTCCTTTGAAAAGCCCAGGAAACAAATAGCTGGCATATAGATATGATGCAAAACAGGGGAAAATCATCAGGTGGAAAGGGGCCTTCTATGTTTAGATAACAGAGAATATACAGTATGTGTCTATTGCCAATGAAAATTTTTGTTTGCAAATGTTGCTGTGGTAAAATGTAATGAGCATTTAAGAGTACACCGTTTAAAGCATGGTGATCAAACTTTTGGCCCTTCAGCAGCTGGTAAATACATTCCCCAGCATTCTATTGCAGTTGAAAGTTGTTGCAAAGCTACATTTTTTGACACCCCTGATCCAAGGGGCAGTTTTCCATGCTG
Source organism: Xenopus borealis (assembly GCA_024363595.1). Classification (NCBI taxonomy): domain Eukaryota; kingdom Metazoa; phylum Chordata; class Amphibia; order Anura; family Pipidae; genus Xenopus; species Xenopus borealis. Next base: position 60,219,832 of record CM044437.1, read on the forward strand.
CAGGTACAGTATAAAAGGCTTCTATTTTTGTTTTAAGTACTCTCATACAAACTGCATATATTGTTAGTGATATGTAGAGTTTATGAAAAAATAAGTTACACATGCATTCCTTACCCTTAAGAAGATGTTTAAAATACTCAACAGCAGCAGTGTCCCATTTTTCTGCAATTCTAACATAACAGACAAAAAAGGAAATATGACTGGAAGGCACAGAAAAATGAAGCCATTCAAGCAATCAATTAAAGTAAATTCTAAACTATTTTGTAAATGAATGGTTTGCACTCCATGAATTACTTTAACCCAATTTAAGGTCTGAGCACAGGCCTTGTCCCACATAAAAGATACTGACATAATTTTTATACTAGGTAATACCTGGTAAGCCCAAAATATTTTTTTATTTATATGACATTTCCACCATACAGTATAATTTCTTATACCTGGTGATAAAAACAGAATAGAAAATAATAAACACACACTATGTCCAATTCAGAGGCTCCCTCTGAACCTGCACTACCACATACTGCCTCAATTAATCATTGGTAAGTGGTCCCTCCCACAGAAAAAACATTACACAGTTTGACTGCAAGTTACTTAACTGTGTGAAATAAAGGAATTGTTCAGTATGAAAATTAAAAGTGGGGAAATAGGTTGTGCAAAATAAAAAATGTTTCCAATATAGTTAGTTAGGCAAAATTGTAATGTTAAACATCCAGAAACTCCAGTCTTTAAACATAATGGCCAGAACAATACTTCGTGCTTTGCAACTCTCTTGGTTTCCACTGGTTGATTTCCAGGCAGTAACCAATCAGTGACTTAAGGGGGGGGGGGGGGCATATGGGTCATAACTGTTGCTTTTGAATCTGAGCTGAATGCGGAGGATCAATTGCAAACTCACTGAACAGTTATGTCCCATGTGGCCCCCCTTCAAATTGCTGACTCAGAGCTAGAGAGTTGAAAAGCAGGAAGTAGTGTTCTGTTCCGTTATGTTAGACATCCAGTCACTCCACCCTTTATACATTACATTTTTGACTAAATAACTATATTAGAAACATTCAGCAGTCCTGTGAGTACATACAGTTTGTTAGACCAGAGTAACTGTGTCTGCTAAGTAATTCCTTTTATAAAAAGGACTATATGTACCTTCTATTAGCATAATATTATTTTAAAAAATATTAGAAATTAGCCAACCTTTCACTTTCTACTGTTTCGTCTAAGCTGTTCATTTGCACATGTGCAAAATGTTGAGAACAGTCTTTTCACTGTAAATGTAGCCAAATGTGTGCTTTGATGAAGGCGAAATAAAGCAAGATGTTTTAAACGACATTGTGTGAAAGATTGCGGTGGATTCCAGACACAATACAAGCTGTTAAATTTTAACCACGTTGCAGAGTGGTGAGTGTCGGGAGGCCTGCAGAGAGCGGAGGGCGTTAAGCTCCTCGACTCATGTTTGTTTGCGAGTTTGGGAACCAGTCATACATAGCATGTGGTGCAGAGAAATCTGTATTAAAACTCAAAATGCATAATGTGGTGCAGAGAAATCTTTATTAAAACTCAAAATGTACTTATTCGGACCCTTCAAGAACTGAAAATATTCTGCATCTTAGTACAGGTATGGGATCCGTTATCCAGAAACCAGCTATCCAGAAAGTTCCCGAATTACAGAAAGGTTTTCTCCCATAGACTCAATTATAATCAAATAACCCAAATTTTTTAAAATGATTTCCTTTTTTTATCTAATAATAAAACAGTAGCTTGTACTTGATCTTAACCAAGATATAATTAATCCTTATTGGAAGCAAAACCATCCTATTGGGTTTATATAATGTTTACATGATTTTATAGTAGTCTTAAGGTGTGAAGATCCAAATTACAGAAAGACCTGTTATCCGGAAAGCCCCAGGTCCCAAGCATTCTGGATAATAGGTCCCATACCTGTATAAAAGTTAAGGTTTAGTGTGTACATTTAAAAAACGAAACTTCATTAATTGTTTCACAGATTGAAAATGCATCTCTTACCCAAGTTCTGCTGTATCTCCACAAATATCAACACACAAAGATACTGGCTGAATTTGGTGAAGTTTAAACTTCTTTGCACGAAAAGGAAGGCGAAGACAAGCTTCCACAGGAAGACGAATGCTGCAAATACAGAACAATTTTTCAGTATTTTAGTCACTAAGGGGTTATGAAATTTAAGGGAAATTCAACCCCCAGGGCGCTAACCCCTCCCCCGGCCTACCTCTCCCCCCAGGCTATTGCCCCTAAGTCGCTACTTACCCTTTCATGCAGGTCCCCTCCAGCGAAGTTCACAGGTGCCATCTTCTCTTCCAACCAACTCTTCATGGGCCCTCTTCTCTTCTTTCTAGATCCGGCACCATCGGCAGTGCACGCACAGTATGACGCTGGTACTACTGCGCATGCGCACAAAGTTCAATCGGCGAACTTTGTGAGCATGTGCAGTAGTACCAGAGTCCTACTGCGCATGTGTTGCCCATCGCCGACGGATCCATGAAGAATCGTTTGGAAGAGAAGAAGGCCCCTGTGAACTTCGCTGGAGGGGACCTGCATCAAGGGGTAACTAGCGACTTAGGGGCAATAGCCCGGGGGGGGGGGGAGAAGAGGAGTTAGCGCTGGGGGCTTGAATTCCCCTTTAAAGACACTAAGTTTGCCCAGGAGCAGTAACCAATAGCAACCAATCAGCAGGTAGATTTTACTGGTCAAAAGCGATCATCTTATTGGTTGCTATGGGTTACTGCTCCTGGGGCTATGAAAATTAATTTGTTGGTGCCCTTAAATACTGAGTGCTTAAAAAACATACATAAACATGACTACACATATACATACTGGTAAACGTATAACAATCAAACATTGTATTACATGTACCAGTACACATGTAGTTTACATTATCACATGTGGGCTTAGGTATATGTGTAAGACGCAAAATACCCTCAGGGAGAGGATGGGTAGCCATTGATCATCTCTGAGAGTAGCTTTTGCTAAAGGCAAGACAGACATCTCTCTTTATAAATATTACCTGCAAAAATGGCATACTTCACCTGTCTTTTGTTTTATGGAAATTGATTTGGTAGTAGAACCTAAAAGTGGGTGCAACTGGTCAAAACTGTTATTACAAAGACAAACCTATTTGATTTAGAATTTGAATACTGTGGGGAGAAGGGGCCTTAAAGGACAAGGAAAGTGAAACTAAAGAAGTAGCTAGAAATGTTGTACATTATGTTTTGTGCTTCTGTACCAGCCCCAGGCAACCACAGCCCTTTAGCAGTAAAGATCTGAGTCTCCAAAGATTCACCAGTAGCTCCCCATCTTTTTTCTGCTGACTCACTGATTCACATGCTATGTGCTGTTGTAAGTTACTGAGCTTAGGGAAAGTCTCAAAATATACATTACACATAGAATATTAAATATCACAGTATAAGGATGATTAATAATTAAAATGGATAAATACTACATGACAGCACAGAAACCAGTGAAATTAGCATCAGAATTTAATAATAATCCCTGTAGTATCAGCTTATATTACAGATAAACCTCATTTTCTGTTTGGCAATTAGTGACGACCCCTAAGTTTAGCTTCTCAACAGCTGCTCAGAGCCCACTGAGCATGCGAGTGTCACAGACACTTTCCAAGATGGTGACCCCCTGTGACAAGTTCTGAATCATTGCTGCCAATGAAAAGCTGAAACTTTTGGCTGTTGCAAAAGTTCAGTCTATAAAATATGACATTTTTAGACTTTAAGACGTATTGCTCTTTTTTTTTACCTTTTCTTGACGAATAATTGTATTTTGTACACTATAATCTACATTTGGTTGTTTTTAATTTTATTGTATTTATAGGCATGTCTTGGATAATGGAGCACTCTGGGATGGGTATACACAACCTTTTTATTTATATACTCATGGTTACAACAGCGAAGAATAAAATCTCTCAACTCACTTATTACTTAAGCCCTTATAAAGCCAATAAGCATGTAATACAAATAAATATAAAAAAATATATAAAAAAATAAAATACTTATCTTACTTTTTCTTTTTGACAGGCCAGTATATGGCATGATCAACTAGGAAGCATTCCACAAGGTTATCTTCTGCACTACACGCAGGTGCATTTAGGATGGCTCGGCACCAACTTTTAAGTTCCTCACAAAATACCACGCAAAACTACATTTTGTAAAGCACAATACAGAAAAAATGCTTAAATATCTACATTTTATTCAAAGTCTCCTCCTTTTCATATGTGTGTGTGAATAATAGCATTGATAAAGATGCCTAATAAATACATATAAACTGTTCTCTAACATCTTTCCACTGAATGGAAAACAAATCATTATACACGTTTGTTCTGGTCGCTGCAGCAGGTGATCAATTTCATATTTCTTAAAAATACTGGATCGTAAAACAAACATTTCAAATGTATTTTTTATTATTAAAGGGGAATTGCCACTGAACTGAAAATTAATTACAGCCAACTTTCAGTCAATCAACACTATCATTTTACAAATGTGGAATTGATGGGGATTCTACAGTTTGTTGCCCAAACATTTACCTTCTTGGTTGACAACAACAAAAATCCATGCATTCATGAGTTAATCTCCTGCACATACAAGTCAATTTGAGGGTCAGTGCATTCATGCTTAATAAACTCTTCTCTTAAAAAAAATTCTTCAGCTTGTAGGTTTGATTTCGGGTTGTTTATTGACTGAAATAGTGTGATAGCTTGCAGTATGTATGCATTTTTTAGGCCTCTTAAAGGTTAACTATCACAAAATGAAAATGAGCTGAATATTATGGAAAATGGAGTATTCCTATAATACATAAAGTGACGCTCTTTTCCTGGGTGCCCTCATGACAGAAACTAATGGGTTAATCTCCATATCATGCGAATAGATAGGCTTAAGTGACCAATTACAGAAGACATAAGAACCCTTCCCAACCCCCTGTATGCGTTTTTTTTTTCCTGTCCGCTGGTTCGGATAGGCTTTATTCTTTGGTTCTCACCTAGGTCATGGTCGGTTCGTCACCTTTGTAAAGCCTCTGCAGAAGGTATTCACTTGGCCCTCAGCCTGTCAGAAGGTCTCCCCTCCACCTCCTAATTATCAGCAGCATGGGGAAATGGACATTTTATGCATGCAGTGGGGGTGGGGAGCTGCAGAGCTGTTTGCCGGAGTTGCATTTCAAATGTGCCTCGATTTGTGTTCCATTAGGCAGAAGTGATTTCACTTCCGGGTTTTCAGTTAGTTTGGCTGCAAACTTAGGTAAGACGCTCTAAGACAGCAGTTCAGGCTGGGAGTATCCTAGCTGCTCCTGGTTGTCTAGCGTCCATTCTGGTCATCCTGGGTATGTACCACGGGCTCACTTGCAACAGCGTTTTTTGCCTAACTATTCACATATATGGGTTTTTTCTTCTCTTGCTTCTTCCTGGCTCTCTTCTCCAACATTAATCACTGTTATTTGCATGCTCTCTTCGAGAAGATGCCACACATCTCTAAGGAACCCTCAGTTGCAAGGGTTGAGAAAGAGTCGAAAATATCCAGATGTATAGCTTGCCCTAATAGGGCTTTAAATTGGAAATATTTATGCCACAACTGCCTCACTGAGGTGGCTGGAGAGACTTCCAAAGAATAATTGAATGTACTAGACATGATAAGAAGGCTGTCATAGAGGGTATGCTTATGGCTGTTCAAACTTCCTCATCTTATAAACCTAGGAAAAGACCTAGAATGAGGTCACAGGAGGAAGACTCAGAGTCTGATGAAACTTTAATCCAGTCTGAAGCTGAATGGGATGAGATTTCTACACATTTATTCACCTTGAAGTGTTGAATTGTGGGGAAGAGAAGGAAGACTCCTCTACTTTCAAAAAGTTGTTTATGTCCAAGCCTAAGAAATCTAATGTCTTTCCAATCTTTGAGGATGTAAAAGAACGGATAGCCTCAGAATGGAGCAAGATGGAAAAGAAAGGGAATCTAATGGAGAGAAGAATGGATAATGAAGGAAAACTATACCCCCAAAATTAATACTTGAGCAACAGATAGTTTATATCATATTAAGTAGTATATTAAAGAATCTTGCCAATCTGGTATATATATATTTAAGTAAATATTGCCCTTTTACATCTCTTGCCTTGAACCACCATTTTGTGATTGTCTGTGTGCTGCCTCAGAGATCACCTGACCAGAAATATTTAAATTCTAACTGTAACAGGAAGAAGCATGGAAGCAAAGGACAGAACTCTCTCTGTTAATTGGCTCATGTGACCTAACAAGTATAGTTTGTTGGTATGGTTGTGTGCACCATTGAATCGTATGATCCCAGGAGGCTTATTTTTTAAAATGGCAATTTTCTATTTATGCTTACCCAATGGCACCCACTATGAAAAAAGTATACTATTATGAAAATGGTTTATTTTCACGAAGCTGGGTTTTACATATGAGTTGTTTTATGCAATATCTTTTTATAGAGACCTACATTGTTTGAGGGGTATAGTTTTCCTTTAAAGGACAAGGAAAGTGTAAAATAGAATAAGGCTAGAAATGCTGTATTTTGTATACTAAACATAAACATGAACTTACTGCACCACAAGCCTAATCAAACAAATGATTTATGCTTTCAAAGTTGGCCACAGGGGGCTGTCATCTTGTAACTTTGTTATACATCTTTGTCTGACACTGGCACTGCACATGCTCAGTATGGTCTGCTTGAGTTCTGCATGGCTGGTAAGTAAGACAGGGGCTCCCCCTGCTGTTCATAAGTGATTGTTTCCCTGCCAGAAGCACTAAATGAAGGGAGAATTTCACTGCATACAGTCAGGTTTCTTATAAAAACGGTACACATTTTAAAATTAAAGTATATTGGAGATAGATTTCTTTTTCATTAAAGAAAGTAAAAATGGGATTTTATTTCTTTGCCTTTCCTTGTCCTTTAAAGAAGGCTTACACAGTTTGGGGGCAGCCCTTAAGCCAGCTTAAGCCCACCTTGAGGTGGGGGATATCGGGCTGATTAGATCGTGGGCCCTAGGGCCCAACGATCACATCACAATGTAAGAGATAGAGGTGGTCAGGTCGCGGGACCGCATCAACGAACAGATGCGGCAGGATTTTTAGTCCCATCTGATCGACATCTGTCGGCAGCTTTTATCATCCCGTGTATGGCCACCTTAAGGTTAAAGTAGGGATCAGATTTCATGGCAGAGGCTTCTCTAGACATTTCAAGATGCAGTCACTGTCAACAATTATTCAGACTCTGCAATTGGGAGTCATCGAAGTTCTAGATGCTTACTAACACAAACCAATTGCCACGCAACATCACAAATTTCTGAGATTTTCAACCCACTGGGGTCATTTCCAATTCATCTGTCTGCTGTTTGGTCTGTCCACGTCTTCCAGAGTATTTTCAAAGGCCCTTGTGGTGATAGCTGCCCTTTTGAGGGAGCAGAACATCAGAATTTACCATTATCTGGATGACCTGCTTCTTTTGGCTTCCTCTGTTACTGAGGAGTTGCTGACCATATCAGAGAAGGTCGTATGGACTTTGTAGCAATTTGGCTGGCTAGTGAATTTTCAGAAAAGCAACAATCCCTGTCTAAGCAGTTGATCTACTTGGGAGCTCACTTCGATACACAGAGAGATCTAGGATCTCTTCCCAAGAGGAAAGTGAGGACGATACAGCAGGCAGTGGCAGAAGCTTTGGCACAGGAGTATTTGTCAGCAAGGCAATGGATTTGCCTTCTAGGGCTTCTGTCATCAACTTTCCAGATAGTAGAATGGAGTTGTGGCATTAGAGAGTCATTCAGTTTTACTTCCTACAGAAGTGGAATTGTTACTCCTGAATCAAATGATCAGGATCTCAGGGAGGAGCTGGAGTGGTGGCTTGGGTCAAACATTCTTCAAAGAGGTTTGCCCAGGGCCGCCATTATAATTCACGGGCCCTGTACAACAAAATTTTCAGGGCCCCCATAGCTCCACCCCAGATCCCACCCACTCCACACTACAGATAAAACACAGACAGTGTTATAAAAAGGTAACCCCCACACACACAAGTTATAAAAACCTATTGATGGTGAGGAACCCCTTATAAGTTAAAAAAAACTGTAGCGCCAGGGCACAATTGGTGATCAGGCCCCCCTAGAAGTAAAAAAGAAAAAAAAAAACCACTGGTGCCATGGCCCCTCTTACCATCTTCACAAAATGGGACAGCAGTTCTGTGCATGGAAGGTTTTTTCCTATTCAGACTTTCTGTATGGTACCCTTGTGGTTCTTTAAGAATAAGTCCCGGTAAAGCTGTACAGGTATTGGATAAGGGGATCCAATCCCAATGCAGATTTACGGGGACTTATTCTTAAAGGACCAATGAGGGTACAAGAAATCTGAATAGGAGAAAAGCTTCTGTGCACAGCGCTGCCGTGTCCTATTTTGTGAAGCTGGCAGCACTCTGAAAGCGCGGGGGAGGGGGGGGCTAATCAAGTAAGTGAAACATGGACAGGCCCCCCCTTAGACACAAAACCCTGTGGGCCCAGGACAACTGAACCCGTGACCCCCCCCAATGGCGGCCCTGGGTTTGCCTAACAAGGAGCAAGTTTGGAGTCTGCCGACTACAGATGAGAGTATGGTAGGATGGGGAGCACATCACCAACAATTCAGTGTACAGGGAAGATGGAACTGACTCGAGTCAGTCCAATACTCTGGAACTGAGAGCAGTGAGGAAGGATCTTCTGACATTTCAAAGATTACCTATGGGGCAAGGATGTGAAACTGAGAATAGATAACTCTACGGTGGTGGCCTACGCAAGAAAACAAGGAGGGACCAAGAGTCCGTTTTTGGAAGAGACTGCATTTATTATGCAGTATGCAGTAGATACTCATGTCTCAAGTCTGACAGCAGTCTACCTCCCTGGTATTCTGAATCACCAGGCAGATTGGCTCAGCAGAAAAGTAGGAAGTTTAGAACTTCAAAGCTTGGGAAGCCATGGGTGGACATCATGGCCTCCCCAAGGGAACACCAAGCTTCCCCACTTTTATTCTTGAATGCCAAACCACAGGGCGCTGGGATGAGATGTTCTCAATACCATGGGATTTACAGTTGGGATACATCTTCCCAGCGAGTCTGTTAATCCATGCAATGCTGAAGAAAATTTGTTAGGAGAGAATGAAAGTAATTGCAATCATTCCATATTGGCTACAAAGACCGTGGTTTCCCCTCGTTCTGAATTTACCAATGGTGCCTCCGCTGAAACTCCCAGGTAGGAGTCTACTGAAGCAGGGCTCCATACTGCATCCAGACCCTCAAAGCCTGAATTTAATGGCATGGAAACTTAACGGTCAAGGTTATTGGAGGAAGGAATTTCTCTGCTTGCAGTCTCTATGCTCCTAAAGTCTAGGAAGTCTTCCACCAATGCTACGTAACATTATATCTGGGAGATTCATTCAATTTTCTGTGAAGGAATCTGTGGATCCATTTTCCCCATCAGTCACCAGTATTTTATCCTTCCTTCATCCTGGATTTGAAAAGGGATTGATTGAGCTTGAGTGCACTGAAAGTGCCAATTCCTGCCTCTACAAACACTCATTGGGCAAAGCATGAATAATTCAATTCTTCAGGGCAGTTCTAAAGTTAAGACCTCCAAACAGAAGGTTGTCTGCTCCTTGGTGTCTGCCTCTAGTACTGCATGGACTATCAAAAGATATGTTTGAGTCTCTAGAACAAGTTTGTTACTAGTTGGAGACATTCAAGACAGCTTTCTTCATAGCTCTGGCCTCAGCTAGCAGAGTTTCAGATATATTTGCTTTCTCAGCTAGCTCTCCTTTAACAGTTTGTGATGCATGAAAGGATATTCTGAGACAACTTCCTGGACCAGTAACATTAACAAAAAGTGTTGGTATACACTGAAAAAAAAAAAACACAAATAAAACTTTAAAATCGCAAAGCCTTTATTAAGAAGTAACTTAGCGAAACTCCGTTTGTGCTCCTCTTCAGAAAAGGTTAAAGGGCAACAATTCATTGCTCCTCCCTGGCTATCTCCATAAGAAAAGCAGGAAGGAGAAATCAATCGCCAGACTGCCTTTTCTGAAGAGAAGTGCAAGCAGAGTTTCAGTAAATTATTTCTTAATAAAGACTTTGCAATTTTAAAGTTTAATTTGTTTTGGTGTTTTTTTTTCATTGCATACTAACTAATGTTTTAAAATAATTTTGTGATGTAACCGGTCACTTATTAAGTGTTATTCCAGTCAATAAACAAACATATCAAACCTACAAGCTGAAGGATTTTTTTTTTAAGTGAAGGATTTTTTAAATACACTGATGGACTTGTATCTGCAGGCGATTACAATATGAATGAATGGATTTTTGTCATTGTCAACTAAGAAGGTACACAACAAACTGTGTGGAATCACCCAGCTATTACTCTTGCAATTTCTTTTTATTTATGCAATTTTCAAAAATACAATATCCAAAATCTGCAACTGCTTGCAGTTCCCCCAGCATGCAGCATTAGTGTATAAACAGTAATATGAGAAAAAAATGTGTTCATTCAAGGGAATAAAACAAAAGTGAAAAAAAACATTTATTTTCCTTCTTTGTTTCACTCTTATTTTTCTACAGGTCCTTTATTTCCCTTTCATCACCAATTCAGCAGCAAGTGGCTGCTTTTTCATTTCGGCGATCAATTTTCAAGATAGACTTATAGCTAATGCCAAAACATCTAAACTGTTAACCTTTACTTCTTTCCCCAATTTGTATTTATACACAGTTGCCAACAGCCCAGGACAAGGGATAAGTACAATGTAGCATCAGACAGTGGAATCCAAATATTTGGCTTTAATATTAAACGATAACTACACGTTAACTTTTATATGCATCATTCTGATAAAATATTTTACTTTTTATGAACAACAACATGGGACAAAGAAATGTTAATTTATATCATTGCACAAGCCTCTGTTTTTTCTGCCCTAATAAATAATTATGTCTTCGTTTTTGACTATTGGGAATCTCTCTCTATTTATCAATTAGCAGTAAACACCCTTAAACTGGGGTGTATTTTGAGATCCTCCCTCTTTTAGGCTTGAATATATATAATCAGTCCACTTAAGCAACAAATCAAATAAAGTTGGTGGACCAACGTTTCTATTACGCACATGAATCTTTGTCTTCTCCATGACAAAGATTCCTGTGTGGAATCGAAACCGTTGGTCCATGAAAATGTTTGTCCACCAATAAACCTTCACTTTATTTGATTTGGTGCTTAAAGGGGAATTCAACCTCCCCAGGGTGGTAACCCCCCTCACTCCTCCCCTCAGGCTTCTTTCTGGGCTATCTTCTCTTGCAACAGCTTCTCCCTGGATCCGGCTCCGTTGGCGGCGCATGTGCAGTAGGATGCTGGTACTACAGCGCATACAACTTTCTCTGCATGCACAGCAGTACCAGCATCCTACTGCGAATGCGCCGCCGCTGGATCCAAGAAGAAGCCGTTGCAAGAGAAGATGGCCCCCGTGAACTTCGCTGGAGGGGACCTACCCCGAGGGGTAAGTAGCGACTTAGGGGAAATAGCCTGGGGGGGGGGTGAGGGGGTTAGTGATGCCCTTGCTTTCTTCTTACTTTTGGCATCTTGCACTGTTCTTTATCCTGTTTTGACTTTGGCTACCCACTGTAGGTTATACATCATATAGTGTATGTGGCAACATAAAGTAAAATGATATGCAACAGTCTTTAGATGCATTTCAAGTTTTTATGTACGTATAGCACTATGCTTTTTTGTCTTTATCTGCAAACTTGTGCTCTGACCACATTTCAAAGAAAAAAATGTAAGATACCTCTCCAACTGACAAAAATGCTGGCTTTATCTCTTCTACGTTTCTGTAGTACTTTCCATAAAGGCGATTAAGTTCGTCATACATCTGCTCATATTCTACTTTTTCCTTCACGTCTTGGCCATTGCATTTTAATATTTCACACCAAAAGCAGCTGGGGTCCTGGATCTTTAAGACAAGAAATACATTTAACACTAAACAAAATAAGTTGACACAGAAAATGTAATAACAATATAACTATTTTTACTAGTGAAAAGCACACACTACTTAATACACACCTGTCATTAGACAAGACCTGGCTCTTGGAAGAGATTCACATTCAATCAGGTGCGATGTCAAGCGTTTTGTATCGAGTGAGAAAGCACATGGGTGACAAAACGCTAGATATCGCCTACTGTGCTTGTATAATAGAGCCTGACCTGAAAGTGACAGCAACTCGTCCGACAGCATTGCCAAGACGTTACATATTTACCTGCAATACCGCCACTTCGTACATTTTTGCTGTAAATGATCCTGTAAAAAAAGTAACGCATAAAAAAAAAGCATTACTATACCGCCCCCATCAGTCGCACTTTTCCTATCACATCCTGCAATCCCAGACGGCTACTTACGTCTCCCGCAAAGCTATTAATCAGAGGCTCCTTCCCTCTTGACTTGCAAAAATCCCCACCACCACATCTCATCACGCGAGACTGTTGCGCCACCACTACGCGGAGCATAATGACGCGTCACGTTGCTGCTTTGTGGACGCAACAAGCTACGCAGCATTCTACAATAGGAAGCTGCTATTAAGTAGTGATAGGTACACCTAGAAGCAGTTTATCATGTGCTCGGGCCTCCTGCTTTTTCTTAGAGGGGAAAAAACAACTATTGTTTCATGGTGGTTGATCGCCTTGCGCTTCTTCATCATAACTCTTAGTATTTTCTGTGAATGAATGTATCATTTTTGCTCAGAGCGCAAACTTGTGCCAGAAAACCAATAATTGTTCAAAGTACCTGCTTCCATCAGAGCCTCTTCTTTGGAAATAGTTTTTGTGCAAATTATGGAACTTTTTCGTTTTTTGTGTACTTTGAGTTAATTTAAACAGGCTAATTTAGGAGAGAGCAAGTAATGGCCTCTGCCTTTTTATTGGTGGCATCTAGGGTTGCCACCAAAATGGTGGTCAATCCCAATGTTATTAAGGGAAGTTACACAGATGTTTTCAGACGTGCTGCGATAAATCACCAGAGTCAAATCGGATGCAACGGAAGCATGCTGCTTCTGCATCCAATAGTTGTGTTGCATGAACACTGCAACTTCATCCGACATTTCTATCTCTTACCTTATTTCCGCTGCATCCAATTTGACGCTGGCTTTTTGTTGCAGTGTGTCGGATCATGCCGAAATAATCCATGTAGTTCAACCCCATAACTCCCAACTAGGGTTGCCACCTGGCTGGTATTTTTGATGGTTGATCCCAAAGTTATTAATAGGAAAAGGTGGCAACCCTACTCCCAACAGTCACTTTT
>CM044437.1:60244173-60258248 GCA_024363595.1 Xenopus borealis
GTAACAGTGGATAATAGTCTCTGGGAAGGGAGTGTGACTGTGGGATACAGGTATAGTAGGAAGAGATGGTGTCTGTAGTAACAGTGGATAATATTCTCTGGGAAGGGACTGTGGCCCTGGGATAGCAAGTATAGTAGGGAGAGATGGTGCCCATAGTAACAGTGGAATAATATGTCTGTGGCTATGGGATAGCAGGAATAGTAGGGAGAGATTGTGCCTATAGTAACAGTAGGATAATAGTCTCTGGGAAGGGAGTGTGGCTGTGGGATAGCAGGTATAGTAGGGAGAGATGGTGTCTATAGTAACAGTGGAATATCTTAAATATCTTAAATGTAAAGACACTGAAAGACACTTAAAAGTGTAGTCCATAAATTTATATTTCCAACCAATTTAAATATTTTTATTTTAAATTCCAGGACAATGCCTTCGTGCTTGGTTAAAAATTGCTGTTGTTGGACAGGCAGTAAAAAGATGAGTTAAAGTGTTATTCTCCATCTATTTCCTAAAACCATTGATAGGATTAAAGAATGGCTTAATCATTACAAACAGTATTCTTGGAAAATTGATGCTTTGTCACAAAAAATATTAAGTACAAAAAAAATTATAATTACAGGATTTGCTCAAAACATTTTTCTAGGGACTGCTACATCACCATTGGAGATAAAAAGATTCTTCATCCTACAGCTTTTCCAACAATATTTGGACCTGATAAGTCTCAAAAGTCAAGTTTAAATTATGTAAATTTAGAGGAAACAACGAGATCTGAAACTAATTTTAATCTATCAGGCCCTTCCTAGAGGAAACGTAAGAACTCATCTAAATCAGCTGAATGTTCAAAAAGCTTTATTGATGCATCTACTCAAACTGCAAACTTGTATACGGATCAGACAGCACAATTTCTTATGGAGATTGGCAGATCCAGAGGCAGTACAAAAGGATCATACTTACAGCGGTTTACATTCGACTCCAATTAAAGGAAAACTATACCCCCAAAATGATTACTTGAGCAACAGTTTATATCATATTAAGTGACATATTGGAATATATACTTAAGTAAATATTGCTCTTTTATATCTCTTACCTTGAGCCACCATTTCGTGATGGTCTGTGTGCTGCCTCACCTGACCAGAAATATTTTATCTTTAACTGTAACAGGAAGATGTGTGGAAGCAAAATACAGAACTCTGTCTATTAATTGGCTCATGTGACCTAATGTTATAGCTTGTTTGGCATGTTTGTGTGCACCCATTAATCCTACCATCCCAGGGGGCTGTCCTTATTTTTTAAAAGGGCTATTTAGGATGACCCAATGGCACATGCTATTATTAAAAAAGTGTATTATTATAAAAATGGTTTATTTACAAGAAGCAGGGTTTTACATACGAGTTGTTTTATGCAATATCTTTATAGAGACCTACATTGTCCAGGGGGTATAGTTTTCATTTAAAAGTGTTAAACACAGGAAAGATGCCGCATCCTACCAGACAGCATTACTCCTTTAAACTCTGCTTTTCTTACGCAACTGGAAATGTAATTAGCTAGTGAAAATCTGGACACAGATGTAGAAGAACTTACTGTTATATCAATGGAAAATGATCCCAACGATTCTAACTACATTGTTGGTCAATATACACTAGAGCATATTTCACTGGAGGAATTGCATTCTACTCTTGAATCAATATCCCCAAATATCGAAAAATCCTTAATTGATGAACGGAAATTTATTTGTTTTGAATCATGCTTAGATTTGCTTTTTTATGAAGTTAAATGCTAGGCATCCCAAAAATGCCACTGTGTTGTAAGCCGAATCAGAAAAAGAACAGAAGGGTCTTGTCTGAGTGTCGTTGGTTTTTGTGAGGCAGGCCATCAGTTCAAACTTTTTGAGTCAACCTAAACTAAACACTTAGGGGACGATTTACGAAATTCACGTGAATTGATTGAAGTTCGATCAAATTCGACTGAATAATCGTACAATTTTTTTTGTGAAATTGTAAAGTGAATTTTGGCCTCTTTGATCGGATATTCGATAATTCGATGATCGAAGGAAAAAATATTGAACCTTCCGAACTGCAATAGAAGCCTATGGGAAGCTCCCCATAGGCTTCTGAGACTAAGACCTGCTTGAATACTATTCGTACGATCGAAGCGTTCGATCATTTGAATCGTACAAAATTTTCAGACGCTCAAATGAAATTTTACGATGTTTTCGTGAAATTGAACGATCGGTATCCGATCGCACAAATTCATTGAGAAATCAAATAGGAAACAAAATAATAGCCTAAAACAATTCTATAAGCATTTGATGGTCAAATGCTTATCGAATTTGGTCGAATTAATTTTGGGGAATAATAGTAAATTTGCCCTTTATTGTTCAGGAAACATTTTGCTTTCAGCTGCTAGTCTCTTCTCTGGGTCCAACATTAATAAAATTCATGAATTTTTGGACCTTTTTGTAGTTCAACAAATTTCCCATAGAACTTTATTTCTTTATCAATGAAAATTTTTATACAAAGTAATCCACCATTTCTGGCAAAAGGAACGTACTCAAATTAAACAGCAGATTGGAAACCAGCCTGTTGCACTTGCGGGGGGGGCGGTCAATGTGACAGCCTGGGTTTTTCAGCCAAATACTGCACCTACAGTTTCTTATATCTTGCCAGTAAAAAAATTGTTTATTTTGAAATAGTGCAGTGAAAGGTCATCCTCTCCTGCCATGGAAATTCTAGCTTTTAAAAGATGCATTGACAGAGTCTTCAATGACAAATTAGATGTATGTATTGTAGCAACTGACAAAAAACAATTAGTGACGAATACAAAATCAACCATCAACTGGATGTGTGGCACTATGCCAAAAACCTAAAGAAAAAATGAATTGCTGCTAGTGGTCGAAAGCAATGTAAAGTTTTAGGATTGTGGGTTGAGTCAGTAATAAGACACTTCTGGTGAAGTATCCGTAACTGCCAGGGAGATGAAGAAATGTTGAGAGAAATGTGGCTGTCTCTTCTTCACCACACTGTCAACAAACATACATGGCGAGTTTATAAAAAGTATCTCAAATCCACTCATGCTAAATTAACAATGATGCAATGCCAATCCAAAGAGTGGCTTGTAAAAGACGGCATGGCTTATCTGATGCTCACAGAGATTGTTACTAATCCAATTCTTATTGCAGACCTAAAACTTTTGGTGAATAACTGTCACACGGGACATTAAAAAAAAATACTGTTCCAACCGCATTCAATTTTCCATGGACTTTATGATAGCTCGAACAAGTCTAGCAGCCCTTTCTCACAATTTCAACACCGACAGGGAACAGGCTGTTGTTAAACGAAAAACAAAGGGTAGTGCAGAAGTTGGCGAAACACGTACCAACCTAGTTTTCCCACGTTCACAGAAACGTTCGGTTGTTCATTGTTTTTGAAAAAACTTTGAATGAACATATTTATTCTTTAATGGAAGACTTGTTGAATGTTGTAGAAGGGAACATACAAACCAGTTGCAGTCAGCTGCAGTCTTACAACATCGTTCTAGGTTTTGAACTATTGTAATGCATATTGCTATCAAGGATCCTTGTGCCCAAATTAATTAAATGTAATGTAATCTAAGTTACATAAAGGGCAAATTGATTACTGCTTTATCTTTGCTTAAATTTGTACTTTAAAAGCTTAAAAAAAACAAACGCTTAAAAAACTTAGCACTCAACACAGTGAAAGCATTAGGAAAGAGTCAATTTGGAATATTTACTTCAAGTAATTAATTTATTTGCTTTACTCGCAACTTTAATTATGGCCATAATGGCCATCAAAAGGCTGACCTGCACCTGCCAAGTGCTTGAAAACAGTGGACAGATCTGGAGCAATGGATATAAATGGATTCAAGTCTGGAATGCCGTGAAAATGAACATGCAAGTTACTTATTTCCACCTACTATCCTTCCTTTACATTACTTTGAAAACTACATACAGAACCTGGAACTTACCACATAGACAGCAGCAGGATTAAACTCAATTGGATATATTTATGTCAATGAAGGACTCTCTACAAACCTTTATTAACATACCTGGTCCTCAACTCTACTCAACAATTCAAATTTTTAAACGCCAAAGTATACACAGGCTCAAAACCACCAAAAACATGATGTACAGATAGTACTTGACACCAAAAGAGAATCTATACAGATTACCCAAGATCTTCAAAATGATGCTAGAGATGTAAGAAAATATTACTACAACTATAATCAGACTTTTGCAGTGCACCCACTATAGCCCTAGCCTCAAACCCAAAATTAAATGCACTATTTAAATTTATGTTATAAATGAAAGTATATATTTTTTATAATTTATACTGGGTAACCCCCCTCCAACCTAACCCCTCCCCTCTCTACCTCTCCTCTGTCTCCACCCTCTACTTCCCCCCTTTATGACTGTTATACTATGTATGTGCCTGGAAAATTTTTAAATGTTTTAAAATGGTAAACTGTCATTTTAAGCTGATGTTGTTTAGCATAAACCATTTTTCAAGGGCAACATCATAAAAGTTCACAATAACATTTAGTATAATGTCCAGAAATATTAAGTAAATACAGTACCTGTGGATATAATTGTCCATGATAGACACTGCAAATTTTATAAGACATTTGTTAAGAATTAATATAAAATAGTACAATAACTAAAGAAAAAGCATGTCACAATAAAAATGGTTTATTTCTAAATAAAGAAGGGGTGCGGGGTGCTTTAGTTTGTCTAAGAACCACCAAAAAAAATTTCTTTCAGTTCTCATATATCTCGCCTAGTGAAATCTTTTATTACAAAATACAGCTATGGTTAATTTTCAAGAGTAGCAGCAACTAAATGCAAAGGAATAGAATTATGATTGCATTTTTAAAATATGGTTTTTGGGTTAACAAATCCTGAATCTGTATTGAACAAATACCAGTAATACCATTAACATTTTTTTACAATGTACAACAAAAAATGTACTGTTGTGCTTCACTGGTAAAACTGTTGTTTTAGCTTTTGAAAATTTACTGTTGTATTTTACAAACTGTATGTAGTCTTTGGGGCAGACATTTAAAGCTGTAGAAGGCTCAGGATACTCAGCAGCTAATGGATAAGCTCTGTAATAAACATTGTGTTTCCTTAAAAAATAACCATTATCAACAGTGTCCAGAGCTTGAATAGCTGCCCACACGACTACACATCAGCTTGTTATATAAATTACAGTTGAGCGTCTAAAAAGCAAACACACAACTTTTACCTGTGTAGGTCAATAGCATATTATATTGACTTTTTTTTTAAAACACTGGAAAGATATGGTGTTGCAGTTCTGATAAGAAAGTATTACTTTTTATTACATTTTTTTTTTTTTTTTTTTTTGAAGACACCTTAAACTTGACAAACTATAAAATATGTAATAAACAGCAATGTTTTTGTATACCTTCTACAAACAAGTTATTAGAGGACAAAGACTAAATCTTCAGCCATATTTTCTGCTGGATAATCATCCAAAGGGACAAATCCACGGTACAGTCCATATGAGTCAGGGAAAGCAGTGCGTATTGCTTTAACAGCATAGGAAGGGATTCGTCTTCGTTTTTTTTTTACCAAAAAATATATGAACTCAAATAGTAAAGCTACAGTATGCAGTCATGCATAGGTACCCTAAAAAAATAAAAAGAAAAGGCTTAGTATTTTATTATTTTGACAATATTTAAAAAAAAAAAAAAAAAAGTTTTTGAAAGAAAATTATTTGATGAACATAACCTTAAATTAATTATATAAAACCATACGCCAATCAAAATCCCAAATGTAAAGGGATATTGATAATTTAAAATAATAAGAATGGCAAATGATAAGAACATACTTATGTCAACATAAGACAACAGGTTTGAATTTTGGGGCTATGCAAAAAAGGCAATATTCTTGAAGTGCAGATGGACGCAGACCTACAATCCACCCCTAAACTTAGGGTATAGGCACATGGGCAGATTCTGGGAGATTAGTCGCCCGTCAACAATTCTCCTCTTCTTCGGGTTGACAATCTTCCTGAACTGACTTCCTGCCGTCTAGAATGTAAATCACCTGTGGCATGGCACTCGGAGAATTGTTGCCGGGTGACTAATCTCCCAGAATCTACCCATGTGCCTTTTCAGGCATAAGGTAAGATTCTTCAAAATTATTCAACCCCTGCGATAAATTTTTTCTTCGGGGCAGCAAACTGCTTTTGGGTAGGGGCAGACAGGCAGAATCAGGGAGAGTAACTCACCAGGCAACTAATCACCTCTTCTACAGGGCAACAAATGCCTCAAACTACCTTCCCCCTGCCTTACACCTGCTTGAATGAAGAATTGCCAGTGCAATGACACTCACGGCGCGACAATTTCCAAAGTTGCCCAAAGTTTCCTCATGAGGCAACTTCGGGCAACATCAGAAATTGAAGCGCTGCGAGTGCATTAGCGAGGCCATTCTTCAATCAAGCAGACGGAAGGCAGGAAGAAGGTAGTTTGGGGAGACTGTCACCCCAAAGAAGAGGTGATTAGTCGCTAGGTGATTAAATCTCCCCGAATCTGCCAGTCTGCTCTTGACCTTTCTCAACCTTCCCGCCAGCAAAAATGCATATTCTCCAGCAGGATTGTACTTGCGGTGCATTGTTAACCAATGATGTTCAAATGTTTCCTTGCATTTACCTTTCCACTATGGAAAATGAAGCAAAGGAAGGTAGGGTGTTGGAAATGGGGGCTGCACAGTGGTTCACCAGATCACCTTTTTTGAAGAGGAGTGGAAGTGGATTTTTGGAAAGTTATTTCAATATAAAGACTTTTCTTTTCAAAACTTTAGAATGTCTTTGAGCTTTATTTTAAAAAGTTACAAAATAATTAAATATTTAAAGAACAGGTCCATTAAAAGAAAACCAAGAAACAGTGTGGACTAACAGTAGCCTAAATCAATTTTCGCATTGAATTTTAAACAAAAATAAGTTAATTAAATATATATTGCAAGGTCTACAAGTCACAATGTCCAAGCTATGGAAAAGATTTGTAATCATAACAACACATTATCTTTATTGCTGGTGGGAATGGATTATGAGTAGTAGAGTTGCATATAGTAGCCTAGATGATACATTATTATTTGATACTTAACTATGATAGTCATTGTCACTGGGTTTCTTCTTTAAATTCTTTGAGGCAGCATTCAATAAATGTTGGATTTTCAACAATTCCGGTTCCATCAATGAGACAACGTTTGAAATTTCCTTGCAGCAATGCTTTCTTTAACTGTGGGCATTAGAACACAATTTTGACATTGGCACCAATGTAGATTTAGCATTTTTGGTTGAACTTGTTCAGTTGGTTCTTCATTATGGGACGTCTGACTCCTGGATGGGTCGTTAGGAAAACAGGGATCATCCTCATTGTCTCTAAATTGTGCCATCCTCATCATCTCAATAAGTCTCTCTGTCTAAGATTAAGAAGAGATTAAAATAAAAAATAAAAAAAAATTAGATTTAACAATGGTTACATATCAATAGTATTTGTATAAATACATTTTTAAAAAATCTACCGTTCTTTCTTTGTTAATCTTTGCCATGCCTCAGAGTCGTTATCAGATTGAGAGTCTGGTTGACAACTTGCCGTGGTCAGGACACAAGTTTCTTCTTCTTAACTAGGCTGGTGTATTTCACAGGTCGCTTTCCTCCCTCCTGACTTTTGGGATTGAGAGATTCACTATTGCACAGAAGCTGTGGGATGTTTCCTGCCTAACCCGTTATGGATTGTTCTCTGGAGTCCTGTTGTTTGGCTGCTTTGCTCTCAAACTGCCCAACTGTCCAGATAATTGTTCAGAAATTATAGAGGGGGTAGTATTATTTTGCTGATCCTATATATGGTCTGCAAGGCTGAGTCTGTAAGGTTCCAGGTTACTTTGTTCAATATCTGTACAATATCAGCATTGGGTCATGATGAGAAAAGGTCTTGAGAAAAGGAACCAGGTTGGAAACCATGCATGGCCATTTTAAACAGCACCCTTGGTTTTAGGGGACTCCAAGTGAGTGGCTAATTCTCTCGGTATGCCTTATCTGCACCTGGAAGGGCCCAGTCCACACAGGACAAGGGGACTGTGGGCCCTTTTTCATCTCTTCAAAAAACTTGCCTCCATGCCTGGATTATGCCTGGATTATGCCTGGATTACATAAAATGCTAAACACCTTTTACAAGGAGGATTCTGCTTCTTCCACAGACAATGCTGCCAATGCCACATGCTATATAATCATTTCTAGTTTATCCATATTTTTTGAGAAACTGAATGACGTTTGCAGCAGTTTTTTTGTTTATGGCTTTTACCTTCTTGGTGTTTTAATTTAGCCAGTAATAAGCCTTCGACTGTTGATGAACTATAAATCTTATAACAGGGCATTCTGGGAGTTGTAGTCCAATAGCAGACAAATAAAGTGAAGTATTATGACTTTTATTATTCTTAGTTTATTATTATTTCTTAGTTTAGAAATAGGAATGACAAATTGGTACTAATCTTGAAAAATACAAATATTTTAAACATAGTTTAAAAAAATAAATAAATAAAAACTGAAAAAGAAAATAAATAAGTAGACACGTGCAAAGGAGAAAATTGCAATCAAACTACTGTTCATTGTTTCTGTTGCAAAAATAATATTGCAAAAAGTTAATAAATGCTATAGTAATGCACTATAAATTAGCATAATGGGGAGATTGAAGGGAAAAGGTGGTAAGCAAATGGTTAATGTCTGTAAGGTGGGAGGGAGAGTACTTTAGAAAAGGGTTCAGGCATAGTGTGCTGGCTGCTTCAATGGCCTTCAATTTAGTGTGCAAAGGGTGTGGGAGAGAGTGAGAAGCAGCCAGGCTACAAACCTGTCTGCTAAACAGTTATTTGTAAAAGGAGGGGGAAGTGTGAGAGGAAATGAAGACCCACAGCTAAAGTAAAAAAAAACCTCACAAACACAACACAGCAACAGTGTGGAACAGATAGAAGAAAGTCACATGGGAGGGTCACATGATTTCATCACGCAAGCTCAAAGTAAGGGCAAGTGAAGGACAAAGCTCCGCCCCTTGTGACATAATCCAGCCTCACTGATGACAGGCAGCTGGAGAGAGAAACAGACGGGCTTGGCAAAACAGTCCGGAGCAGAACGTAATAAAGCGTATACAGAGCAAAAGAAAACTAGCAGGAGCAAATAGTCTGCATGACATATAGGTAGGTTTAGATGAAGAATAATTTTATAAAATAAAAAAAATTTGTGTCAGCTTCTCTTTAAAGGACACCTATTGCCAAAAAATGTTATAAACAACAAGGGCCGGAACTAGGGGTAGGCAGAGTAGGCACATGCCTAGGGCGCAAAGCTGGGGGGTGCCAGGCATGCACCTTCTCTCCTACCCCCTAGTCCGTCCACGCTTTGGCTTTCATGCGGCAACTTTTTTTGCACATGTGCAAATCAAGGCTTTTCGCGCATGCTGAATCACCGCTTTGTGCGCGCGACTGCTGGGCGTTCCTACTGGCAGGCTGCCTAGAGCGCCTGCCCGGGGTGGCCCGGCACTATAAACAACCAAAGGTGCGGACTGATTCCAGTTGGGAATAACAGTAGTTTGTTTTTTTTTTAAATGCCCCCTGCCAGCGCTAGCCTACTCGCGCCTGGAGGGAGTTTCTGGTGCAAGCTGCCATGTCCGTTCAAGTGCATGCGCATAATGAAAAGTGGACCCAATATTGCAGCAGCTCATCATTATGTGCATGTGAGCGACGTCATGACTTCATTATGCGCATGCGCTTGGGCTGACATGGTGGCTTGCACCAGGAGCTCCCTCCCGGGGCGAGTAGGCATTTAAAAAAAAAAAAAAAAATTACTACAGGAATGCGGGCTGATACACCTTTGGTTGGGGATAACATTTTTTGGCAATAGGTGCCCTTTAATTTAAATATGTGAATCAGAAAATTTCAATTGGTCTTTATTTGCATGTTTTGAATGTTTACATCTTTTGCTTCAGTCCAGCTGTAACATAGTGGTCATTGATGCCGTTATAGTAATAACATTATTATTAATAAATTAAAAAAACACTGGTTGGTTGTTAGGTACACTGATGCAAAACAAGCCGATCACTGTTGAAATTCCACACTGGAGACTCGAGTGGACAGACAAAATCAAAATAATTCACAAACAGAAAAAAAGACCAATTGCACATGATATCTGAGGCCATTGTTGCACTCGAGTACAGTGTTTACACACACACCAGCATTTGCTTATATTGATGATGTATATATATATATATATATATATATATATATATATATATACAAAAAAATACAAGACAGACAGACTACCTAAATCACCACAAATATTGTAAATGTGCATACCTCCCAACATTCTAGATGTAAAAAGAGGGACAAAAAAATTTTTTGCCCACAGCACGGCAAAATTATTGTGACCATGCCCATTTTGAGGCCACACCCCTAATTACCATGTTTATTTTACTAAATTTGACAGGTTATGAAAATTTGAAAATATTTCTCCTTATCTAAACTGTTACAATTACTTATTTTCTTATCTCAAAAGTGTTGCAAAGTATCTTATTTGCACCTATTAGCTGTTCTGGACTCTCTGCCAAAAGCCAATTAAGTTAAAATCTTTGTTTCTTTTTCTGGCTGTTCAGTGCAGAGAAAAGAGGGACTTTCCAGTACAAATGAGGGACAGCGTGTTGAGCTCTCAAAAGAGGGACTGTCCCTCCAAAAAAGGGACAGTTGGGAGGTATGAATGTGCATCAAATCCAGCAAAGAGATAAGATGAACAAGATGCAGTAACAATAAAGTTTATTGAAAAAAAAGCCACATGTACACAGCCAATGAGAAGGTTTCTTCTGGTGATGATGTCAGCATGCTCCCATGTGACACACACTGCAGAGAGAAGAACCTCTCCTTCCCTCTGAAAACTTTCCTGGATTTCTCTGTGAAAACTGCAGCTATAACAGTGAGTTTTTAAACTGCATATTCAACCACTTAAAGGAAAAGTAAATGTTTTTTTTCTATCTGTAAATTTGCTCTAAACAGTTCCCCAGATTAATGTACCTTAGTCCCTGCTTAAAGTCTGCTCTGGTTTCTGTGTTATCAGCAGCTTATTTACCCTTCTTCCTGGTGCAGAGTGAAGCCCCACCCCTTAGCTTACTGAGCAGGCTACATGCATGATGTGACATAGCAGAGAGGAATGGGGAATCAGTGTGTGCAACAGCAGCCTTTTTTTTTTCTCCCTGCACAAATCCCTGAACCTTTACTATAAATTACAAATGCCACAACATACTGCCAATATATTTCTAACACATTCCACTGTACCCTAAATGATTAGTAAGCTAGTTTCCCCCAGTATCACTAAAAGTTCTTGCCATAAGGCTCTGAACATTCACTTTAATGAACAACTCCCAGGCTGCCATTCTGATTCTAAATAAAATCCCCACTTGCCATTCTAACTGATAATACATCAGCTCCCCAAGCCTTATTAACAATCACTTGCACAACCACCATAGTTAATCTATGTCAGTATGCAGAAATGGAAAAAGAAAAAAACAAATAGCTTTGTACATAAATTGATCAGTAAATGAGACAAAGGCACACATGAATGAGTTCATCAAACTCAGTAACAAATCAGTTTTATTCTTTACATAACCAGACAGAAGATCAGGCATAGCAATCAATAGCATTATAAAATGTTATAAATTGAGAAAGGGCTGTTCATTTACCTACAGTACATCAGCAGTGTCAGAGAAATATTCCTCTCAGTGCTGCTGTCATATGGAATGAACCAGACCAAGCAGGGAGTGCACATGAGGAGAAAAAAAAAAAAGCTGCTGGTGCTGCACACACTGGCTCTCCCTTCCTCTCTGCTATGTCACATCATGCAAATGATCTCCACGACTAGTCAGAGAGATAAGGTCAGCTCAGTAAACTAAGGGGCGGGGCTTCACTCTGCACCAGGAAGAAGGGGAAACAAGCTGCTGATAACACAGAAACCAGAGCAGACTTGCAGCAGGGACTAATAGTGGCCATAGATGTAAATATTTTTGAAAGATCCAATGGTTATCGTGAGACCACGATTGTCTTAAAACGATCGTTTAAATGTCCAATGTGTCCATCAACTAAAAAGAATCCACACAGACTCCCGCACACCCTCTTACCAGAATTACCTGGTGCACGAAGGTAGAGGCTCGGCAACCTCACATGAACAGTCCAGAAAATAGACCAACGGCACACAGGATCTGTTACAAGCAACTGCAATAAACATTGATGCAATAAACATCAACTAAAAAGACCATTTCAGGCGATATTGCCAGCAAAACTGAAGGATTGCAGCCTGCTTGCCCTGCAAACATAAGTAGATTGCATGGGGACCGATAAAGATTTTCTAACCTGGCCTATCAATCTTCAGACCAATGTTGGACGAAAAACCGTAAGATGTACGATCGTTTGTATCCCAATAACCGCACCATAATTTGACAGATTGGTCAGACTTCCCCAAGATCGGTCGTTCGGCAGGGAAAGATCGTTGCGTCTATGGGGAGCTTAAGGTACATTAATCTGGGGGGCTGGTTAGAGGAAATTAACAGATAGAAAAAAAAAGTTTACTTTTTCTTTAAATACATAATCATTACATAACCCATATTTTTTTTACAGTGTATGGTAGTTCATTTGGTTAGCACACAGGTTCAAATTCACCAGGTACACAAGTGGAAACCAGCAGCTGCATGTGTGCAAACAGGCAAACTCAGCTCTTGTCAGTGCAGATGCAGGAAGGAGCAGATGGGAGCACAATGTTTTTTCTTCATCTGTGGGGGAAGCCGGATTTATGGCCCATGTGCCATTAGACTCTTGTTAAAAAAAAAATCACTGGTCAAGGCAAATTTGACTTGCAACACTTCTAATTTTAATTAATATAAACTGAAGTTACTATTTTAAAAACATGGGATATAGTTTCCATTCTTGGCAACACAATGGAAAAGACAAAAACTATAATTTGCACAAAATAAAAAGATGGAGATGAAAGGAGGGTCTCAATGCCAGGATTACAAAAACAGCTGTAAAATAGAAATAAATGAATCAATTATTAATACGTTTATGTCTAAACAAACCGATAACACTGAAGATTTACTAAAAGTAACTAGTTCTACAAATTAAGTAATAAACTAAAAAATCATAAGACATTTCCCACTACAAGAGAAAACTGGATTTATAAAATCAAGACTGGACCCTTACAGCCCCAATGATCTGGATATATTGACATCTTGAGCCTCTGCACAAATGCATCACACATCATATGCACAAATGCATAACACTTCATATACCTTACACAGAACAACATCAATACACCCCACATGAAGATTACATACACTGTAGCAGCAGAAAACACAGGCACACTTTATCCCACATATAGCAAGAGCAAGCGGCACAGGGGACAGCCCCAGAAGCAAGCGGCACAGAGGACAGCCCCAGCAGCAAGCGGCACAGCGGACAACCCAGCAGCAAGTGGCACAGTGAAGCTTTCATCCTCCAGCAGCAAATGGAAGTGTATTCCCCCCCACCAACAGCAAGTCACATAGTGTATAATCCCACCCCATCCCTCCAGCAGCAACCAATGGCACATTGAAACCCCCACAAAGTGGCACAGTGTATGCTCCACCACCACACCCAGCAAGTGGCACAAAGCTTAAAATAAAAGTGGTGCAGTGTACCCAACCTAAGAGAGGAGCAGGCAAAGCAGGCAAACGTGATTACGTTTCAAATTTCCACGAAGAGTTCGCTGCCTTCCATTTCCCAGAGCAAAGCAGCAGTCATTTAAATCCACCGCTCAATAGCAGCTAATAATCCTCCGCAGGGCAGTCACGTGATAGGGTCACTTGATCATGATGTCACCAAGGTCCTTTCCGAGGATAAGAACTTGACGCTAGGTTTCTGGAAGGCAGGAGGAGGCAAGAAGGAACCTGAAAAACAGAGTTGCGGTGGGGCACGTAAGTAGTAGCAGTGCGGCCAGTGCTAATAATTGCTGGACTGTTGAGCAGTGTGCAATTATCCT
>CM044437.1:60261275-60286585 GCA_024363595.1 Xenopus borealis
GAGATCTTTTCCATTGCAAGACCTCTGCTATAACCAAGTTCATTTTCCTCCCGCAGGTAACTACTTGTTGTAAGCATAAAAAAAAGAGAGAAGCACGACTTTTAAACAGTCACTTGTTCGGAAGGGAATTGTGTGAAAATGAACAACACACTGAAACACTGGAAAGAAGCAGCAACTCTGATTGTGGCAGCCAGAACTTCTTATGGACCCTTCCATCATATTCAGCCACAAGTCCAGGTTCCAATAAATCAGAAAAACAACACTTCTGATTATGAAGTTCTCTTGCTAAAGCGCAGCCAAAAAAGTGGCTTCATGCCAAATGCATTTGTGTTTCCTGGTGGCAATATGGAATCTTCAGACTTTTCCAGTGACTGGATTAACGTTTTCAGCAGATACAGGCAAAAGCCAAACTTCGGCCTGGGTCTGGTGAAACAGCATGACAATCGATCTCCTATGTTTACCGCAGACCGATCAAAATTTGGCTCCCTTATTCCAGGGGAAGTTGCGACAAGGATCTGTGCCATTAGAGAAACCTTTGAAGAATCTGGTATCTTGTTAGTTGTCCCTGAGAATTTTAATAGTGAAGAAGGCCACCATTTGGTAGAAGTAACTGATCAAGATAAAGAAAAAATTTCAAAATGGAGAGAAGAAGTTCAAAGAAATCCTTCACAGTTTATCCAGATGTGCATAGAGATGCGCTGCATGCCCAATATCTGGGCCCTGAAAGAATGGAGCAACTGGCTTACCCCTGTGTTTTCCCAAGGCTTAAAGAGCAGACGTTTTGATACAGCCTTTTTCATTTGCTGTCTAAACGCAAAACCTGCTGTCAGCGATGATAACAAAGAAGTCACTTCATTCAAAGTGAGAATGTCTGTTGCATTATGTATAAGGGTAGAACTACACAGCCGTTTTCCGCGTGACCTGACGCACTGCGTAAAGACGCAGGCATCACATTGGGTGTGACGGAAATAAGGTAAGTAATAGAATTGTGGTGTCACAGCTTTGATATGACATAACTGTCAGATGCAGACGCAGCTTGCAGCATTTGCCACCGACAGTCGTGCTGCGTCGGATCAGCAATGAGACACCATCCGACTTAATAATAATTACTTTGTTTCCATCACATCCGACTTGACGCTGGTGTTTTGTCGCCCAGCATCAGATACTCCAGAATCGGCCATGTAGTTCTACCTTTTAAGTTGTTAAGTCGCCTATATTAAACAACCTTTCGTTTTATACCCACATGTGCTTACACCCATTGTGTGCTCTTTTCATCAGGCTCTTCTAGGAATGTTTATAAACTTCTGTTTCTTTAACTGGGTGGTTCAATTTTACATTAACTTTTAGTATTTTATAGAATGCCCAATTCTAAGCAACTTTTCAATTGGTCTTATTGCGGCCTTCTTCTGGCATGGTTGCTAGGGTAATTTGATAAATCAATCTGCATCATACTAAAAGTTAACTCAAATGTGAACAACCCCTTTAACCCTTATCTATGCTTTTTTGTTTCTCTGTATGTCTGGCCTCCTTTGTTCCGTATCTGCATCTCACTTTTGTTTTCTAATACTATTCCTCGTAAAGTGTTTATTTTTTTTTATTTGTGTCTACTGTACATTCTAATTGGAAGTTGAAGATTATTGTGTACGAGTAATATATTATCTATTGTGGTTCTTTATTTTCCAGTGGTGGACACCCATGGAAGCTCTTGAAGACTACAAAAGTCATAAAATGTGGATTCCCCCACCTCAGTTCTATGAACTAAGCCGACTTTGCAACTTTGCTCCGATAAATGAATTGCATAAGTTCATCATTAACCGTTCTTTGGAGGGCTGTGAACAATGGATGCCAGTTATAGCACAATGTGAAGATGGCAACGTACATACATTGCCAGGTATACTTGCCTCATTTTACAGTAAAAAATTCTCCTAGAAAAAGAACCATGATTTATATGGCTATCCTGTAATTCTGAACAAATTATTGTCTTCGTTTTAGGAGATGATCTGTACCCTGAAGATCCAGACTTGACTGGGGAGAAGCAAACTGTTGTCTGTTCAAATGAAACAATTGAAAATCTTATTCAAAAGGGTGGTCGTTTCCACCGAGTAGTGCTCATTGATGACACACCAACAATTCTTGTTAATATCAAGCCAAAATATAAGCATATCAACCCTCTCACAACTGAATCCGTGGCAAAAAATAAATTGTAAAAAAATTTTTTTGATTAGTAATACATATATAATTAAATAATATATGTGACTATTAGTTAAGGAAATAATTATTTTGTTAATGGTGATCTAAATCCCCCCCAAAAAAGTATTGGAAGATTGTTCAGACTGCTCTTCTCAGCATTCCTACATTCATTTTCTATTACTTCTTGATTTTTGCTAGTATCATACTTTACAGGGCATGGCGCAAATTTGAACATTTTGATGCCCTGATGATTCTCAGCACATGTGAAATCTTTCAAATGAATTACTTTGTGCACCCACGGGTAATGATTAACACTCAGATGTTTGTCAGTGTACTATTCCATTCAGTAATTGCCTGACCTGTGAGTCTATATTCTGGATGGCACTGAACAGCTTGTAAAAACAGGTGACACCAGTAACCTTTTCAGTAGCCAATTCTTTCTGCCAGTTAAAGGGACAATATCCAGTCCAGTATTTAATGTATAGCTTGTAGTGTTGGGTTTCTAGGTTTGGTTCCAGTGATCTGCATGGAGAACCAATGCTCTCTAAGGTGCAGATTAAAGGTTAAAAACACTCGTATTTTTCACGCAGTAAAATCAGACGAAATCAAATTTGTAGGATTTTACCGCTATTCAATCTATCGAGTGGTCGAATAGTGATCATCCGATTTCACGAAAAAAATCGTACAAAACATCAAATTGCACAAAAAAATCGTTCAAAACATCTGATTTCATGAAAAAATTGTTTTTTTTTTTCGAGAAATAGGATGATTTCTATTCAATCAAAAAAGTTAAGAAAAAGCCTATGGGAGCTCTTTTGAACTAGGCAATCGAATACATTTTTAAAGGGCAAGTACTTCGGCCATCGAATGTTGAAATGGTCGAAAGATTTTCTTATTCAAATCGTTCGATTTATTCTAATCGATCGAATGTAGCAAATTGGATGGTCAAAGTAGCCCAAAACAAAATTCAAAAACGCATTTTTTGCATTCAAATTCTTCACCCGAGCTTAGTAAATCTACCCTACATGTCAGTGTGGGTTTCTGCCTCTCTCCCAAACATACAAGCCTGTTAATTTATATATACATATAATTTGTTTGGCCACAAGGGGTCACTGTTTGACTGGAGTCTTTTTACTGACTGCAGAATTGCAGCTTTCACTGTATAATACTGTATAATAATTCACGGTAATTTTCAATTCCTATTGTAAATGAAGGGGTTGTGAAACCAACATAAAAATTATTCAAATGGGACCTGACATCCTAATAAATAATTTCAAATCCTATTTTATAATGTGTTTTAAGCAAAATAAACTTCACTTACACTATAAAAAGTATTTTCCACTATAGTATTTTAGTCACAGCTACATCAAGCAGACAGGCACCATTTTGTGGCCACTGTTTTTAAACCGTTTTGTTCAGTTGGTTTTAGATTGATCACCAGAAATAACAACTTTTTCCAAATACTTTCTATTTTCTGTGTGACTTTTTCTAATATTGAAGTGTCTGATTTTTCACCTCTCTAAAGTAGCTCTGGGAAGGGGGGGTCGCCTCTAAACTGTCATAAATTGAAACATTTAGTTAATACATTTCTTATCTCTGTTGCTGCTTAGCAGAATCCCCAATTTTCATTACAGACAGCTGTTAAAAATTATACAATAGTTGCTAATACTGCAGAGATGCTGCTGTGAAATGTATCAACTAAATGCTGCAAAATTGCAACAGTTAAGAGTCTGCACCTGAATTACTGAGCTGCCAGACTTAAAGGGCACCTATCGTGCATAACAGTTACCCTCAACCAAATGTGAGGGCTGATAGAGCCTGCATTCCGGTTGGGGGTACTAGTGTTTTTTTTTTTTCTTCAAAAAAAGCCACCCGCCAGCGCACTCGCACCGAGAGGGAGCTCCCGGTGCGAGTCGCCATAACAGTTTCTGTGCATGAGCGTTTGCGCCGTGTGACCGGAGACAGGAACCTTAAAATGTAAAACCTTAGATTAAAAAATGGAAAGCAACTGGGAAAAGTCTTTATTTCTGGTGAACAATCTGAAAACAACTCAACTGAAAAAGTATTTCAAATATGTGAACAACCCCTTTAAAGGAGAACTAAACCCTAAAAATTAAAGACTAAAAATGTAATATTTTATATAATGAACTTATTGCACCAGCCTAAAGTTTCAGTTTCTCAATAGCAGCAATGATCCAGGACTTCAAACTTGGCACAGGGTGTCACCATCTTGGAAAGTGTCTGTGACACTCACATGCTCAGTGGGCTCTGAGCAGTTGTTGAGAATCTAAGCTTAGTGGTCAATGCAAATTGTCAAGCAGAAAATTAGGTTTGTCTGTAATATAAGTTGATGCTGCAGGGCTGATTATTAAATTCTGATGTTAATTGTACTGGTTTCTGTGCTGTTGTGCTGTAATCATCTGTATTAAATACTAATCAGCCTTATATTGTGACATTTCTATTCTATATGTACTGTATATTGTGAGTGGGTCCCTAAGCTCAGTAAGTGAAAGCAGCACAGAGCATATGCAGTGAATCAGCAGAAAAGGAGATGGGGAGCTACTGGGACATCTTTGGAGACACAGGGTTGTGGTTGCTTTGGGCTTGTACAGAAACCCAAAACATAGGGACAAATTTTATATTTTTCACCTAAAATCCCTCGAATTCCTTCGAAATTCGATAAGGATTCGACTATCGAATTCTTATCGAATAGTTTTAGGCTTTTTCCTCGATATTCGATTTCTCAACAAATTTCTACGATCGAATACCGATCATTCAATTTCACACAAAAATCTTACTTTTTCCTTCTAGCGCTCGAAAAATTCTTACGATTCAAACGAACGAGGTGTTCAATCGTACGAATGGTATTTGAGCAGGTGTTTGCAAAAGAAGCCTATGGGGCGAAGTAGTAATTCGAATAAATTTTAACGTTAAAAGTCCTTCCATCATCGAATGGTCAAATGATCGAATATCTGATCATTCAATCTGTTCGATCATTTGAATTTTCGGTATTTGACGATCGAAGTGGCCAAATTTGCATAGTCGATCCTCCGAAAAAAACGTACGATCGGAATTCGATCAAACTTCGATCTCTTCACGTGAATTTTGTAAATGTACAACATTTCTAATCTACTATTGAGAGAATTTTCCACACCAGTTGTTTTAGAATTACTTATATTAAATATTGTTTCATTACTTTGAAACAGCAGTAGAGACAAAGTGCAGAGATCTGTTGGATAGTGAGCTGCCTGCATAAGACAGTATATGTCCCTCCCTCTGCCCCACTAATTAATTTTTTTAATTAATCATTTAGGGCTGAACTCCACAAGCATTTTACCTCTGGTCATGTTAGAGGGACAAAACGCAAGCGATAAAATCGAATGTCGAGACACACATGAATATATAATGAGACTGAACAAAAAATCACTGGTATAAACTACACATGATAAGACTGTCGGATTAAGACGCAGCTTGCGGCGTTCACATCAGACAGCCATGTCATATGGAATTTAGTTTATACCTGCAATCTCTGAGGCAGCACAGAGACCATCACAAAATGGGGGTTCAAGGACACAGATGTAAAAGGGCAATATTTACTTAAATATATATATATACACCAGTTTTGTAAGATTCTTTAATATGCCACTTAGTTTATATCAAATTATCTGTTGCTCAAGTATACATTTTGCGGGTATAGTTTTCCTTTAAGGGGCTCTCTACCCCACATGCATGCCTATGTGCAGTGACTGGGTGTAGCACCCATAAAATAAGAAAAAAAAAGAAGACTAAAATATTGTGGGGGGAGGGCATGGTACCATTTGTCCTTTGGTTCTGATACACCTATGCAACCTAATGCAGAACTTAATAGACATTCTCTATCTGTTGCTTTTAGCAATGTTCTAAAGCTGGAAATCACACACATATACTATTTTGTCTAACTGGTACAGGTATGGGACCTGTTATCCAGAATGCTCAGGACCTGAGGTTTTTCTGATGCTTGATATATACTCATGTATACCTGTACAACTCTGTAGCATTATTCTCTTCAGTACAAAAAGGCAAGAAATCCTAATTCTATACAGTTGGCTAAGCTTGTTATGGCATGATTTTTGAAAATATAAAAAATAATATATGTGGGTATGCATGCATAATTTATAGCTACTTTGTGGGGCAAATTTACTAAATTTACATCTATTCACATGAATGATTCGAAAGTCGATCAAATTTTCAAAAAGATTTGAATTTGAATTCCGAATATGCAAATTAGGTACATTCGACCAGTGATTTCACTAAATTCGATCGAATCGAATGATTCGAATAAAAATCTATTCAAATACTCGACTATTGAATTACTTCCCCTTTAAATTTTTATTTGACTGCCTAGTTCGCCAGTTTCAATCTGCTGAAGTGGCTTTGCCGAATTTTGATCGAATTATAAAAATTCGATCGAATGGTTAAAATCTTTTGAATCGATCCATTTGAACGATTTGATTATTTAATTAAATTTTTATAATTCGATCGTTCAACCAATCGAATTGCAGTAAAATCCTTTGAATTCGAAGGATTTTAATTCCCTAACTATTCCCATGGTCAAATTTCGAATTTTTTTAAATTCGACCAATAGTAAATCTGCCCCTATGTGTTTTAACCTGCAGAGTGGCCACAGTATTTTGCAAGGGCAGCGATTACATTAAATACATAGATTTGTTTTTTTCAAGGGTTATGGATTCTAGACCCAGCGAAATGCCGACTTACACGTGTCAGATAACATCCTCATGCATTGCCTTAATCCCACTTTTACTTTTTGCGTGTCACTTAATAACCAGCCATATGCAGAAATTCCACTCTAACCAGTCCTTGAGTATTAAAAGACTAGCATAATCGCATTAGGAGAGGAAGCATTTGGAGACCTCTAATCCAATGGCCTCTCAGGATGACTTTTTACGTAATGACAACCTGTAAAGGGTAAAGTGTTATCTAGCAGATATAATGATGTAGCATGGATAGAAATAATTTTATATGAGGAAACTGTCCATTTTTGCTACTTTATCTTTACAGGAAAGTCTCTAGATTGTAACAAAAATATACGCAATCTTTCATGTTTCTATATTACCAACCATTGGTTGTTCCCAATTATATTATAATATAGTGTAATATATATTATATATTATTAAGTCACTGCATTCATGGTATTCTTGCACCAGAAAGCTGTGAATTACAAGAAGGCCATCTTCCATACATTCCATTATAAGAAAGTAATTCTAATTTTTAAAAATGATTTCCTTTTTCTCTGTAATGATAAAACAGTTCTTTGTACCTGATCCCAACTAAACTGCATAAATCTGTATTGGTAGAAAAACAATACTATTGGGTTTATCTAATGTTTAAATGATTTTTAGCAGATTTAAAATATGGTGACATTATGGAAAGATCCCTTGTCTGAAAAAGCCTAGGTCCCAAGCATTCCAGATAATAGATACTATACCTATAATGTATGTCACATACAGGCTCCCATAAGTGAAATGGGGTTCTTGCGCAAATCTGATTAATTTTCTTTCATAGCATACATATATGGTACTGATAAAGAATTGTTGTCCTTAATGAAATTTAGAACAATTAGTATTATAAATATTTCAATGTGTAAAAAAGTGTATGTAGTATATTTGAACAATACTGTAAATGCTGCAGATAGGTAGCTGCACATTAATTATTTTAAAAATAAAACTTTTCTAAACAACTATGTCTGTAGTGAAATGCTATATACTATATTACACAATGATTTATAATTGCTATTGATCTTATGGTGCCTTGGACAAAATGCCAATACTTATAAATGTAATTAGCTTTTTTCTAAAAATAACAAGTTAATTAATGTGTTGTTTATCCAGCTATATCCATCTATTTAGCACATGTACATTTAAAGGTATAATAGCAGTTACTTTGTCATTCCATAACCTGTGAAGAGACGCTGGGCTCTGTGTCTAAAATATACCTCCCGCTTTTTTATATGAATGCTTATATTTCCATAATAAACTTCATACCCTTGTAAAATGTGGTATGTTTGTATACAAAAAAATAAATTCCTAATTATTTTGTAAGAAACAAGGGATATTAATGGGTATATTTTCTCTAATGTGGCCAGACTGTTATCAGTAACTTGTAAAGTCGTATAATCTACACAAGGTGGTAAACTATCCAGTATGTTGTATAAAACCTACCATAAATCTGTAAGTATAGGTGCTAGCACTGGCCTCCTGGCTTCTTCATATTATTTGTGATTAAAAATCAGGAAAAAAATTATGTTCCGAGCTAGTACTGCCCACTAGGGCAGAAGAAGCACATGCTTAGGGTGCAAAATGGTGGTTGTGTGGCAGCTTATCGGCCCGTGTGGGGGGCCCTCCGACGGGCTTTTCCGATCGATATCTGGCCGAAAGTCGGGCAGACGTCGATCGGGCAGGATTAAAAATCCCGTCAGATCGCAACCGCATCTGTTCGTTGATATGGTCCTGCGATCTGACCGCCCGTACTGATCTGATCGTTGGGCCCTAGGGCTCATGATCGGATGAGCCCGATATCGCCCACCTCAAGGTGGGCATATCGGGGAGAGATCCGCTCCCCAAACGAGCGGATCTGTACGTGTATGGCCACCTTTACATGGGTGTCAGTGCCAGATCTTCCACTGATATGGTGGGTAGCAATTTTATTTCTTAAAGGAGAAGGAAAGGTTAAAACTAAATAAGCTTTATCAGAAAGGTCTATATAAACACACCAGTAAACCCTCAAATTAATGCTGCTCTGAGTCCTCTGTCAAAAGAAACACTGCATTTCTTTCCTTCTATTGTTTACACATGGGCTTCTGTATCAGACTTCCTGCCCTCAGCTTAAACCTCTTTTTTTTCCTGGGCTTGAGCATGCTCAGTTTGCTCCTCTCTCCCTTCTCCCTCCCAACTGTAATCTGAGCCCATAGCTATGAGTGAGCAGGGAGAGGCAGGAAGTGATATCACACCAAGCTAAAATGTCCGCTGTATCCTACACAAACGGAGAGAGCTTCCAGAGCTGTTTACTCAGGTATAGTGTATAATGCATTCTGTAGAATAACTATAATGTTCTAGCTTGCACTATTTTGGCTAATCTATTGGTAATAAACTGCCTCAGTAGCTTTCCTTCTTCTTTAAATGTACATCATCACATCTCTTTTTACCCCCTTTTTTCGGAGAGATGATCCAGAATCCATCGGCTTCATGAAATCTAATGTTCAGATTTATTGAACTGTATTCAGCAGAAAATAAATAGCTATTGTACATGAAAGCAATCCCGGATTGTGCAAGTAGTTTGTGAGACTGAAAGATGACAATTACAATGAATACAAATAACCGTCATATTGTACATAAGGTGTCATCAATTACAAAATAATTTACTTTTCATGTTTCTGCATGCAGGATATGAGCTTTCCAAATATGTTGTATTGATACTTGTCGGCTAACACTTTTAGTGCAACATTTGTATTTATAGAGAAACAAGAAATATTACCAAAATCACCTATTGATAAAGCTTTATCCTACTTGTACTGTAACTAAGAATACATATTACAATTGAACACAAAGCTTTGGGCCTTATTGTGCCACAGTAGGACTGCTAACTAAATATAACATATTTCTAGGTTATGACATACAGTATACAATATTATTTTGAGACCAGAATATAAAAAGTGCACAACTACTCAGGGTGGCAAAAATGATCAAAACAAATGCGGTAGCGATGGCTTCGCCGCACTTCGCCAGGTGAATTTTCGCCAGCCCGCCGCTGATTCACTAAAATGTAAAATCTACAAATTCGGCAGATTGAACCTACCAAATTGCTATAGAATCCTTTGGGAAGCTCCCATAGGATTCCTCTAAGTTTTTTGATCGAATAAGAAAATTTGATCGATTCGAACGATTTTATTGCTCAATCGAATTTTTTATATTGGATCGTTCGATAAATGGAATTGCGTTAAAACCCCTCGAATTCGAGGGTCGAATTTGAGGGTTTTTAACTGTCGAAATTCGACCCTAAGTTTGCCCAGGTACATTAACTAATAACAACCAATCAACAG
The DNA here is from genome assembly GCA_024363595.1 of Xenopus borealis. NCBI lineage: Eukaryota > Metazoa > Chordata > Amphibia > Anura > Pipidae > Xenopus > Xenopus borealis. Next base: position 60,271,561 of record CM044437.1, read on the forward strand.
GCAGCATTTACTGGTTAAAAAATGTTTAAAAGCAAACATCTTATTGGTTGCTACAGATTATATACACACACACAAATATATATAGTTATATAATGTATGCATCAGACTAACAGGTGGACATAAGGTGTAAAGTAAAAAAAAAAAAAAAAAAAAAAAAAAAAAAAAAAACGGGCACAAAGTGTCTTTTTTTTTGCTCTATGATATATACTCATAATATAAGCTATAAAATAGCTTTACCAACAATTTACATAATATATTTAAAAACTTCCAGTAATATAATAAGCTTTACTTGAAAAGCAGCAGCTCCTTAGTGAAAGAAAATCAGTTAAACAAATGTAAAAATATATTGCTGAGAACAGGAATTTACTTGATGCTGTATGATTTATACTACAACAGGGTTGATTAACTTCTTAAGTATATATCCTTATATGTACACATATAGGTCAATAAGTCGCTTAGTAAACATACTGTACTGATTGATGTCTAGGATAAATCTACCTGGTTCAGTGTGAGGACATTGCAAGTTTAAGCTTAAGGAGCCCCAGGACTGAAAAACATTTGACTTTTTGTCAATTACAGGAGAGACATTAAATTATTGAGCAGCAGGGTTTGAATTATTTATTATAAAAAATTCCTCTAAAAAACTATTTCTGTTTACCGAATGGCGCAGTAATCCTCTTCATAAAAAAGATGTACAGTTATATGACAGGGTGCAAAACAAACAAAAAAAAGATTAAAGGTGACCTTGCATCTCTCATTACATATGAATGATATTCCATACAGTGGCGTAACTACCGGGGGAGCAGGGGGTGCAATTGGGCGAGTGCTGGAGTCGGCTGCACTGTACTCACCAGGGCCCGCCCCCAGCTAGTTCCGTTACGGATTCCATATGTACAGAGAATAAACCCGGAATACCTTTGGAGCTCAATGTGACTTGCATGTGATGTCTACTTGCAGATTTATAACAGAGTGAAAGTGTTCTTTTCTAAATCTGCAGCAAAATGTGCTGTGGAAAACATTTATCAAAGGTTTAGGTTGGAGACTTAACCTTAAATAAGGGTAATGCAAATGAATAGAGCTTCTCATTGCTTTCTGAATGAGTAACCTATCCATATTGTGTGATTCAAGTTAAGGTCCTGAACTCCAGATTTTCAAGAATTATGATATAATGTGCTGGAACTGATCAAATGTTTAATCTCTCCATCTCATATCTAACAAGGTAATTTTAAAATCAATAGGAATTAGATATTCTAATTTGTTAATTTATGTTCTGCTCTGAATGTATGGAGAAATCCCTAACATGTCGAAAGTGGTAGACATTACCTTATGTAGAAATGCAATGTATAATGTGTCATAAAACAGACTGGTGGTCTGAACAATTCCACTATTACTTTATTCAATAATATGATATAGCATAGTGACAGGATTAAATCCCTTGTCTATGGGTTTGCAGCATTACAACAGCCCAACGTTAACCTAAAGAAACAGAGGTAAAATTATTAGATTAGCTAAAATCAGAGCTTTAGATAAAGTATTTTTAACTGCCCCACCCCATTTATTTTACTAAGGTTGCTACTTTTTTAACCAGATACAGGTTGTTGTTCTTTCCAGGAGGAAAGATCAATGCAAAGTCAAAAAAAAATAAAATAAAAATATCTACACCCCTTGACTGATACAACTGAAGAGAAGGAACATACTCCTTTCTCCTTTAAGGTCATGATTCTGTATGGCAATGCTGTTTACTCATTTGGCACACATTTTAAAATACTCACATAATAAGACACACTTTGCATGTTTTTCAATAACCCATCATGAACATTAAATTATAATAATTGGGAATCAACACAGTACAGTACATGGGGGGGAAAGTAGACAACGGTATCCTACTTTTCATGGGTTTAAACATTATTCTTAGTTGAAATGGAGTACAGGTATGGAACCTTATCTGGAAACCCATTATCCAGAAAGTTCCGAATTACGAATGGCCATCTTCCATAGACTCCATTATAATGAAATAATCCACATTTTTAAAAGTAATTTTCTTTTTCTCTATAATAATAAAACAGTACCTTGTACTCCCAGCTAAGATATAATTAATCCTTATTGGAAGCAAAACCAGCCTATTGAGTAATTTTCTAGTAGACTTAAGATATGAAGATCCAAATTACAGAAAGATCCGTTATCCGGAAAACCCCAGGTCCCGAGCATTCTGGATAAGAGGTCCCTGTAGTAGAAAAAAAACAACTCAACCTTGGATATAACTGCTGTTGGAAAGGAATTCCTTATATGTAAATTGTTTAAAATCAAGAAAGCTCTACTGTCACTTTAGGGCCCTTACACACAGGCGTTTTTACTGCGCTCCTCTGCGTTCCGTTTTGCTGCGTTCAGCCGCAGGGGAGCGCAGGTATAGACGCACTCAATTATTTTCAATGGGGCTGTACTCACACGAATGCATGTAAGCGCCAAAGCAGGTTCAGACGCAACATGCTGCATTTTCCCTGCATTCTGCGCCTACATGCGTTTGTGTGAGTACAGCCCCATTGAAAATAATTGAGTGCGTCTATACCTGCACTCCCCTGCGGCTGAACGCAGCAAAACGGAACGTGTGTAAGGGTCCTTACAATAGTGTGTTGTTTAGTAATACAGGTAGCTACTTGTACCAGGGAACAGATGTACTTTCAAACAATACAACCAGTCTGTAATCAGCTACAAGTAGCAGCTAATACTCCCACAAGGTAACATTAGCCTCAGTATCCCAAGCTAGGTAGAGAAGGTGACAAACACTGTTGCACGAATGCAATCAATCAGCAAGTGGATTTGATTGATCAAGACAGACAATGAAAGCAAATAACGTATTGGTCTCTATGGAGTGCCTTTCATGGTGATAAGCATCAACCCAAAACTGATGCTCAACATCTATTTTAGTCTGGCCTGCGAGATGTAATGCAAATAGAGGTAGATGCATTTATTGTGAACGTACTTGCCAAACATGATATGTATAATAATAGTGGCAGTATTTTAGTGTTTTCTAAATCTTAACACGAACAGCCTTACTGTGCAGCTTTTTAGGAGGACAAGAGACTTTGTAAGTGATTCTGACCAATCCAGCTCAGCTCACCTGGGATCCAGTGAAGTTATACTGAAACCTGTACTATTACTGCTGGAAGTACTCCTTCTCAATGGCCATTCATTCCAGGATGTGTATTGTGTACATCACCAGTCCTCTCCAAATGTCATTATTTTCTGTAGATACTAAATATCAATTTTAAATGGCCATTATAGCCATTACTAATACCCCCAGTTTCATAATTCTGCATCACCAATGCATTACAAATACGGTAAACCTCAATTACGGTTGAGATGTGCTGGTGGATAACACAACCAGCAGACTAAATAATCACAATCACACACACATTGATATGCAGCGAGGTGCACAGTATATGCATTCCCTGCAATTACATTTCAACACAGCCTTAAATGCAAGTGGCAGACTTAATCTTCTCACAAGGCACAAGTATATTTACTTAACCAGAGCACAGCTGAGCCCTCAGACAGTGAGATGTTCATACCAATGCTGAAAAAAAACAAGATTAGACTGCGATACCTGATACGTTTTGTATTCTGGTAACAAATATAATACACCAAAAGAACAGGAAATTTATTAAGCCAATGCAAACAGAACCCTTTGATGTTATAGCCTTTTCTAAAATCCTAAGACCACTTATACATGGGTGTCTGAATGAAATGCATGCTACTAAAATGCACTTTTATGTGTTATTTATGGTCACCAAGCATTTCTCAATTTTAACATATTATGAATGTGAGCCAAGAGCATAAAAATGCAGCATTTTTTTTTAACTTTGCTACAACACATATTTGAATGCTTGCAGGTACAACCAGGCAGAATAAAATGCATTTGTTAAGTGCTCTTTAAAACATGCACATAAAAAAGCCAGTGTATAGCATGTAGCCCTAGAGCTACACAGCACAGTAAGAAAGGACTGTACAATTGCAGCTCTAAGCCCATTCTCATAAGACTATTATGAATAATAAGTGGGGCATGCTTACGGGAAGACTGCAAGAAAGACTAAACCCAGACAGGCTATAAAACCTACAATGGTTAAACTGACCACTGAAGTTCAGCCACAGACAATGTATTGATCAAGGTGCACTAGTAGATATCCTCTATTTGGAAATTCAGACTGTGGCATCTTTTGAAGCACATTATTGCCATTATTTAAGTAAGGTTGTGCTTTTCCTCCCTCTTCACAAACCTTTCCAATGCTAGAAGCAGCCACCAATACACTACTAGCCAGTGCCCTGCACAGCAGTTTCCTTTGGTATCGAAATGGCCAGAATCAGTGCTTTACAGCTTTAGTGGTTTAAAACAAACAGATGCCAGTTGGCAGCGGATATTATATGACTCAATCCTGCAAGCTTAAATCCTTCAGCACAGCTGTGAGCACAGTACAGCACAATTTCATATCTTTGCCACCAAATTGCAAACTATGTGTGTTTATGAAGATTAAAAATGTATCCTAAAAATAAAGTGATACAATAATAATAAAAACAAATAACAAATGTAGCACCAGTACAATGTGCAATATGCTGAAGGCGGAGAATTGCTACGTTTGAAATAACCCAGTGGAGTGAATTAATCAAGCATGACTCAATGCCAATATTATTCAAATAGGAAAAAACATGTGTAATTGCTCTGCAGATAATCGGTTTGCATTAAATAAAATCAAACAAAAATATTCCCAAAACTCCACCAAAACGGACACACGATTCCTGCCTAGAAAACAGTTTAATAAAAAAAAAAACAGAGTTATGATCTGTACCAAAACCATACCTTAAAAAATAGCAGCATAAACATGTATTTTCTCATTAAGAAAGCTTCACTACACAAACTGCCAGTATTATAGCAATAACAAGAACTGCACTGAAAACCACCCCTGCTAAAACTTTGTTGAGGTCACATATAGATTTATGATCATTCAGGGAAATAATTCCAGGGGAAGAAGCCCCAGCACTCATGGTGGATTTTAGTTCAGCTCCTGGGTCCTGCTTAGCTTCTACAGTCCACTGAGGTACATTGACCTTCATTTCCATCTCATACATCATTTCACCCATAAGGCTGATCTCATTCTCCAGGTCCTTGAGGTCCATCACATCTATATTGTGCTCAGCGTCATATCTCATGTTCTGCACACTCATAGCCCTAGCAGCCACACCAGAAGTTCCACCACTCATGCCAGTCTGAATGAGGTGTTTCTTGGGAATGTTAAGAGGAAATTCCTGACCTAGCACCAGAGCTCGTCTCATATCTGTTTCCAGAATGTCCATACAGGTAGAGAAAAGGACCCATAGCCTCTCAAATTCAGCCTTGTCTTCTTTGCTCAAGCTGTGGTCCTTGAGAGTGCTGGTAAGTTTGTTTCTGTTGGCCACAGCTAGTTCTTGTGCTTTCTGCCTGGTCTTCTTTAATTCTTCACGCAGGTTCTGCGAGTCTGATGTGCCACCTATGGTGAGAACCAGATGCCTGTAGCATGCAGTAACCTTGTTTAGAGCATCCAGCAGTGCTTTGCATTCCTCCTTCAGCATCTCCAGTGTTAATTTCTTCCAAAACCACTTAGAAGCCCAAATACTGCTAAGAATTACACTCTTCCTGAAACACTGGTCCAGGGAATGTAGACCAACACTTAGCTGAAGTTCCACATTGCTTTCATTGCTTTATATATTTACAAACAGATGCCCTGTCTCATTAAAGCAGCACACAATCTGTAACAAAGAAATTTGTTTGTCCTACTCCATGGTACCAGGTCATAAAATAAAATGTTCAGTGTGGAATCAAATCCTTTGGCAATAATAATCTGCCAGCCAATCAGAAATCATCTGGTATCAACCTGTGCATAGTTTGAGTGAAATCCATATCAGGTAGTTGAGTTTAACCTTGCAGGGGTATTAGTACTGGTAAAAAAAAGTTGAACAACTGCTATAGAAGCCGTGGATACAGTTTCAAAATAGCGTGCGCTCTAAATCCCAGCTGGGAGCTGTCTGAACGCATCCGACTACTCTCTCAGCGCAGCTCATTCTGCCCATCATCAGCACGAGTCACGTGAGCAAGGCTCTAAAGGAATACGGCTTGTGGGGATTCTGCCGGTGTAGACCGACATCATTAAGAAGGGCAAATCCGCAATATTGTTAAAGTGGATAGAGAAGAATGTTATTCAGCTTGTTCTTATGCACGTTAACTCAACAGCAGACGGTCTAAAATAGATCAGGAGTGCGAGGTGTAAGCATTTGCTTTCACATGGTGTTCCTTCCATCAATATTTTCTTTCCATCACATAAAATGGCTGCTCTCTTTCACAGTTTAAGGTGACGATTTCAACAGCTTGGCATTTGGCACGCTGTGGTTGGAATACGCCCACCTCTTAGATGTAATGCGATTGGCCGTAGATAGCGTCTGTAGGAAAAAGAAAGGCGCCCATTGGTTGAAAGCTGTGTTGTTCCCTTTGCAGCCCTTTTCTATGCTGGGTGGAGAGGAGCTACTCCCTGAGACTGGGCAAGAAGGAAATAAGGCGTTCATCTTACAAAGTGAGTATATGCGCCTATACTTTTATTTGTCTCAATCCTGTTGATAATGGGCCTATTGCCGGTGAGGCCTGACACTGAAGGGCAGCTGAGTTATAAGTAGATCGGGATACGGCATGCCTGTGTGCTTCTTACACCGCTGTAGGGATTTGCAACCTGCTCCTAGTGAGATGTTAGTTTAGTGGAACTCCTAGCACTCTTAGCTCGGTTGTATTTCCGTACATATTGCTAGTAGCCACAATTTGCAGTTCACATACACCGTTTTACCAACACCAGCACAGCTTTACTGTCTGAGAATGATTGCACATCCTGATGTCATTCTGTGCATTTTGCTCGACTTGAAAGGTGACATGGGGATTATTCACAAATAATGAGCCAAAGTAAAATTGGGGTAAGAAAAGTTAATGAAGTAAAAGTGTTGCACAAAGCAATGGAACGTTCCCAAAAGCCTTACTCTAGTTTCACGAATAAGGTAATTGTATATTTTGCTGTGAAATTGTTATTTCACAGGCCAATTTTATGATTTCTAATGTCTAAGCGGCATCAGAGGAACGTCCGCAACAAATTTTGAGTTTGTTTTTGTAAGCCTGTGAGCATGCTAATTAGGGGCAGAGCCCTATCACTCCTAGAAATGTAATAAGTTTTGTACACTTTAAAACTAAATCGTAGAAAAAATGTCAATAATAAAGAGTAATTGAAAAAAAAATTCTTGTGTGCTATCTGAAAACGTTTCAACCGTAACAAAAATGTTTGGAAGTTGAACTACCCTGTAAATAGATCAAAGAACAAATTCCTGGTGACTGTCCAAGAGGACAGGAAAAGGCAGTGGAATGCGTAAAAAAAAAAACCATTCTTGGTAGTATGTTTGAGCAAAGAAGGCCGAGGTGCTGATGTGATGTTTGTCAATATATGGGCCTCTCAAATGTCTGTCCCACCAATGAACTAGGAACTAAGGTCCTTCCAGGAGGACAGTGAGGAAGAGGATCCTTTCTTGTATACACAGGAGATGACATGGCCATTGAAACAATGACCTGCTCATGAGGTATGGTATGAGTAGAAGAGAGGTTAAAAGATTCCTCAGAAGGTACTGGATAAGATAGCCTTAGAGTTTTTATGTAAGGGATTACAAAATTCAGGAGTAGAAAATGGTCCAGTGTTACTTATTTTGGCTGATATGTATTCTAGATTTAAGTGATCCATGAGGATGGTAAAAGATTTGGAGAGCCCTCCAAAAGATGATGCCATTTTTCCAGGGCAAATTTGACGGCCAACAGTTTTGATTGCCAGTGTACCAAGTTTTCTCACTGGAAGAACACTATCAATAAAAGAGGGCACAGGGATGCAGAGGGCCAATAAAACTCGTATGTTTGGATTAAATAGCCTCAACTCCAAGATTGGAGGCAATATCAGTTTCCATTATAAGGGGCTTGTAATATTTATATGAGCCAGCACAGAAGCAGAACCGAAGGCTTGCTTCAACCTGGCCTCGGGTGTTTTTTTTCCTTTCTAAATGAGGGCAGTTGTAAAATTAGTAATCTGAGAAAAATCTTTAATAAATCTCCAATAGAAATTCAGAAAGTGCTAATCTTACTGGCCATTCCAGGGCAACAGAGGCTTTGGCATGCTCCATTTTAGAGCCAGAGGGGGATATAATATACCCAACAAAGTGGATCTTTGACTTGTGAAACTCACATTTTTTCAATCTTGGAATATAAGTTGTTTTCCCTTAGGCAACAAAACACTTGTTTCACTTGAAAAACATGCTTTGGAAAAGGAACAGTGTCAGCAGAATGTCATCAAGACAAGCTTCTATACCTGGACAGGATTGCAAAGTTGTCATTGGTATAATACTGAAAAACATCTGGGGCACTGCACAAGGCAAACCGCATGAACAAATATTAGTGGCCATCCTGGGTGTTAAAAGCACACCTCTCCCCTGCTACAGAGGAGGTTGTATATTCCATGTAGAATTGGTCAGGGGTGATCCTGGCTATTTTGCTTCCTGAGGCAGCCTTCCTTTTGCTGCTCCCCATGGCACTCGCCTTTTCAGTGCCTGAGGGGGGTTAGGGGAAGTAGGGTAGAAATGTTATACATGATGTTTTGTGCTTCTGTACCAGCCCCAGGCAACCACAGCCCTTTAGCAGTAAAGATTTGTGTCTCCAAAGATGCCCCAGTAGCTCCCCATCTTCTTTTCTGCTGATTTACTGCACATGTTCTGTGCTGCTGTCACTTACTGAGCTTAGGGACCAACTCAAAATATACAGTAAACATGGAATATAACTGTTACAGTATACCACTGATTAGTAATTAAAGGGCACCTATCGTTTAAAAAAGTTACCCCCAACCAAAGGTGTGGGCTGATAGAGCCCGCATTCCGGTTGGGGGTACCAGTACTTTAAAAAAAAAATGCCCCCCCAGTGCAGGCGAGCTCGCACCGGGAGGACGCGTGCACATTTGTACACTTGTGACGTTGCGCGCATGCGCACTAAGAATAGCAGTCACTGTTGCGAGCCGCCATGATAGTAGGCGCGCATGCGCTGGCGGGGGGCATTTAAAAAAAAAAGTACTGGTACCCCCAACCGGAATGCAGGCTCTTATCAGCCCACACCTTTGGTTGGGGGTAGTTACATAGTTACATAGTTAAATTGGGTTGAAAAAAGACAAAGTCCATCAAGTTTAACTACTCCAAATTAAAACCCAGAATACACACACACATCCCTACACTCTTTCACACAAACCATATGCCCATAGCTAAACTAAATGTAGAGTTTAGTATCAAAATAGCCTTTGATATTATGTCTGTCCAAAAAAATCATCCAAGCTCCTTTTGAAAGCATCAACAGAATGAGCCATCACAACATCACCCGGCAGTGCATTCCACAACCTCACTGTCCTCACTGTGAAGAACCACCTACGCTGCTTCTAGTCTGAAGGGGTGGCCTCTGGTGCGGTGAACCTCTTTATGGGTAAAAAGGTCCCCTGATATTTGTCTATAAAGTCCTCTAATGTATTTGTAAAGTGTAATCATGTCCCCTCGCAAGCGCCTTTTTTCCAGAGAAAACAACCCCAACCTGGACACTCTACCCTCATAATTTAAGTCTTCCATTCCTCTAACCAGTTTAGTTGCACGTCTCTGCACTCTCTTCAGCTCATTTACATCCCTCCCAAGTACTGGAATCCAAAACTGCACTGCATACTCCAGATGAGGTCTTACTAGGGATCTATAAAGAGGTATAATTATGTTTTCATCCCTTGAGTTTATGCCCTTTTTATGCAAGACAGAACTTTATTTGCTTTAGTAGCTACAGAATGACACTGCCCAGAATTAGACAACTTGTTATCTATAAAAAACCCAAGATCCTTCTCACTCAAGGAAACTCCCAACACACTGCCATTTAGTGTATAACTTGCATTTATATTATTTTTTAAACGATAGGTGGCCTTTAATATGGATAATTACTGCATGGCAGCACAGACACCAGTGCAACTAGCATCAGTTTTTAATTATCAGCCCTGTAGCATCAGCTTGTATGAAAGGCCAACCTCATTTTCTGCTTGATCATTTGTGACTACCCCTAAGCTTAGCTTCTCAACAGCTGCTTAGAGCCCACTGAGCATGTGAGTGTCACAGACACTTTCCAAGATGGTAACACCCCTGTGACAAGTTTGAAGTCCTTGATCATTGCTGCTAATGACAAGCTGAAACTTTAGGCTTGGTGCAATAAGTTCAGGATATAAAACATGCCATTTTTAGTCCTATTCATTTTTAGGGTTTCCTTTTCTTTTAATGTACTCTGTTTCCTCATTCACACAGGCAAGATAACTACTCATAATAAAACTTACCCTAATGTGTAAATGCAACAAAAAAATTATATTGTAAATTACACTGGGACAAGGATTGGCATTAACGAGAACCAACCTTTGTAGAATAATTTGTAACACAATAATGTGTTAGGGATGTATAAATATAGGACAATAATACAGTTTGCTGCAGAAAGAGAATAAAAACAAATCTCTGGTTGCTATGGGTTACAGCTCTGGCGCAGATGTGCTCACTGATAGTAGATAAGCCCCAGTAACGACATTTCCCTGATGGCTAGATAATGACAATATTATCTCCGGTACATATAAAGCATCATGTCTAGCATATCTTTATGCACTCATTTACTAAAACTGTACAAATGTACATAATCAGTTCCCATATGTCCATTTTCTTTAGCATTAATGGTAAGCACAAATTTCCATCTGTTAATACTTTTATTCAAATTCAAGAGGATCTAAGTATAAATAATGGATTGATGTATGTGTGTGTGTGTGTGCATGCTGTTCTCTTATTAATAGAAATCTACATGATGACCCCTGTTTATACAAATAAATATAGAGATGTGTTATCCATATGTATAGAACAGTACTAAGCATATGGGATATACATATTAAGTAAAGACCTAGGTTTTTGTTTGTTTGGCACTTGGCACTTGTCAAGCAGTGTCCCTTAGGTGATCAGTTACTCCATGGCACAAAATACACTGTGGTAAGGATATGATTATAGCAGGGGTGTCCAACCTTTTGGCTTCCCTGGGCCACACTGGAAAAAGAAAAGTTGTCTGGGGCCACACATGAAATACACAAGCACTTATGTTTTGTAAAAGTAAAGAAAATGCACAGAAAAGAACTACAATACCAGTTGGATAACACGATAGAGCTTTACACTGGAATATGGGACACCTGGATTATTATTACTACTAACTGGGAAATGAGTCCCGCCTCCTGCCTACTCCTATGTCCTTTGCAATATGACGTTTCCTTGGGAAACAAATGTTTCAAGCTGTGCCGCATTCATATTCATCATAGGCCGAATGCGGACGCCCCTGAATTATAGTGTAATTTAACTATGCTAATAGTCATTCACAGTACAGGTATGGGACCTGTTATCCGGAATGCTTGGGACCCGGGGATTTCTGGATATTGGATCTTTTTGTAATTTAGATCTTCCTACCTTAAGTCACTAGAACATTACGTAAACATTAAATAAACCCAATAGGCTGGTTTTGTCTCCACTAAGGATTAATTCAATCTTAATTGAGATCAAACACAAGTTACTTTTTTATTATTACAGAGAAAACGGAAATCATTTTAAAAAATTTGGATTATTTTAATAAAATGCAGTTTATGGAAGACTGACCTTTCTGTAATTTGGAGCTTTCTGGATAACTGATATCCAGATAACTGGATCAAATACCTGTAATTAAAGACTTGGAATGAGCTTAAACACTTTTGCTAACAGACCCGGATATTTCACATTATTCTGAATGTAGCAAATGTAGGCAATCTAAAAACATATATAGTTACATAGTTAAATTGGGGACTAAGTCCATCAAGTTCAACCCCTCCAAATAAAAACCCAGTATCCACACACACACCCCTCCATACCTTACATAAATTATATATGCCCATAGAATATGCATGAGCAATGCACTAGAATCCACTATGAATTAATGGTACCTTAAAGTGCTTGGTGAGACCATCTGTTATAAGACTGAAGTTTAACCAAAAGTTATCCACTGGTATAGACAAGTCAAAGCCCCACTCTGCATTGCACTGAGGGGCTGTACATTTAAAGGAGAACTAAACCTATACTTTAAAAAAACCCTCCCCTGTAGACCCGCCCCCCCTAGCCTACTTGCTACATTGGGCAAATGGCCCTAACTTTTTACTTATCCCTCGTGGCAGATTCAGGTGTCATGGCAGCCATCTACTTCTCTTCTGTAATCTTTGTGTATTGAACGGCGTTTCGGCGCATGCGCAGTTGGATCAATTTCCCATCTCCAGACAACTGCACATGCGTTGAAACTCACGGGAATTGCTGAAGAGCTGAAAGAAGACACTAATATTACCGAAGAATTCCAGTTTGGTAAGATTATTTAATATGTCACTTAATATGATATAAAGTACCTGTTGCTCAAGAATTCATTTTGGGGGTATAGTTTTCCTTTAAGGGATGGTTTTCCATATTATGGAAAGATCCCGTATTGAGAAATCCTGGGGGAGTGACTATGGGGCAGATTCACTAAAGCGCAAAGCGTCTAACGCTAGCGCTAATTCACCAGCGTGACATCATTTCGCAAATTCGCTAACACGGACTCTGGCGAATTTTCACTAGCAAAGTAGATAGACTTGCGCAACTTCGCACCCTTACGCCAGACGAAGTTGTGCACTGACGAAGGATCGTAACTTCGCAAATTCACTAAGATTAATATTTTCCTCAACGTTAGCACTTATGCTAGACATTACTTCACCTGGCCAGTCTGGCCAGGCAAAGTTAAATACAATAGATAGGAGGTTGAAAAAATTTTTTTTTTCTAAGTCCCAAAAAAACGCCGGTGTATTTTAGTATAGGAGGGTGATAGTCTGAAAAAGATCGATAATTTTTTTGGGGGGTTACCCTACTTCCCCCCTACATTTCCTAACATATGGCAACACAACTATACAGGGGGCACATGTAGGGCAATAGGACAACTTTATTTTATTTATTAAAGGTTTCCTGGGCTTGTGTAGTGCAACGTAGTGGCTGTAACATATACTTCTATTTTACGCTTAAGTTCCCGCCGTATGCAAATTAGGTGAACGAACGGTAGCGCAACTTCGCTAATTTGCGTAGTGCTGGCGAAAATTCTCCTGGCGAAGTGCGGCCAACGCTAGCGAAGCCAACTCTAGCGAATTTGCGCATCTTAGTGAATTCGCCCCTATATTTCTTTAGCCTCATAGACATTATATTATGTATTTGAAAAACCCTGTAACTCAGATCAACCTACATTTTATGTGTAGACTACCTGTCTGTATAAGACTCAAAGGATACAAAATTCTCTTTCAAATAACTTTAGTTTCCTTACTGACTGCTGATTTTCTTCCAATTCACTTGAAACTCTTGTAGAAAGCTATTTCACCCTTTCTCATCTCTTTCGTAATTTGATTTTAATTAATTTTAACAGCCAACACGTATTGTTAAATAATTCAGTTTCTTTAAAGCACACAGCAGGATGCTTACACAAGAAAGCTTGTTCATCAGACAAGCAACAGTATATATCTATATATATATGAGAACTTATATTTTTTTACATCATTTGCATTGTCTTTACAAAATAAAAGTTGCTATTCATCATAGAAATATAATAATATCGGTATGTCGATATAATATGTATATTGGCTTTGTATTTTTTTATAAGTGAACATTTGGTAAATGACTTCTTGGAAGGTACCACCTTTTTAAAAAAAAAAATGTTTTATGTATAAAGAAATATTTATATTCATATAAGAACGTTGTCACTTTTTTTTTCTTGTTGACGAATTGGTCTGTAATGCCTCATTTTGCTTACTTGCTAAAGCTGCCTGGAGCAGAACAGCTTTAATAATTCATGTTTGTTTACGCTATGCCCAGGAAAGGGCTGGAAATGTAGGCATTAATGGATCCTGTTTTCACAATGATGGCAAGCTATTTTATTGCCAGGATACTGTGCTCAGCATGCTGTAATGGATTCTGTTAAGAGTTGAACAAAAGTGCACACACAGAGTTATGTTACTGAGTCAGTGTACTAGATATACAGTGAACTAGGCAAATTCCCACAGTATTCAACAAAATCTTCCAAAATGTAAAAGTGGTACAACTGCATGGTGTAATTCAAATGAGAATAGGGCATATTTCTCAAGACCGCTTACTGTTTTATTCCAGAGTGAAGGGATGAATCCCTTATCCAGAAAACTATTATTCAGGAGTGCAGGAAAGGCCATCTCCCACAGTGTCCATTTTAGGCACAGTAACACCAAAAAGTTAAAGCGTTTTAAAGTAAAGAATATATCATGTAGTGTTGCCCTTCACTGTTAAAACTGATCTGTTTGCTTCAGAAACACTACTATAATTCATATATCAAGCTGCTAAGTAGCAATGGCAGAAATTGAAAAAAGGCTATATGGCAAAGGATAAGTAATGGATAACAGATAACATTATGTTCCGCAGAGCTTATCTGCTATCTGCTGTGTAACTTGAGCCTTTTCTCCTTTAGAAGTGACTAGTAGCATAATTTAGCGTTGCCCTGCACTGTTAAAGCTATTTTTTTTTTACTTTAAAACAATTTCATTTTTTGATGTTACTGGTGCTTTAAGTTTTTCCTAATTTTACACTGGTTTTTGTGGTTCCACCATTAAGTCATTGTACATTTTCCCAGATCTTTTAATTTTTTATGGTCCCTGAAAAATATAAAATGAGGGTTCTACTGTAATTATATATTTTTTTAACTTGAAGTTAGTATAAACCCAAACTGATGGCAAAACAAGCCTGTTATGTTTAGTTAAAGGGATACTGTCATGGGAAAACACAACAGTTAATAGTGCTGCTCCAGTAGACTTATGCACTGAAATCCATTTCTCAAAAGAGCAAA
>CM044437.1:60293181-60310991 GCA_024363595.1 Xenopus borealis
TGAGAATAAATAAATAGTCTAGGGATGTTTTTCATGGTGTAGGGAAAAGAAACCTTTGACATTCTTGAAAATGCCCTGCTTTTGTTTGTAAAACTTGCATGGGTGACATGGAAATGTGACTTCATTTTGGGCTGATCAGCCTAAATCATTGTAACACCTCATTTGTAACTGAAAAGTGGCAAATCCTAATAAAGCTATGAGATCCAGAAAGCACTGAATTACAGGAAGTCTATCTCATATAGATTCGATTTTAATCAAATAATTTATATTTAAAAAAAAAAAAGGATTTCCTTTAAGTAATAAAACAGTACCTTCTACTTGATTCATAGTGAAATATAATTTATCCTTATTGGAGTATAAGGTCCCCAACCTCCAGGTCATAGCCCAGTACCAGGCCGCACACATACCTGAACAAAGCCCACATTTAAAGGGGTGTGTGCCTTTCAAACGGTGCAAGCAGGTGACACCCCCCTGTCCTTGCAAAAAAATTCAGGCTTCACGTTGGACCCTGGGCCATATGTCAGGATCGCGCCGCCCGGAGGCTTACCTAACCGGGCGGCGCGTCCTCTTCCTCCGGCGTCGCATCCACAATGGCAACGCCCATAGCCGCCACGTGACGCGATGATGTCACGGCGCCCCATTTTTGGCGCCAAATTCAAATATTTAAAGCGCCCTGGACGCCATTATGGCGCCCAATGAGAGGACTCTATAGCTTTTGTTCCTGGGTGTTATTTTGATCCTGTATTGCTGTGTTTTGACCCTGCCTGTACCTACTATTGAAGATGGCAGCTTGCCTATAAACCTTGCCTGGACTTTGACCTTGTTTCCTGCCTGATCCTTGCCTGTACTGCGTTATTGGACCTTTAACCCCTAAGCTTCCTCCTTGGTCCCTACTACTTCCCTAGGGTGCCTACTAGGCCTACCCTGACACCATAAAAGTTTGGGGACAGCTTATTTAAATGATTATTTACTAGACTTAAGGTATGGAAACCCAAATTATGGGAAGACCCCTTCTCCAAGGGTTCTGTATATCAGGTTCCATATCTTTAATAGAATGTAAAGGGGGTTATTTATGTAAGGTCACATTTTATAGTTTTTTTAGACCACAAATGAACTTACTATTCAAATGTTTTCCAATTGAAGAAATAACTTGATTGGGAAAAAACTCGAATCAGTGAGTACAGGGTGAAGAACCAGAAAACTCAAATTGATCAAGTTTGCTGCGGAAAAAAAATTCAAATCGCTCAAATTCATAAGCTTTTGGCCGCAACTCTCTGATAAAAGCTTGAACATCATGAAGGCTATGAACATCTTCAAATGGTTCAAGGAACCTCTTGACTTCTACATGCCCTCTACAGGTTTTAGATGGTGTAATTTTGGATTCAAGCTATTTCCAGGGTCAGAGTATTTGACTCAAAAATACCGTTTAGAAACTATTTTTTTCATTAAAAACACAACTTGACCCTTAATTAATTTACCAAGTGTATATTTTTGCTGTTTTTTAATGAACTGCTATACAACAAACTCTCTGATTCAATGATTGTGACTAATTTGCTAACCAAAAATCAATAAACTTTGTAAGAGAGAATTTCAATCAATAAACCATATTATGCTTTACTGGTTATCTCTTTTGACTGATTCAAAGCCATATCTATTTGACTCCTTCTTTTTGTAAGTGTTTGTGTTATCTGGGAATGGCAAAAGTACAAGGGCAAAATATATGAAAGGCTAATTCAGATCTGTTTTGGAAAGCTGCCATAAAAAATTAATCTCTCGGCCTTTTGCAATTAGTTCTGCCTTGTTTAAAATGGCACAGATACTGAGATAGTAGTCTAGCTGATGCTTGTAAGTGTGCATAGACTGTGCCTAGCTTGATATAGGGCATTAGAATATTCATGAGTGCCTATTGCAGTGTGAGTTGATTTGACATGTCAGAATTTTAAAGACACAATTTTGATTAATTGTAAACAATAAAAAAAGATGGCATAGATTATCCTGCTTTTCCTCGCATCCCATTGTTTTATAGAAGTCTATTGAAGATGTTTTTGTGCAATATTCACACTTTTCCAGCCTTTAGCCATCCTGTATAAAAATTCAGAGCTTGGGGTAGCTTGATAGCCAAGGGCAATAGGCCATATGTATTTAGCCTATTTTCATCTCCTTTTTTTAACTCGTCAATTATTGCTGTAAATATTTAATTACACTTTGTTTTTCACACTTTTTCAACAGGTGGAATACTTTCAGCTTCAAAGGCTTTCCAGCATTTCAGCAATGATAAAAGCTATATGACGAGGCACAAATAAACATGCTTCCACACTTGTCACTAAGCTGCTTGCAGATCTGAAACTCCTTATGGCTGTGTATGATGAAGACATCTTAAACAATCCCTTTTATTTAGCTATCCAGAAACAGAGGCCTGATTTATTTGATAAAGTTGCAGAGACGCATGGAATTGTAAGTATTGCATGTTAACACCATATTTTTAAAGGAACAGTTCAGGGTAAAATTAAAAACTGGGTAAATAGATAGGCTGTGCAAAATGAAAAATGTTTCCAATATAGTTAGTCAGGGAAAAATGCAAACTATAAAGGCTGGACTGACTGGATGTCTAATATAATAGCCAAAATCCAACGTCCTGCTTTTCAGCTCCCCAAATCTGAGTTCGTCAGTGACTTGAAGGGGGGGCCACATGGGACATAACTGTTCAGTGCATTTGCAATGGATCCTCCGCATTCAGCTCAGATTCAAAAGCAACCAATGACCAATGTGGCCCTCCCTCAAGTCACTGATTGGATACTGCCTGGTAACCAGGGAAACCAGTCAGTGTAAACCAAGAGAGCTGAAAAGCAGAAAGTAGTGTTCTGTTAGGTTAGACTTACAGTCACTCCAGCCTTTATACATTACCTTTTTGCCTAACTATATTGAAAATATTTTTTATTTTGCAAAGCCTATCTATTTATCCAGTTTTTACTTTTATAATGAACAATTCCTTTAAGATATTTAAAAAAAAATTATTATTCTCATGGAAATTTAAATTAGAATTGTATTATTTGAACTATCAAGCCTACCATCAAGTCTCATAAAGGAGATAATAATCCAGTCTAACCACTTTTTTTTTTATATATATTCTTTATTTTGCATTTTTCTGAATACAAAGCTGCAGGTTACATAGAACAAGTCAGTTTAAAGCATTATGTTACATATCCACATATCCATAAATATATTATGTAAAATTTCCAAAAAGAACACAAGGTTGGGGCAAGTAATACCAAGTTATTGAATCAGGTGTCTGATGACCCATCATGTTGCAGTATAACCACCTTTAAAACACTGTTCCGCATTAACATCTAGTGTAAATGGAAATTATTGTATAAATATACTGCACTCACAGTTGTTAGCCTGCAAAAAACACACAGGCTAAGAGCAGCACAGTCCTGCTAACTGGGCAAAATCTATGAAGCCAGCCAAAATGTTCTCTTTTGTATTGATGATAGGGCTGGCCTGTAGCAAATCAGGATTAATGAATGAAAACTTTTGCACTAACCAGTAGGGATGCACCAAATCAACTATTTTGGATTCGGCCAAATCATTGAATCCTTTGTGAAAGATTTGGCTGAATACCAATCCAAATCCTAATTTGTATATGCTGTTTAGGGGCAGGAAAGGAAAAACGGTGAAAATATTTTTCACTTTCTTGTTTTGTGATGAAAAATCATGTGATTTCCCTCCCTGCTCCTAATTTACATATGCAAATTTTAATCGGTTCGGCCAGACACAAGGTTTCGGACGAAACCGAATCCTGCTGAAAAAGGCAGAATCACGAACCGAATCCAGGATTTGGTGCATCCCTGCTAACCAGTGCTAGCATGTATTGGCCCATATTGCAGGGAGAGTGAAAATTGGCAGTTGGTGAATTATCCTGACCCTTTCATTACTACATAGTTACATTGGGTTTAAAAAAGACAAGTCCATCAAGTTCAACCCCTCCAAATGAAAAACCAGCATACATACACACACACCACTCCATACTTTCACATAAATGATATATACCCATAGCTATACTAACTGTAGAGTTTAGTATCACAATAGCCTTTGATATTATGTCTGTCCAAGAAATCAAGCCCCTCTTAAAAGCATTAACAGAATAAGCCATCACAACATCACCCGGAACTGCATTCCACAACCTCACTGTCCTGACTGTGAAGAACCACCTACGCTGCTTCAAATGAAAGTCCTTTTCTTCTAGTCTGAAGGTCCACTGATATTTGTCTGTAATGTCCTCTAATGTACTCGTAAAGTGTAATCATGTCTTCCTTCCCTCTTACCAGTTTAGTTGCACGACTCTGCACTCTCTTCAGCTCATTTATATCCTGGAGTCCAAAACTGTACTGCATACTCCAGATGAGGCCTTGCTAGTGCCCAGTTCCCAACTCTGCAGAGTGGCAGCATCCTGCACAATTTAGTATCATCTGCAAAAATAAAAACAGTACTTTCAATGCCCACCTCCAGGTCATTAATAAACAAGCTGAAAAGCAAGGGAGCCACTACAGAGCCCTGCTGTACTCCACTAACAACACTGGTCCAATTAGAAAATGTTCCATTTACCACAACCCTTTGTTGTCTTCTAGCCAGTTCTCTATCCAAGTACAAATATGTTCCAACATTCCTTAATTTAACCAGTAACCTTCTGTGTGGCACTGAATCAAATGTATCACGTTGCCATCCATGAGCATGTTGAATCAAGGTGAACTACTGTATAACAAATACATGTAGGATACAGTGTAAGACATTTGGATGCTGGTGGTAATGTGGTTGTAAAACATACTTTTCCTCCTCCTTTCCCAACTTCCTCTGCCCTCAGATAATGACATATATAGGTTTATGATAACATTACTTCTCATTTATGATGATGTCACTTCCAGTTTTATGGTGGGTTGAATTCTGAATATAGCTACTAGGGATGCACCAAATTAACTATTTTTGTTTCTGGCCGAATTCACTGTGAAAGATTCGGCTGAATACCGAACCAAATTCAACCCCTAATTTGCATATGCAAATTAGTAAGAGGAATGGTAAAAGTTAGGCATGCACAAAGTGTGCTGCAAAATTTTTTTTACTTCCTTGTTTTGTGACAAAAAGTCACATGATTTTAAGGATTCGGTTTGGCCAGGCACAAGGATTCGGCTAAATCCTGCTGAAAATGGCAGAATTCTGGCCGAATACCAAACCGAATCCTGGATTCGGTGCATCCCTAATAGCTACTGCCTGTCTGGTAGCATATACAGATTAGGCAAGAATGCTTTTTTTATTTGTATTTACTATTTTAATGACCCCCTGTTCAACAACTTCATCCGAGTTAGCTTTTTCCCCGCTACAGGGTATGGTCAGTTCTTGCTCTAAATTGTTAATGAATTTTAAATCTTTATATTAACAGAAAATAAAGTAAAACTTCCGGTATACTTTGGCTACTTGGAAAAAAAAAAAGACTAGACAAGTCCAATTTGTTATTTAGTAGATGAAATGCTGGCGTTTTGCAGATCAGCTTATATTGTGTTTAGTCTTGTGGCTGATCTTGTGATGCTTTAATTATGAATGTGGTTATGAGACTGAGAATCCTCTTTTCTTTGTGTTTAACAAATATGGTTTTTGTGACGTCCAAGAAATCAGAAAAAGGATACTTTGTCACCAAGCCCTAGAGTAATACTTTCAACTCATTTGCTCTATTATTTGTACTTCTAATTTAGTGTTCTAGAACACTAAACATTTGACACATTGTAGATATCATCTGAACAACTCTGTTGATTTTTATTTTGTTAAAAAGCATCATGTTACAAATAAGCAACATTTACTAGGAAATTAGGCATAATTGGCATGAAATAATTATATTTGTTTCCAAAACAGGCCATAACAGAATGTCTAAGCAACTGTCTGGAATAAGTTACAAAACAATTGTGCATACATATAAAATAAAAAAAAACTCCCTAAATGTTTTTAGCTTTACTTCTTGTTTGAAACTCTTTTCATTAGAAACTTTCATTCATTCATTCATTCATTCATTCATTCATTGTTAGGACATTTGTTTTCAACAGTGGAGGAAATTTACTTAAAGGGGAACTATTGCGAAAATGAAAATTGAATAAAAGCTTCATCGTACTGAAATAAGAAACTTTCTAAATACAATCAATTTAAATTATGTACCCTTTTTCAAATAATCAAGTTTATCTTCACTATTCCTCTCTCAGCATCTGTTTCTCCTCATTCTGTCTTCATTCAGGAATTGGGTCAGATTCAAAAGAAACTCTTACGACCCATATGCCCCCCATCAAGTCACTGATTGGTTACTGCCTGATAACCTAACAGTGGAAACCAAGAGAGCTGCAAAGCAGGAAGTAGTGTTCTGGCTAATATGTTACACATCCAGTCACTCTAGCCTTTATAGATGACATTTTTGACTAATTAACTACAGATGCAGTCACTTTGGATTGTGAGTTAAATGCGTCGTGACTTAACTCATCTATCCCATTTATCCCACTTAGCACAGAATATTGTGTCACAGCATCCCATCCAATTAAAGAGTTCACCATTGAAAACAATGGGGCTTTGGTATGCTAATGAAAAGGTCAAATGCATTAAATTAGTTAAGATAACTTTAGATAACACAGTTTCCTCAATTAGCCCTGAGTCATGACGCATTTAACTTACAAATCCAAGTGACTGCATCTGTATACTGAAAAAAAAATTTGTTTTGCACAGCCTATCTATTTACTACCTAGGTTTTTTTTTTGTACTGAATAGTTCCTTCAAAGCAGTTGTTCACTTTTTTGTCCGAGTTTACAAAATTTGACTTGAAGTGTTGCTATAATGCCTATTACAACAGCTGTGCTGAAATTGTTCTTTTAAAAAAAAAATGTATAAACCATAATGTTCTTCCTAGTCCTCTCCCTAATGTGAACACAGTTTAGCTTGCAGCTTTCAAGTTCAGCACCTACATCGGCGTCATGTCAAACACTGACCAGCCTTTACTGTCGTACTTTAGCCTAGTGACCTTTCCCCTTTGTCATATGTATTTAGTTATTGGTTAATATTCCCAGTTCACTAGTCCTGATAATGGCAGCATTCCTGTACGCTCACTGCAGCTTTGGTGAAAGGGGATGTTCACCTCTAAGTAAACTTTTAGTATAATATAAAGAGGTACACCCTGAAACTATTTGGAATTGATTTTCATTTTTTATTATTTGTGGTCTTTTGTGTTATTTTGCTTCTTATTCAGCAGCTCTCCAGCAACCATCCATTGACTGGAATATGAATAGGAGAGGGCCTGAATAGAAAGTTAAAGGAATACTATACCCCCAAAATAAATACTTGAACAACAGATAGTTTATATCAAATTAAGTGACATATTAAATAATCTTACCAAACTGGAATATATATTAAAGTAAATATTGCCCTTTTACATCTCTTGCCTTGAACCACCATTTCATAATGGTCTGTGTGCTGCCTCAGAGATCACCTGACCAGAAATATTTCAACTCTAACTGTAACAGCAAGAAATGTTGAAGCAAAAGACAGAACTCTGTCTGTTAATTGGCTCATGTGACCTAACTTTATAGTTTGTTTGGTATGTTTGTGTGCACCGTTGAATCCTAGGATCCCAGGAGGCTGTCCTTATTTTTTAAAATGGCAATTTTCTATTTATAATTACCCAATGGCACATACTACTAAAAAAGTATATTATTATGAAAATGGTTTATTTACATGAAGCAAGGTTTTACATATAAGTTGTTTGAGGCAATATCTTTCTATAGAGACCTACATTGTTTGGGGGGTATAGTTTTCCTTTAAGTAATAAAAAGAAGCAATAACAAAAATGTGCTGTACAGAGCATTTTTTTAGATGGGGTCAGTGACCCCCATTTGAAAGCTGGAAAAAGTCAGAAGAAAAGGTAAATAATTAAAAAACTATCAAAAAATAAATAGTTAAGACCAACTGAAAAGTATCTTAGAATGGGCCATTCTATAACACACTAAAAGTTAACGTAAAGGTAAACCACCCCTTTAAGGATACTGTGATGCAGCTGACCTATGATCAGCAGAAAGTGGCATGAGTACTTCATCATTTGAAACCAGCCTCACCATAGCAAAGCATTACATGTAGATCGCAGAGTAGGAAGAAGCTGACTATTGAAGGGGTGGTGATCCCCTGTATCGATGGGTGTGATCAAGAGAGGAACTTCTGGCTGTTCAGTATCAAATACAGAGCTGAGTGTCTCTTTAACCAGCTATTATCTGCAAATAATATATCGTATTGCCAATTAGTCAATATAGTGAGGAGACACTTCTATACAAATAAGGTTTATTATTATGTAAATTATGAAGGTTAATAACCCCTTTTAACAGTAAGTAAACTATGTTACTAGATTTTGCACCAGCAATTGCTGATGGTTGTACTGAATCTCTTTGTTTAAGGTCCTGGTTCCATGCAAGGGGAGCATTTCCAACATCTTGAATTCTGCATGTCCTTTCGATTCATATATTTTAAAGCCCACAGAAGGTGGTTTTGAAACAGAAAATGGAAAGGTACAGTTTAATGTATATTAAATATAAAAGGTTATTAGTGGTTTCTTGTGACCTTTTCATGCTGTTATGTTGCTTTTTCTGACAAAGTCTGACAAATGAACTGTAATACAGCAACCTTGGTGCATAAATCAGATTGGCGGGCCACATGGGATCGATTCAGTTGGACAGACCTGCTTTAGAGTACTGTAATAGCACACACCGTATTTTGTCAGCCACGCTTAATCTCAACCTCTCATCCACGCTTGATCTCACCTCAACCCAGTGGAACACCTGTGGAATGAATTGGAACCTTGATTGTGTGCTAGGCCTAATTCGGTGCCCACCCTCAGCAGGGTTTTTTTTTTTTTTTATTGCTTACCGTAAACAATATCTAATATCCCCAGTTCTACACACTGATTCATGTACACCTGTGTAGGGCTTTACCTTGGTAAAAATTTACTAAATAGATTAAAAATACATTTTGCCATTGCATGGGTTATCAGCACCTCACATGTAACATTGGTTTTTGTTTTCTAAAGTAAAATGTGATGAGAACACTTAGAATTAAAGTTAACCTGTCTTGCAGCATTCTCTTGTTAAGTAGAGCACATGGGCTACTATAGTAGTAGTAATGTTCATAGAAACTATGAAATCAATTTATAGCCAACTAAAATTAGTTTAGGTATAAGTAAAAATAATGAACATAACGTGAAGGTGAAGGTAACACTGTGGTAGCAGATCAGCAGGTGAAAGTTCCTGTAAAGCAGCAAGAAATCTAGATTTATATGGCAGATGAAGGTCTATATGGTTTTATTTTCCATTATCAAAAGATGAAAGTTGGTGTAAGAGGGCATAACTGAAAAATCCATTTAGCGATCCTGCAGCACATTTTATCTCCTTAATGCAAAGCAGTGGGATATTTTAATCAGGAAAGCATTAAGATAGGCATTTATAAGCAGCTTCTTACGGTAATGCCATTGGTCTGGGATAATAAACATCAGCCTTTAAAAGCGTTGTAAAGTCAAATATAAAAGCTTTCATAATGGAAGCAAATATAATTCTATGCAAGCTTCAAAGGGGTTGTTCACCTTTACGTTAACTTTTAGTATGGCATAGAGCAGTGATCCCCAACCAGTAGCTTGTGAGCAACATATTGCTCTCCAACCCCTTGGATGTTGCTCCCAGTGGCCTCAAAGCAGATGATTATTTTTGATTTCCAGGCTTGGAGGCATGTTTGGTTGTATAAAAACCAGGTGTACTGCCAAACAGAGCCTCAATGTTGGTTGACAATAAACATAGGGGATACTAAATGGCCAATCACAGCACTTATTTGGCACCCCAAGAACATTTTTCATGCTTATGTTGCTCCCCAACTGCTTTTTCTTCTGAACGTTGCTCTTGGGTTCAAAAGGTTGGGGATCCCTGGCATAGAGAGTGATATTTTGAGATGATTTGCAATTGGTTTTAATTTTTTATTTGTGGTTTTTGAGTTATTTAGATTTTTGTTCAGCAGCTCTCCAGTTTGCAATTTCAGCAGTCTTTTTGCTAGGATCCAAATGACCCTAGCAACCATGCATTGCTTTAAATAAGAGACTGGAATATGAATAGGAGAGGTCTGAATAGGAAAAATAGTAATAAAAAGTAGAAATAACAATTAATTTGTAGCCTTGCAGAGCATCTGTTTTTAGAGTCATTGACACCCATGTGAAAGCTGTAAAGAATCAGAAGACAAATCATTCAAAAACTATAGAAAACAAATAATCAAGACCAATTCAAAAGTTGCTTAAGGGCCATTTTATAACATACTAAAAGTTAACTGAAAGGTGAACCACCCCGTTAAATGTAAATTAATTATACATTTCCAATTATTTTAAATGTATTTGTAAATATTATTGATTTTTTTTTCGTCTGGTCTGGTCATTGTGATCTGTTCTGGATAATCCGAAAAATTTGTGGTTTTCAACCAATAATCTGAAAAGGTTGAGTTTTCACAGCAAAAACTCACAAAAAATCGAGTTCTTGTATTGTCAATCGTACTATACGAATTCATGTTCAGTTTTGTTGCTCCGATTTTTGTTTTTTTTTTGAGGAAAAAAATTATTGAAACATTTGTTAAAATCTTGATAGTTTGGTACAATTTGTTTTCTTAAAATATGAGATTAATTTTAGTTGTAATAAATCTGCCCCTGAGTGTAATGTAGAGACTCATTTTTTGAGACAATTTGCAACTGATTTTTATGTTTTATTTTTTCTAAATTATTTAGCTTTCTGTTCAGCATTTTTAGCAGCTATCTGGTTGCTAAGGTTCAAATTACCAGGCAGAGGTTTGAATGAAAGACTACAGTATGGGTAGGACTTGGCCTGAAAACAATAGCAGTAAAACAGTAGCCTCACAGAGCAATACATTTTTGACTGCTGGGGACATTGAAAGCTGAAAAGAGTCATAAAAGACGGCAAGTAATTCAGAACTGTATAAATTAAGACAGCATCGGCCAAGTTGAAGCAGAGGGTATTACCATGAAAAGGGGTGTAGCATACTGGAAAAGGGGTTTGTTTGGTTGAGTTTTGTAGATCAGGGACATATCTGGCTTTTGTGGAAGTGAGTTGTTGCTGACATACTGGGTGAGAGACTTATTCATCTACATTCAAGTAGCAGTTCTGAAGCACAGCACATATGACTGTGAGCCACCAAATAAATATATGACAAGGTTAAATTACCCCTTGCTGATGTATTGTGAGAGCTGGTATAAAGTGTCAAAATCCCCACCTTGCTGTATACCGAATAGTCCAGTGTCTGACAGGTGCTGTTCTTTTATTTCATGGAAGATGATTGTTTTATATATTATACTAGGCATATACATTATGGATGTATCACCTACTGTAAATGGGAAAATATTAGATGACACTGAAGAACTAAATTACTATAAACAGGCATGTTATGTCTTACAAGATGATAATTTTCATGTAATAATGTAATGATAGTGGGTTTGCAGTTTAATGTGTTATCTGGCCTTCATAAAGTTCTCTGTAAGGTTCTATGGATCAGTCTCTCGAAGGGAAGCCAAAAGAAGTAGATGGTAGCCCCAAGCCAATCATCAGTGAGAATTTACAGTAAATGCTTTCCTGGATATTCTCAAAACACTATATTAGAATTGATTGTAATGACACTATGTTATGTTTCTATATAACTTCTTATGAGCTTATGACGCCTAAACAGATTTTGGTCCACAGGGCTAATATGCAGTATGTCCGAAAATGCATTATTTGAGATGATGTCACTATTTCAGTAATGTCGAAAAGTTGTCTTGGTTGAATTATAAATCTCTCAAGTTTGGGATTGTAGCAGGAGGGGTAGAAGATATAACTCCAATGTCATATAATAATCACAGTAGTTAGGCTATAGCAACATTTACAGAACATTATAATAAACTTGCTGATCATATTCTCACAATTTTTATTCAGTATGCAGAAAAGTTGTAGAATACATGAAATACAGTGCTACAAAATATGTTGGCACTATATAAATATATATATAATTATAGTAGTAGTAGTAATAATAATAATAATAATAAATAGCTGTCAGGAAAAGATATTATCATTGAAATTTACTGCCAAGTGGCCATCAGTTTCCCTCCTTACAAATTTGTGTCATATTATAATTTATCTGTATTTTAAAAAAATATTGTATTGACTCTAAAATTGTATTTATTATCTCTTAAGGAGATCTTCATTCAAGGAAACCTGGTTAAACTGGGTTCTGGTTTTGCCTCCAACCTCACCATTCCAATTCTTTTTGAGGAGACTTTCTACAATGAAAAAGAGGAAAGCTATAACATTTTGTGTATTGCGCGTTCATTAGAAAAAGAGGAAAATTCAGGTATTTTCATTTATTAATAATTGACAAGAAGCTTATTTTTTTAACCTTTCTTCTAAATACTGTATTTAGTAGAAAATATTCCAACTTTTGCTAAGAGCAGTTTTAAAGTAGACCTTTATGATAAATGAAAAATACCCTAATTTTGTAGGCAATTATAAGTAATATATGGTGTTGCTTTTACATGGTGCTAAAAATTAATGTTACCTTTAAAAATAGCCCCTATATTGGAGCTCCTTATAGATGTTCTTTGGTCCCTGTCCGTGTTTCAAATGAGGGGTGAGCGTGTTCTAACAGTCCCTGCCAGAAGCACAGTACAAGGGGGCAGCCAATCACAGCCCTACAGTCACGAGCACACACAGGCTTCAGTTCTCTATCAGGTCCTGCTACATGTTGATTGGTTCCTGTCCTACAGTGCAGTGAGCCGAGAGCCACCGGCTCCCCTGCTAAGCCTGGGAATTCAGGGAGCAGGAAGTGGAAGAGAAGGGAGGGATTATTAGGGTTTTTGCAGAAATATTCACTACTTTTTCAAGCACAATTCTTCTATATCTGAATGAGTATAACACACACTATTTCTCCTTTTATATTTTCATTATTGTAGTAAAGGTTTTGTGTTTTTACATAATGGCATCAAAAGCAACTGGCCCATGTAGAACATGTAATATTACATCACTTAAGTTTTTTTATGGTTGTTAAAGCCAGCAACTTGCCTCACCCATTGTTTGTATTCACATGGCAGTGACAACCAGACTTCTGGGCCTTCATAGCAGGGGGTCAAAACACCTTGCTTGCCATTAGTCCAACTGTCATCACTTGGGTAAAATAAATTAAATAAAACAAATAATGGTCAGATTGGGGTATATTTATGAAGCTATGGTTGTCCGGGTTGAGGCAAACTGATGCAGAAACTGTGAGCGAGTCACAGAACTCACCTCAATGTATTGCAGTAACCTCAATTGAGCTTATGAGCTCACAGTCTCTGCAATTGTTTGCCCTAAACCAGACAACTGTAGCTTCATGAACATGCCCAGAGTATAACTGGGTTGCATGGGGAAAAAAAATTAACACAGAAAATGAACTATGAGAATGTGACATAGTACTGAAGTTCTGGTTATTTTACTTTGCCCTACAGAAGAACACCTAACACCCTCAAAATTTTGCACTCTGAAAAATATAGAAGATGTTAAAGAATTTTTGGGAAAGCACGCTGAGAAGTTTGACAAAAGTATTTCATCTTTTCGAAGCGCATTTAAGGTTGAAAGGAAAAGCCTTCGCCATTACATTGTAAGGTTTTCTTTGTTCTTTTTCAGTATGTGTATGTGTAAATAAATACCCGCCAATCAAAACAAAACCTACTAATCGCTAAGCAAAATTTATGAAGTAATCCAGACTTGCTGTGCACGTGACCATGTTGTCACTTAAAACTGAAACCTTCATTTGCATATGCACAGCATCTTAACTTCCTCTCAGATCCAGTTGTTCCCAACTGTGAATGTCAAATCACACAATTTCGTTCTATTTGACCTACAGGCCAATTATTCTTTGGCCATGCTTATGAAAACCTTAGTAATTCTATTTTTCAATTTTTCCTTGTAATGTTATTTGAAGCTGTGAAAGCAGATGACAGCATCCCACAGGAACAGTAGCAGGCAGTCAAATGGCTTTGCGAAAGAGATCTAGCAACTTAAAGAACAATGTGAATATGGCCCAAATGGCCAATCACATAAATGCACCAGTAGTTGATACCTGAAAACATGTTTTTGGACTTGTTTTTAGATAATATTAATATAATTGTATTATCCATTATATATTGTTTTTCCTCAAATGCAGTTCAACAAATTTCAGACATACCCTTCAATAATACTCCTCTGCAAATTGTCCATACAGCAGTATGAATGAAAAAAAGTCATTCATAAATAAGCAGAAGTGGTACAGTATGAGGCTTGTGACTAGAAAAGACACGTATACATTGAATGCTCTTTTCTGTGCGTTAATGGTATTTCACAATTTTCCAAGTTATTGCCAAGTTTTTTTTTTTTTAAAACAATGTTGTGTCTGTTTCAGGACTCTGTGAATGCCCTGTATACAAAATGCCTTCAGCATTTATTGCGAGACTC
Organism: Xenopus borealis; assembly: GCA_024363595.1. NCBI lineage: Eukaryota > Metazoa > Chordata > Amphibia > Anura > Pipidae > Xenopus > Xenopus borealis. The sequence continues at coordinate 60,307,728 of CM044437.1, forward strand.
ACACTTGGTAAGAATCCATTTTTAATGGCCATTACTGCAAAATGCAATATTCAAATATGTCAAATACATTTTTTTTCTTTGTAGAGAGCAATAGCAAAGCAAGAAACTCAGATGAGCTTAATGAAACAAGCAGTAGAGGTAAGTATTTTGGGTCTGATGATACTTAATAAAGGGTCTGTTGTGGCCTAAAAGGGTTGCAGTTATTTGTTTACAGGCCATATTTATAATAAATACTTAAAAAAACATGGCAGATGCTGTAGTGCTGTCTTTTTTCCCAGAAGAGGCATGCCTGATGACAATTTATATATCTGCTTAACCTTTTTCCAAATAGGAGTCTGTGAGTCCACTTTGTGACTCAAGATTATCCGCCATTATTATTTTTTACTGTAAAATGAGATTTTACTATATTAAAAATGATCACAATGACCTACTCTAAACAACATAGCTAATCTTTATGTTGGTCCAGCCCAAAGTTTACCAATGCCTGCTCTATTTTAAAACACACATAGCAAAATATATATATGTGTGTAAATACCATGGTTGGATTGCCCCATAGATTTTACTTTGTTTCACTTTGGGCTGTGGGTTCTGTTTCTGTTGTGAATGATTTTTTTTCTGTCTCTGTAGATGTATGTACATCATGGGATATATGACCTAATCTTCAAACAAGTTGGAACAATTGAAGCAAGTGAGGTAATGAGGCAGAAACATCTATACTAACCCCTATCGTGCTTTAGGACTGCGTGTTGATTCAATGTGCAACTTAAGGCACTGTGACTGTAATAGGAAGTTTTCTATGTCAACTGACCACAAGGGTAGTGGCAGACAGAAGATCATCATTTTGGGCTATAAGCTGTATTACATATTTGCCAGCTGGAAGTTTAACTGTAAAAAATATTTATAATATTTTACTACAATTCTTTTTTTTTTATTGAGCTAGGCTTAATTAAAGTAAGCTAGGCTGCCTACAGTCTAAATGGTGAAGGCTGATAATTTGATTAATTCTCAACATAATTTGAAAAAAAAATAAAAACTTGGGGGCTGAGTGAACTGCTCCGGCTGCTGCTTTGAAATGTATTAAACTAACGTAACTAATATATCAACTTCAGTGATCTAGTTTACTAGTTTAACTGCTACTTTCAGTCTTAAGACAAAACACAAATACTGTCTCTCTACATGTAGGATTTCTATGAACTTGAAAAGAGTCTCACATCCCCTCTATATTGTATCAGTGCTGTTGTGTAAGAGTGCAGGTCTCAAAGTTAAGAGATCAGAAAAAGTATGGAACCCACCTCCAATAAAAAAGTTTCTCCTTTATTATTTTGCCATTAGAAAATATTACATAAAAACATGTAAGCGCTTAATATAATAATAAAAGGAGGCATTTTTTTATTGGAGGTGTGGTCCATAATTTTTCTGATCTAGGATTTCTATGTAATTTATTTTGAAAGCTTTATCTCTAATACATTGTTTGTGCAAATGCCCCCCCCCCAAAAAAAAAATCTAACTTTGACTTCTGCATTTAGAAAGTTTCTTATTTCAATTTATTATTAAAAAGTATTTATACTAGTGTCATGTGGGAGCAAATACTATGGATACTGTCGTTTTTTTATGAGCAAGAAGTAAAATTGTCTGTCTTTAAAAACAGAAAAATATCACATAACTATAATAACACCCACACTATATAGTGTGTAGCCAACAGTCTTACAAGTTCCATCATAAGTTACAGTTTTATCATGTGGATTATCCAATTTGTGTTTGTATCATTGTCAGGATGCAGCATTTAACAAGATTACGAGAAGTCTTCAGGATCTCCAGCAAAAGGATATTGGTGTAAAGACGGAGTTCAGGTAAGTATTAAGATAAATCTTAATTCCAGATTTTTTAGTTGGCACAAACATGCCAATACATTTGATAAATAGTCTGTAAAACTCTGGTACAGGAATTGTTCTAGGTAATTTATTGCATTTATGGGAGAAGGTTAAGAGAAGAGACCAGGAAAGAGAAAAAGGACATGTATAATAATTATTATTTCACAAGTTTCATCTTGTACAACCAACTTATTAGTAAAAGTAGGGTTTTTTTTCAGATGTAGTGATTGTTTCATTGCAGTGTTTCCCTGAACTCCACTGTTTTTTGCAGCATTAACATACCAAGCGCAAAGCGTGTATTATGTCAGTTGAATAGATGCACGTCCCCCCAGCAGAAACTGTTATGCTTGCGGAATGTGGTACAGACTATTATGCATTCTTCTAGTCAAAGAGGTATGTAACCAAGGACATATGATTTGTTCATCATTCAGTGAAGCAATAAAGTAGCTAAAAATTTGACATATAAAAGCACTAGTTGAAGCCCAAGTGTTGTTATACAGGTCATGGAACACGAGGTGACTTCAAATATCCTCATTGGGGTATTTTATGCATTATAATACACAAGTTTCAGTAAGTCACGTGACAAATTACATCACTAAGCTCTGATTATAACTGATGACAACACTAAGCACTGTTTATAAGGATATAATTAACAGGATTTTCATGTATTTTATATATACCAGAAAAGAGTTTGCACTCCATTTGTATAAGGTAATTGCCTGGCTGCCAGAATAAAAAAAAACAGTACAGTACAGTTTCATATGATGTTATATAGTTTTTTTTATAACATCATATGAAACTGCACTGACAGGTACACTCACAGGTCTTTGCAAGTGTTGTATGTACATGTATGCAAAACAAATCACCTTACAAAGGTTTGTGGGGTAGGTGGTCATTAAAAGATTTAATGTTAGGGCACTTATACCTGAGCTGCTGTAAGTGGGTGCTGTGGTGCCTTTCTATCTATAGGGCACTTAATAGCATATTTTAGATAGATGACTTCTTACTTCTTCTTAGTGCTCTGTTGTAAACAGATCTAAAATCTCACGAAAGGAAAAAAAAGTCCTTGCAAGAGGAAAAAACAATAGAAAAAATAAAGGTACTTACAATCATTGCTTACATATTCTTCTATAAAATGTATTCATTTTTTATGAATCCTTTAGTGAACATGGAGACAATGTGTGCAGATGACCTTCTGTCTGTGTTACTTTATTTGCTGGTGAAAACAGAGATACCCAACTGGTAAGTAACTGCGAAACATGCTTTAATGATGGGATACATGGTTCAAAATCAATTCACAAACTCTTTTGCCCGAGGAAGAACAAGTAGCAGTGACTTAGGTGAACAGCCCTTAATATAGTAAGGGTTACATGCTAGTTTTCCTGTTAATTCA
>CM044437.1:60313570-60327256 GCA_024363595.1 Xenopus borealis
TTTTAAAGTAATATTTACTTGCATATAAGAATAACTTAATTTGTACCTTTCTATATAGGATAGCAAATTTAAGTTACATAAAGAATTTTCGTTTTTGCAACTCAACAAAGGATGAGCTGGGATACTGCCTGACCTCTGTGGAAGCAGCAATTGAGTTTATCCGTCAAGGAAATTTAACAGAAACAGCAGCAACAGCAGCAACAGTAAGCATGAAACTATGAAACCGTGGGGTTATCCAGCTACAACTTTTTTGAATTTGTATGTCCTAAGTTCATAATAGTGGGCCTGTTTGAGCTATAAGAGTAACTAAATATATAGCACCTAGGGAATTTTAGGATGTTTCATATGGAAAATATAGATAAGCTGTTATCCCAAACACTAAGCTCCATGAAATTGGGGTTGGAAAAAAGTTTAGAGGGTTTACTGTTGGTCTGGCCTAGATATTAAAGAAGAATTCAACCCCCCGTGATGTTCATTCCCCACTGGTTCCCATCAATTGGCCCCTCTCTCTGCCTCCCCCCTGCACAGTCTTACCCTTGAATTATTTTCCCTCTAGAAATAGCAACTGCAAATGCAGAGTGAGTGCAGCAGAGCTCACAGCCGTCCTCTTCTTATCTTCGGTAATCTTCATGTTTTCTTTCTCTCCTTCAGCACTTTCCATCTCTTTCAGTGCATGCACAGTTGTCAAAACCCAGAAAATTGCTACAACTGTGCATCCACCAAACACGGCTCCATTCACGTAGATTACCGAAGATAAGAAGATGGTGGCTCTGAGCTCTGCTTATGCATTTGTGGTTGCTATTTCTAGAGGGAAAATAATTCAGGGGTAAGACTGTGCAGGGAGGGGGGCCAGTGGGGAATTTACATCATGGGGGGTTGAATTCTCCTGTTTCAGATTCTTCATTCCCCTAACTAAATGCAACCAGGATTAAAGTGTGCAAAAGGACTGAAGCAGTATTTATAAACAAGAACAGTTGGTAGTGAAAGCCCATCCTGAGCAAATGTGATTTGCACCTTTGCTTATAGGAAGTTATTCAGAGACAGCTGGAGGGGCCATCATCTTATATGCACTATTGGATTATGGCAAAAATAACATCTCCTTCCATGTGAGCAATTTACCCTCAGCTGTTACAGAACATGCACCATTGGCTGAAGGCAGTTAATCAGGGGCAGCGGGAGGGCCACTAGTACGTATATACTCCAGATATTGCAGTATTGCTTATGTCTTTAACTAGAGCTAACTGTAATTCTGTGACCACTAGTGGGATTTTTTTGTTACATTAATACATCATCAGCACTGTTAGCAGGGGCTCCTAGTTTTGCAGAATAGGAAATGGATTGCTCTATGGAATATTGTTGTTCCATTAACTGGGCAAAAGGAACATTGAGTTGCATTTCCCATTTCCTATCTGTACAGGAAGAGTTTTCTGGTTTAGAAGCCTGCTTTGATCATTCTTTAAGATCCATAGCAATAAACAAACCTTGTTAGACAGTGTTCTTCGTTGTTTTCAGATATTGTTTACAATTTTAGATTAACTTTGACACAAAATGACCAGCAAATGAAGCCTATTTCAGTAATGAATTTCTTTGATTCATTCAGGGTGTGTTTCTACCCTCTTACTCTGCAGGAAAGTGAAGGAAACGATAAGCCATTTTTATGGCAAAGAATGAACTTAATGTGCAGAGCCTCTTCTACTCCTATTGATTGCTTATTCAAGGTAAATGTTTAACAAGTATTAGCCCTGACATGATTTGGATGTCAGCCTCTAATAGTTGAAATGTGGCAGTACAGTAATTGTCAAGGGCGCTGCACCAATGAGGTGAGTTGAGAAACTTGCATCGGGTACCAGCAGCTCCGCCATTTACAGGGGTGGCAAAAATGCTGCCCCATGTAGCCTAAAAGAAGAAGGAAAGCCTGGATACACTTGAGGGTGCCAAGCGTAAGGCCCGGGGTTACAGAATTGAGCACCACGCAGGGAACTTACTTCCGTCTTCGCGCTGATGCGCATTTGAACAAAAAGCCGAACTTTGACTTTAAAATCGTCTTTTTCATTCTAATGCGCATGCGTCAGTCCAGGGAAATGCGCAAAGGCAGAAGTAAGTTCCCTTTCCTTGTCCTTTAAGAGACATTCAGGAATTTCTTGGGCAGAGAAAGCAATTGTGCTTCTCTGCGCTGTCGTCTTGGATCCCACCCAAGCATCGAAAGGGATGGAGGTTAGGAGGCAGTTGCAGCAAGGGGGTCGTGATTGCCCCTGGTAATAGTTTTAAAATAAATGAGCTTACCAAATAGAAAAGAATGTTGTTTTGTTTGCAAAATAAACCAAAGTAACCATTTAGCAGTCAGCTTGTACCTTTATTGTGCAGTGAATGAAGATGCATCTGACATTCGCTTAAGTTGATGCTAATACCCCCTGCTTCCACACTTGTTTCTGTAAATGAATGTGTATGTGTGCTTATTAAGATGTAATATTTCTTTTATCTTGATTAAAACACATTGTTCAGATATCATGCCCATCATTCTTTTTTCCATGTTCTATTTCTGTCTCTTACAGCACATTGCTGCGGGAAATCAAAAAGACATTGAGAAATTACTGAGCCAAGGTGACAGTGATGAAGAAATTGTGCAAAAAATGTGCCACCCACTCTGCTCATGTGACAACTGTGAAAAGCTGGTTTCTGGGTAAAAACAGTTCTAGTAATGGGTGCTGTTGATGGACACTTTGGCTTTGTGATGCTTTGAGTGCCATTGTGTCTGCATCTGCTAATGGGTAGCAAAGCAGTTATTCATCATAATGCTTATTACATTTAATATTCCTTAAAGTGGACCCGTCACCCCAAAAAAATATTGAAAATCCTATTTTATCACATTAGTCAAGCAAAATGAAAATTAATTACACTATATCAATTATTTGATTCTTGTTTTCTTCAGTCTGGGAATTCATAATTATAGCAAGCAGGCAGGAGCAATTTTGTGGACACTGTTATTAAGGCAAGCCTTGCATCATCTCAGAATCTTGTTTGTAGGACCCAATGTCTACACAATTAAATGGTTTAGAGAACTGGGGGAATGTGTGGGGAGCAGTGACATCTAGGAAGTGCTGAATGGAAAGTGAAAGAAATTATCTGCCCCGCCTCTATGCCTAAGGCATAGAGGAGGGGCAGACAATATTTGATTGACAGCTGAGATTTTTAAATGAGCTTAAAACAGCAAAGAAATGCTTAATTAAAAATTTGAAATTGGATTTCATGTTTAATTTGAAAAGGACTTATTATAATATAGATTTTTGTGTCTGGGTGACGTGTCCACTTTAATAGCGTTATTTCATAGCAAATATGAGAACATTTGAAAAGTCGATTTTCCTCCTCATGCAGGTGTTTCAAAGTATGTTTTTGAGAATGTAAGTCTTCATTTCAGAGGACAGTTCAGTGTAAAAATTTTAAATAGTTGGGTTGTGCAATGTAAAAAAAAGTTTATATATATATATATTGGTTAGTTAGCCATACATGGAATCTATAAAGAAAGTACTTGAACACGGAGCACCAGCGATCTTAAAATCATTCCTTTATTTCTCTTGCATTTAAAAATCAGAGCCGTTCAAACGTCTTATGGCATATTGGCTTGACGCGTTTCGTGGCACAAGCCACTTGGCTTATACCTGCCCATTGTATCACAGATTTGTTATATTGTAGTAATTCAGTCATTTCTACAGGTGTTTCAAAAACAGTGGAAATATAATTGAATTCTCCTGTGTTTTTTTTAATTTTTTTTAAGAAAATTAAATGATACTTCAGTAGTTACCCCATTTTCAAGAGATGACCGAGGTTATACTCCCCTCCATATTGCAGCACTTTGTGGTAAGTAGACATACACTTGTTCCTCAGTGCCAGTGCTGTTTCTAGATGTCTGCTTGCTGTTTAAATGTTTTGGAGAAAACGTTGTTGGGCAGGTATTTGAAATGGAATTGTTACTTTACGCAAGTGGTTTTATCTTGAAACAGAGCATTGAAGTTTGTTTATTAAGCTTTATAATATGCTGATAATATATTTAATAACACGTTTAATAATGTTATTATTGATTTATTCTTTGTCTTTGCAGTTTATAGGATTTGAGTGACTGACTTGACCCTTTTTTATTCTAGGTCAGGCTCAGTGTATCGACTTACTGATCTCTAAAGGAGCTGTAGTTAATGCCACAGACTATCTTGGTTCAACACCACTTCATCTCTCTTGCCAGAAAGGCCACCAGAAGATTGCAGTAAGATGTTTAAGCTTTAGCCATTAAGAGTTTATCTAAAAAAATGTCATTATATGTATTCCAACGCGACTAGTTATGGTTCTTATTTTCTTTTAATACTTGGGCTTGCCTTTTGGGAGAAGTGGAAATGAATACAGATAAATGTATACTTTTTTACAGCAGTTTAAGGAAAAAAGGCTGCTAAAAAAAAAAGCCACATGCTCTGGCAGCATACGAAGGACAGTTAATTTTCCAACCTCATCCATGTTACCGTGTTACATATACTGTGAAATAGGTAGACATATTTATGTTTTGCTACTTGAGGTCAAATTGCTTCTAGGATCTCACACCCATTAATTGTTATTTTCTTCTCTTTAAGCTTCTGCTGTTGCATTATAAGGCATGCAGTGATATACAAGACAATAATGGCAACACACCACTACATTTAGCTTGTACATATGGGCATGAAGATGTAAGTACTATTTTTTTTTTAATGGCTAAAAATGGAAATTATAATTCTAAGAAAATTTTCCAGTGTACAATTACAAGAGGAGAGCTGACTATCCTGTTTCTTTAGCCAGGCAAGCAGTTGTTTAGAATCTCAGATTTTCTTATTTTAGTGGACATAACTTTATTTCATTTAAATTGACTGTAATTGCGAAAGGAGAATACATTCATTTAATTTCAGTTTGTTTTTCTGTAGATGCTAATTAAATTGCAAAGGCATAGACTATTTTGCACAGTGGTAAATTCTGTTTTAAAGCTATAAAAGAATTGTTACATACACTCCTTGTAAACAGTGCCACCCAGTGTTAAAATATGATACAAATGGCAGAATTACAGCTCTCAGAGCCTGCTTATTGAAGAATATTTCAAACAAGCAGGTGCATATTTCCGTTCATTTAAGTATTGAGAGTTTTACAACTGAATAATTGTAAATCTAATCACTAGAATTTACTGTGTGGGTAAGGAAAAACAGGTGCACACACCCACACCTTAATTTTTACCTTTATTCTTCCAGTGTGTGAAAGCTTTAGTCTATTACGATTTAAACGCCTGTAAAATTGATATGGTTAATGAGAAGGGAGATGCAGCTCTCCATATAGCTGCTCGATGGGGCTACCAAGGAATTATTGAGGTCCTGCTAGAGAATGGAGCTAATACTGACATACAGAACAAGAGGAAGGAAACACCTATGCAGTGTGCTTTAAATGAAAAGGTAAGCAATCATCAGGGTTCCTAATTTAGCTGGTTTTTGGTCACCGCTAATGTCATCTTAATACAGGATTTTTTTTAGAAATTTTAAGTGAAAGAACCCCTTTTTGATCTATTTTCTTTGACCCTCCCTGCTTATTATCAGATTTTAGATGCACTAGAATATTGTTGTAACAGTCATCATGCTGTAATTGCAGGAATATCCAAAAAAAAAATAACCATTGTCCATAAATCTTCCTCAGTTGTTGCTTCGACAGTCTTCAGACTTCAGACTGCTTACGTCGAGTGGCAGGCCTACTGTTTTGGAACCTATGGCCAAATTCATAACCCTCAGAGCAAAAATATAATCGAGGGAAAACAGACCCTCTGTATTACATTATTATCTCATTTATCACAATTATAATTCGCATTACACATTTTTGAAAGTTCGGCAAACACCAGAACTGAATAACAATAGGTGTATAAACAAGAAAATAAGTATAATTTAAGTATAGAAATATTTTTGACCTGGACAAGTTACTCAACCTCCTATGTCCCGGCAAATGAAGTGGGCTTATGTATAGGCAATGTGCCTATGTATAGTGGCTAGCTTGGTTGCCGTTTTATTTTTTTACTTTTTCAGTGGCTACATTTACATTTCCCCATCACAGTTCATATAATTATACTGTCTATGACAGCTTAAAGGGATACTGCCATGGGAAAATGTATTTTTTTTCCAAAATGCATCAGTTAATAGTGCTACTCTAGCAGACTTCACAGGACTTGGGCAGCTGGGAAATTGACAATATGTCTAACCTAGGGTTGCCACCTGGCCGGTATTTTTGATGGTTGATCCCAATGTTATTAATAGGAAACAAAGATCAATATATAGGAAGGCTGTTTTTTTTCAAGAAAAGTCTATTCTAGCCCCATGTCAGATTTCAAAATGAAATATAAAAAAATCTGTTTGCTCTTTTGGCACGATTAGTTTATGTACAAAGAAATACTCCACCAAAGTTCGAGCTGGTTTGGGAGGGATGGTCTGAAGCTCTATAATGGGAGCAAACTCTACCTGAGTGGGAAAGAAGTGTGACCTGGCGTTGAGTTCTGATTGCGACGTACTTGAATGTATATGCTGAAACTTGTACAATACCCACTGTGAAATGTATCTACACCAACCTCTTGTTTTGTATTTCATTTATGATTTTGTTCCTTTTGATTGTATTATGTTATATTTTGTTGTAAAAGCAATAAAAAGGAACAAAAACAAAAAAAAAGTCAAGATTAAAATGTAGTTCTAGATGTTGTTTTCCTTATCTGTTTTTGTCATTTTAATGACATAGTCACAAAAGTGTCCGTAATCTGTCTTTCTTTCACCAAAAACTGAAAAGTGGCGGCTTAGTCAGTATTTTGGCAGATTGTATTTACACCAGTTTTAACACTTTTTCTTCAAAAATACTTCCTCCACTTCTGTGAATTTCCCTCACTGGGATCTTGGGCATTGGTCTTTCTTTCACCAAACACTGAAGAGTGACCATTGAGTCTGTATTTTGGTGGATTTCCATTTGTGAATATAGAGATTGTAGTTACACCAGTTTTAACACTACCTTTGCTCCAAAGAGATAATTCCTTCACTTTTGTGAATTCCCCTCACTGTGTTGCTGGCACTGACACAGTGGGGCTCATTTATCAACACTGGGCAAATTTGCCCATGGGCAGTTACCTATAGCAACCAATCAGTGATTAGCTTTTTAAAGCCAGCTGCAAGTAGAACAATGAATGCAGCAATCTGATTGGTTGCCATGGGTTACTGCCCATGGGCAAATTTGCCCAGTGTTGATAAATGACCCCCAGTGGCTTTTATTTACAACCCTGCCCTGTTTTGCTAATCTAATCCATTCCCTGAACTGATCAGGTAAGAAAGCCTCCATTGTCCTGGCATTCTCCTTTGTCCCATGTTGTTGACTCCCGTCATAGATTTTCCTGTTGGTTATATTCTTGAAGTATGCTTATGCAGAATACATGATGTTACAGCTTGTTTCTTTTTCTACCCAGATTCTCATGCTCATGGAAACAGTCTGTGTAACAAATGACCGGAGACAGAGTATCTCTGAGGTAGGCTTAAAATGCCTCACACACAGTCAAGAAGAAGAAAAACTGTAACTTTTTTATCATATAGAAGAGTGCACTTTTTATGATTGCGAAGTGTTGTGTTTGTGTTCAGGAGAGCTGGATGCACAGGTTTAAAGTAATTATGAAACTGTAACAAGTTTTATAATGACCAGTCTCCACCCCATTTGTTGATCTAATGTTCCATGACCTTGACTCTGTTCACCAAGTATATTTGGTCCTCGTAACTGCTTCCATCTACACCAGGGGTCCCCAACCTTTTTTACCCGTGAGCCACATTCAAATGTAAAAAGATTTGGGGAGCAACACAAACCTGAAATCGTTCGTTAGGGTGCCAAATAAGTGCTGTGGTTGGCCATTTGGTAGCCCCTATGTTTACTGGCAGGCTACAGGAGTCTCTATTTGGCACTATACTTAGTTTTTATGCAATTAAAACTTGCCTCCAAGCCTGGAATTCAAAAATAAGCACCTGCTTTGAGGACACGGAGAGCAACATGTTGCTCACGAGCTACTGGTTGGGGATCACTGATCTACACATTCAAGTTGCCAACTGGCATTAAATCATTAACAAGCTTGCCCATATTGTACAAATATAGAATTGGAAAATAGCCCTTGTGCAAGCAGTTCCAGATTAGTTTTTGTTTGTATTTAGCTTTGTGAGAGACAATGCCCTTTGTGGAAGAAATGTAGATGAAGAGAAATCCATGGTCTGCTAATACACACATCAATTTATGGGGTATGAAAGGAGGCAGTTAGTACTCTGGCTGCTTTTTTGGTTGGTTATCAAGTTAGATTTTATAAGTAAGCAAGACACTAAGCAATCTTCATCATTATAAATGGGTAGTAAGTGTACAGCTCACATGCATTACATTGAACATGCATAATAATGCTATTCAGCATTATTCTGTATCTTGTTAAGGCACAATTATCCAACGCTTCTCATTTGTTCATTACCCATACCCGGTTAGTAAGACCCCCCTGAGTTGCATGTGGTGTGGTGTGGTGTTCTTTGCTGTTGGAAGAATGGAACCAGTGATCTACATGCTGCAAGCAACCCCTGCATCCCCTTATAGTGCAGTAAGAACCTGTGAGATTAACCTCACTTGTGGCCCACCGACATTGTGGGATACAAGAAATGCTCTGCTTCACACACATCAATAGTCAATATTGTTGTGGAAACTCAGTTACTGGAGACCACTTGAGGTAAACAGATGATAAAGTTTATTTGATACAAGCTCCAGGGATTCTTCACTCAGGACACCAACCAAAAGAATCACAGGGTGTTTATAGACCTTTCATGGTCAGAGCACACAAAGACAAGTTTTTAAGAAACTGCTATCAGGATGTTACATTGTAGTTCTAAACACAAGGGCATGGTAAACCTTAATCATGATGTCTTGAGACAGAACTGACAACTTAAGGGGGGCATGATGCTGTGGGTGGAATTTGCCTATATGGAATCAGCCATTACAATATTCGATAGACAATATTGGGGCATATAAGTCTCCCGAATAGCCAGCAGCTGAAATCAGCCAACAGAATAAAAAAGTTCAATTTCCTGGGGGTAGCAAAGTCCACTGTGTGCCTTTGCCCTTAAAAGCACAGTCCTTCTATTTTTAGAGGTCTTTAAAAGTGTCTCAGACCTGTTACTAACATTTAGGGACTGGTTCATGAAAAATTGAACTGAAGGAAATGCAGTAGTTTAATATTTGTTCCATTTATGAAACTTCCCTGACCGGAAAGTCTCATTTTGCCACTATTTGCATTGTTTTCTTTTGCCTATTAGTAACTGAATATTGTATCAGTCCCTTGTGAGTGGCACCAGCCAACTGGCCAGCATTGTAACACAGTAGCATGTTACTGTACATATATATTGGAAATTAATCAGAATTTAATCATTTACCCCATTCCCTTCCTGTCGTCCTGCCGTTGTTAATCACAATACAGTCATTAAGCAGATCCCTTCAGTCTGAAGACACAATCAGTGAATCCTCACAGTCCAGTTTGTCTTCTGCATCACCTGACACCAGACAGGAAGATGTGAAAAGCAAATACAAAGAGGTATACTTTTAATTTCTTTAAGGCTAAAGGGCACACCTGGAGATTCTGGGAGATTAGTCACCAGGCAACTAATTGCCTCTTCTATGTGGCGACTAATCTCCCCGAACCGATTCCCCCTGACTTGTGCCGGCTGTAATGAAAAGTCGCCTGCGGCATGACACGCGTCACTTCATTTTCCAAAGTCACCGAAGTTTCCTCATGAGGAAGCTTTGGGCGACTTTGGAAAATGAAGCAACGAGTGTCAAGCCGCAGGTGACTTTTCATTACAGCCGGCGCAAGAGAGGGGGAAGCGGTTCAGGGTTCGCCTGCTGACTAATCTCCCAGAATCGCCAGGTATGCCCTGTAAACACCCTTTCTAATCTGAAATCTGATTTGTGCAGTTAAACCCCTTTACTTCTATATTGATGCCTGACTCAGTTTGTTCACTGCTGCTCTACCTGTCTATTGCTGTCCTCATTGGATAGGGCTTTTGTAGCAAAGAGTAAAGTGTATTCAATCTGTGTGCACCAGATCCAATATTTGCTTCAGGATTTAGCCGAATCCCAGCACTTTTTTTTTTCTAGATTTGGATTTGCCGGAATCCTTGGTAATTAGCCAGACCAAATCCAAACCCTTTGAAGCTGTGGACAACTGAATGCAACAATTTTATGTTTGTAGATGATGCAATTTTCTTTAATGTCTTTATGTTAATGTCCAATAGATATCTTCCTGATATAAGCAATTCAGGCCCATAGATTGGCCCCATACACAGGCCAAAAAGTTCTATTTGGAGGGACCAAGTCAGCAGCTTTTATCGACCTGAATATGGGCCACCTATATTGATACAGATAAGGGAACATCTGTGATCAAATAGTTCTCCAAAATATCCCTACCTGTTTCTTTTCAGAATGTGCTGAATATTTCCAGAGGCAGAACATTCAAAGAACTGTAGCCGATTTCAGGGATTTAGCCTGCTATTATTAATTATTTTGCACTAGCTGAAAAGAGTCTACTCTGGATGTGCTAGAGAGATTAGCTCATGGCAGCTTTTTGTAGAGAAATCCAATTACCACATTAAAAGTAGCCCTATCTGAGATGCTTAAAATAATTTAGGTCTGTTTTGGAATGAAAAATATACAATAATTTATCTGATTTTGAATAGACACCAGAAGCAAACATTTAAATAATGGAAATAAGGTTGTAGGTGGTGGTGATTTTCTGATTTCTTATCAGATTATTCTGTTATATTTGTTTCTTTAATTTTTGTAGGTTGAAAAACTTCTTAGAGCTGTTTCTGATGGTGATCTGGAAATGGTAAGTTGCCACTAAGGATTTTTTTGTTTTGTTTATTTGGCCATAAAGCTGACCATGCATTTAAAGATATGGTCCTTTGGTGAGGACATATACTGTAGGTATGGTGTTTTTATACTGTGTACTGAGCAGTGGTAGATTGGCACCATTCATATTACTAGGGTTGGACTGGGATGGCAGGACACAGGGAAAAAACCTAGTTGGCCCAGGCTCACTCCTCCGATTGGCCACCCGAGTTAAGTTCAGGAGAAGGATGGTGGTATGGGATGCAATGTCAATGTTATCAGGAGGGTAAACAGGGCCCTTGGTGTCATAGTTCAGGTGGGCCCCCAATGCCCCAGTCCAACACTGCATATTGCCTTGTAATTTGGCCAAAAAAGACATCTCTTGGTCTCATCTGATAAAGCCTACTTTGTAAGCCAATGTTATGTAGAGCTCTTGATAAGGCTGACCTAGCCATACCAGCTGCAGGGCTGCTTTTTACATTTAAATTTATAGAATTACAGAACTGTGTATTCATGTATTGTCTTTTGAAGGTCCGTTACCTCTTGGAGTGGGTGGACGATGACTTTGAAGAAGAAGCAGATGATTCCCCAGTTGTGAAGAGAGATTTTTGCCATCCATTATGCCAGTGTATCAAATGTGGCCCTGCTCAGAAGGTCCTTCTTTTTCAGTTTTTGCTTTTAAGACCTTTTAGCTATAGTAGTGGGTTAACTGTAAATGTTTTGTCTGGGTGATCAGCAACCACCCCCCCAAATATTGATGTCATATAAATAACACTGCAAAAAATACAAAATGTACATGTATGCATAAATGTGTGCAACAGTAGGGCTGTGTAGGTTTGTACATACAACAGGTATAAATAGAACTATTTATGCCATGTATTGAGGGAAGAAAACACATGTAGGTGTAGCATTGCAGAACTTTGCATTATTTTCTTTATGTTTACAGAGGCTGAGCAAGATTCTGCAGAATGGCCTGAATGTTAATGTAACAAGCAGAGACGGCTTCACACCTTTACATATCTCTGCACTGCAAGGGCATTTTGTGTTAGTGGGTCTCCTCTTAAAGCATGGTGCCAGTGTTGATGTAAAGAATGGTAATCGGGCTTTACCTTTGCACTTAGCCTGCCATAAAGGTCACCTTGAGGTACGCCATATTCTTGTCTACTAAACTTTCCACATTTGGTAAGCACAGTTTATTAATAGATCTGCATGCATTGTTTTAGTTATGTTATGTCCCGAGTTTTTTCATAAACTTGAGACGTTTATAGTGCCGACTGTGGGTGCATTGGGAAAATTGATGGGAAATACTGTACGTCATAGAGTTTTGACATCTGTACAAAGACTGATTGCCGTTAACCCAATTACAATCAAACGATAAAAGCAAAAGTGTGATTGATTGCTAAAGATTTCCATCTGGAGACAGGTTTTTGTCTGTGTTTTTTGATTCCAGCATTCTGTATATTCTCTCAAAGGTGGTGAAGGCGCTAATGGAATATAGTACAGGGAAGAATAAAAAAGATATGAATGGAAATACACCCTTATTATACGCATGCATGGGAGGCCACCTGGAAATTGCATTATTATTACTAGAGGTAAAAAATATTTACGTTCCCCCACCCCCCTTAATACGTTTAGAGAGCCCTCACTCAGTTCTGCAGTAAATGTATGTGGTGGTTATATGTAACGTGTAACTTTTTTACGTGTATGTAGAATTCTGTATAATTGCATTGCCACATGATCATGTAGAAGCTTGCAGTTAAGCTCCTGTGTCTTCTGAACCCTAGAGTGGCGCAGCAGTTAATATTCGCAATGTTAAAGGGAACACTGCTCTTCATGAGGCCGTGAGGAGGAATCATGATGGTTTAGTGGAGCAGCTGCTGTTATATGGTGCACTAGTGGATGTAAGGAACAAACGCCAGTACACACCACTGGATTACGCTAAAGAGGTAGGTTAAAATGGTTGTTCAAAGAACAGTGACACCACAAAACTAAAGTGTTAATATAGCATTCTGTTGCCCTGCATTGGTAATACTGGTGTGTTTGCTTCAGAATCACTACTATAGTTCATTTAAATAAGCTAATGTGTATCCATGGATGCAGCTATTCAAAGGAAAATATACTCGGGTTACATAGCAGATATGTTTTGTAGAATATAATGGTTTTCTGGTATCCAGTTCTTAAACTGTGCTGATTAACCCTATTTCAACTGCCTCTATTGCTAACCTAACTGTGTAACAATAACCTCTTGCTGTGTTTGGCAGTTTCAATGTATGCCAGTTGGTAGTGGCATTGTTCAGGCATTTCTCTAAAACAGGGGTCCCCAACCTTTTTTTGCCCATGAGTAACATTTAGATATAAAAGGAGTTTCAGAGCAATACAATCATGAAAAATATTCCTGTGGGTGCAAATTAAGGCCATTTGGTAGCATCTATGTGGATTTTCAACCTACAGGACACTCATTTTGGTAATATGCCTGGTTTTTATACAACCACAACTTGCCTACAAGCCAGTAATTAAAAAATAAGCACCTGCTTTGAGGCCATGGGGAGCAACATCAAAGGGGTCAGAGAGCAACATGTTGCTCATGATCCACTGGTTGGGGATCACTGCTCTAAAATACGGTGTTGAAAACTGCTCCATTTGCCATTACTTTCCAACTCTCAAGTCAGAAAGTACAGTAAAGGTCACTTATATAAACCTATACATAAAAGCACAGTGACTTCTAAAAACAAAATCCCCACATGCTAAATACATTATAAAGTGAGAGGGCAC
>CM044437.1:60381628-60394608 GCA_024363595.1 Xenopus borealis
ATGGCACCCGGAGTGCTTCATTTTCCAAAGTCGCCTGGAGTTGCATCATGAGGGGAGATGAGGCACCTGAAGAAGAGGGGATTTGTCGCCGGGCGACTAATCTCCCTGAATCTCCATGTGTGTCTCTGCCCTTAATATCATTGCAGTTTTTGTCTCGTTCTATGAGATGAAAAGAGTTTATCTTCCAAATGTTTGCATAGAATCAGAATGATTCTTCCAGGGTGGTTCCAGATAAGGGACTTGCACATAACTGGAGCACCAAGACTTAAGGCTACATAAAGCATGAAAACAAAACCCACTGTTTCCTTATTAAAAACAAAGCAAATCAGTCGAAAATAAAAATTTTTGTTTAAATATAACAATATGGAAAGGCATCGTCAAAATTAAAAACTTATTAGGTAACAACCTTCTGGATAATATTGTCTGTACTTGTTATGTTTGAAGGATATATATAAAGGATCCTTTATCTTTCATTATAGCCCGTTTGCTTATTAAGTGCAAGCAGATTTAGCTATTTTTCATGGTGCTCATGCAAAGCTGTTTATAACATTCTGTTTTCCATTTCAACTGAGTAATTTGTGCAGGGGCTCTAAAATAGACAGAGAGGGTGAGGATGAATCTGTTAATCTACTGGAAGCAATAAAAAGGAGAACATATGTGCAGTGGTGTTATTAATTCAAGCCATCCTCTCAGATGTTCAGAGAAAATATTTTCTCTGCATTTTTATAGCAGTCCTGAGTAACTGGGAGATATTTAAGTATTTTATACTAGTATAGTATAAATATATAAGGAGGTTCTTGCAGCAAACAAACATAACTGATTTATTGTCAAAGACAATGATCCACATGGTTAAATACTCACAAATCAGCAAAGTCAAGGTAGTGCAAGATGGTAAATGCCAGGGCTGTGAAGCAGAGACAGCACCCTGTGACACCATGCATGTGGTGCAATGGATCAGGGATATAACGATGCCTAAATCCCTCTTCAAACTGCGGTCCCTTCCCTTTAGGCAGACAGAGCCTAGGGGAGAGCTATTCCTTGCTATAAATCCTTGTTGGAGCACAGGCTGCTCATTGTTTCTAAACTCTCTATCTCACTTTCCTAAAAAGAATGCTATTAAATAGAATAACATGTCTCTGACTAATGCCTTGTTCATGTGGTCCCTGCTCCGCCACTTTCATTAAAAGGGTTTGTCCCTTTAAGGCAGCACAGCTTTAATGGTGCATTATTGATTGCGGGCTCCCTGGGCACACTTCAGAGTCAGCTTAAAGCAATCCCCCAATTTTAAATAGAAACAGGGGCACGTAACATCAGTGGTCCATCTTCCACCAAGAACAATGATATAGAAATTCCTCTGTACAGCACCATGTAGTTAAAAATGCCTTTATGTTTCATGGCAGAATCTGGTCATCAACGTTTCAGGCCTTGAAATGGCCTTTTGTCAAGCTCACTTAACACTGGTTTATTCAGCCCTTTTATAGACAAAATTTTGCCACCTATTGGCTATACATTGACATAAAGTTACAGTATTATCAGTACAATCAGGGTCGGACTGGGGGCCCGGGGCCCACCGGGACTGCGTGCAGGGCCCCCACCACCGACCCCCACCTCACCCCCTTCAACTGGGATCAGGACCTGTGCCAGTCTATATTGTTCTTTAACTTGTTTGTATTTTTAATATCATACAAATAAATGACATATGCCAGGTCATACCATGTTTTAGAAGGAAGAGTAGGAAATAGGCTTTATTTTGAAAAACTATGTGTTAAACTAATAATTCCATCCCCTGAAATCAATGACATATCCTCTTTTCCATGTTAACTTAGAAAGTACTTTCAGATGTTTAGGACTTTGCACCCCCTTCCACTAAGGCCCCTTCCACATACCAATCTTTCACCTTCTACAAAACCTTTTAGAACTACTACCTTCAGTTGACTTGTAACAGATATTAAAAGAAATTATACCCAAAACTCTACTGAACTTTGCAAATTGAAACAGTGGTGAGCATATGATCAGTGTTTATGATTCCCATAAATTACACACTTTACAGGAATTATCACTAGATTAGCTTCAGGGTTTAGCATGAACTGTAGCTGGGAGTTGAACTTCATGAGGATTCTGGGAGTTTGGTTTGAGATGGGGTGGTGTCCATGATTTACTGGGGAGAGAAACAAATGTCAAGCAAAAGGTTGGAGCTATCTTTTAAAGGAGAGCCAACTTAAACCAGACTTGTTGAAGTTTAGGATTACAGAGTTGTGGTTTAGTATGTATTGTCAGTCTGATATGCCATAACATACTTCCCTTGCACTGACAAAAAATACAGCAAAGCAATATTGCCATTGGTTTATCCTTTCACATGCATATTTAAAGGGGACCTGTCACCAAAAATAAATTATTACAAATCTTTTTTTATCATGTTATTCAAACAAATTGAACTTAAAGTGCACTGTAAAAAATATTTGAATCTTGTTTCCTTCCATCTGGGAATTTATAATTACAGCAAGCAGGAAGGAGCCATTTTGTGGACACTTATTAAAGGGGTTGTTCACCTTTGAGTTAACTTTTAGTATAATGTAGAGAGTGATATTCTGAGACAATGTGCAATTGGTTTTCATTTTTTATTGTTTGTGGTTTTATAGATATTTAGCTTTTTATTCAGCAGCTCTCTATTTTGCAGTGTCAGCAATTTGGTTTCTAGGGTACAAATTACTCTAGCAACCCTGCATTAATTTGAATAAGAGACTGGAATATGAATAGGGGATGGACTGAATAGAATGATAAGTAATAAAAAGTGGCAATAACAATATATTTGTAGCTTTACAGAGCATTTGTTTTTAGATGGTGTCAGTGACCCCCATTTGAAAGCTGCAAAGAAACAGAAGAAAATTCCAAATCATTAAAAAACTATGAAAAATAAATAATGAAGACCAATTGAAAAGTTTCTTAGAATTGACCCTTCTACAATATACCAAAAGTTAACTTGAAGGTGAATCACCCCTTTAAGGCAAGCCTTGCATCTTCTCAAAATCTTGTTTGTGCACCAGAATAGAGGACCTGATGTCCATCCCCATGCCCTGGATACACAATTCAATAGTTAAGAGAAAAGGGGGAATGAGGGAGAGCATTGATATCTAGGAAGTGCTCAATAGAAAGTGAAAGTAATTACTTGCCCCTCCTCTATGCCTAAGGCATAGAGGAGGGACAGGCAATATTTGATTGACAGCTGAGATTTTTGAATGGGTTTACTACAGCTATGAATGCTTAAATAAAAAAAGAATTAAAATTTCATGTTTAATTTGAAAAGGACTAGTATACAGAGTTTTATGTTTAGGTGACAGGTCCACTTTAAGATTGATGTCAATTTCTTTAGACAACAAAGGTATTTGGCAACTCCTAAAATCTCCTGAGCAGTGGTGAGCCAGGCCCCCTAAGCAACCTGGCTGCTTGCAGTGCTCAGTAGGCACGCTTGCTCTAATGTGCAAATGGATATGTAACGTGCTCATTTGCAAATGGACATGCAATGCAGGTATGCTAGAATAGACGGAGTGCAGAGAGGGGACCTAACTGGGAGTAGGAAGGTACCTAACCCTAGTTCCAGCCCTGCCTCTGGGAGATGGTGTAAATGGCAGCCAAAGTAAATAATGCTCCCTATAAATGAAGGGTATTATAAGCATAATATAATAAGGATAAGATAAAAAAGTAAATTTTACCAAGCTTGTGTGTTAGACAATACTGTGTGTAAGTCATTTAAGGCCATGTTGATATTTCTTCTCATTCCATATTCTCTAATCATAGCAATGGAAGTTATCTAAAATCAAAAAGAGATGCTTAACACTGGCAAGTGTTGCACAGACATGCTTATTATAGCGCATTACTTTACAGACATCGTCAATTTACATTTTGTCTACAATGTCATGCCCAGCATTTGAAATATGTCAGTGAAAAACGTATTAGTGACTATGATATTGAAACCTGAAATTGATGAATCATGATATATTCCCATAAACCCAGATTTATTCCTAGAAGAGCTAGCGAACTACGCTGGTTTAAATGCCCTAACTGAATGATTAGATATCATAATCCGACATACGCTACAGATTCAGTGAGAATAATCTGTTTTGTCCATCTGGTAAAGTCTTGTAATGCAGGTTTACCAGAGCTGAAAGGATTTCTTTCTAGTTCCTTCTTTAATCTCCAAATCACTGCTTCCCAAACTCTCAAGCTGGCCCTCAAAGTGTCCCAAATTGTAGCTGGGGGGGGGGAGAACTTTCAAACCAATTAGGCTGCATACTTATTTCTTGTGTTGGAAGCCAAGGCCTGTCAGGGTCTGATTTGAAGGAAGTATGGGATGTGTTATCCAGAATGCCTGGGACATGGATTTTTCCGAATACGGGGTCTTTCCATATTTTAGCTTTCCAAACCTTAAGTCTACTAGAAAATAATATAAACATTACTTCCAATGTTACTTCCAAAAGGAATTGATAATATTTTAGCTGGAATTAGGGTTGCCACCTGACCTGGTTTTCAATTTAGGAAAACTGGGCAGGATTTTTCTTGATCGCCACATCATAGCCATTCCCCATAATGGTAGCCCCCCACCCCATTATGTCACGTACAGGCCTCCCGGTCCAGACAGTTAGTATAGGAAAGGTGGCAACCCTAAGTGGGACCAAGTACAAGGTACTGTTTTATTATTACACAGAAAAGGAAAACATTTTTAAAAATCTCGAGAATTTGATTAAAATGTCATCTATGGGAGACAACCACCCCTTAATTTGGAGCATTCTGGATAACGAGTTTCTGGATAACAGATCCCATACCTTATATTTTTGTAAACGACTGACTTGCTACCACTTTGACCAGTGTACTCAAAGAGTGTCGAACTTATTGCTGACAGTAATATTGCATTGGGAATCATATCACGTTAGGATTCATTTCTTGATGCTGTGCTAATACATTATATGGAAGAGCGTACACTGTAAACCTTTTTACGACCTAGTGTGCATTGTTCTGCAGCATACATTTTATGTCTGCAAGGTAGCACTATACCTGTTTTATTGCAAAATGTGTATTCAATCAGAGAGTTCGGAGAAACATTCAAGAAAATGTAAAACTCCTTATCCTGGAATCAAATTATTTGTTCAGGTGAAAATAGCGTTGTTATCACCAGTTTTAAGGGAGATCTGTAAGAGCAGACTTCCCCCCTGTAACCAGGGGCTATGGGAATTCAATGTATAGTGACGAGCTCACCGTAAATAGAGCAATAGCTGGAAGGCATGTTCATAATCCAACACCATAATAAAATGCTAACTGTACTGCCATCCAAGCATTGCTCGCTTTCCTGCTCTGATATAACATGTCTGTTGTTGTGCACAATAATAATTGCCTTAGGTTCTGTCACAAATCATTTGGCTTGCTTAAGAGCTGAATAGCCTATTATTAAAGACTCAGCCTTTATTAAATATTCAGCTGGGGTATGTTCAACCTATTCTGTTTCACCTCTTGTATTTCATTTTGGAAATTAATACCATTTGATAATTTGTTAATCTTTTGCAGAAAATCCCCACATGAACAGAATTCAAAACAATGCAGTCAACATTGTACTACATATTTATTCTTTGTTTTGCTAAATAACAGAAAAATAGACAATAGATAGATTGACAGATAGATGTTAGATAGATACTGTAGATATGGATGATAGATAGATATATAGATAGATAGATAGATATGGATGACAGATAGATGGTAGATATATAGATGATATATAGGTGGTAGATAGAAATGGATGATAGATAGATGCATAGATATGGATGATAGATGATCGATAGATAGATGTAGATATATAGATGATAGATGATTGATAGATAGAAAGAAAGAAAGAAAGAAAGTAATAGATAGACAGATGATAGATTGGCAGAAAAATTATGATAGATAATAGTTAGATAGATAGTGTACATATGGATAATAGATGATAAATATATAGACAGACAGATAGCTATGGATGATAAATAGATGATAGATAGATAGATAGATAGATTGGCAGAAAGATGATGATAGATAATAGATAGATAGATAGATAGATAGATACAGTAGTTATGGATGATAGATAGATTTATAGATATGATAGATACTGTAGATATGGATGATAGATAGACAGATAAGATATGACATAGTTAGATAGATGATGGATGTTGGGGCAAATATCCTTATACAAATAGTCTGATGAAGTCTGTCTTTGTTGACAAAGAAGTTCACCTTTTTCCTACAGAGTGCAGAGTTATATAATTTGAATATAATGTAACTTAACCATTCAAGCAGCTTTGGAATTTATCCAAGGCTATTCTGCATAGAATCTAGATTGTATTAAAGGGGTGGTTCACCTTTAAGTTAACATTTAGTATCTTATGGAATGGCCCATTGTAAGCAATTTTCAATTGTTTGTCATTATTTATCTTTCATAGTTTTTTTTTTTATTATTTGCCTTCTTCTCCTGTCCCTGTCCAGCTTTCAATTAGGGGTCACTAACTCCATCCAAAAAACAAATGCTGTAGGGCTTCAAATGTATTGTTGTCGCTACTATTTATGACTCATATTTATATTCAGGTCCTTTCATATTCATATTCCAGTCTCTTATTCAAATCAATGCACGGTTGCTAGGAAAATTTGGATCCTAGAAACTAGATTGCAGAAAGTGCAAACTGGGCAGTTGTTGAATAAAAATCTAAATAACTCAAAAACAACAAGTAATAAAATATGAAAACCAATTGCAGATTGTCTCAGAATACCAACACTGTGTTAAACACTTCCAACTCGTGTCCCAGGAACAAAGACTATGGAGCTAGATATATACTGCTTAGATGGGACTTTTAATGGATAATTAATTTGCATATTACTTAAGCCATCAGCCGGGATGCCGGCATGTTTTCCTAGAAGCAGACTAATAATTAATCTGATAAAAAGGAGTAGCATTCTGAAACTGAGTTTAAATGCAGTATCATATTACATACAACTCTCACAGACAGCTTCAGTGGAAGTTTGAAGGATCTGTATAGGATCTCTTTGGAGATATGTGTTAGAAATAACTGTACCACAATCTTCTTAACAATCCATTTGTAGTGCACAAAAAAATGTCATCTTGGTTTGTCTGACCTTTTGAGACATATAGCCCACATACCTTTTCATATGCTCGTCATTAGGCAGTTTATGTTTTATGTTTGAAACTGAGTTATATAAGAATTCTTTGCTGGAACAGGACTTGAGAGCCCAATCATGGTACTGATGACTTTTGCTAAATGGCAATATAGCCATGTAAGACAGATCATATTTTACAAAGATTGTCAGACTGATGGGTCCTAAAATGGTTTTGCCCAGTGGCCACTTATTACAAATGTTAGTAGTTGTTCAAATGTAGTTACAGATACCATGCAGATTGTGGGTATAAATGGGACACATTGATCAGTTGGGGATAGGAATATGAATTTAGACAACAGCTACACTGATCAAACTCTTGTCCACATCTCATCCTCCGGGCAAATGCTATGATTAATACATCTTTCACTTTGATCCCAAAGGAATATACCAAAATGCCTGGTGCAGTCATATCAAGTGTCAGTGGAATTTATGTCAAAATTCTTTTGGTGAATGAAGAAAATCTTTCTGATTTTCAACATTAATGCTTTGATTTGTTCAGGACAATTAAACCAACACTGAAGTCCTTTCTGTGACATTTTGTAAAGAAATAGTTATATAGCATCAAGTATTGATGGGCATTTGAAAGCAGGATTTAGGTGCTTGTGTCTATGCACACAAGTTGTATGAAGGTATAGGGCAAAGTATTGGGAAACAGAAGCTAGGAAGCCCTGAAATTACAATCTCCCATGAGGAGTTGTTCCTTTCAGGGTTACTTGTGTGTGTACTGTCTATAAAGTCAACTGACTAATTACTCACTAATGTTGTTTCTGGCGCACCACAAGTGAAAAACCTCAGGTTTAATTTACCAAAGCAGGTGTTACATTGAGCCTGCTAAATCATGTGCACATTGTTCTGGTGGAATTGTGGGAAGAAGTGCAGTATTTTTATGACATGCAGAAAGTTTTGGGGTTTTTAAACCCTTTGCACTTACATGCAGCACAACTTGTCCTATCCTTGTCCTGTCATTGGTAAAATTCTGATACTATCTTGGCATAGTATCTAAATGCTTGTGTGCTTTAAGGGGAAGATTTATTTATTTATTTTTTCACCAAATTATTTATATTTGGATTTTTAATAATAAGCAAGTTTTAATTTTTTTTTTTAAATTATGGTTTATTCTAAATAAAAAAAGAACCTCTAATATTACAAAAACTTCAATTTTGATTAATAAGCCTATTAATATGGTTAATAGCAATCTTTTCCCTTGTTGGTATCTGTTTGTAATTCCTACTTGAATGCCAGAGATAAATAGCAGGATGTATGCAAATGGTTCTGTTACTGTTGTCTTATGTCCAAAACCTTTCTCCTTTCATATGTTACCTATACAGTTTGATCAGCAAATGGCAAATGTTACCGTTAAAGCTACTTTTAAGTACAGTTTGTTGTGCGTAATTAGTGAATGGTGCCGATGTAATGTTTTTTACACGTTCAAAAAACATGTAGCTATTACAGGAACATGTATTTTAATAAAGAAAAGACAAGCTACTGTATACTCTCAACTTAAAAGAGGAAATATTCTATTATTCTTAAAACATATAAGAATTTTTCCATTTAATAAAAGAGGAGTCTGCTCTGCATTTGAAACTTCAGTGTGTTTTCTGCAGTGTGTCAATATATGGATCTCCAGGATCTGTTCTATAGGAAGGCATTATTAGTGGCAATAAAAGAAAATGACTACTGCCACAATCACAACGACAGCATCTTATATATCACCTCTTCATAGGAGAAGTGTTTTTACATAATTATATCAGATTGTATCACCTGTTACCTAACCACAAATACTTTAGACCTATGTTATGGGTTATATCAGAGCATATGTTTTATACTAAGCTTTAATTGACCTTTTTAATTGCTGTTCATGTGCACGTGACTTGTAAAATAACCTCCTTTAACTCTATAGGAGAAGATTCCTATGTTATACATCTACAACTCACAGTTATGGATGTGAATGATGAGTCACCAGAATGGACAATGGATCCCTTGCCCCCTCTTGCTGTTGTATCACCATATGCTGCTGCTGGAACTTATGTGTACAAACTACAAGCTACTGATGAAGATGAAGGAGTGAGTGGAGAAGTGGTGTATTTCCTACTGGAAGGTAAATATGGTCAATACTTTCCCTATACACTAGTATAACCAAGCATTAGGCTTCTAAGCCTTGTCCTATTGTATGCATATATTGAATACTGGATCCCAAATAGGGATGCACCATATCCACTATTTTGGATTCAGCCGAACCCATGAATACTTTGCAAAAGATTCAGCCGAATACCAATCCAAATCCTAAATTGCATATGCAAATTAGGGGTGGGATGGGGAAAAAATTATTTATTTCCTTGTTTCGTGACAAAATGTCACGCAATTTCCCTCCCTGTTCTTAATTTGCATATGCAAATTATGGTTAGGATTCAGTCGGGCAGAAGAATTCAGACAAATCCAAATCCTGCTGAAAAAGCCCGAATCCTGGCTGAATCCCTAACCGAATTCTGGATTATAATTGTAATAGTAGGGATTTCCTTATCTTTATAAAGACAGGAGGCCACAGAGAAAATAAAGGAACACTCTATTTTATCATTTTCACTAAGAGGAATATTATTCTTTATAACACATCAATAGTAGCTCTGGATACATTGTACCGAGTTTTATGTATCATTTTTAGCTGAAGCACAACTTTAATTGTACTGCTCCAGATCAGTAATTTTTATCTTATATAGGCAGACTGATTTTATTAGGTCTCTGTAGCTGTTGGATTTGGCTTCTAGGACTTAAAGAGAATATAATCACATTAATTCATTCAGTAATGTATTGGCATGGTTTTATCTGCAAATGGAGCCGTTGTTACTGGTTTATTTCTATTAATGCATATGTATACAGTAACAATATACAGTACAGCTACAGGGCACAATGAAATGGTGACACCCATTAAATATAGAACAGTATATGCTGGGGCAAATTTACAAGATGATAAATGAAAATGAAATGCATTTAGTACACAAGGAGCTTTTGTTTGGTAAAACACATCAAGACGTGTGTCCAAAGATAGGAGCCAAAACATACAATTGTATCTGTGTAAATGAGTATTCTAAACCATGCTAAATCCATAATGGGTCAGGTTATTAACCCTAAATAAGCAAGCAAGGCTGTGTGCTTCTCATTATTGTTATTGGGAAATGTGTTGCTTACCAGGAAAGCAGAGTTACACTTCTCATGTAGTCTGGTTGTTTGGCATACATCTGTACTCACAATACAAGATTATGATGATAATCATATGAAAATGATTATTCCACTATCCAGTGTATTAGGTAGCATAATAAAAACAATAATCATATGAAAGTCTGCAAATGATCAGTTTCAGTTATGATGTTGCTATTATTTATATAAAGCTTTGAGTGTGTGTGTTTTTTAAGTTACGTTAAGCAATAATACATTTTTTAAGGTTTTCTTGCCAGGGATGCCTCCATTTTAAATAGATGCTTTGTTCCATAGTTTAATTAGTAAAGTCATTTTCTTATCTTAAGTGTTCGAAATCCTGTTACAGCAACATAAATAAATTGGCGCATTGTAGGAAGAGGGTGCTGACAGCAGTTGATTGCTGGGTAGAAGAATCCTTTTAGTTTTTGATGTTAACAGACTTTGAAAAAAAAATGCAGCAAGGCACCAAGTGTTAAAATATTTACACCCCTTTGTCAAAAATGGCAAAATGCTGCAGCTGAGAATACTACATGCAGCAGAAATAGTTTTTCCCTATGGAGAGTTCACTCTTCATGAATAGATGTTTTTGCTGTACTACAATTTTTCATAAATATTTAGTTCCAAATGAAATAGATTTCATTCTAAATGAGATCAATGAGTCTTTAAATATAAATGTGAAGTTTTGCCAGGCATGGTGTTATCTGAATGAATGCTATGTTTTCCATGCTTGCTGTTCCAGGCGGAGATGACAGATTTGCAGTTGATCGGAGCACAGGCTGGATTCAGACAACCGGATTACCTTTGATGGAGAATAAGGAATACCTACTTACTGTACAAGCAGCTGACATGCTCGGAAAGAAAAGTGCCCATATTGTTATTTCTGTGATAGCAGGGCTCAGGCCACCACAGTTCAAAAAAGCCTCCTATTCTGTTAATATTCCAGAAAATGTGTCTCCGGAAAACGTGTAAGTTGTAGAGCGAACAACTAGACTCTTTGCTTGTGCTAAAGTTAAAAGTTGTGCTAAAGATATTTTATAGTGAATTAAGTATCAGCTCTTGTAAAAAATAAGGATATTACAAGTTACAGAGGAGCTCTACGGCCATATAAAAACACGAGGCCTTTATTATCTTCCTATTTTGCAACGAAGGGTACTTTTTTTATTATAATACACAAGTTTCAGTGAGTCATGTGACAGAAATGACATCACTAAGCTTCGATTATAACCGATGACATCAATAAGCACCATTTGTAAGGATAACATTTACAGGATATTCATGGCTCTTGTGTGTTATTTAATAATATTTACCATCCAGTTAGGGTGTATTTAATCCAGGATCAGTGATTAAGTTAGCTG
This sequence comes from Xenopus borealis, assembly GCA_024363595.1. Classification (NCBI taxonomy): domain Eukaryota; kingdom Metazoa; phylum Chordata; class Amphibia; order Anura; family Pipidae; genus Xenopus; species Xenopus borealis. Next base: position 60,393,367 of record CM044437.1, read on the forward strand.
AATTTTAAGATTTTCGGTAGGATTCTAGGATTCTACTGTTAGGGGCATGGAAGAGAGTCAATATTAGTGTAATTTCCTTTCCAAGGTCATGTATATCCATATTATTTGATACAAGCACAGGGCTTATGCTGCACATAATTTTTGTCTATTGTTTTAATTACGAAATAACCACATGAAAAGCTGTTTCACTTTCCCATATCCTTGCTTAGACAAGTCTAAAGATGGGAGAAATTGCAAAGTTAAAACAAGACAATATCCATTAATATATACATATATATATATATATATATATAAAAACATGAGAAAACTATAAACAAAAATGTGACATATTTTTAACACAGGCTTAAGTTAAACAAAACTGTATATAGGTTTATAATGCCTCTTTAATGGCAACATAACTGGTAGCTCAGCCATTCTCACCAGAGCAAACTCCTTTCAGCAAAATAAACTAAAACATCCAACGTTGTCCATTCACACAATGATCTGTCACGGAGATGACAATAAAATGACAGTAGGTATGAATTCCTATTCCTCATCTTATGCTATCACACCAAACAGAATCTGTCAGGAAATTACTGGAGAAGGGTATCAGAGTGTTACAAGGGATTCTTAATTAATAAAGGATAGGAATCTATTGCCTGTAGGACACATTTTTGCTAAAATGAGTTTTGGAAGCAGAGAAAATCTGTAGCAAGTAGCAATAGATGAAAATATGGCAGAAAGACCACACAGTTGTTTTATATATGCACCTTATACCAATATACCCACATACACCCCACGTACTGTGTCTGTTAATGCCTTCTGGAGGGATTTTGTTTTTGTATAGGACCATCACAATAATGTTGCTTTAGAGGATGTTATTAGATTATTAGATTTCTTTGCCTCTACCAGAATTCCATTTTGTTTATAAGCACAAAATATTGCTTCTTTACTCTTAAGATGAAACAAATTGGACGAGACGACCAATATTGGCATAAGAATTGGATATCGGTCGGCTTGTTGTTGGCGCCTTTGAAGGCACCTGAACAACGGTAATTGTTAGTGCTGAATAGTCAAATACAGGTTGAATTCTATTGTTTCTACTTGTATATCTGATGATTCAGCGCTACACGTGTTTATTGAAACTAATGAACTTTCTTGGAGAGATCTTTTCCAGGAATAATTGCAATTATAACACCTATGGCCACCTTTACTTTCTAACAGAGATACTGAACTGGGCCAGGGTTACAGAAAATACTGGCT
>CM044437.1:60410416-60441768 GCA_024363595.1 Xenopus borealis
TTATAGGAATATTAATCATTTTCACAGGACTTATACGTCTTCATTCAAGTCTCCTTCCCAGTCATCATGAGACAGAATATGTTCTTTATGTGACTGCAACTGATGACAATTCCTCTGGTGGACCTCATAGCCTTACTAGCACAGCCACTGTTATTGTGAGCGTTGATGATATCAACAATAACAAGCCAGTCTTTCATAAGGTAATCCCAGAATATATGCCCTGCACATAGGTATTCATTTGCAAGGTTTTAGCATTTCTTGTTACAGTACATATCATTTGCAGTGATCATATTTCTCAGTGTACAGGCTATCGAGATCATGTAGCTGTCCTGGAAAACCAGCCACCGGGCACTTTCGTGCTACAGGTTGAGGCAAAGGATGCCGACTATGGGATCAATGGCCAAGTAAAGTATGGCATGGTACACAAAGAAGGCACCCTTCCTGCATTCACCATCCATCCAGACACAGGTGATTTGGTTTCACTCTCCCAGTAGTTGGCTGGTTCATGTTCTTCTGCTTTCATTGCCTAGATCATCCTTTATTGATGTTTCTGGGATGTTGATGTTGGATTAATTCAAACACTTTTAATAACCAACAAGGCTTATACTGAAAGAGACACCACTAAAGGGGCAAAAAGACCAAATGTTCTAGGTCTAAAAACAGCAGTGTAACTAGACATTACTGGGCTCCACAGCAAATTATTTTTCAGGCCCCCAAAATGTCTAGAGATTGACAGTATTTACTGAAATATTATATTAATTAGGGCCTCATGTGGCCCCTATACTTCCTGGGCCCCCGTGTAGTCACAGCATCTGCTTCCTCTGTAGTTACACCACTGCCTAATAATAAGGCTGACAGACTAATTACCCCTTATTGCATTTTCTATATTCGCAGTCCCCCTCCCCCTTTTAATCAGTGTTGTAACTAGAGGACCATGGACCTGGGTGCAAAAATGACAACCTGCTGCTCCCCCTGTAGTTACACCACTGAGTTCAATGTAATTAAAGTAATGCTGTATGCATATAATGGGGCTACAGTACAGTCACTAGGCAGCAAAAACCCAGCTTGCAACAGAGCTAATACATTAGATTGTGTGGGGCACATTTTTGGATTCTTGGATAGTTAAGAGACTTAACATATTTACACGTCTATTATGTTTTTATATCTTAAGTAACATGGGTCAGACAAAATCAAACATTTCTCCTTTATAAAGCTTAACAAGTAAAGATGGATATGTTGCTCACTTGACTGTCTTTATTTTGCAGGAATTATAACAACAGTTCACAGTTTTGACCGTGAGAAGCAGAAGGAATATCCTATCACTATCAAAGCAACTGACCAGGCGGCAGAACCTCTGATTGGACTGTGCCGAATCAATATTGTCATTCTGGATGAAAATGACAATGATCCAAGTTTTGAAAACAACCGCTATGAATGTAACTGAGCCTATTTGGTTAAGATTCAAAATATATTTCATATAAAAAAATAACCTTGAAAGTAAATGACAAACAGAGAGGGTATTTGCAATACAGAGACAGGGGATAAAACAAAATGATAATCTGACTGCACCCACACTCTGCTTTAGTTATCATGGTAGAGTCATTCACCTTTGCATTGCTATTCTACCTCTGCATTGAGTGAGTGGCAAGCACAGGTCAGCCAATGTAGGGGAAGGGTGTATTGTGAAGTTGCATTTAGATACAAAAATTAGGGGGAAATATATTCTGGTTATTAATAGCAGGCTTGTAAAATGAATCCTATGCATTACACTTGTACAGGAATGAGGATTAACCCTATTTTTATGTTTCTCTTATAGATTTCCTGAGAGAAGACACTAGTGTGGGTACAAGCTTTTTGCGAGTAGCTGCACATGATGCTGATTATGGGGCAAATTCATCCATCACATACTCTACAGCAGGTGAAGGGCCAGTGATTTTCAAAGTTAACAGCTCCACAGGATGGCTTTACGTCAACCACCCAATATCTCGGGTAAAGTGTGATGAAATTAAAGAATGTTTTGTTGGTTGCTTTATTCATGTTTTTGTATAGTCCTATACTAACTTATTTACAAAAATGCTTTAGCGATCACAACATACATGAACGTAAAAAGGATTAGATTACGGCAACTATTCTAATCACATGGAAATCAATAGTACATTGTGACTTTCTGTCAGTTTTATAACTCAATGGCAAAGGGGTTGTAAATCCAAAAATACTACCGTAATTTGCCAAATTGAAGCTATAATGCAAAATGACTTTCCAATATAAATTCAGTGCACATTTACAGGGAATAATTTTGGGAGCCTGCCCCCTGCCAAAAAAACATTTAGAGATGGATAGATAGTTGAATTGTTGGGGTTAACCCTAAACCACCCAAAAACCCACAGGTTTACCCACAGGACAAGTGGATTGGGGTTGAAATTTGGATGCTCTTTGGGGGTTATGATCGGGTGTGGGTTAAGGGTTTGAAGGTTAGGGTTGGTTTGTGTTGCATTTTTCCTTAAACGCACATCTCTTATAGATCATGATTGATAGATAGATATAATGATAGATAGATAGACTATCTACTCTTTACAAAAGATGGTACATTGGGCACAACACTAACATGGCTATGTGCCCGGGAATTTGTTGTACTTCTTTACAGGAATCTGCTTTAGCATGAACAAACCCTAATTGTACAATTACATTCATTAAATGATGAATATGGTTCAGGAAATTCTGAGATCAAAGGTTAACTTGATTATAAAATATACCACTTCCCTAAAATAGACATTATTTGTACACAATAGCTGTGATATTATTAGACATAAATCATAGCTTGACAAAGGGGCTTGCCCCGAAACGTTGCACTTCCGGTAATAAAACTTTGCAAGGTTTTCACCTGCATTCACATCTTGTGTGCCAGTGTGCCTTTTCCTAGTACATAAATCATAGGCCATAAGTGTTCCTCAAAAATTTCTTATAGTTTTAGCACTCAGCAGAACATAGGTTAACCTTAAATCTCACTCTCCAAATGGGAGAAAGGGTAATGTCCCACTCCTGCAAACTTCTCTTTCTCTTTCATTGCACAAATGACATATCAGGATCACAATTCTACCCACTATGGTATGTTGACCAAGCAGTATAGAATATATAATTTGAGATGGATGTTAGCTATTAAACCTTAGTAAAATGTGATGATCCTTCTATGAAGGCCTTGCTTTTCTTGGAAGCAGGGACCTTACAAAGACTAGCCAGTGTTCCTCCTTGCTGAGCCACTGCAGTCTCTCTAGTCTTATCTATATATAGCTATAATAGACTTTTCCATCTTTGGTGCAAATTCACTAAAGCACGAAAATGCGCTAGCAACAGCTTCGCCGGCGTGCGCCACACAAATTTTCGCCAGCGATACACGAAGTAGCGCTACAGTTTGCCAGGCAAAGCGCATTTAAGCTAACGATGCCTAATTTGCATATGGCGCAAACTTAAGCGTATAATAGAGGTGTATGTTACAGCTACACAAGCCCAGGAAACCTTTAATAAATCAAATAAAGTTGTCCTATTGCCCTAAACATGTGCCCCCTGTATAGTTGAGTTGCCATATGTTAGGAAATGTAGGGGGGAAGGAGGGTAACCCTAAAAAAAGTCATTGTTTTTCAGACTATCACCCTACAAAAGGTAAAAGACTCCAGTGTTTTTTGGGACTTCAAGGTTTTTTTCCAAACTCCTATCTATTGTATTGAAAGTCTAGCGTAAGAGGTAACGTTCCAAACAATGTTCATCTTAGTGAATTAGCGTAGTTACGTCCCTTAGTCAGTGCCCAACTTCACTGGCGTAATGGTGTGAAGTTGCGCAAGTCTATCTACTTCGCCAGGGATGCAGTTAGTGAATCGGCGAAGTTGCGACTTGACGTCACGCTGGCAAATTAGAGGTAGGGGTAGCGTTACACGCTTCACGCTTTAATGAATTTGCCCCTAAGTTGTCTCTACCTGCTGGCTGTTTATGCCTGTGTGTTCCCATTGTGTCTGTGTGGGTTTCCTCCATGTACTGTGGTTACTCTCACACACCAAAAACATACAAGCAATTCAATTTACTCCTGATGAAATTAACCCTGTGTAAATGTAATATGAATCTCAGACTGAGTTCCATTGGGACTGATATGAATGATGTATGACCTGTAATGTGCTCCTGTAATGTGCTTCTGTAATAAAAATAATGGATAATAATTGTCATTGAAAGCATTGAATGTCATTTCTTTTTCTGGGAAACCCTGTATTATAACATGCTACACCAGGAGAGAAATCATGTAGCTTGGGGTTACTGCAATTGTGTAATATCTTGGGATGTTAAATTGCTTTTGGTATGTATACACATGTAGGGCTGTCATGAAAATACATGATGTGAATGTGATAGTCACAGTTTATATTTTAAGATACATATTTAGTGTGTATTTTGTGAGCGTAGCATCAAAGTTTGAGTCACATATCGTTAATAACCTGTTATAAAAATGCCAACATAGTCTGCAGTCTTGTACAAGAAATGGTTGTATAAATAAAATATAGAAGTAAAAAAATCATAAATATAATTTAAGCTTTTTAGAAAACAGTCTGTGGCACTGTCAGACATTGGCAAGCTGTCAGGTTTACTTGATCTAAAATCTAAACTCTATACAGAGACTCTATACAGAGACAGCTGGACAGGGCTTCTTAAGTCCTCCAGGTTACTGCAAACTATGACACTGGGTCGCTACTCACAGCCAGATGTTGGTCCTGTGTGTTCCATTTTATTATATATAAACCTTGGGGCACCATATGGATGAATGAGATAAATACATTTGAACAAATGTAATCCAATCAAGGTTCTCTGTTTGTACACTGAATATTAAGCATTAAAAGAAAACCCTTCTGTTTCATACATGCAGCTCCCTTTAAATATAAATGAATTTTTCATTTGCTATGCTGTATCTTTGTATGCTATTGTGTTTCAGACATACACCTTTGTATTATAGAGGGTATCTCTTATTGCTGCGTTCCTTTTGTTGACCCACATCCTTCTTTCTCTTTTACTCATCACCCAACCACCATATATATTTCAAATATATATTTCAAATCAAGAGAACAAAAATATGTGACTGAGCAAGGCAGTAGAATTGGGCAAAAGCAGCACACACTACAACTTCATCTATAACTATTGTCCCATAAATTGAATTACCTATAACATGGCAGTATAAATGGCAGTATAAACTTTAGAAGTATAAAGTATAAACTTTAGAAGTGTATTTCTCCTTCACCTGCTCCTTAGGCTGCCAGGGAATACTGGGAGTTGCATTTCAGCTGGAAGGCAACATGTTAAACTTGTCTGCTGTAAAATAAATCATGTTAGACTTTAGCAAATCCTACTGTAATACCATGATGTACACATTATTTATGATCCCTTAGCACAGCGCTGCAAATTATGTTGGCACTGAATAAAAAATAATGATAATAAAAGAAGAAAATTACAGACAATTCATTTGTATTAAGTTTTGCCCCAGTTTTGCAGGCAGCGATCTTGAGTAAATCACTCACTAAATTCAAACAAAATGATGTTTCTGGCACATACAGCTCCGGGAGATAGCCGGCACTCGCTTACATTAATGTGGCTCGTTTGTTTTCATTCCTGCTTTTTTTCAGAGGCCATTAATAACACAAGACGTAATTGCCACAGATGGAGGAAACAGGAGCACAAAGGTGGAAGTAGCTGTGCGGGTCACAGATGCCCAGAATCAGCCTCCAGTATGGGAAAAAGACAGATATGAGATAGTGGTGCCAGAAAACACAGTGAGAGATACAGCTGTTGTGGTATGGTATTTGTAATATCTCTAATGTATGGTCTGTCATTGAACTACAGTTCCCATCATCCTTGGTCACAAGTGGTAGAAGTTAGTTCAATGGCGCCTGTATGGCTGCAGGTGGGATATACTGTATGATAAACATATGAATGCTGACATTTCTTGCAAATTTGCCATCTGTAATTACCAGTGATAAAGGTGTGTACCCTGTCCAGGAAGTTTAGAAGTTTAGAAGAACATCTATCTAAATCAGTGATCCCCAACCAGTGTCTCATGAGCAACATGCTGCTCTCCAACCCCTTGGATGTTGCTCTCAGTGGCCTCTAAACAGGTGCTTCTTTTTGGATCCCTTGCTTAAATGCAAGCTTTAGTTGCATAAAAACCATACTCCTAAACAGAACCTCTTATAGGCTGCCAGTTCACATAGGGGCTACCAATAGCCAATCACAGCTCATATTTGGCAGCCCCAGGAACTTTTTACATGTTTATGTTGCTATCCAACCTTTATTTACAGTTGAATGGAGCTCACGGGTAAAAAAAAGGTTGGGGACCCCTGATCTAAATAATATGCTTTAATCTTTAATGTATCTGCTGTCATTAGACAGTGAAAGCCACCTCTTTACTTGGAGACCCTCGAGTAACCTACAACTTAGAAGAAGGCTTGGTCGCAGAGAGTAACATGCCAGTGCGTTTCTACCTTACTGTGAACCGGGAGGAAAGCTCTGCCTCTGTGCTTATAGCTGAACCGTTGGACTATGAAACAACCAAGAACTTTATCTTAACTATACGAGCACAAAATGTTGCCCCAGTGCCATTAGCAGCCTTCACTACTGTATACATTAATGTGACAGGTAAGCAGGAAAGGGCATATTGCCACTCACACATACATATTAAGTAATGTATTATATTGCCAGGATATTGGATATAACATTTTTCTGTTCAACTTGCAGATGTCAATGACAACGTGCCCTTCTTCACATCATCTATCTATGAAGCCTCGGTCACTGAAGGCCTTGGCCTTGGGACATTTGTATTGCAGGTGTCTGCAACTGATCAGGATCTGGGCTTGAATGGAGAGGTAAGCCTTAGCAAGGAAATCTAATGAGGTATTTTATTGAATGGGTAATTATAAGCAACTTTGCAATTGGTCTTCATTTTTATAGTTTTTCAATTATTTGCCTTTTTCTTCTGACATCAAACTTTCAAATGGGGGTCACTGACCCCATCTAAAAAAAAACAAATTCTTTGTAAGGTTACACAGTTATTACTATTCAGGCCCTCTCCTATTCATATTCTGGTTATTACTGATCTTACTAATCTTACTAATCAGGCCTGCTCCTATTCATATTTATAAAGAGAAAGAAAGTGAAAAAAGGGACGCATATCGTTGCACCATCCCATCTAATTACCATACAGCTCAATGCAGGTGTGTGTGGTGAGAATTAATGATTTAAAACGTAACATTTAATAATATCCTTAAAAAGTTATTCGTCGTTACATTAGTAAGTTAAAAATATGAGTCCAGCAGGGCACCAGACTGTAGAATAGAGACAAAATAACCTTGCTTGGTTAGTGTCTCAAATAAAATGAAATCTCACACGTTGCCCCTTGTTGAGAAATCTCATAACTCTTGGCCACTCATGTAACTGTCTAGCTACCTTGTGCCTCAGGCACTGTGACTACCTATCTGCCAATGCGTGGCCAGAGAGGAAAGATCCGGTGGTCGGCGTCGAAATAACTAGCTTGTGCCTCAGGCACTGTGTACTTACTAGCTATACGGCGTGACGCTAACTGTCTTGTGCCTCAGGCACTGCCCGCTAACTAACTCGTTGCGAGTACCGTACTCGATCCACCCTCCTCTCCCCAAAATTTCAACTCAAACAACGGTCGCTGAGAACATAACTTGTAAATTAGTGTGAGGCCCTGCAGGAGTCAAAAACTAAAAGCGCCGACGCGCGTTTCACCCAGTCAGTTCGGGCTTAATCATGGCCTATTCATATTCTGGCCTCTTATTCAAACCAATGCATGGTTGCTAGGGTAATTTGTACCCAAGCAAACAAATTTCTGAATTTGCAAACTGAAGAGCTGCTGAATAAAAAGCTAAATAACTGAAAAAATGTGTGTATCTCAGGATTACATCATGCTAAGAAAAAAGGTTCCTTTATACAAATAATACAAGTGTAGCCATAACAAACACTCTAATTCCCATATTTTATAGAAACTGGGTACCAAAAATACAAATGAAAGTAATGTGTTTAAAATGTGTTAGTAAAGGAGTAAAGTTATTAGGAACAATTTCATTTCAGATCACTTATTCAATCCTTGAGGATCGTACTGGAGATCACGCCCTGTTCCATATTGATCCACAAACCGGCTCTATCTTCACTGCTTCTGTGTTTGACAGAGAGACAAGAAGTTCATACCTACTTGAAATTAAGTCATCAGATGGATCAGAGTCGGCACGCCCGGGAAAGCATGGACAACCAAATTCTGGCAAGAAACAAGTTTGTCTTTGTGCCAAAAACAGACTAAACATTTTCATAATTAATGATTACAAATCAGGCATTCTATAGAATCCTTGGCCATATTCAACAGCCATCACTGTGGATATTCCATTTTAGTTTGAGGAATTTGTATTCAATCAGAGTTACTATGATTACAGCCATGGCAATGAAACTAGAGCAGCAGCAGCAGAAAGTGAAGGGGCATTGGAAATACTGTACACAGCACTCTAAATTTGTGGAAGAAACACTTTATTTTCAGGCTTTGTTTACTGTGGGTAGGGACTAACTAACTCTTTAAAGTAATTATGAGAGGACAGCTAGGGACTTAATTTCAATACCCATTTTAGGGAACGTTTGTTCTTTCTTACACTGAAGGAGGTAATATGGCAGTGTGATTAATTGTAGAGGTCATTATCCATTAAAGAGATTCTGTCATGATTTTTTATGATGCATTTTTTATTTCTAAATTACAATGTTTACACTGGAAATAATTCACTCATACAATACACATTTTTTTAGTTGTAATATTGGTGTGTAGGCAGCCATCTCAGGTCATTTTGCCTGGTCATGTGATTTCAGAAAGATCCAGCACTTTAGGATGGAACTGCTTTCTGGCAGGCTGTTGTTCCTCCTACACAATGTAACTGATGTGTTGCAGTGAGACCTGGATTTTACTATTGAGTGCTGTACTTAGATCTACCAGATCTATCTTGTGTTAGGGAGCTGTTATCTGGTAACCTTCCCATTGTTCTGTTGTTAGGCTGCTGGGTGGGGGGAAGGAAGGGGGCAATATCACTCCAACTTGCAGTACAGCAATAAAGAGTGACTGACGTTTATCAGAGTACAAGTCACATGACTTGGGGCAGCTGGGAAACTGACAATATGTCTAGCCCCATGTCTGATTTTAAAATGAAATATTAAAAAATCTGTTTTTTCTTTTGAGAAACGAATTTAGTGCAGAAGTCTGCTGGAGCAGCACAATTAACTGATGCGTTTGGGAAAAAAACATTTTTCCCATGACAGTATCCCTTTAAGTGATCCAGTGCAGGCAATTGTTTGCATGGGGGCTTGTTTATTCTTTTAAACAAATAGAAACTGTTTTACACTTAAATTCAGAAAATTTAAATATTAATATATAACTATTTGAATATCAGATTATAATACAGAAAAGAAAAAATTAAGTGTGATGTACCAAATTAATCTTAAGGGCAGATTTACTATTGGTCGAATTAAAAAAAATTGAAATTCGACCATGTGAAGTAAAATCCTTCGAATTCGAATATCCAAGGATTTTACCGCAATTTGATCGATTGAATTTTCTTTATTTGATCAAAAATAATGGTCCCCAATTCTTCAGCTTGGATCTGGTGAACTAGGTGGTCGAATAGGGGAAGTACTTCAACCATCGAATAATCGAATATTCGAATAAAATTTTATTCGAATATTCGAATTATTCAAATTCGAATACTTGATGGTCGAATTTGCTTAATTTGCATATTCGAAGATTTGAATTCGAATTGTATGCAAATTCGATCAAACTTCGAATTCTTCACACAAATTTTGTAAATCTGTCCCTTAATTTGCATCCAAATTGTTCAATTGTGTGCACTTTGCAGCACACAGCATTTAACAGGAACCCACAATACTGTTGGAATTCTGGGGAAAAAAATTGATTTGCACAAAAATGTTGTGTTTTGCAGGGAGTAATGCTTTGGTAAATGAGTCTTAATAGCAGATTGTGTTCCCCCAAAAGATAATCCTGCATTGCAAAGCACGTAATACTCTATTGAAGCCATAATATGGATTAATTGTTTAAAAGATCTGGGGAATTGAAGTAAATTATAAGTAATAAGTATTTGCAAGAAGAGCATCTAAGCATAGCTTCTGGCCACTAAAATAGTGAAAGTACAGTATTATCCAGACTAGTGTTAGGTAGGCTGTGTTATACCTGTACTCTGATGTGACATTGGATGAAAGCTGAAAATATAGTGGCAGATTAACCCTAGTTTATATAGATTCTCTGGGCACTTGGCCCAAAATAAAAAAAAAAGGCATTGACGGGAGGGATCAATTATTCCCGTGTTATCTGTTGAAACAAATTGATGTTGACAGTCATTTCATCTTCAGGAGCTTTGGAATAATGTGACTGTATAAATTGTTCCCAGCCCCGAGGGCTTGTTCGTGTATTGTCTGCATATTAGTTTTCATTTAATGTGCTGCCCGACGGTTTAAGGAATTGCAGCTGACAGAAGTGGCTCAGTCAAGTATTTTAATCTCCTGCCTCTTGTCTCTCTAGACACTGCCTACGTGCGCATTTTTATCAGCGATGTCAATGATAACAAGCCTTCCTTCACTCAGAGCACTTACTATGTTAATGTGGATGAAGATCAGGATGTGGGATACATAGTCATTACTGTCACTGCACATGACCCAGACGAAGGTAAAGAGTTTAGGTCTGAATATCAACTGATGCTACAAATTGGGTCGCATATAAGGTTTTTAGGGTCTTGCACAGCTGAGAAGTGCTATTTTTATTTTTAGGACCCCTCTTTAAAGGATTACTGAATGTTTTATACAGTAGCATTATTGTAAACACTATAAGGGGCCAATTTATCACAAGAAAAGTCATGGACTGATTCAGATTCAATTCAGGGAGAACAACTTTTCACCTAATTCACTTTCATTTTTTTCTCCATAGACTTCAATTGCATATCAAATTGACTCGTCCAGGAGTTTTCACTTGATGAGTTTTTCTCACTGAATTGAATCTGACCCGATATCTTTTCACTTACACTTAGGGGAAAATTTACTATTATTCCCGGAAATTAGCTCGAACAAATTTGCAATTCGACCATCGAATGCTTATCGAATTGTTTTGGGCTACCATTTGGCTCGCAATACGATTTCTCGATGAATTCATACGATTGGATACCGATCGTTCGATTTCACGAAAAAATCTTGAAATTAACTTCGAGAGTCCAAAACATTCGTACAATTCGTACGAATGGTATTCGAACAAGACTTAGCCTCAGAAGCCTATGGGGAGCTTCGAGATTTCACGAAAAACTTGTACGATCGGTATTTGATCGAATTCGATCGAACTTCGATCATTTCACGTGAATTTCGTAAATCGGCCCCATAATAAATGGCCAGGCCTGAAACAGGGCATGTTCTTATAATGCTGTAATAAATACTTTATTGCAGTTTAAAACTACTGCTTTGAGCTGTATGGGTGTTATTCTCTCATTTCACTATATTAACAGGTGGTACACAAACATATTTTAATCAACAGCTTTAAAAATATTTTCCAGGATTAAACAGTAGAGACTTGGGTTCTATTTTTTTGTGTATTTTTAATAAAAGGCATATTTATTTTGCTTCATAGGCTTATAATGCATGTATGTTTTAGGCATGAATGCAAAGATTCGGTATCAGATCACAGCTGGGAACATTGGCGGGGTGCTTGACATGGACCCAGATACAGGATCAATCTTTATTTTCCAACCCCTGGACTATGAAGAGGTGCAGATATATGAACTGACATTACTGGCATCAGATGGCAAATGGGAAGACTTTGCCACAGTAACAATCAATGTGATGAATAAAAACGATGAGGCTCCTGTTTTCTCTCATAATGAGTACCATGGACGTATCACTGAAGAACAATCTAAGTTACCTGTTTTAGTAATCCAGGTATGGGTTTCTATTTCTATTTCCAAGCTGTAAACCACGATTACTTTCAGTATCATAGGGTTGTCATGCTCTCCTAGTGATGGGCGAATCTCCCGAGATTCGCTTCGCCAAAAATTTGCGAATTGGCGAAAAATTTGCGAAACGAGTCGCGGGACGCTTTCGCATTGCTTTGTTTTCGGCGCGTCACGTCAAAAACGACGCGTGACTCGTTTTTCCGGCGAATTTTCACCAAGCGAAATTTCGCTACCGATTCGCGAATTTATTTGCGCGCGGCGAATCGTGGGAATTCGCCGCGAATTCGCCCCTGGCGAATAAATTCGCCCATCACTAATGCTCTCTAATCTCTGTATTAACATAAAACTCCTATTATCAGCTATAATAGTAAATAATATTTGTGTCATGTAATGTAAATGAGAAGGTAGTATGTATCTATTAAGAAATAGAATAAAAATAAGAGCAGGGAGGATATAATATTATAACATTTTATATGAAATGCAAAGGCTGTTCAATGATTCCCAGAAGGCCATCAGTGTAGGTTGCTGCTTCTTAGTTTTAGGACATTAAACAGTTTTCTGCTTTGCCAAGTTTTGTTTTTTTTTTATCAATTCTTGGTTTTGAAATCAGTCTTATGTGCTTTAACCATGTTCATTTTATGGTTTGAACTGTTCAGTAGTATATGTCTTCAATCTGAATTTATTCTCATGTCATGAAAGTGTATATTCGTTAAATCATTAGACTAATAACTACTCCTATGTTTAAATAAAGCTATTAAGTACATAAAAAGGGTTACAGTTAGCAACAGGATTATCATATGGAAGTGTTCAGAAGCAAAAAGCTGAGAGCAGAGGCCCACAGCTATTTGCAGGGACTGCAAGAGCACAAAGTGGTGCAAGAGCATGCCTTTTAGTAATCATCAAGCACTTGCATGGCTTGTGTAACCCCAGGGGCTAACCATTTGCAGTTGCATATGCATGTAACTAGGGATGCACCGAATCCAGGATTCGGTTCGGTATTCGGCCATTTTCTTAAAATCATGTGACTTTTCGTCACAAAACAAGGAAGTAAAAACATTTTTAGCCGCCGTTTGTTCAGCCAAATCCAAAGTAGTGGATTCGGTGCATCCCTACCTGTAACAAAAGTAATTGGGCACCATAACCCTATCTACCTTCTCATTCACCAACAAAATATATACAATAGCTAGTGAGAAGTTCATAATCACCACTTAGAAGACTTGGGGTATATATTTGATTTGTGTTACTACTTGTGTTTTTGACACCAAATCTTAGCTTGCATGACCCATAATAAATATGTATAAGTACATGTATGGGACATTTTATCCAGGAGGCTCAGGATATGCAATCTTTGCTTAATTTGCATCATCATACCTTAAGTCTTCTCAAATATCTTCTAAATATTAAATAATTCCACTAGGATTGTTTTGCCACCAATATGGATTAATGCAGCTTAGTTAAATCATGTAGATTTATGCAGCTTAGTTAGGATCAAGTACTGCTTTATTATTTGCAGAGAAAAAAGGAAATCATTTTCAAAAATTAGAATTATTTAGTTGAAATTTCATTTATGGTAGTAGTCCTTCCTGTAAATTGTAGTTTTAATTGGATAATGGATTAACAGATAAGTGATCCCATGCCTGTAACAGCTTTGGAACTGTATTTTTATTATGTTTATTGTGTTATCACAGTCTTTACATTGATTTTAATTATATTTTTCATTAAATATTTTAATTCTAATGTACCAGAACATGTCCTGAAATTTGATAAAACTAACAAAAAAGTTTTATAATTGCACAAAATGCTTTGCCAATTCCAATAATACTGATACTTGATATAAACGGATAAAAATAGTTGCTAATATATTTAATTTTTCTTTTATAATATTGTCCAGGTTTCAGCCTCCGATCCAGATAATGGTGCTCATGGGAGCTTAAAGTATTCTCTGCATGGAAAAGGAGCTAATAATATATTTACTATTGATGAGGAAACAGGCAGTCTCTTTGTCCAAAAGGCTCTTGACCGTGAAGAACATGGGCTCTGGAGATTTGTAGTATTGGCCACTGATGAAGAAGGGGAAGGACTCACTGGGTTTGCTGATGTAATCATATATGTAGTGGATATAAATGATAATGCCCCTCAGTTCACTTGTGCTCTTAGCAGTTGCAATGCCAACGTGTATGAGAATGTGCCACCAAACACAACCGTTTTGGAGATGACAGCTGTAGATGCAGATGATAAAAATGAAGAAATAAATGCAATCTTAACTTACTCTATACTTAACAACACTATGAATTTGTTAAGCATGAATATGTTTGGTATAAATGCTAATACTGGCACAATTTACACACTCAGAAACCTGGACAGAGAAAAGAATGATAATTATGTTCTTCTTGTTGAAGTAATAGATGGTGGAGGTTTGGCAACAACAGGCACAGCAACAATCTCAGTTCTAGACATCAATGATCATGTTCCAAGATTTACACAAGAGTCATGGAACAGTGTCATCTCTGAGAAAAGTGACATAAACACAAAGGTTCTAGAGGTGTCTGCACATGATGAAGACATTGGGGAGAATGCTCTTTTAACTTTCAGCATCATTGATGGAGATCCAGATCAGAAATTCACAATTGAAAGTGACAGAATGACAAATCAAGCAGAAATAAAGTTAAAAAAGAAGTTGGATTATGAGAACCCTCAGGAGCGTTGGTTTAACCTAACAATAAAAGTTGAAGATCCTGACTTCTCTAGTTTATCATTTTGCTTCATAGAACTACAAGACTGTAATGACAATGCTCCTGTCTTTGTTGCTCCATTTGTTCAGCTGTCTCCTGTGTTAGAGAATATTACAGTAGGCACTGTTCTTACTCAGGTTACTGCTTCGGACGCAGACTCTGGAATAAATGGACAGATTATATACAGAATCTGGCCCAATTCAGATGTTCTTGGAGAATTTTCTGTTGATTCAGCTGGTTTTGTAAAAGTAAAAAAATCCCTAGATCGGGAAGTAAATTCTCAATATCATCTAATTATTCTGGCCTCCGATCAAGGATTTCCATCACAAACAGGAAGTGCTACTGTCTCCTTCAGCTTGCTGGATGTTAATGATAATGG
The DNA here is from genome assembly GCA_024363595.1 of Xenopus borealis. Classification (NCBI taxonomy): domain Eukaryota; kingdom Metazoa; phylum Chordata; class Amphibia; order Anura; family Pipidae; genus Xenopus; species Xenopus borealis. The sequence goes on from CM044437.1 coordinate 60,425,548, forward strand.
ACCAGTATTTGATGGAATATACACTCCTGTTATTTGGGAAAATGCAGCATGGCCTCAGATTGTTCATATGAATGAAAGCTCAGATCTGTTGTATGCTGCTGACCACGATACCTTAGAGAATGGGCCGCCCTTCAGGTTTTCATTTGCAAGTGAATATTATAACTCTACTGACTTCCTCTTGAATGATAATGGGAACAATACAGCCACTGTTCATGCTCTAAGGGCCTTTGATAGAGAAAGAGATAAAGCATTTTTCCTGCCTATAATTATTACAGATAGTGGGAATCCACCAATGAGTGCTACAAATACACTTCTAATAACTATTGGAGATGAGAATGATAACCCTCATAGAGGTGGTCACAAGGATGTGTACATTAATAACTATGGAGGTAAGGTGTGACCTAAACGGATGTCTATCTGTCATCTTTGGCTGTCTTGCTGTCTGTCTGTCATTGCACACAATGTAAAGAAACTATAATGCCATTTCCTGTTCCTATTTTATATTTCCTGTTCACTTGCATATGGCAGAAAGGGAGATATTGGGAGCTTTGCATTTTACACAGCATACCCAATAGTTTTCTAAATATGCCTGGATATCATGGCTTCTGCTCCACCAATTAAACCACTAATAATGTGTTCCACTAAATGAGGAAGATAGCTTCTGGCTTGCCCCTTTGGCCATGTGCATAAGGAAGCAACTACCAACTGCTTCAAATTGTGTAAAAGATTTTGGGCTTTCTGTGCTTTTCTGGCAAGTCCCAAAACTGTGTATTATTATTAATAGTAATAGGACTGGAACTAGGGGCACCATTATTTGTTGGAGGACTAAATTCTTTTTTTTTATTTAAAAACCCTTTTCTGATATTCTAGAATGATTTTGTTTATTTATCAAAGCATTTTACTTACTGTATTTTAATAATTTAAGTTTATGGGGTGACTTTAGAAATTAAATCCTTGACACATTATTTGGATTGCTAAATAATGCAAAAAAAAAAAAATTGTAATAAGATCATTGTTGCTTTTTATCCAGCTGTAACCACTGAAATAATCCCCCAGCAGCATTCCAAATTGGTAACGATAGGCTTGATAAAGGGCAATGTTGCCTGGTTTGTTGGAGTGCTGCTAGAGAGTACTTTCTATGATTGCTAAGCCTTTCCAGAGGGGTTCACAGTTTGCATCCGATGCTTCAAAAAGTGGCATTGTTATGTACAGTGTACCACTGTCATTTTTGATGTTATCTATCATTAATTACTGTTATCATTGAAAACATAAGACAAAGCCTTGGTAAAGCATTATTGTGTCAATGGGGTGGGCTAAGTTGCTGATGCAGAAAGTACAATGGTGCTATATGCATTTAAACCCCTGATATACTGGAAGAAATTGAATTTTTGTTACCAGGAGTATCTTTTTGTTGCACCTGGTAAACTTTGAGGCACTGCCATCTAAGGAAAGTTTCTCAACTTCTCATGGCAGAAACACTCTTTCTCTTTCCAGCTAATTAATATCTTTTCTTAAGGACTGGGGCCCACAGCTGCGTGATACTGAAGATGAGGCCTTACTAGGGATCTATAAAGAGAGAAAAAATATGCTTTGATCCCACAAATGAATTTTTTAAAGTTGTTGCAAGTGCATACCTTGAGCGTTTCAAGATAAAACTACCTAAAAAAGCAATGCTTTCATTTTCAATGCATACAAGTTACAAGCATGCAGAAACTAATGACACTTTTCAGATCACCAGGTTTCCACAAATGCTTGTTTCGCTAAAAAAAAAATCACATCTATGGTCACATTTAAACTAATTTCACTTTCATGTTTAAAGCAACCAGTTCGCAAGTGTATAATTAACTTTCAATAGCTTCAGTTGGCAAATGGAAGGGCCTCTGCTATAATACTGCAAACAAATACCATGTCTCAGACTGGGATCTTTTAAATAATAGGGATGATTTTACAAAAGAATGTATGCTTTTCCCATTTTTTTGAATTCACATTAAAAGTGTAGATATATGTGCACTTGCTTGCTTAAAACAAACAGTAAGTAAGCATGCATCTATTTCTAGTTGTTGTGCACATCACTACAGTACATTTACAGAACTGACCAAACCACAGTAACAACAACAACAACACAGGGCAACAATAAATACTTTGGATTATCCCTCACTCTACCCTTGTGTGCCTTTGTTAAAAAAAAGATATTTATTCACAGAATATGGAAGGTTACATATTTAGTGAATGGAAATATTAATGATTAGGACATGTAATAACAATGACACAATTTATTATTGTAGTGCAGAAAAAGCCACCTTACTTCCACCAGATCACTATCACTATCACTCATGGTACTGCATGATTGACAGCACTATCTATATACAGTATATCTTTAATCTATCTATCTCTGTCTTTCTATCACACATTAAAGTAAATACGAATGTTAAAATGCCTATATATGGACTGATGTGAAGTCATACAGAAAATTCTTCATAAATATTCATAACTCCAGGCTCAGAAAGGCAGAATAAATCTGGTTTCCAAGGACAAGTATGCTTAAATTGCAAATTTTATTCATTTTAATTTTTAAGTAGGCTAATCATATGTAAAATCTATGAGCTAATGTGCATTAAATCAGTATAAATATTTAGAATGAGTTTAGAAGAATTCATTGCTCACGGCATTCACTGCCTACAGTAACAAACACGTGAAGTGAACATTAATAGGAATTAATATTAGATAAAAAATGTTGCTGTCAGTAATATTTTCATGCCTTACTTAACTGAGCTAAGCAGTGAAGAGGAAGATGTAATTAGATATATCTATCACTACGGTTGAGTTTTGTTTGCTCCCTATCAGCGTGTTGGATCAGAGGTCAATAAAAAAACTGAAAACAGGGCTTAAGATTCCTTGCTTCCTTAAGCTTCATTCTTCTGTACATAATATATACATGGCTAACGTCCCTTACGTTAAAGCCCAGAATTCCAACCTCATTCTGCATTAACATTCTGCATTACAGTAGTATACATGTGTTTTTTTTTTTATTTTTCTTTAATCAGATTCATTTTGCATTTTCTTTTTCTGTAAAGCTATCATTGTTTCTTCTCGCAGTTTTAGCATTTCCTAAAAAGCCATTATCTTACTGCAGGCTGGCACCAGTTCCTTGTTATGTCCCATAGGGCTCCCAGTGTGTTTATTTTATTATTACAAGAGGCCAGAAGGGATGTAAAAAAGTAGTTCTCAACAATGGACAGCACTGTTTTCTTTCAATAAAAAAGCCTTTATTGTAACATGGCTTTGACCAGAGATACTGTAAAATTTCAAGCCACATCCTGGCTCTTTGACAAACCAGGATGTGGCTTGAAACGTTACTGTATCGATGGTCGTAGCCATGTTATAATAAAGGCTTTTTTATCGAAAGAAAATGGTGCTGTCCATTGTTGAAAACTTCTGTAACCAGTGGATTGTGGCCACTATTGGAATTTGCACCAAGCAACATCGAGGAGTGTGTGCTGACTCGAATATCTCTTCACGGGGTGTAAAGAAGGGGAAGAACTTTTATTAGTATTAATAATTTGTATCAATTAAAGTCCATTATAGAAACCCCCCTATTATATAAGGAGTCATGGTAAGACATCATAGGGAGTGTGGCCAGCTAAAACTCAAAAGTACAAGAAAAAAACATCCCTAATATCACACCCCACTGGTCATTACACATTTCAGCAAATTATTGTTGCCAAGCATGTTATTGAATAACTGCATGATTAAATTGTACTGTACATAAAGCAATACTCAAGGATATATTTAGCATTGTAGAAATGCAGTTGGTGCAGGCTCATTTCATCATTAGCGTCAGATAACTTATATGACATACAGTGCTTGAGTTGGACTGAAAAAAGTGAAGGGATGCTTTGTGTGGTGAGCGTAGCGCAGCATGCTAAAAACAAGCCCCTCCCACTGTTATATTAAGCCTCACACAGCAATACTTTCTGGTTTCACACACTTTAAAGCAAAAACATTTAGCTTTTTCTATTTTGGTATTTCCTGTTAATGCACAGTCACCATAACAAAGGGCCCAGTGTTAGTCCAAAAAGTTAAAATATGCACAAATTGCCCAGATGCCCAGGAGGAATGAATATATGCAGATAAGCAGTCAACCAAGTGCTTCATTTAAGTCTGCATCACAGGTCTCTGGGGTTAGGGATGTGGTCCTGTCAGATATTTTTTTTTACCCCCCTTACTTGATGAAGAGCATCAGTGACTTCTTTATAACATCATCATTTTGTTATAGCACAGCTCAACCTGCGGGCCAACGATAACACTAGAATAAATAAATGATCACAATGTGAAGTTTACTAACATGTTTATTGCAATGCTTTTTTACTATTACAGAAGCTATGCCACCATTTTTCACCTCTTCTTTTGTTTCCTAGCTGGATGGTCAGCAGTGGAGCTTGGCAAAGTCTATGCACCGGATGAAGATGATTGGGACAATAAAACATATAAGTCTGTCTCAAAAATTCCTGTGTAAGAAAAACATTTAGAACCATTTTAAATGCTTGTGTGAAATTCATGAATTCAGACTTATGACACATTGATGCTTAAGGACTCATTATTTATACTCGTGGCATTCTCAGCATTATCTCTACTGTCATCTTTCAGCCAGTGGCTTGAACCCAGTAACACAGCCTGTCATTTGTTTTAAAAGAATCTGCCAAAAACTCTCACCAAAATCTACATGTCAACCAGCTGTAACAAGCCTTTCCATCAAAACAAATGACAGGTTGCCCAACCAGGGGCACACAAAGTTTTGTGCCACAAAACCATGTCAATCTTTTTCATTTTACCCGAACGGGCTTTTGAAAAGAAGAAATATCTAAAAAATCCCCTAAAAGCTGTCAAAGTTTTTATTAGTTTCTAAAGCCGGTTCAGGTAAAATTATGTTGTTGTTTTTTTTAACAAAACCTTGTATCATTAGTAAATTCATGCAGGGTTTCCTTAAAGTGGACCCGTCACCCAGACACAAAAATCTGTATAATAAAAGTCCTTTTCAAATTAAACATGAAATCCAATTTCAAATTTTTATTAAAGCATTCATAGCTGTTTTAAGCTCATTTAAAAATCTCAGCTGTCAATCAAATATTGTCTGCCACTCCTCTATGCCTTAGGCATAGAGGCGGGGCAGATAATTACTTTCACTTTCCATTCAGCACTTCCTAGAGGTCACTGCTCCCCACACATCCCCCAGTTCTCTTAACCATTTAATTGTGTAGCCAGGGCATGGGGATAAGACATTGGGTCCCCCATTCTGGTGCACAAACAAGATTCTGAGATGATACAAAGCTTTGTCTTAATAACAGTGTCCACAAAATGGCTCCTGCCTGCTTGCTATAATTATGAATTCCCAGACTGAAGAAAACAAGATTAAAATCATTTATGTAGTGTAATTAATGTTCATATTACTTGACTAATGTGATAAAATATGATTTTGAAGATTTTTTTTGGGTGACGGGTCCACTTTAAAGATTGCTCATGTTGAATGGCACAAGCAATCTTAAATTGGCCTGTGAGTTCCAAGCATGCTCATTAATTGTTTCCGTTTCCAATGTAAAGGCAGTTTTGGTTAAACCAAAATAATGGATCACTTGTGATGTTGGACAAACCTCACCAAGGAACATACGACATAAAAATTAAGGTTTCAGATGGAATCTGGCCAGAGGTTATCTCTACTGTAAGGATTCATGTGAAAGATATAACAAGAGAAGCTATCCTCAATTCTGTGTCTATAAGACTAACAAGTAAGTAATTTTAAAAACATTCCATCTTAGTATAAGAGGAAAAACTATTAAAATACTTTCTTTGTATAAATAATTAATGGGCCACATGCAACTTGATAACAAAAGCTTAATAATTCTCCTTATTCAGTTCCAGTTTGTCCCATAGAGCAAGATGTAATGCAATTAGAAAAACTTCACATGAAAACTCAATTTAAATCAATGGGGACAATTATAGCCAAATCAGGATCATTTTTTTCCATCTCAAATTGAATCTTGCCCGTAAATTTTTACTGTAAAATAATGTTTTCTAATTATTATGAATATGGCTCTATGGGGAAATTTGGAATTGAATTAGGAAATAAATTTTTTCTCTTCAAATTGAAACTGGTCCATAATTGTCTTTTCAAATGAATTATGTCCAAAATATATAGTTTTGTCATGTGAAAAAAAGACCCACATCTCATGAACATTTTTTTTTCCTTTACAAAATAATGTATAATGGACACGTCAACAAAAAGGAAGAAATATATAAGGGAGATATAGAAATTATGGGAAATATAAGACATTTCCAAGAGCCCTCATCATATCAAGACTGCATAGCATTAATCTGACACATAGAACTAGCATCGTCCCATATGTCACATTAATTAGTCCAATGACTGGCGCATATACCATATTCATGAAGTCATATTAACTCAAGTGAGTGAAATGCTGCTGCTTGTTTCTTCATTTTTTCTTTCATTCCTAGCAGTGCTTGCAAATGTGATATATTTTAAGGTTGAATAAAGGAAGAAAACTAGATTCGTTTACTGGGAATGTGAAATATAACTAGATTTTTATATAAAAAAAGGAATGTTGAAAATAACTGTAGCAAGTTCAATCTTTCTGTCTAAATGAAACCTGCCTAACTGCTAGTTAATCCAGAGGAAGGTGAAAAACCCCATCTAAAGCTTCTCCAAAGTGCCTCAGAGGGGAAAATAGTTCCTTCATGACTCCATGATTGAAATTTAAAGCATATTTCAGTAACCCTGTATTCTCTCCCTTGCTAAAAAGCCATATTTATATATGAAGTACATATATAATATAAAATATAGTATAATATATGAATATATATTAATATGGAACCTCCTTTCTTTTAATCTCATTGATTATACCTGCACATACGTGGCTCTTCTCCAGTGTAAACATTCCTAAAGTAGCCAACCTTTCCTCATAACGGAGACATTTCATTCCCTTAGTTGCTCTTTTTTTAACTTTATTTTACTAATATTCTTTTTGAGCACTGGAGACCAAAACTGCACAGCATATTCCAGATGGGGCCTTTCCTGGGCTCTGTAAAAGAGAAGAAATGCTCTCTCCTCCCATGAATCTTTTAATAAAGCTCTACAATTTGCTGGCTCTTGCTGCTGCTTCCTGGAATTGTTTGCTACAGCTAAATGTATTATTGAGTGGTCTTTTTCCATCAATATATATCATGTGACCAGGGTTGGACTGGCCCAGCGGGAGACCGGGAAAAAACCTGGTGGGCCCTGGCTCTAATGGGCCCCCGCTGGGCCAGAAGCTTCTCCCAATCTCCTGGTCCTTCCTGGAAAAAAAAATTTGCAGCCCGGTTGAGCATGCACGGAGCGTGACAATGGCTGCGCATGCGTACTGTGAGGCTCCGGCTGCATTTGCATGTTGGGACAGTCCCGCCACAGTATTAATGGGGCCAGAGGGTCTGGAGGGGGGCCCTGGACAGCAGTCCCGGTGGGCTCCGGCCCCCCAGTCCGCCCCAGCATGTGACTAACTTAAACTTGTGTATTAAAAAAAGAATGTATAATAGCATTAGGTTTCATGCCTTTATATGGTCATGGAATACTCTATCTTTATTTTTAACATTATGGTATATTATTCATTATACATATTTTGATTGAAAACATTGCTTGATCTGTATTCTATATCATGCGTCTGTTTCAATTTACTTGTATACATATGACGTTCTGCTACACTGAATCTGTTCTCAGATATGACTGCAGAGGAAATTCTAAACAAAGATGAATTAGGATTGAGTACTTATGAACAGTTGCAAATGGCCTTAGCAGAAGTGGTACCAGCTCACGCCAGTAATGTTCAAATATTCAGCCTGGCAAATGCAGATGGGCGTCAAACAGACGTGAGATTTTCAGTGCGTGAATCTTCTACTTTTTACAAACCAGAGGTCTTGCAGAATGTGCTCTCAGCTCACAGAGGAAAAGTAGGTATCTGTTTTCTTAATATTTATAAGTGAGGTTATAAAACAGTCTTTTTTAAAGGAAGGCATTCATTTAATTTTGGCTTAGGTTATCAGTATCAAGTATAAAGGATGTGCTGGCCATATCTGCCTAAAAAAAAAATCACATCCTTCCTTTTTATTTTGTTGCCTGTTAAAAACAATTCTGCATGCACACCATCCATACTATATACCAGGACTGCAGTGCAATATAACAGTTTCATAAAATCATTAAATGCATATTACAAACAGTATAATTCCGTATACAATCTGTAGTTACATGTCAAAAATCCCCTTTCATGCAGCCAAATAAGTCATTTTTTTTCAAAATAAATTCCTAATTACACAAAATTCATCTTTCTCTGTCTGACACCAGATCCAGTCACTATTGAAGTTAAACTTGTCCTCTGTAGAAGTTGATTTCTGTCTACTGCAAGACTGTGGAAATGCTCAGCAGTGTACCAGCTCCAGCAATTCCAAAGACTTCCCATTCCTGGTGGATACAGGGAGCATTTCATTTGTGTCCGTTACCCACAATACTAACACAGTCTGTAGATGTCCGTTAAGGGACAGAGTGCATCAGTCTTGTTCTTCTATGCTTCAGAATCCCTGTCTTAATGGTGGAACTTGTAGAGATACCAATAATGGCTACAGGTGAGCTACCTTCTAAAATAACACAATCATGTTTAGTTGATTGTACAAATTTCTAAGCAAACTCCAAAACGTTCTCTACACACACAGTTTCATTGTGTTAGAGTATACTGAAATATTATAATTTTTAAATTGGCAGAAATATGGTATTTAGTTAAAATATGCTATTTGTGAAGGATATCTCTTCATTGTTTATTAGTGCATAGGTCTCTCTCTATATAACATTAAGTTAAATGACATATGCCTGTGATATCAACTTTGTGGATAACACTCTGCGATATTTCCTTATTAGTTAGGAAACTGTTAGGAAACCCTATTATAGTCGGCTGTCCCAGGTGGATACATATACTGTACATACAGAATCATCCCTGAACAGGACTTTGATCTTCAATAAGAAGTACATCTTAATTCCCAGAGCCCACAGACAATAACAATTAGAGCCAAATCAGGAGAATTTCTTTTCTTCTCACATTAAATCTTGCCCATGTGTTTTAATCCATAAAATAAGGTTTGCGAATTAATATGAATATGCCCCTATGGGGTATTTTGGAATTGAATTGGGTAATACATTTGTTTTTGCCAAATTGTCTTTTCAAATGAATTATGTCCAAAATAAGACAGTTTCAGTTTGGTCATGTGAAAAAAAGATCTCATGAACATTTTTTTCCTTTACAAAACAATATAGTATAATGGACACGTCAACAAAAAGACGCACACATATATAAATAAATATATAAATATATATATATATGTATATGGGAGATAAGATGGGAAATATAAGACATTTCCAATAGCCCTCATCATATCAAGACTGCGTAGCATCAATTTGACACTTAGAACTATCATAGCCCCATATGTCTCATTAATTAGTCCAATGGCTGGTGCATATACCATATTCACGAAGTCATATTAAATCATGTGAGCGAAATGCTGCTGCTTGTTTATTCTTTCATTTGTTCCTTGCAGTGCTTGCAAACGTGACAGGTAGTCTAGAACAGAGGACTTCAGACTTTTTGGATTCCTTTTTATGGTCCAACTATAAAATAAAACACGAACACATGGCCAAAACAACAGATTTGAGATCATTATATATGATTATATAAGACAACTAAGCAAGCACCACCAAGTCTTAGCATAACTGACATTCAGGCAGAGCTGAACCAATCACTGCATTGGGTCCCCGTAGGGATACTGGGACAGACCCAGCCAGAGGTTTCAGTAGGAAATATTCTTCAAGAATTATAAAACAGAATATAAAGATGCCAAATTAAAATAAAAGCTACAGCATTGCATATAACAACAACAAACTAGGCTCCTAGAAGATGATAAAAATAATGCTTTATATACAGGTATGGGGTCCTTTATCCAGAAACCCATTATCCAGAAATCTCTGAATTACGGAAAGGTCATCTCCCATAGACTCCAATTTTTTTTTTAAATGATTTCCTTTTTTCTGTAATAATAAAAGAGTACCTTGAACTTGATCCAAACTCAGGGCTGAACTCCATTGACAATTTCTCAGCATTTCTGTCGGATCCGACGGTCGGCGACAAAACATAAGCTTTGAGTCGGATGCGGGAAAACCCCTGGATAACAGGTCCATACCTGTACCTTTTTTTCTATAAAAAGACGTAAACTACAATCCCTTCAACTCTTGTTTCCGGGGTGTCATTGTTTGCCTCAGTTTCATGGGTAAGTAATTCAAAAGTCGGATGGTGTCTCAGCGTGCATACGACACAACTGTCGGATGCAGACGCAGGTCGCAGGATGCACGCTGCGACACCATCCAACTTCAATATTACTTACCTTGCTTTCAGTCGCATCCGAGTTTTGTTGCTGAGCGTCGGATCCAACGGAAATGCTGAGAAATCGTCCGTGGAGTTCAGCCCTAAGATATAATTAATCCTTATTGGAAGCAAACCCAACCCATTGGGTTATTTAATGTTTATATGACTTAGGGTATGACGCTCCAAATTAAGTAATGATCCATTATCCAGAAAACCCCAGGTCCTGAGCATTCTGGATAACAGGTCCATACCTGTACCTTTTTTTCTATAAAAAGACGTATACTACATTCCCTTCAACTCTTGTTTCCAGGTGTCATTGTTTGCCTCAGTTTCATGGGCCCCTTTGCCAGCAAACACAGCGAACCTTTAATGGAAATGGCTATGCGTGGTTTCCTCCCATCAGACATTGCTCAGACAGTCACCTCTCACTGGAGTTTATAAGTGATAAACACGATGGACTCTTACTTTACAGTGGACCTATATTCAACCAGCCTTCCGGGAATGATCAGAACTTCATTGCCATTGGTATACTAAACAATATAACTGTACTCTCTTTATTATATGTATTTCATTACATGCTTTATATATAAATACAACTCTTATTTGACTTATTTGGTTTTATTAAACCAAAACGACGAATCACTTTGACCAAAACGAGCGACAGGGGGAGAAACGTTCATGTTTTTCCTACACGACGACCCAGAGAAGAACAGCGTTATAGTTTTAAGGGGAAATAATTTTTATGATGTTTGGTATAGACTCCAGAGCTCCGTTTTTTTTCCATGTGAAAAAGAACAAGAATGGATCTTAACATTTGCTATTTACAAAGTAGATTTGTAATTACTGCAAATGAAGCTCATTTTATTTGCATTTTAAAAACAGAACATAAAAAAGCCTTTAAAGCACTAATTGAAAGCAGTGTTAATTTTAGTGGTCAATTAATTTTTATAGAAGGAATAAAACCATTTTGTTACAAATACAAGAAGGACATTAAAGCAGCGCCTACAGAAGATGAAAAATCAGTGCTGAAACTAGAGCAAATTCGGAAATCAACTTTCATTTTAAAGGAACATTTGATTAGCAATGAGGATCCTCTTCTGCAAATATCCTACTGCCTTGGGGCACAGCAGTCTTCTGACAGTAAAGCTCCATAGCTCTGAAGTTGCCCTTGTAGCATCTCACCTTTCTTATTTTGGTTAACGCTCTCCCTGGTGCCTAAAGCACTGCACATACTAAGTGGATATGAACTGCAGTTTGTAGTCATTGGCTTAGGGACAGTCAAAAAACTTGCTGCTCTGAAATTGAGGTTATCTCTGTTAAACCATGCTGTGCAGATGTGCCCTAACTACTCAGCTCTGCAGTACAATCATTTTTTTAATATATTTGCTTTTAAAGGAACTGGGGTGTTAAAAAAAATCGACATTATGCTGATTAGTAATGTCCCTTGCATAGCAATAAATAAGAATATAACTAGCACAGGTTTCAACGCATCACACAATGCAAAAAAGTAAATCAGCAGGCAGAGGTTTCGTCTGTTTGATGTCACTGGAAGTCAAGATTTCAGGTAACACATTAGACCATCATGATACTTAAAACCAACCTTAAGATTTCATTTATTTGATAGATGCCATATTATGAAGAAGCTGCCAGTAAGTGTAACACTCAGCATGTGCATATTTCTCGTTTTTTTGCAGGACAGTCCTAATTTTGACAACTCAGCCCTCAGTCCTGGTTTCTTACTGACATTTCTCTTTGATCTCCTGCACTGAACAGTCAGAATAAGATACAAAGTTTCTGAAATTTAATTAAATAAGATGCTTTTTGGCAAAGAGGCCAGAAAACTCAGCACCTGCATTTCGATACAATTGTAACTATGTAAAATAAGCAAAGATACAATTATAACTATGTAAGATAAGCAAGTTTCTTGTCATTTTAGGGTCAGGGCATATGGGCAGATTCAGGGAGATTAGTCGCCCCAGCGACAAATCTCATCTTTTTCGACAATCTTCCTGAACTTCCTTTCTTTACCTTTCCGCATGAGTGCCAACCCGCTGGCCATGGCCATGAGTGCCAACCCGCTGGCGACTTTTCAATTAAGACTTTTCAATTAAGCCAGCGGGGAGGCAGTTCAGGGAGATTGTTCCCCCGAAGAAGAGGCAGTTAGTAGCCAAGCGACTTAATCTCCAGAATCTGCCTGTGTTCCCCCACCCTAAAGGGCAATTGACCTTCATTAGCAAAACTGCATTAAAACAGAAACATGTTCAAATGTTCCATAACCTGCCAAATTCTGTAAAATTGTCATGGTGTTTAGGGGGTGTGGTCATAAAATAAGCATGGTCAAAATATTTTGCCACACTATGAGAAGCAGATATTTTTGTCCCTCTTTCCGTTTTTCAAATGTGGGGAGTAACCTTAGGGTTACTGTACCACTGGGCTGACTCAGTAAACTCCATGCATAAGGGACCTATGGAAAACACACGCCACAACCTGTTTTATTTTAAAAAAAAATGGTGTGGAAATATAAAAATGGTGTGATGAGAAAATAAACTGTTTGTGTGCATTCTTCCCAGCGTAATCCTTTTATGGCCTTTTATTTTACTTTATAGCGTCTGTAAGAGTAAGACCTTCATTTTTGAATTTTGAGACCATAAGCTCAGTGCTCCAAATGGGGAGTTAAAGCAAAAGCGACATCAAAAAATTGAAAATTGTTTTCAAGTAGTAAAAATATAATATACTGCTGCCCGGCACTGGAAAACGGGTGAGTTTGCTTCAGAAACACTACTATTGTGTTTATAAACAAGCTGCTGTGTAGCCATGGGGGCAGCCATTCAAGCACAGGATACACAGTAGAATGCCACTGTATTCTACATGCTACTACAATACTACTTATCTGTTTTCTGCTATTTAAGTTTTGCCTTTTCTACTTTTTCAAACGGCTGCCCCCATAGCTACCCAGTAGCTTTTTATATAAGCTATATTAGTCTTTCTGAAGCAAACACACCTGTTTTTCCAGTGCAGAGCAACACTACATTATATTTTCATTACTTTTAAACAAGTTCATTATCTGGTGTTAATGTTTCTTTAACAGCAACTAATACAGATATTTCTTCCTTCCCGGAAGGGGTTTTAAGAAGTGTTCCAACTGTGACCATCAGAGAAGGGTCCAGCACACTACATCTTCAGTTTCCAGCCCCAGTCAACATGACCGATGGGACTTGGCATCGGATTGACATACGAATAAAGAAAAAGGTTGGTTTTACTTGTAAAACTGTTTCCTCAGAATCTTGTCTTATATTCTCCATGTAAGAGGTAACATCTTTTTTTTTTTAATCTGGCACAGAATGTCAGTGTCATTCTAGACCGTTGCAGCTCTTCAGTAATTCATGAAAAGGAGGGTGTTGGAAAGGAATTGTTAATAGAGGATCGATCAGGTTGTGAAGTCAGTGGGCTGATTGAACAGGAAATGAGGTAAGGAATGTAAGAAAGACAAGCTTTTGCCACTTTTCTTGTTCGAAAATCCTCATTTTGCGTGCAACAGTGCACACACCCACACGTGTACTCACACACGTCTATTACCCACTCATCATATATTTGCATATTAATCCTTTCTGTTTCCTGTATTTTTTTATTTATTATTCTCAGGGGGGTATTTATTATGCTGCGTAAAACAAAAACCGTTGAAAAAACAGTGTAAAAAGCTGTGTCAAATACATTTATCAAGGTGTGTGTAATTTTATGCCATGCGTTATTTTACTTTGCTTCCAGTTTTTACATACTGTAGCTTCTTAGAAATATTTTAAGATGTTTTTCCTCATTTTTTTATGTGGCAAAGCCTGGTGATGTGTCATGTATGATCCAGCTGTTTTTTTTAACACAGCGTAATGTATATGCCCCTTAATTTCTCACGGTTGGTCCTGCCATGGAGCAAAATAGGAACCTGGTCTCAGGTAGATTTATGTGGAACTTTACTAGGGGAGTCTTAAAATGTAGTAATTTACATTTTATTTACTGGTAATTTGGTTCTTCTAGTGCAGAGAGATGAATTGTCCTTTCTTAACTAGTAATGTGGTACCTTCACCCCAGTTTATGCACCAAAAATGTACAGTAAGTATGGGAGCATGAAGGAGGCCATATTGGACTGCCAGCTTCAGGCAACAAGGGTCTAAGAAACATCCCATTTTCCTGGTATTAGCATTGATTTCTGTTTTTCAAGATAATGCAACAATACAATGGGGTCATGCACCACCCATGAGCCCCACATATGTCTTTTAATTAGAACTATGTAGAATTAGCTGTTGCTTGATGGGGGGGGGGTGCAGAGTCAAGAGACTGGTAATGTAGACATATAAAAAAGTTTAGAAGTGCATAGTGCAAAGGAAAGAGGAGAGGACAATGAGCTACGGGGCAAGATACAAAACAATGAGCTAGGGGCTAAGAAAAAAATGGAAGCTGATAAGATTAAGGGGCTGAAGAACGAAAGCAAAATTTTAAATAATCTCAATTCCCATTTTTTGGATGCAAAATGGCAATTTGCTATTTTTAATAAATCACCCCTTAGTGAAGTTCAGATTTGGATAACATGTGGCATACCTATCATCCCTCACATTGCCATGATTCAGGTTTATTTTTTTTTCTATCAATTTTAAAATGCAGTCCAGTTTCAAGTATTAATACCCTATTTTCTTTAAAAGGTTCTGGAATCCACATTCTGTTTTGCAGTTGGGTGGTATAAAGGAATCAACACCTCCTTCATATCGGCAGCTACCATACCAGCACTTTAAGGGCTGCCTGCGCAATGTATTTCTCAATAAGCAAGTAAGTGAAGCTCAGCCATGCTACTTGATTGTGTGCTGGAGAATCTTGAGGAAAGCCTGGAAGCTATAGTTTTGGTATTCATTATTTTGGTGCCTTAATTCTTTCTGCAGCTGACTGGACAAAGCTAATCACTGATTGGTTCCTTTGGGTTACTGCCCATTTGCAAATGTGTCCATTGTTAGTATATGGCCTTGACTGTGCTTTAAAAAAATGATAGAACATGAAGAGAAGGAAGCAACATTAGAGTGAGGCACATGTGTAAATGCTTGCAGTAAATATCTGGAAAAACTGACTTTACGGTAGTAGTTCAGAAATTGCACAGTGATCTGATATAATTAATCATCAGAAGGAGCAGTTTTTGCATATAGTTTTATTTTTTATGCTTGTACAGCACTACTTATTTTATGCAACGCTGTACAGAGAATTTTTCCAGACCAATGAATCCCTGCCCCTGTTACCCTGTAAGTTCTGGTAATGGAGCAACAAGGGTATTGAGTGACTGGCCTAAGGCTCTAAGGAGCTGACACAGGAATTGATCCAAACATTCATTGATTTAACCATTGTCATTCTCTCCTACGTGCATTTACAAAGCTCACTCTGGTGCTGTTTTGAATGTTTACACACAGCTTTATTATTTACCGTAAACTTGAATTTCTCTTAAGTTTTTCTCATCAAACTGAGCGTGGTTCAGAATTTTATATTGCTTATGTAATGTATTAATGCAATTTTCACCTCTCAATACAGATGTATGATCTTGGAGCTTCACTGGAATCTATTAATAGCTTTCCTGGCTGCTCCATAAAGGACCCAGCTTGTTCTTCATCATCTCCATGCGAGGTTCCTCCCAGATGCGGCAGGGAGCCTGGTTTTATCAGCTGTGACTGTTCACCAAATGGAAGTGGATATCGATGTGAAAAAGGTATTTGTACCAGAAAAAGTTTGGACCTTAAGTCTCAAA
>CM044437.1:60461327-60486538 GCA_024363595.1 Xenopus borealis
GAGCAGCACTATTAACTGATGTGTTTTGAAAAAAAACATGTTTTCCCATGACAGTATCCCCTTAAGTCTACAAGTAAATCATGTAAACATAAAAAACCCCAATAGACTAGTTTTGCTTCCAATAAGGATTAATTATATCAAGTATATGTTACTGTTAGAAAAAATGGAGAATGGCCATCCCGTACTTTCTGGATAAATAAACGGATCCCATGCCTGTAGTATGAAAACCAAGGTCAATTCGCACTGAGAGAAGTGATTTAACTGGGTTTTAAAAGTCCTCCCTGAAAAAATTAAGATGAGCTATTAAACTTTTTATATTGAATTGTCTCCTACAAATCCTGTTTCACACCATGCATATCTGGAAATGAGCGTGAAATAAAGATACCTACCCATGTTTTACATTTTAAATGCAGTTTCTTCCTTGTCTTACCAAACCACTGAATGGGAAGCTATAGTCCCGATTGCTGCGTGTGTGTGTGTCTGTGATCTCTCTCCAGTATCGCTTTTTAAAATGTACTTTTGATTCTATCAAATCTTATTCCATTGGGTGCATTGAGTTCCTGGAAGGAGCTTCCCCATATACCAAACAATTTGTAAGCTGTGGCCATGCATACATGTATTTTTTAAAGCCACAATAATAAATGCAGTAAATATCATTTCAGAACTCAGTCTTTGTAGTTATGTATTGTGAACTCAGCAGGACGTCTTTTGTTGGAGGGAGTGGTAAAGACTACATTGTGCTAAGGTTCCACTCATATATAATTATTCATAAACATCAGACTTATTAATTATTATTGGCACACTGGTACTTCCATGTCAATGCTGTAGAGTCTACAATCTAATCACCAGACATTCTTTTATTTTGTGCCAAGTTGAACTGCCGCTGCTTTGTATATGTGTTGTTTTGCCTTAGCAATAATGGTTCGGTATATTTTCAAAGTCACAGATATTGGGGTGGTTCTATGTTAAATAGTGATGGGCGACCGACCCCCATCTAAAAAGCAAATTCTTTGTAAGGCTACAAATGTATTGTTATTGCTACTTTTTATTACTACTTTTTCTATTCAGGCCCTCTACTATTGATATTTGGTAATTTGGACCCAAGCAACCAAATTGCACACCAGAGAGCTGCTGAACAAAAGGCTAAATAACTTAAAACCCACAAATAATAAAAAATTTAAACCAATTGCAAATTGTCTCAAAAATCACTCTCTACATCATACTGTTGCTAAGCAATGAAGAAAGTATAGGCAAAAGAAACAGGAAGAAATCATTTTATTGTACTTATTTTAGTGTATATGTCATAAAATACAGAATGTGACTGCTCTTATTACAAAGAAAAGCCTAAACCCTAAAAGCCCCACTATAAAAACCCAACGGAGAACCATAATTCAACTGAAATCTCAGACCATTCTTTAGCATTTTTTTGATCAAATGTTTGTCCTTCCCACCTACTGAGGCAAATGCAAACCTTTCCAGGCAATGGACCAGCGATTGCCGGCCTCTATATTGCACTATAACAAACATGCTTCTATAGGGTATTAGTTGGAGAACAACCAGTGACAGATGCACTAGATCAATCATTATGGCAAGTTAAAGAGTATACTGTACATTCCCTTATCTTGTCTATATAGTACCTCCCTGCAAGATGTGCCAGTAATATAGTCACTCTCATGAGCTGGTCTCGCTTTACAATTGATCTGCATTCGTATTCTACACTCAATGCATAGAAATCACAGGAAGAATTCAATTATACAGTTTAGCGCCATCCAATTGCAATCTTTTAAAAACAAAGAAACATAAAATATAAACGCAGAAAATAATTTGGTCCATCCATTGTGTGCTCTTCTTTAGAAAATATACCCCACCCCCCTTTTTAAGATGAGTTCATTCAGTTGGGCTTATGTAGAAAACGTGCATAAAGGATAAGAAACCTTTAAAATGAGTTAATGTAAAATTGATGAAGGTGCTATTCTAAAACGCTGTCAGGAGAAAGAGGCTGCGCTGACGTTCTTCTGGGCTTGAAAATATTAGAAACATTTCTCAAATCTTTACTAACCAGACCAGCCTCTTTCTCCCTGAATCAGGCTGATACATTAGATAGCTTTAAGAAGGGGTTGGATGGTTTTTATCAAGTGAGGGAATATAGGGTTATGGGAGATAGCTCATAGTACAAGTTGATTCAGGGACTGGTCCTAGTTTTTCCCACTCTGAGCCAAATTCAAGAGGCTTCAAATTATTTTTTGCCTTCCTCTGGATCAACTAGCAGTTAGACAGGTTCTATATAGGCTTAAAAGGTTTGACTTGCTGAACATGTTTTTTTTCAACCCAACTTTCTACTACTACTGCGTTCTCCTGACGACTGCCTTGACTATGTGGTGGTCAAAAAATTACCAGCAGATGGCGCAGTTGTAACAAAATTCATTCATATTAACAGTAACTATCCTTTAATATCTTGGTAAAAAAAAAAAATATATATATATATATATTAGAATAGCACCCTCATTAATTTTACATTCACTTTTTTAAAGGTTTACTTATCCTATAAACACTATATGAACTTACAAAAATAAATGAACATATATATATATATATATATATAGTTACACAACATACCCGATTCTGCAGATAATTCCCCTCACCTTATTCCACTGTCAAGTTATAGGTTCTGGGGCTTGAACTCCTTCTGCTTTCTAGAAAATCTGCTATGGAAAAAAAAGACAGATTTCAAGTCCCAGAATCTATTATTTCATAATGGAACAAAGCGACTGAGGGGTTGGATTAAACTGTCAGTCTAATGGATGTTGGGGAA
This sequence comes from Xenopus borealis, assembly GCA_024363595.1. Classification (NCBI taxonomy): domain Eukaryota; kingdom Metazoa; phylum Chordata; class Amphibia; order Anura; family Pipidae; genus Xenopus; species Xenopus borealis. Next base: position 60,464,140 of record CM044437.1, read on the forward strand.
TGGTTAATTGGAGCATTCAGGTATAAATATGTAAAAATATATATACTTATATCTGGAACTTCAGATTTAGTGAGTATGTGCCTTTTCTACAACTGAATGAGCTCACTGAAAAAAAGGGAGCCGCTCTGTATCTATCCCATGGATTGTTTTGTCCCCACTACATCTGCAGGAAGGTTATTCCATATATTTGTCTCCCTTTCCATAAAGAAGCATTCCTTTATGTTCCCTTTCAGTTTTCCAATCTCCAACTCTGTGTTCACAACACTTCCTGGGTAATGAGTAAAATATGTAGTTGTGCATTATACACCAATCTGTATTAATACAGGCACAAATGCTTGTATCTGCAGTAAGTTGAATATTGTTCCTCTTATATTAGCAAAAAAGCAGTCCCATTTGCAGTGCATCTCTCTGTGAGGCCAGAGGCCAGACATGGGACCTGTCACCCAGACACGAAAAACTGTATAATGAAATTATTTTTTATTAAAATATCCCTACCTGTTATAAATGTACTTCAGTATCTGAGCTGTCAATCACATTTTGACTGTCCCGCCTCTATGCCTCAGGAATAAAGGTGTTTCATTTATTTTCAGTTTCTACTCTGCACTTTCTAGAAGTCACTGCCCTCCTCATATTACCTCTCCCTGTCTTTAATTGTATAAGCAGTGCATGGGCACCATGAGAACAAGATTTTGCAGTCAAATAAAACTTACATTAATAACAGTGTCAACATATTGGCCCCTGCCAGTATACTGTGATTATGAATTCCAAGACTGAACAGAACAAAATGTAAATAGTACAATGTATAGTGTAATTAAAGTTTCTTTTGGTTCAGCTAACATGATTTGGAATGATTTCTTAGGGTGACAGGTCCCCTTTAATTTCATTGTGTATTTAGTTGTAAACAGTATATATACATTGTAACATACAAATCATCAAGTTTCTTAAGTATTATTAGACCAGAGTATTAAGAATTATACTCTTTAAGTGTCATTTGTAACCCTACTCTAAAATCATTTCTATGAATATTATAATACAATTAGGGGTCATCAATATCTATGGCATCTGCATTTGCCTAATCAGAACTTGTCAAAAATAGATGGCAGCATAAGAAAAAGACCACATACTAAGCCACTCCAGTGCCACATTCACAACAGCTAATACATCAAAAATACCAGTAATTTATACTCATACGTCATACGTATACGTCATAGCCCCACCCAGACAGCCACAACTGTGGGTTACTCTGACAACTTTTTAAATGTCATCTGACTTGTTTCAGGGAGGCTTCCCAAAGTTCTGATACATGGTTTCATTTGTAAATCGCAACTGTCATTCAGACTAGACATGACTTGAATGTAAGTTTTGTTAGCAATCTAATAACCCCAAATAGATGCCTTTGTGTTTTTATGCTTTACTCTTCTCACATATTGACCGACTATTGCAAAGTGAAGTCACAAAATGGCATTGCAAGCAATTACAGGAACATCTAAACAACTCAGCCATGAATATTTAGCAAGGTTCTTGTAGTTATCTTCCAAAAGTAATGCAATGGGGTTACTATCAAAGGACTGCACCCATTCAGTTTAGGATCCATGTAATAAAGAAATACACCACAGGCCTGCAACTAAACTCATTTCTACATTACTGTCCTGACAGCAGTGTATGTCCTGTTTCATCAGACTGCAATCCAATAGCTGCACAATTGGTCTGTTCAGATAGAAAAACGAGTCTGCCTGTTATGTAGTAAGGATAGGACTGCCTTTTGCACAGTGCTGCTGCACTTTGCAACAAGACCCTGGGCAGAGTTTCTTCTTTTTAAGGTGGCCATTCACGTGCAGATTTAAGTCCTTTAGGCTTAGTCCAGACAGGGAGATTTGGGGGCGATCCGACTTCTCGCCGCGACGGATCGCCCCCGAATCTCCCTGTCTGGACTAAGCCTTAGACTGAATCAGCAGTTTATCTGCCCGTACATGGGGCCCTCCATCTGGCAAGTTGATCGGCAGGTTTGATTTTCCCATCAAATTGATGAAGGCCCCACCTCCAAGTATTCCTGTCATTGTAATCAATTGGATTAGTCCGATATCAGTTGATTTTGGTGGACACACAGTTGTGCTCATAAGTTTACATATGGCAGAATTTGTATTAATCATTTTTTAGAGAATATGAATGATAACACAAAAACTTTGCTTTGTGTCTCCTTGCCTAGTGATTTCTATAAGGCAATTAGTCTAGGAGTCAATGCAATATATATTGTAGACAGCTACAAATAGCAGCTGCCATCCTCCTATGTGTCATATGCCCAGGGTTTGGTGTTAGCAAAAGGGTATCGGATCCATTACCCAGAAACCCGTTATCCAGAAATCTCTGAATTATGGGAATGCTGTCTCCCATAGTCTCTATTTTAATCAAATAATTAAAATTTTTAGAAATGATTTTCATTTCCTCTGTAATAATAAAACAGTACCTTATACTTGATCCCATCTAAGATATAGTTAAACCTTATTGGAGCAAAACAACCCTAGTGGGTTTAAAACCGAAGACCCGCCTCCCTCCTCCCCCCAGCCTAAGTGTTACTCCCCTAATGTTCTACATACCCCTCTGTGCAGATTCAGCCATCGGAGTTCACAGGCGTCATCTTCAGCTGCTTCTTTAATCTTCGGTGCTTCGGCAATTTTTGTGAGTTTCGTGCGCAGTTGTCGCAAAGTGGAAAATTGCTCCAACTGCATCGATACTCTAAGATGGTGTCAGTGAACTCTGATGACTGAATCTGCCCCGACGGGTAAGTAAAACATTAGGGGCATTTGCCTGGGGTAACACTTAGGATGGGGGGAGGAGGGAGGGGGGTTGACTTCTCCTTTAAATTATGTTTAAATGATTTTTTAGTGGACTTTAGTGATCCAAATTACAGAAATATCTCTTAAATGGAAAACCCCAGGTCCCGAGCATTCTGGATAACAGGTCCAATACCTGCATAAATAAAAAACACGTTATCATGTATTTTTACATATTGCGCAATATGATCCGGTTTTGGGAGTTCTCTAATTATGAACTGTGTGTTTTGAGAGAGTGCACATACAGTTTCATCTGAGCCACTATATGAATGAATAAATGGACAATGAACACTCGATCTTATTTCATATTACTGACTACTACGGTCATTCTCCCATTTCATTTACCCAAGCTTTAATGTTGCTTTGTTGTTCTTGTAAGAACTGCTGTGATTCTGCAAGTATATCTAGACTCACTGCTATTGCTTTTGATTTACTCCAGAAAATGCACCACTACTCAAACACAAAAAGTGTAAAATATGGTGTAACCCCTGGTACATCTATGAAAGCCCTGGATTAAGATACATTTTTGCCCATTAATCTCTACTAGAGAATGCAACTATTACACAATTCCAAACCTTAAAACTACTACCACTGTCAAGTGGATGGAATCTTATGTATTTTCGTATGGCTTTTAAATGATCGGAAAGTATTGTATGTACAGACACAGTGTTAAAGTTAGAAAGACAAATAAATATGAAGGTAGCAGTATAGCTTATAAACACAGTGCATGTATTTGTTCGAAAAAGAAAAAAAAAACACATTTAAAAAATTTACACGAGCATTTTTGATCATCTTACCCCCAATTTCTATGAATCACCAGCCTCGCTGTATACTTATGAGTGTAAAATATAATATATATATATATTGCCTTAAACTTGCAGCATGACAGTAGGCACGACAGTTGGGTTCTATTCTTTCAGAGCAGTAAGAAAGTTCTAATATACCTGTTAAATAAGAACCAGAGTCAAACTCCGCCCACATTTGGCACCTTAGTCTATAGGAAGGAAATATGGTAATGTGTCACGAAAACTCACACACATATTACAAAATATTTCTATAAACGGAGTACAGTTATCTTTGCAAACAACCCAAAGATTAAGAAATTGCTGGCAGTGTAACTATGTGTAGTACTGGTCAGTTCTGCTCCCCAAAGCAATTAGATTTGTATTCAAAAACTGCACCAAAAAAGCACAATAAAATACTCCGATCTGAGCACAATACAGAAGAATAATACTGCCACAGATGTGTCACTGGTTATCGGATCTGAGTCTATAACGCTACAAGTAAACAATGTATGCCTCACTGAATTTTACGGGTAAACACTGGCCAAATAGTCCATAACAGGAAGCAGCTACTTCAGTGCACTTTTCCGTGCTAATCTGTACACGTGAAACGTTTTATTCTTAAACACTCTGGTAAAATATTTGGAGTAGGAAGGGAGATCTTTTTTTATTTCGTCACAAAAACGGGGAGAGGGCGAATGCTTCAAATCCGGGTCATTATCTCCTGGACCATCCATTATCTGGGAAGAAATAACAAATAAATTAATATATATATATATATATACACATACACAAACACACAGACGGATATTAGTGTTGGAGCTTTGTGCTTGCTATTATAGTATTGCCTATTGAGAGAACTGGGTGCAAGGGTCTAACCAATGTCACTGATTTTACATACATGTCCATTATCAAGATCCAGTAGATCCCGCAGCCTGCAGCCTCTACCATGTCGTCTTTCATAACATATGCTGTCCTCTAATATTGCATAATTCGTTCCAAATGACTTCAGTATGCTGTGCACATCTTCAGGAGACCTCTTTGCATATACCTGGTATACCTGATAATGAAGTACACATTGTGAGATAAGAAATCAGCCTAAATACAAAGGCTGTCCCACACATGACATTTGGATTTGATTCATTCAGGGTTATGAAATAAAAGGTATAAACGTGCTGCAAATAGCTGCTACTGACTTTTACCAAGGAAATTAGCACTGATGCTGTTATTATAATAATCACATGCATTGGAGTTCTGAAAGTGATGCCATCCCCATTCTCCAAATGATGCTGGAATTCAGGGAAATAATTAGGGATGTACCGAATCCAGGATTCGGTTTGGAATTCGGCCTTTTTCAGCAGGATTTGGATTCAGCTGAATCTTTGTGCATGGCCGAACCAAATCCAAATTCAAAATTGTTGAGGTGTGGGAAGGGAAATCACATGAGTTTTTGTCACAAAACAAGTAAGTAAAAAACAATTTTCCCAACTTTTCCACCCCTAATTTGCATATGCAAATTAGAATTCAGATTCAGTTCGGTATTCGCCCATATCTTTCAGGAAGGATTCGGCCAAATCACAAAAAGTGGATACGGTGCATCACTAGGAATAAAGCTGCATACAGGGAAAAAATAGGATTGTCTGCATACAAAACCGGCCAATTTTCACCATTAGCTAAATTTGCAAATGAGTTTTTATATTTTTCATCTTAAAGGGGTTGTTCACCAATGAGTTAACTTTTAGTATGACTTAGTGTGTGATATTCTGAGACAATTTGCAATTAGTTTTAATTTTTTTTAATTTTTTAATTATTTGTGATTTTTGAGTTATTTAGCTTTTTATTCAGCAGCTCTCTAGTTTGCAATCTTAACTGCCTGGTTGTAAGGGTCCAAATTACCCTAGCAACCATGCATTGATTTGAATAAGAGACTGGAATATCCATAGGAGAGGCCAGAGTAGAAAGATGGATAATAAAAAGTAGCAATAATAGTACATTTGTAGCTTTACAGAGCATTTGTTTGTTAGATGGGGTCAGTGACCTCCAATTCAAAACTGGAAATAGTCAGAAGAAGAAAGAATATAATTCAATAACCATAATAATGTGAAAAATGATGTCCAATGGAAAAGTTGCTTAGATTAGCCATTCTATAACATTCTATTAGTTAACTTAAAGGTGAACGACCCCTTTAACAGTCACATGCTTTCACACTTCAACTGTAACCAAACAACAAGGGGGTTATTCACAAGGGTGGAGGAATATTTTTTTGGAGTAAGTAGTAAGTGGTGTCAAAACTGGTGTAATAAATTAATTTTATATATAAAATATAAAATGCAGAGCACTGAAGAGTTTACATTTCATTTTTAAAAAAGGTGGGAGAAAGTTATAAATGTGGTTTTTCTTCTCCATTTTTGTCTGTTTAATGACATATTCACAAAAGTGTCCTTAATCTGTCTTTCTTTCTCCAAAAATGGAAAAGTGGAGGTCAGTATTTTGGAGGATTTCTGTTTGTGAGATTGTATTTACACCAGTTTTAACACCTCTTTCACTCCAAAAAAATAAAAGACTCCTCCACTTTTGTTAATTCCCTTCCCAGAAGAGTGCAATTTTGATGTTATGCAGGGTAGATTCAGGGTTGGACTGGGCCAGTGAGACACTGGAAAAAAAAAAACTGGCGCTTGGCTGGGCCCATAAAAAAAAAGAAAAAATTGCAAAATGTCATGGCTACTAGTTTAGCATATGCACGACAAAATGTCTGCACAGTTGTCCTATTGGAACTGTATTGAATTGTACAAAATGCTATAGGCTATAAACTTCAATGAAGTAAAAAGGTTTGCCTACCTGTTTTGTCCTTTCTCTGAGTGTCTTGTCCTCATAATGTGGGTGGTTGGTTAGAACTCTCCCAGTACAAAGTTTTACTCCAGCTAGCAACTGCATGCTCCCAGCAAATACTGCATTCTTTGGGGTGTTCTGCCTTAAAAGTATACCAGGTTAAAAATTCGGAAGACCTTCAAAAATATCATTTCTCAATAAAGACAAACATAAAAACTCCAGTATAAGCAGAACCCAGAAGAAGTAACACTTACAGATAGGTGCCACTATAACAGGCCTCTTCAGAAGAAGAGGTTTAGAAATAGAAGAAAATGAATCAAGAAAAGCTTTCTCAATTGCAATATTTTTGGTCTCATTTGTGATTCTAAATCAAAAATGTTTCGGTGAAAATATTAGAAAAAAAAAACATATGCTAGGTTCTTTTACAAGGCTAAATGTGTAAAGAAGCACTGAGGGCAGATATAGCAGAGGTTTCTTTTCATGTTTTATTGGAAGTCAACAAATTCAAGTTGTCTGGAAATGCTCTGTGATTATTATTATTATTCCCTAGCACTTCTTCGTAAATGAAAAGAAGCCAAAAAATGTGTTGCAGGAATTTGTTATACACCTGTATTAAGATAAAACCTCCCTTCTTTTACATTGTGGAACTAAAGTCATGAAAAGTAAAAATTTTAAAAAATGTTGACCAGTGTGGAAAATGCTCCATTTTAGCAGGAAATGATATAGCTTGATAAATCTTCCCCAAATAATATAAATGCTATTTATTATATTTTGGGGCGTTTTCTGTGTACATTTGCAGCCAGAATTCCCATTCTGTTTCTAAGAAATATGATATGATAATTAGAGTCATCTTATGAAATGATTCCATACTTACTTGATCCAGTTCATTAACTGCACGGTATCAGGATCATAAAATTCTCGCAATTCAGAGAGCTCCTCCATTATTCTTGGCCAGAACTGAAACAAAGCAATCATTTCATTCTCCGATACATACAGTGGGATTAATTGAACAACATATGGTACCGTATTATCAAACCTATTTCAAGATGTAGATAAAAGAGTGAATATTTGTACTTAGAAATGCGATACTGCTAATTAGACAATGTTTACAATATAAGTTGCACAGAGTGCTTTTTCAAGGATTGCATGAATAGAGCCTGTTTTATTCACAAAATACTGACTTTCCATTGAGAAGTTTTATTCCATACATAGCACCTTTATGCACCACAAATACACACAATGCTTTACAAAGAGCAAACACAAACAAGGATATAGACAATAAAAATAATAATATATACCTAAAGGCATTAAAGGTATTTAAATACACAGATGGCACGAGGTCCCTGTCAACAATCTAATAAACAATCTAATAAAAGCTATTACATTGAGGTTAAAAAGTCATTAGGAAGGAAATGACTTACCTTTAAGATCAGATAAATGATAACAGTGATAGACACAGAATATCTCACAATGTTGGCCTGCAAAACAAAGATTTTTCCTTTGCTTGAATCATATGTACCACTTCAGCATCATAACATGCATGTCAGCTAAGAAACTTGGGTTTGGTCACCACTCTTCAAAAGGAGAAGGAAAGCTCCAATCCAAGGGGGAGCCAAATGGTAAGCCCCCCCCCCAAAGATTGTAATGACTTACCCCCAGCCTGCTGCTACTGTTAGCAGAAGATTGCAACAGCCCAGGCAACTTTCGAGCAAGCGATGCTCTTCCTTCATTATCCGTTCTTCAAAATCCAGCGGTTGACACATGCACAGTAGAGTGAAAATACCAGCTTATCAGTTAAATGCTACTGTGCTTGTGATGAAAAAAGGAAGGAAAATTATCTCCCCCCCCCTTTTGTATTGAAACTTTACTTCTCCCTTAATATACTAAATGGCATATTGAATAATGCACTGGCAATGCACAATTTCTCCCCACAACACAACAGTGATGAGCATCAGATTATTCAGTCTACCTTATTGTTTCTTTTTAAAGGGCATAGCATAAGCAATAATGCATCTATACATATATACGTATGTAGTTGGTGGCTTGCTCTGCTGCACCCACATCTTCTCTCTTCTGCTTCCTAGATAGTTTGCACTGTGTCACACTTACTGAGGGCATTTATTGACCTATCAACCTCCAGTGCTATAGGACATGCCCATATTCCCCTGTTAAAATAGTTGACCAATCCAATACAGGTATCTATTATCCAGAATGGTTGGGACATGGGCTCTTCCAGGTAAGGGATCTTAAGCTGCTAAAAATGATCCAAACACTAAGAAAACTCAATTGGATTTTTGCCACTGTTTGCTTTAGGGATGTTATTTGTATAATTAATTGAATCCTCATGGCATATAGATTACAGACAGATACATCACTGCTTTTAAGGCACTTAAAGGAGAAAAGGAGTGGCGTACTAGCGCATGCACAGTTGGAGAAATGATCTAGTTTGAGACACATGTGCCAAAAGTCACGGAAATAGCCGAAGTGCCAAATGAAGTCCTGAAGATTTCCGAAGAGAAGAAGATTGCTGCCGTGAACTCCGATGCCCTGAATCTGCACCGAGGGGTAGAAAGTTAGGGGCATTTACCCGGGGCAGCAGCTAGGCTGGGGGGGAGGAGGTGGTGGTCTATGTAGGGTAGGGTTTTTTTTAATAAGGGGTTGAATTCTCCTTTAATGTACCTTTATTTCCTAAATGTAAGTATCAGCCTGGACTACAACATAAGTAATAATTATGCTTTTCAGCTTACAATAAGAAACAAAAATATTTGGTGACAAAACGTGTGCTTTTCCCTGTGGATGAAAGCTCTTCAGTACTGCCATCTAGTGACCAGATTAAAAGATACAGTGTAGGAATGAAATGTGGAGTTTTGCCTGCATGTTACTTGAGACCTGAAGGGATGCATACCACCCATACCATTTGCAAAAAAGCAGATAACCAACGCATGCATACTAATTTATGAAACTGCAGAATCCTGACATAAAACTGGTGGATCATAAAGTATTCATAGCAATTCAGTATTGTTTATCAACTTTTTTAATGGTTTAAATGATTTGACACATTAATCAAACTTCTTACCTGTGTAAATTAATCACAATGTGTTTAACTGCTTTGAAACGTTAAATGGCATTTTACTTCAGGGGTAAAAAGTCACCTGATCTTAGTCTTCATGTAAACTGCGTCAAATACAAAAGGGTTTGGCCAACTATTTTTTTGTGCTGGAATAGCACAGAAAATATATTGCTAGATCTGAAATCCTCAGTAGTGTTTTATTGAGCTAATGTTAATAATTAACACACTTAGGGGCAGATTTACTAAATTCGTGTGAAGGATTCGAATATTTGCGCGAATAGCCTCGAATATGCAAATTAAGTTGTTTCGACCATCGAATATAGAATATTCGAGCGCATAGAATAAATATATATTTGTGCACTCGACTATTCGCCAGTCGAAGAACTTGCCCTTTAAATTTTTATTCGACTGCCTACTTCGCCAGATTGAACCTACCGAATTGCAATAGAAGCCTATGGGAAGCCCCCGTAGCCTTTTGCCGAATTTCAATCGAACGTTCGATTCGTATGATTTTGGTGAATATTCAAGCGTTTTTACGCAACTTTTCGTAGAATTGTTCAATTGTACGATTCTGGCGAATAGTCGAAAAATACTCTCAAAACCGGCGAATATTTTATTTGATTTTGGTGAATATTTATTCGCCAAATATTCGCCAGTCGAATTCAAGGGCTAAAAACCCTCGACGATTCGATCCTTAGTAAATCCGCCCCTTAGTTACACACTGTTACTTTAAAAAAAACATCAGTCAACCAAGTTTGATGTGCCATAGATATTTATGTTAGATCCCAAAACATGGAATTTGACACAAGTCCAAAGGGAACTAAAGTATAAAATAGAATGTTAGAAATGTGGTATTTTGTATACTAAATATAAACATGAATTGACTGTACCACAAGCCTAATCAAACAAATGATTTATGCTTTTAAAATTGGCCACAGGAGGCTGTCATCTTGTAACTTTGCTAAACATCTTTGCTAGACCAAGACTGTGCACATGCTCAGTGTGGTCTGGGCTTCAGTTGGGAGGTTAAGCTTAGGGATCATCACAAATGATCAAAACAGCACAAGTCAAATAATATTTGCCAGAAGCCAATATAGCAAGACTGATAAATAATCAGAATATACAGACTGCACTGGGTCCTGTGTTGTCATGTAATCTAATGTGGATTTTAAAGATTTTATATTATTTAATACAAACTTTCTCCAACTCTCCAAAACCAGTGGCTGCAGCAAAATAATCCTTCAATGAGAATCCCAGTTTATCTGTTTAAATCTAGCTCCATGATCTTTGTTCCTGCAGCTGGAGTTGGAAACATTAAAGGGGGTGTAAAGGCAAAAATAAAATCCAATACTATTCTCTACACAGTCGCCAACTGCTCTACTGGGCAACAAACAAAGCTGCTTGAGTTCTGCACAGCTAGGAAGTAAGGTGGGGAGTTCCCCTGCCATTTGAAAGTTTGATTATTTCCCTCAGAGTAGTAAGGGGCTGTCTGAAGTTTCCTATCCACAGCAGTCAGAGCAAGTAAAAGAAGGGGGAATTTCACTGCATACAATCAGGTTTCTTATAAAAACGGTACATATTTTTAAAAAAAAGTATACTGGAGGTAGGTTCCTTTTTCATTAAAAAAAGATACCTTTACATCCCCTTTAATGAGCATGTAATTTAGCAGATAGCTGCTCATGTGTCAGACAAAAACAAGAAATATTTTCTAAAATGTAAACAGTGCAAAAAAAAAAAAAAAAAAAAAAAAAAAAAAAAAAAAAACTCACCCTCTGTGCTGTATATAGGCGGAAGCATTTCAAAAGCAATCCCCACACTTCTATACTGAACAGTCCAAATGATGCAAACACACACATATGTGATGTCCAAAGATACTTCATCCTGCAAGACCAATATATATAGATATATATCAATATTAAATCAATAGCTGAAGGGTTACCACAATTTCTGGGGAACAGTACTTGTCTTCCTGTATATTTATCAGGCATTGGCCTCAAGCATTATTTTCTAATGTTTAACAACTATTTTCTAAAAATAAATCAGAACCCTGTCAGGTGAACGTTAATCAATGTGAAGCTGTTTTGCCAGATGTGTATTGATTTCAACTTATATTATTTTAGCTTACATTGCCTTATATGCAGATACCTAGATACTGTACATGCTGAACCTTAAAGGAGATTAAATTCTAAAAAAAACATGAAAATGCCACATGAGACAAATCTGTAGTTCTTTTATCATCATTATTATTAAGTAATAAAAACACACTGTCAAAAATCGCCATGGCATTTTAAGTACACTGCGACCCAGATAGCACCCAACAGGCCCAAATATTTTTTTGGTTTTATTATTTCCCTTTTTTACTTTGCCCCTCTAACACTTGAAATTAAACATTACTTTTATAATAATGAAAGAAAATTAAAATCTATGCAACTTTTCAATACACATTAAGAATTGACTGCCAATGGTTTTAAAGTTATTTGTAATGTAATTGGCATTGAAAGCATTGTGTCTCACTATTCACGTTCTATGCACTTATAGGTCTGGCTAACATATTTCTTTAACATCTATCTTTAAAACAATTGAAAATATATAATTAATGTATACTGGAACATTGCTTAGAATTACATTTTATTTCATTATGCAAAAAACACGTTTATGTGGAGGTCCCATTTAAAATTGCAGATATTTGTCTGTAAGTCAGTCAACCTTATAGACAGACAGCAGTTTGAAGGGCACGTGAAGGCAAATATACAATTTTTCCTAATTCTAAGCATGTTTTGTTTATAAGCAATATACTCACAACTGAAAACAGTATTTGTCTGCCCTTCCGGCACTGGTTTTGTCTCTTGAAAGGGACAGACAAATAATCTAAATAAATTATTGAAAATCTATAATTAACGTATATTGGAGTGGTTTCTTTGCATTTTTCACCAGGCAAAATTGTATTTTTGGATTCATATACCTTTTAAATTTCAAATTCAACAGCTGCAGTACAAAAAAATTAAAAAACAGACACATGAAAAACAAAGGTCAATTCATCTCCTCTAAACAGACATGAACTAAAATGATTTCAAATGAAAAATGGTATATTATACCTCATTGTGCTGACAGCCAAGCACCCAAACAAAATAGTATGCATTAAATTATAGGCAACATCTGGTTTCACATAAACTGGCTTCTTTTTCTGTTTCTCTGTATTATCTGTAGTTGATGAACTAATAAAAAGCAAAAATGTTGTTAAATTAGAGACAGCAGAGGGAAGGCAATACATAAACAAGTTATTCGAACAAAACAACAAAGTAGTTAAGGTAATTTAGAAGCATTCAAATGGTACACATGATTAACACACACACACAATTTCCATAAGAGCAAACAAGTGTACATTTGTCTATGCAACTCAGTTGTATATAGAAGCAAAATTCTAAATGAATCTGTATCCTGGTTATGATTGAGAACTCTGACAACTGATAAAAAACGATGTACTGTATGTGGGAATTATGAGGAAATTAAAGGAGAACTAAATTAGAGAAGACGTACATTATGTTTTGGGCTTTTGTACTAGCCCAAGGCAACCACAACCCTTTAGCAAGGAAGACCTGTGTCTCCAAAGATGCCCCAGTAGCTCCCCATCTTTTCTGCTGATTCACTGATTCACATGCTCTGTGCTGCTGTCACTTACTGAGTTTAGGGACAACATACAGAATATATTTCATATCAGTCACATTTGTCTGATTAGTAAATAATACTGATTATTGGTACATGGAAGCTCAGAAACCAGCACACTTAGGGGCTAATTCACTAAGCCGTGAAAATGCGCTAGCGTTGCCTTCGCTAATGTTCGCCGCACTTCGCCAGGCGAATTTTTGCCAGTGCTAAGCAAATTCACTAAAGTACGAAGTTACGCTAAAGTCGGCGAATGGTAGTGTAGTTGCGCTAATGTTGCTTCGCCAGGCAAAGCGTATTTACGCTAGCGATGCCTAATTTGCATATGGCGTGAATTTCAAAGTATGTTAGAAGTATATGTTACAGCCACTACATTACACTACACAAGCCCAGGAAACCTTTAATAAATTATATAAAGTTGTCCTATTGCCCTACATGTGCCCCCTGTATAGTTGTGTTGCCATATGTTAGGAAATGTAGGGGGGAAGGAGGGTAACCGCCCAAAAAAATTTCGCTCTTTTTCATACTATCACCCTACAAAAGGTAAAACACGCCAACGCTTTTTTGGGACTTAGAAAAAAATGTCCATTTTTTTTTTTCAAACTCCTATCTATTGTATTGAAGTAACGTCTAGCGTAAGTGGTAACGTTCAGTAAAATGGTCATCTTAGTGAATTTGCATAATTACGATCCTTCGTCAGTGCGTAACTTCGCCTGGCGTAAGGGTACGAAGTTGCGCTAGTCTATCTACTTCGCTAGCGAAAATTTGCCAGAGTTAGAGTTAGTGAATTTGCGAAGTTACGAATTGACATTATGCTGGCGAATTAGCGCTAGCGTTAGATGCTTCGTGCTTTAGTGAATTTGCCCCTTAGCATCATAACTTGATAATCAACCTTGTAGCATCAGCTTATATTACTGGCAAACCTCATTTTCTGCCTGATGATTTGCGACAAACCCCACAAAGCTTAGCTTCACAACAGCTGCTCAAAGCACACGGAGCATGTGAGTGTTCCAGACACTCCTAACTGACTTACCAAAGGGAAGTCAGTTGTCCGGATCAGCCTTCGCTGAGCAAGGCTGTTATGTTAATGCAAGGGTTTTTGAAAATGAGATTAGAAATAGTGACTCGCTTATTTTGAGTTAAAATTTAAACAGCACATTACCTGAGATTGTTAAAAGTAGTAGCAAAGGCAGCCAAGGTTAAGATAAAGAGGACACCAAGATAAGGATAAAGCAAAAGTGTATCAGAAAATCTGTGAAACGTATCAAACGGAAGTTGCTGGAAAGCTTCTTCACACAAGTAGAGGCTGGCATCAAAGTCCCTACAGCAATAGAGAACAACATTTAAGTTAGTCAGTGGCTTTAATTTAGCAGGCACATTTGGCTACATAAGACATTCTACAGACCCGTTATGTAATCTGAAATCCTAATTCTTGTGTATGACTATGCTGATTAAAGCACATGTACCACATGTCTAGAGAGAATGTTTTCAAATGTTATTGTCTTTGGATTTCACAGAATGTTCTACTCTCCAGCAGAGCAATAGTGAAACAGACCTGGCTCATAATAATAAACACATGCATGTTCTTTTTGCATAAAGCCTTTGGCCATGCACTTTTTACATTTTCCCCTTGTAGCAATGCTGCCATTATACCTGACTATGTTCTGAGCTAGATGATTTGGGTAAGTTAAATAAAGCTAGTGAGTCAAAGCTCCCACAAGAAATCTGATATAATGGAATGTTTCACTGATTTTGTATTTAAATACATCATACATTTGTGCAGTTTAAATAAAATTGTGTAACCATTATCTCTTGGTGTGATATAGCTATAGCTACTTCCAACGTCTCCCTGACTTGTCATTCATGTGGTTCACCTATAAGTTCAATTTTAATATGTAATATAATGGCTAATTCTAAGCAATGTTTAATTTTTTTAATTATTTGCCTATCTTTTCTGACTCTTTCTAGCTTGCAAATGGGGGTCACTGACCCCATCTAAAAACCAAATGCTGTGGAAAGCCACACAATTATTGTTATTGCTACATTTTATTACACGTCTGTTCAGACCCTCTCCTATTTATATCACAGTCTCTTATTCAATTAATGAATGGGTTCTAGGGTAACTAATTTGGGCCCAGGCAACCAGCTTGCCGAAACGGAAAACTGGAGAGTTGCTTAATGAAAAGGTAATTAACTCAAAAATCTCAAATAATAAAAAATGAAGACCAACTGTATATTGTCACAGAATATCATGGTCTACATCATACGTAAAGTTAATTTAAAGGCAGTATGTAAAGTGTATATTACAGAATGAGTTCACAGAAACAAACTGCCGACTGACCAAGCACAGTAACATTGTACTTGTTATAAAGAACCTTATGGGCAAATTTATCAAATTCACATGAATGATTCGAAATTCGATCGAATTTTCAAAAAGATTCAAATTTTCAAGTGTTTTTGAAGACCATTTCGACCATCGAATTTAGAAAATTCGATCGAATCAAATGATTCGAATAAAAATCTATTCGAATATTCGACAGTTGAATAACTTTCCCTTTGAATTTTTATTCGACTGACTAGTTTCAACCTACCAAACTGGTTTTCATTATTTTTGATGGAATAAAAAAATTCGATTGAATGGTTAAAATCGTATATATTCCCTATTCGATCATTCGACCAATCGAATTGTGGCAAAATCCGTCAAATTCGATATTCGAATCATTTTTATTCCTATAAAATTCGATGGTGGAATTCGAGGGTTTTTTAGCCCTCAAATTCGACCCTACGTAAATCTGCCCCTAAGTGTCATCAATAAATAATGAGATAATACAATTTATGAATCAAGTGATTCCAAGTCAATGGGATTCCATTTTGAAATCCAGATTTAGAGAATTGTTTTTTCTTTCCATGGCACTACTTAATTATAACTGATAAACTTTGCAGATTTATTTCATGCACTTTTCTCCCTAGCCAGTTCACTTGTCCTGTAAGAAAATCTCCTTATTGCCCGTTGTTCATGGGATCTCTAGGAGTGCAGAAGTGCAGTGAAGTAACCTCAATAAAATGACTATATTGAACGTCTTGCGTGGTACAGGGGATCCCTGATAAAATGAACCGCAGGTCAGTGGGTTCTTTTACAGATGTAAATTGCCAGTCTGGAGAAAATCATTTGCAATTTTATTTCCTGGGAAATAAATTGGCAACCCCAGTGCAATGGTAGCAGTTGTGCCTTATAACCATAATGATCGGTATAGACATGGAAATTTTTATAAAATTACATACATTAAAAGAATATTTACCTTGTTTTCCCAAAACCAATTTTAGCTTGAATAAATTTGAAAATATGTTCATCAGACTGCAGGTTAAGCAATTTCTGTTGAATAAGAATAAAATGATTTAATAATACACTGCAGATTTTTAAGCGCTGCAAATATTTTAGCAACAAAACAAAACAATGTGACTGGATCATAATAGATACATTTTGCCATATGCCATACAGTACATAAGTTATCCAAAATCATATATTTGGATTCAAGTTCTTCTTTCCTTGTTTGCAGTCTAAAATCAAGTTAGCTCAGTCCCATGGTGGTTAAAATGTTACCAATATATAAAACCATTGTTGGCAGTCCCACAGTTGGGGTACTCATTCCACTGGTAATTATACAGCACTTAAACTATATACTGATGAATTCTGGCAGAAGTTTTGTTTGGCAACAAAAGAAAAGAAGGTGCTCCAGAACATGAAGGTAAATAGCTCAACAAGTAGATCATGTGGTCCAGTTACACCAGCTCCAGACCCCCAGCTTCTGGGAGCGGCAAACCAGAATTGACAAAAGGAAAAGCAGGGCACTCAGAGGAATCCACAAAGTATAAGTTAGAACATTTAGTCTTTATTAGTCAAAGTTTAAAAATATATTCTTATATCTCCATAGGCCCTACGTGTTTCCTACCCCAAAGGTACTTAATCATGGGCTGATTAAGTATGGAGATGTCAGAATGTATTTTTAAACTTTCACTAATAAAGACTAAATTTTTTGGCCCTGTGGATTCCTCTGAGTGCCAGACAGCCCTGCTATTCCTGTTGTGTATTCTAGAAGTTTTGTTTTGCCATCTTGTCTGGTTCTAAAGAACACCAGGAGTGTAATAAGTTCTCAGCTACAGAAAGGCTTGACTCTTAATGGAGCTTATCATTGTAGTGGAGCTGTATCTAATAAATGTATTATGTATCTAACTATGGTTGACCTGTTTAAATATGGTCTATCCTTTCCATTATTGAGATCTATGCATGACAAGAGAAGTAAAAAAAAAGTTTCACCTTTTTCCAGGAGCTTTTTAAAGGTGCCAAATGTATATAGTAGCTATATAATGCTTTAGGTGTTGGCACTAGTTATTTCATGTGTCAATGTGGCCACAAGATGGCTCTTTTAGGCATTTATACAGAGCTCATTGTGCCAAACATAGTTTGTTTCAGACCTACCCATCACATTCAATCTATACACACAAGTGTACATAATCTACACACAAGTGTCTGTTTCACTTGTTTAAAACTTAATTACTAAATCCACCCAGTTTCAACATATTAGGACTAATTTTTAAATAGGAAGGTAGGGTACAAAGTGCAAAAATCATGTACTATCTATTCCCTGCCTGGATGAACTAGCACAGATCTCTGTGTGCCACTTTAGAGAACAGACACTTGTGCCTGCCCCATAAACGCAGGCAGAGATGTATTCATTAGGGTCAGGAGGGGTGTGGCACATAGGTGTCACCCCACCCTTCCCCTAAATTGCACGTCATTCAGATGTGCAAGTTACAGAGTAGTGGTGGACACAGACCACAACAGAGTCCTACATTTATCACTTGCCCTATAGCAAGTGGTATGGACGGGGCTGGCCTGCGCCCACTGACGTTGTACCTCACCATAGGTTTTTGTATCTGGTGCAAGTTGCACTCCTGAGGCAGAAATACTAAGGGGCACACTCTTAATGTCAGGATCCACCAGTAGTCCAACTGTGGTCACTGTGTTTCTATTCACCTGCATTACCCCAGTGAGCCACTGGAAGCATATAGCACTTGTGCTCTTACATTTCTTTCCACACAGTGCCCTCCTCCCAACCTGTTAAACTCATGTTATTGATCAAGTAATCAGGTGCCTTTATAAGTCTGCTTCCTGCAACTCCCAGTTGCCCACAAGCCTGATCCAGCCCATTACTAATTTGTTCCTGCTTGTTCCTTCCTTGATTCTTGGATCCTGATCTCTGAGTCCTTGCCTTATTCCTGTGCCCTTGTTCCTGATCCCTGTATGTTTTCCCTTGTTTGCTGCCTGTCCAGACCTTCAGCCTGTTTAAAGGACTCTCATTTCTAGCTACCTGCCACTGACCACTGGCCTGGTAAAAGGACTTTATTTTATCTTCAACCTTACATTGAACCTGCTATATTGTTCTCTACTTTCAATAATAAATTATCTTCCTACACAAACATCTGCCTATTATCATGCTCCATTCCTGTATTACCCTTATACCTGCCAGCCACACATCTGTGGCCATACTCGACAGCCTAAACAGGCTTAAATTCAAGACTGTCTTTTGCTCACAGCATTGGCTTTGTGGATGGCAATAGCAAGGAGCATGAATTTGCACCTATTGGGAAATGTAAATGAGGCCTACAGACTCACTGGGTAACTTGATGTTCTTTACAAGACTGCTTACCAACTCTGTGCACTCCAAGGGCCACCTTGTGGCCAAAATGAAAATTGCAAGACATACAACTTAGTTTCTACTATAGTTATCAGTGTTTAACAACATAGGAACCAGCTATAGGCCTCCATTCAGACCAGTGTCAGCCTGGGATGCCAGGGGCCCACCAGAAAACCTTAGACCAGGGGCCCAACTTTCCAAACTATTATTCCTTCTCTCCTCACTTAACCTCTTTATTCTCCTATTCTTTTAGATCTACTTACTATACTCTATTCTTCCATTATTAAGACTTTTTCCTCATAAAGAAATAGGGAATGAACATGAAATAGGCCAAATTGTTAGAAGCAAGAGGGCCCACTGACACCTGGGCTCACCGGGAGTTTTCCTGGTATCCCTGTGGGCCAGTCCAACACTGATTCAGACAACCCTGGTCTTTGGTATTCAATTATTTTAAAGATTGTCTACTCCAGTCTATTGTCCAATAAGGAATACACGTTCCACATCTCACCAGGGCCAGCTGAGCACTTGCATGATGACCCACCAGTGAAACTTCTGCCTACTTTATGTACACTTGATTCCCTGTATATACAAAAATTGCTGGTGTCATTACAACACTGTATACACCTCATCTCTGTGAGCACTTAAACAGTACTATATCACTTAAACAGCATAATATTTAATTATAGTGTTATATATTACAAGCATAAACAGTGGCAGAACTACTGGGGTCACCTGCAGCTGGCACGCCACTGAATGCGGGTGGAAAATCGCGTACAGAGGGGGGCCTGGCTGCACATCCCACAATAGGACCCACCCCCTCTAGTTACGTTACTGAGCATAAATTACACTGTAATCTCACTACATGACAGTGACATTTAAGATCTCCTATTTTGAACAAGAAGGGCCAAAAAGTGAAGTGTCTAGGAGAGAGGGATTGATGTGTACGTAAGAACATTGTATTTACATGTATAGCAGGAACTCAATATTGTACAGTAAGCTGTGCATAGAAAAACTGACATACCTTAATTGTTTTATTTATGCACCAAGTCAAAAATAGAACCAAGAGTATATGAATGATGAGATTACAAAGTCTCTTCAAAAGATCTCCCCTTTTTAGGTTTCTCTGAAAGTGAAAAAATAGGTATTCATTCTACAGTACAGTTTTCAAATTAAAATAATTCAAGGATTAATACCTATATAAATATGGATTTTCTTCCTTAGCCAAAAGGTGGCAATAACACTTAAGTGTCTTGAATTAAATGGCTATGAATAATTAGGCAAAATACCGAACAAATGCATGGTTTATGGTATAATAAAAATGTCACAGTAAAATCTGCTTAGTATTACTCTTAAAGCCGATATATAGCCTAAATAATATTTATTCTGTATGCAGTGCTTGTTACCTGAAGTCTTCTAACTAGCATTGCTGCAATAACAAAGCTGAGCACAAGGGATCCCAGAATCATGGTATTATTAAACTGCAGCACACAAACTGCCAGCAGGCAAGTAACTTGTATCAGGTACAGTTTTGCTACCTGCAATACAGAAACATTAACATGTTAAATCCAACTTTAAACAACTTGTTCTGACTATAAAGGGAATTTGTCATCCAAAATGCTCTGAGAGTTAAACAGATTTTGTTGTTAAAACAGGATTAAGATATATTATAAACATGCATATGTACATAAGTGAAAGAGAGTTACAGTCATCTTCATAGCTGTGCAGATACAATGTTTTCCAGCGGTTGTAGTCCTGACAAATAATGATATTTGCTTATTGACGCAATTAATTAGGGATGTTATAATACATGGAATTTCAATTGCCAGCCCTCCACACATCTACCCAATCATAGCAAGTGTATCCGTGTCCCCAGTTCAGCTTGGAAGAAATGCATACAAGACAAGACAGATAAAGGATACTTGTATTTAAAGTTGATTATATATTAAAATATGTTTCAAGTTTATAGCTAACTGATTCAATCTTTGTTTTGTGCATATGCCCATGACACAAATAGCTGTATTTTCACGCATACAAAGAACCATTATATGCAACCCATTGTGTTATTGTGGTCTAACTTTAGAGTTTACCTATTCATCCTTTTTATTTCTTGGATAATTACTTATATGATACCTATATTTATGTCTGTGGGTCTGCAAACTACATTTATTATTGATTTTCTTAAAATAGAAATAAAGATATGTCTATGGGTCTGTGAATGTAGTTATCCATACAGTATACTCACCAGGCCCTTTTCAGTGAGAGCATTACCTGGCAAGCCACAGCCCATGGGGCTCTGCTCCTGTCCCAATCATGGCTACTTTTGTGCAGAAGCTGATAGGACCACGTTTTCAGTCAAGCACAGTCCTATACTGTTCAAAGTTAATTTCTGATTGCTACACTTAAACAGTATATACACTGATGGCAAACATGCTAACATAGATATGGAACTTATAGAATTCATTGTAGTGCAATGGGTTTGTTTCTCTTATACTTTAAAAAATGTCACATCTCTGTTCAGAACTTACCTTTATAGTGGGGATCATGTCTGCACAATCAAGAGCAAACAGGACAACTGCTTGGAGTAGCAATACAAACTGGTTAAACTGCCAAGTGATGCTAAAGATGAATGTTGAAATAAACACCACAATAAAGGCCATTCTCTGCATAAGCAAGAAACACAACAAATAATGAAAAGTCAGATATAAAACAAACAGGATGGATAAAAAATTTAAATTGTGTATTTGAATGTTGTGGCATGGAATCTAAAACAATATCCATTTTATTTCTGACTAATGTGACTGTACCTTGTTGGAATGCAGCTTGATTGTTGTGTTGCTTTAATTATTTGTCCCCCCCCCAAAAAAAAAGTTAAAGCTTGTAAACTCACAAATCAGAGTGTAAGCTCAAGATTTCAATGTTTTCAAGGTTTTTTCCATGATTGTATTCAAGTGAGTAAGCCCATTAACCTTTGTTACAGCATCACTTTAAATGAATGCAAACAAATATAGTGAATTAAAGCAATTTATAATGTTTTAAGTCCAACATATTTGAATCTTTTTCAATTATTTTCAATAATTTCTCTTGTACTTACTTCCCTAAGAGCTGTTAAATCAGTTCTGAGCAAATAGGTAATTCCTGCTATTTGAACAGCAAAAAATGGTAGTGCCCAATTCTCTCTTAAAGGAATTGTAAACTCAACTCTTGTAGTATCAACCCTGTAAAATATAACAGAGAAGTAGGTCAAAAGTGTTTTCAAAGTTTGTATTTTTAGGTATTTCTTGCAAATGGCTCTTTACATTCTTTAATTAATCCTTCATCTGTATTATCGGTTTTATGTATATTATATATATATATATATACACACACGAGCGACTGTAATGCACTAGCAATATTGGGGAAAATGGACCAGGTGTATCCAAAAGAAATAAATATGCACATGAAAAACTTTTTTCGTCTATGTTTCGGTCCTGCTAAGAGGACCTTTCTCAAGACCTTTCTAATGGTGTGTGTGGGATGTCTTGAGAAAGG